>OY728146.1:540474973-541724973 GCA_963277665.1 Viscum album | reverse complement strand
TCTAGGTGGGGGAGGGGTGTGGGGTGTCTAGGGAGGGGGTAGAATTGGATAGAGATTGGATTTTACAACCATAGTTTGGGGGTGGACACCCCCACCACCTTGGACATCCCCCCCCCCCCCCCACCCCTGTGGATAGCCCCACCACCACCGTGGACAGCTTGCCCACCCCTTGTGGACATCCCACCCACCCCCCGGGACACCCCATACCCCCTAGACTGCCTCGCCAACCCCCAGATAGCTCACCCACCCCATTAGATACATCGTACCCCCTGGACAGCCCCCACCCCTCTGGAAAGTCCCCCTAGACCTCATCAAGCCCCTTGGATAGTCCCACCACCCCCGTAGACTCCCTTCCCACCCCCTAGAAACCTCGTACCCCTGGACAGCCCACCCCCACACCTGTGGATAGCCTTCCCACCCCCTAAGACACCCACCCACCACCCCCTCAGACACCCACATCCCCCCCAGGCACCCCACCCCTAGAAATCCCCCCCTGCACCCCCTGGACACCCCAACCCCCTAAACAACCCCTCCACTTAAATGGAAAACCCGCCGAACACCCTGGACAACACCTCCCACCTGCTAGAGACCTCTCCCACCCCCTAGACAGCTCCTCCCACCTCCTAGATAGCCTCCAACCCCTAGAAATACCCCACCCCAAGACAACCTTGATCCCCATGGACATCACCGCCACCCCCTTGGATAGCCCGCCAACCCCCTAGATAGACCCAGCCACCCCCCGAGACACCCCTCCCACCACCCTGGATAGCCCTTCCCACACCCCTAGACATCCCCACTACCCTAGAAATCCTTCCACCCCCTGGACACCCCTGACTCCCCTGGATAGCACCACCACCCACGTGGACAGCCCCCGCCACCCCCTAGACACCTCGTACCCCCTGAACACCCCGACCCCCAAAGACCTATCATTAAAATTTTACCACGTAATGAACATTATGGTTTGTATTTTTCTGCAATACATGTATTGAAACCTGTATCATCTACTTGGGAAAAAGAAATTAAAATTTTCATTATTTTTGACATCTGTATTTCCCCTTATGAATCTTCTAGATTCAATGTTCCATGATTTTAATACACCGATGACACATTGTAAATAACCATCCAACTAAAAATTAAATTTCTTTATTACATCTAGTACAATTTCTTTACTTCATTATATTTCTATTCAAGCTCACCTAAAAATGGATAGTAAAATTATCCATGAATCCCCCTATTCCTTCTCTTTTGTTTTGTTTTTTTGGATAGAAATTAGTTATCCTTTTCTATTTACATCTATATTTGTTTTCAATTGTAGGAAAGGAATCCAATTAAATAGGGGTGATGAAAATAGATTATTGGAAACAATTGTGGCATGACTGAGCTGGGAATTCAACCACTAGTTCCAGTAGTGAGAATTTTATTTCAAATATATATAAATTTAAATAATATATAATGTCATGGGATAAATTGTTTTTATTCATTTTTGTAGGATCCATCTACTAGGCTACAGTTATTTAATGATCTTCCTAGTTGTGGTACCAGTACTCAGGGTGTTCGTACAAGGGGGGTAGTACGAGAGTTATATGATCTAGTTGGCATACCCGATTAGACCCTGCCCCTCCCACTGACATACCATCAATCCCACATTCTGATCCTGGTGTGTCGTTTGTGACACATGTGATATTTAGGCCTCCCATTTTTCACCACCCTTTATATCTGAGCCACCTCACCCATAAATACCATACCCGATGATGATTCCCACTCCCCATACAGCATTTGTCCAGCAATCCATGTCATCTTCTTCTGCTTCAGCTTCTTTTTATGTGGTCTTATATTTTGCATCTTCTTCGACCCCTACTCTACAAGAGTGTGTCCCTGCGAAGAATACATTGGGACCCACTCCACCAGAAAAGGGTGCTCCTTCAGTTTCTATAGATCCAGTGGTGACCATTGATCAGAATGTTTTAGGAATACTTATATAACCGTAACAATGTTTTACACCATTATTTATTTTCTTGATAACATGTATTGATAAAATATTTTTTTTCATTCATAAAAAATACATCATCTGATTAAAGGTAGGAGCGGGGGATTACATGCATGCATGCGGTGTGGAACTACCATACATAGTTTATGGTGGACTATAATGATGATAGTCAAATGATTGAAAAATCAGGGAAGCAATGTCAATGTTTTTTGGAGATGCTTTCCAAATACTATGAAATCATTCCTGTCAGTCTTCTCTCATGGATACAGTTTACAAATGAAGTTAAGTATATTTCTTGGGAAGAGATATGGATAAAAAATCAGTTTTCTTTAGTGCAATATATTATTTTTCATATTTATATGAATTAAAATTTTAGTGTCATCTTCTATTTAATTTCCCCAATGGTCAGGGTTAATGGCCAGCATGTTTAAAAGATGTAAGTGATCTTTGGAGAGCTAATAACATTGAATTGTATATTGGATGGCATGCTAGAGTTGGTACAAAGATAAAGGTGGTCCCTGTCTCAATGATTTTCTGTTAGAACATTATCGACAGTTCATTACTCATTTGACAACTATCTAGTTTAAGTTATAAACTACATTAGAGGTATTTAAATGAAAATTTTCTTGTTTTTCATTAATGCTAATTATGTTATTTTATTTTGGAATAATCTGGAAGAAATAAAAAAAATTGATACTAAACAATACCTTCACACTTTGGGTCATACTACGATGCCAGATCATGAGAGGAAGCAGGTATGACTGTTTATAATCTTTATTTACAATGTGCACTATCTATTGCTTCCTTTATAATTTATTCAATTTTTATTGTTGTTATATAATTTTAGTTATTCAATTAATTATTGGTGTCTTATTTTTAATTATGGTTTTCTACATTCAATTACATTGTAGAGGAATAAATTGAATATGGATGGACGTGTACCTTGAAGAAAATTGTTTTTCTCGAGTAGAAGGAAGAAAGATAGAAGTGAAGTTAATGAACCGACTCAGTAGTAGATTGTAAGTTTTAATTTGTAGATTTAAAATTTTAATCTCTATTTTGTTACTTAATAATCTATTTATGATTGTGATAGGCTACTTTAGAGGCCCTTGATTCCCAAGAACCTATCAATTTTTGGCCAAACGATCACATATATTAGGTGTTGGGAGATGAGCACCCTAGTAGAGTACGCTGCTGACCTGGGAAGATTATAGTATTGAAGAGGTATTTCCCCCCCTCAATTAAAAGATGTAGTGCCACCAAGTTGCGGCAGTTTAAAAAGCATCAAATACATGATAAAAAATCTCTATAGAGGTGGAAGAACTGACTAGTAGTGCAAACACTGCATTTATGAAACTGATGGAAGTTTTACATTCAACACATCAACAATAGGCTAGTACGGTTTTTGATGAATATTTGTCGTTGATGAATTCTATATATGTTGAACAAGGTGGAAGTTCTAGTGGTGTTAGAGATGATGGAAAGAAATAGGTTGAGGAGGAGGCCTAGGCGGAGGAAGAGGGTGTGGAGGAGGCCGAGGTGGAGGTGGAGGGTGATAAAGAGATTGAGGCTAAGTAGGAGGCCATGGGGGAGGGCGTTGATGAGGTCAGGAACGATGATGGGGACGATGATGAGGATGACAGTGAAGGTGATGATGACGATGATGATAGTGATGGTGATGAGGGATAGATTGATCCAATAACTTTTTAACTGATATTACTAGACATTGATGTTTATTGATTTGATGTGCCTGAATATATGGGTGATTAGGTAGGTCACATTATCTTTATTTTTTATCTATAAATAAAAAACATGAATTGATGATTTGATGTGACTAATTCACCCCTCCCTAGACAGCCCCTCTACCCTTGTGGACTGGCCGCCCACCACCTAGACACCCCCAACCCCCTGGATAGCCCCGCCATACCTATGCACAGCCCACCCACCCCTGGACATCCCCTTCCCATGTGGGCATCCCCCACCCCCATGGTTAGCCTTCTTACCCACTAGAAACCCCTACCCCTTAGATAGTCCCCATCCTAGTGGATAGCCCACCCACCTCCCATATACACCCCCTACACCCTGGATAGCCCTGCCAGCCCCGTGGACAGCTTGCCCACCCCCTCGACACCCTATACCCCATGCACAACCCCGCCCACCCACCTAGACAATTTGTACCGACTTGGTCAGCCACCACCCTCATGGATAGCCCACCCACCCCTAGAACGCCCCTACACACCTGAGGAGAGCCCCCCCTGGATAGCCCATCCCCCCGTGGAAATTCCCCCACCCATGTGGACAGCCCGCCCTCCCCCTGGACTTCCCCAACCTCTATAGACATCACCCACCCTGGTGGACATCCCACCCATCCCATTAGAGAGACCCTCCCCTGTGGACAACCTCCCACCCATGTGGACAACCCCCCTCAGAAATCCCCCTTGAATTCTCTGAAAAACTGGATAGCCTTCCACCACCGTGGATAGCCCTCTCACCCCTGGATAGCCCCTCCCCCCTTGGACAGCCCCGCCACCCCCATGGACAACCTGCCCACCCCTGGATATCCCCTCCCCCTTTGGACATCCCCCACCCTCGTGGATAGCCTGCCCACCCCCTAGACTCCACCGACCCCCGTGGATTGGCCCCCACCCCTGCGGACAGCCCGACCACCCCCTGGACACCCCTACCCCCTAGACAGCCCCACCACCCTGGTGGATATCCCGCCCACCCCTAATGACCTCGTACCCCCATGGGAAGCCACACCCACCCCTTGGTCACCCCATACCCCCTAGATAGCCCCCACCCATGTGGACAGCCCACCCACCCCTTGGACAGCCTCACCACCCCCGTGGACATCCTGCCCACCCCATGGACACCCCCTACCGCCATGGATAGCCCCCCACTGTCATGGATAGCCACCTCCCCCCCCCCCACACCCAGACACCACCAACACCCCTTAACAGCCCCACCACCACCATAGAAAGCCCAACCACCCATGGACACCCTGTACCCCCTAGACCACCCCACCCACCCCCTGGACACCTCGTACCCCCAAGACAGCCCCACTCACCCACTAGACACCTCGTACCCCATAGACAGCCCCAACCCCATTGGACCACCAACCCACCCCTGGACATCCCTGCCACCCTCGTAGACAGAACACAAACCCACTGGACATCCCCTACCCCTATGGATAGCCCCCACCCCTGTGGACGACCCTCCCACCCCATGGACACCCTACCCCTATAGACAACCCCCACCCCCGTGGAGAGCCCACCAACCCCCTGGACACAACCTTCCACCCTTTACTACCCCGCCACCACCGCGGATATCCTGCCCACCCCCCTGGACACCCCATACCCCCTTGGACATCCCTACTAACCCCATGGACACACTGTACACCCTGGACAGCCCCCACCTGCGTGGACAACCCGCCCACCCCTATGGACAACCCACCAACCACCTTGGACACCCCATACCACATTGGACAGCCCTTCCACCCATGTGGATAGCCTACCAACCCCTTGGATTGCTCCCCCCATGGATATCATGACCACCCCCGTAGATAGCCCGTGCGCCCCCTAGACACCCCCTACCCCCCTTGACAGCTCCAGTGCCACCTTGGAGAGCCCTCCCACCCCCTAGATACCCCTTCCCCATGGACAGCCATGCCTGAGGATAGCCTACCCTACCCCCCTGGGCAGCCCTACCACCCCCGTGGACAGCTTGCCAACCCCTCTGGACACCCCGTACCACCTGGACAGGTCCCACCCCCTGGACACCCTGCCCACCCCCATGGACAACCTTCCCACCATCATGGATACTCTATACCCCCTATACAGCCCTCCCACCCACCTGGACAGCCCACCCCCCCCCCGGACACCCCGTACCACCTTGGACAACACCCCCCTGTGGAAATCCCACCCACCCCCATGGAGAGCCTGCCCACCCCCTTGAGACCCCTTTCCCGCATCGACACCCCCGCTACACCCATGGATAGCCCTCCCACCCCATGGAGACCCCCTCCCCAATGGAAAACACCCCCCCCCCCCCATGGATAGACCCCTTGGAAACCCATAGACGGCCCCGCCACCCCCGTGGATAGCTCACCCAACCCCCTGGTCACCCTGTACCCCCTGGACAACCCCACCCACCCCCTGGCCACCCCGTACCCCCCTAGAGAGCCCCAACCCCCTGGATAGCCCCCACCCCAGGTATTATAGGGTTTTTAAAAACATGAAAATCCCATTAATCATAAGTACGCTCTTTGTTACCTCCATGGATCCTTGATCACCAATAAAAAATAGTGGATGATATTTTAGAAACTCCCATGAATAATCTATGATCTGATAAGAACTTGGATATTCCACTTCAACACGAGTTTGAGTAGAGACCAATACTAGGAAGACAATAGCTGGATCACACGAATGACTACATGAGATATCAGATTATTGAATTTTTAATTCATTTAGAGTGGTAACATTCTAAAGAATTATAAAAAACAAATCCTTTTGAAAACTAATCTTTTTTTTCTAGAATAAGGGACACAAAATCATAAATCTTATAATGATATATCATAATTAATTATTCATAAAACCATTTCTAAATCACACAATAGAGATTTCATTATATTTAAAACTCCACAATGGTTTATAAAAATACATTTTAAGGTCTTATTTCCAAAATAATATAGTATTTTTGTACCACAAGAAAAATGTAATCCATTTCTAAATAACCAAATCCCCCTTCCTACCATGCATCCCAAAACATTCATTTTTTCCGAAAAAACACATAGTATTGAAATAAAAACTATTCCAAAACCATTTTCAAAATACCAATGATCTTAAAATACATGAAACTTGTTCCATTAAAACCATTATAGCCCCCATACCTGGACACCCTCTACCCCCTAGACAGCCCTACCACCCCTGTCGACAACCCCCCACACCCTACACTACCCCCACCCCCATGGACAGGCCCCCACCCCCCATGGACACCACCCCACCCCCTGGACACCACCCCAACCCCCTTGGATATCACCCAACCCCCTAGACCAGCCCCCACCCCCTAGAGACCCCCACCCCCATGGACAACCACCAACTCCCTAAGATAGCCCCATAACCCCCTCGATGGCCCCCACCCCTCCTAGACACCACGCCATCACCTGGAAACCCCCACCCCTAGAAACCCCCAACCCCATGGACCGCCCCCCTAGACACCACCCCACCCCCTTAGATAGCCCCCAACCCCCTAGACCACCCCACACCCTTGGACACCCCCTGGACACCTCCACCCCATGGAACCCCCCCCCCCCCCCCCACCAAACCCCCTGGACACCACCCCACCCCTGAACACAACCACATCTCCCCCTGGCCACCACCCCACCCCCTGGAATCCCACACTGACAGCCCCCCCCCCCCCACACACACACACCTTGGATAGCCACCACCCCCACCCCCTGGACAACCCCATTCCCCTGAAAACCACCACCCCTAGACACCACCACCCCTTGGACAGCCACCTCAGGCCACCCAACCCCCTAAATAACCCCACATCCTCTTGAAATATGAATTAAATTCATTATGTATTTAATTAAAATATCCATTATGTGTCATGGTGCATGGGTTAAATTGTTGTATGGGTATACTTGTTATATGTGTATTCTTATTGTAATTATCTTATAAACTATGTGTACTTATGTATGTGTGTATAGGGTAATTAATTATAGAATTGGAGGTATTAAGAATTTTATATGAATTATGTGTTTTATGAATTCGGTATGAAATCATATAGAATTCCCCCCAAACCCCTATTTCAATGCTACAGGCCCACTGGGGGAGCTGGTGGAATTTCTGTATGTGCATAGGGGGAGGCCAACAAGTCAGCTTGCAACAGCATGTATTTATGGGCTATGACAACAGTTTACAACCATTGGCATATCTATAAAAGAATAACTTTTACCAACGATTTTATGTAATCCATTTGTAAAATTATATAGTAACGCTTTGTAAACCATTGGCATTTATATTTTTACTTCATATTTCACAACAGTTTGTTGGAAACCATTGGTAAAAGTATACAACAATGGTTTAAAATCGATTGGTATATAAATGATTTTTGACAATAACAACAGTTTTAGTAAACCATTGGTATATACTCATTTTTTGGACATATCCCAATAGTTCTCACTAAACCGTTGGGATATGTCTATCTCTACGGCTCAAGACCCAATGGTTTGGACAACTGTTGGTATAGTTTATCCCAATGATTTTACAGCCCTTTCCAATGGTTTAAAACTATTGGTAAATATGGAAATTTTAGTAGTGCAGACCACAATACTCAACCCCAATGTTAGTTCGAATATATTTCACTTTCCTACCAAATTCCCTCTTAGCAAAATCATGAAATTGCTTACCTAACATTCTGCATTAAAAACAAAAAATCAATGATTATGAGATTATTCATCAATAAGTTTCGCAAAACAATGACTTCCACTAATGTTATTAGATTTCAAAGGACCAAAAATGTCCGAATGTACAAATTCAGGTACTTATGACTTTTTATGTAATGGATGACTACTAATACTCACGGTGCTCTGTTTTCCTTCCATACAATTATCACATGTGTTCAATTTGAAACTCTTCAAATCTGGAAGAAGATTTATCTTATCCAAAAACCAAGCCCCTTCTCACTGATTTTACTGATCCTCTTATACCATAACATGGATGAAACACTACACTCAACAACGCATGTAACATCACATGAAATAAAATCTCTAGTAGAGTAAAAACTTTACTACTTCTTTCCTCAAGCCAAAATCAAGGATCCCTTTGAAATAATACATTAAAAATCACCAAAATTAATGATAAACCCATAATCATCAAGAACACTGGTAGAAATAAGATTCAAGTTAACCTCTAGCACATGTCGACCATTCTTCAAAATTAGCTTACATTCTATATTGCTCTCTAAACAAATAGTCCCAATACCTACAACATCAGCATGACCATAATTTCCCATCTTAAAAATCTCAAAATTATCTGGGCGATATGTTGTAAATAAATCCTTTTTTATTTCATGTGAAAATAGGCTCCATTTTCAACAGCCCAGTAAGAATCATCATAAGCAATATCAATGTAGTTATAAAAAAATATCACCCCCTTTAGCGGCGGTAACATGATCATATCCATCTCCATTTTCTCCTAGTATTTTCCTTCAATTTATTTTCTCATTTAAATTGATTAAAATACGTATTAACATTCCCCTTTATACCATAATGTTGTCATTCAAATTCTATCTACTTTGACATGGATTTCATTATATATTTTCTCTTACCCCGACAACTGTGTCCCTAATCCTAGTTTCTCATATTCACTATGATTAAAATCTTAGAAGAATATTTCTATTGAGTTCGTCCATGAATATATTCATTGAAAATAGCAAACATAACAAAATTGAATGTCACAACACCAATAGGAGAAAAACTAGTTAGAGTTACACATAAACTCTCATAAGAATTCGTAAAGTGTTATGAAACACAAGAGTTAAAGCCTCATATTCAAAATTGATACCCATAACATAAAATATATCAAAACATCCTTGATATTCCCTCAAATAGTTAGAAATTGACATACCCTATTTGTACCTCAAATTCATCATTTTTTTAGAAGATACAACTTACTGTTTTATGTCTTGAAATCATAGGTAGTCTTAAGCTTCTCCCATAATGATCTGGCATGGGAGATGTTTAATAAAATTTCATCAAGTTTTCATCAACCCATTGGTGAAAGAACCCACTATCTATCACATGAACAAATATTAATTCTTTATTTGATAACATTTCTAGATCCTAGATACAAAACACTAGAATATTAATTCACTAGATAAAAAAAGATCCTTCATTTTTAGTCACCATATATTGTAGTTGGTACCATTCAAAAAATCCATTCGACTGTAATTGACATCCATAATAAATATGAAATAAAAACCAAGCCTCCCTTTGATAAATGATGTTGGGAAAGATTAAAAGCGATAAACTACAAACAAATTCAAAGAGAAAGTGTAGTATAAAAATAAAACCATTCCCTATGAACAAAAGTGGATGCACAACGACTCTAAAAAATAAGGGTAGAAAAATAAATTTTGACAGAAAATTGTTTACGTGGAAAACCCAAAAGGGAAAAACCATGAGACATTTTCCAAAAAGAGGGATCCAATAAAATGATGAAGTATTTGGTATAGACTCCTAAAAAATAGAAGGGATCTAAAAATTAGTACTCAGATTAAATAGTGGATCAACGTTGAAGAGCAAAGAAAAAATGATCATTGAACAAAAGGTAATCACCAAACGAATCAACTCTTTCTATGTCGGTGTGTTGCAATCCATTGTGTGTTGCCTCCTTTTATAGAAAAAAAATGACTTTTTCAAGATGGGTGAATTTGGTGGTGGAGGGTTTTTTTGTAATGGGTATAATTTAATGTTAATTTGGAATATGGGTGTGCACAACACCACTTCATTTGGCATTTTGGTTATTTTGGGCTGAAACAGAACTTTGTATGGCATTTTGGCCACCCCAAACCCATTTGATATTATATAATAATTATATATATATATATATATATAATATTTTAATATATAATTATGTATTTATAATTACATATATATTTAGTATTTTCTATTTTTTAAAAATATGTTAAGAATATTTGTAAATAAATATATACTTATAATTATATAAACATAAATTTATAAATATAAATTTTTTATTATATAATTATAAATATGTTTATAAATATAATTGCAAATAATTTTATATTTTTAAATATATATTTATTTAATTTTGTTTATATTTATAAATATATATTTCTAATTATATTTATATTTAAATAATTACAATTTTGAGAATATATTTTTAAATATTTATTAAAAAATATTAAATTACATATAATTATATCTATAAATATATTTATAAATCTATATTTATATAGTTATAAATAAACGAAATTAGTTAAAAAACCCTTGTATATAATTGTTTTTATACATATATTAATATATAAATAATTAATTATAAAAATAAACAATATTAAATTTAAAATAAATAATTATATAATTAAGTAAACATTATATTTATATAATTTATTATATATTTTTATATTAAAATATAAATTATATTTATAAATATATATTTATATTTAAATATAAATAAACCTTCTATTTAAAATTTACAAATTTTTATATAATTATTTAAATATATAAAAAATCGTTATTAAATTTATTTATATATATGTATAAACATTGTTAAAACTATTTATATAAATAAGTAAACATTATAATTATATTAGATAAAATATATAATTTTATGTTATGTAAAGTGCTTGTCTTCCAAAAACATGGATATGAGGGAGGCATCCTAAAGGTCATGGTCGAGGGCATGGGCGTGATGAGTTTCTGTCACATTGGTTGGCCACCCATCATTCTATCAGGGATCAACTTACACTCGAGCAACAATGGCTTAGGGAGATTTATACTACACTTCTTAATAAAAAAACATTCGCATTCTGAGATGGAGTCAACAGATGATTGTGCAGCCTCTGGATATGGTCATGCTGATGACATTGATCCTTTTGATATATAACTTTTTCATTTTGGTGAGTTTTTTTGCTGTTTTTTTACATTGCCCCTTTCATGCTTGTTTTTTATTTTTTTTTATTTAATAAATAGTCACGAGTCTTGCTTTTTGGATGGAATGACATCATATATATAAATATTTAAATATAAATAACCCTTAATAATATATAAATATATAAATATTAATGAACCTTTATTATATATTTAAATAAACATTATTTATATATATATGTCTTATTAAATATATAAATAAACATTATTTAAAATTTATATATTTACATTTTGAATATATTTAATAAATTTTATATATGAATATATATATAAATAAATTTAATAAGGTATATATATATATATTCTATTAAGGTTTAACAAGGTTTAAATATATATAAATTTATAAATAAGTATATATATAAAGCTTATTAAATATATAAATAACCCTTATAAAAAACTATAAATTTATATTTTGAATATAAATAATAATATATATATATATATATGAAATATATATTTATATATTAGGTACATGGGGGTATAATTACATTAAACACACACACTAGACACACATGCCAGAAAGGTAGGCCATTTCCCCCCCATGGGTTTGTCCACCCATCAATCCTTATGTATTCTGTATTTGTCCTGAAAGCCCCGTGTGCATGAAGGCCATTACATGGCCCAAAGGCTCCTAATCTAGCCTGAAGGCCTAGTGCAACATCATGTATGTATCAGGTTTGTGTCACTATCTGCCAGGGCTATGACTGTGTCACCATCTGCCTACATCTTGTCTGCATCACCACCTACTAGTGGAAATTCACTCCCACCCAGATTTGAACCCTGGGCTCATACAGAATCACGGGGAAACTCTACCACTAAGGCACACCCCAACTTCTTAAATATATATTTTATAATAAAATTAATTTCATTTATATTAAATTTATTAAATTTATTTATTATAATTATTATATTAATTATATATTTTTTAAATTTATTAAATATATTTATTAATATATATTAGTTTATAATTAAATTGTATAATATTAATTATAAATATATAATTAATAAATTTATATTTAAAAATATATATTTTTTTATAATAAGTTTATAAAATTAATTACAAATTCATAATAATTAAAATATATATTTAATTAATGTATATTTATTTATAATTGTTAATAATATATATATATATATATATATTAAAAAATAAATATATTAATATTTTTTAAAAAATTTCATATTACTATATTAGCAATTATAAATACATATATGCATATTTATATATTAACAATCCATTGGAAATTTTTGAGATAAATGTCATCAAAACCTCTTGTGTAATATTTTCAAGGTTAATGGGCATATCACGACATACTATAGGAGATATATGAAGAGCAATGCTAAGGCTCACATTGCCCATTCTCTGCCAACTGAGAAGAAAGATGCAAACGACCCTTTTTTGGACATTGGTGGTAAGGGATAGTCTCTATCTTATCATGTTAAAACATCTATGTTTTATGATTTTGAGATGAAGGAATGCTCTTGGGGAGACCTTACTGAAGAATGTCCTACTCATCTTGATCCAAATACTACTCTTATTCTAATTGGTCAATTGGGGGAGAGGATTTCACCCTCTTATAATGATATGGCTTTGGTTTCTATGAATACACTTTAGAATGGCACAAATGGGTCTCCTATTAGAATAGTGGATACTTCTTAGGATTTTTCTAATCAGCATGCATTTATATGTAAAGGGTATCATAATTTTGTTTCTCTGTAACTGATGTTGTAGCCTGATAATGACGTGTAGCCAACGACTTTTGTTTTTTGATAGTGACTCTAGTTTTTTAGTCCAGGACTCATACAAAGATAGATGTTGGTGGATGAAATGAGCAGGATGATGTTGCTACATATTCTAATGACTAACAGATTTTCATTCAAGCAGTAGTTGATATGGAATTGTCCCATTAGAAAGCTTTGACTTCCTCTAGGATGGGTCAGGATAAGTTGGCTTCCCCTTCTCAGAACAGGGGTTGGGTGAAATAAAGGGATGAAGGGTTTATGCAGACAACCCCAGGAATTGATGTCTAGGTTCCCCCTGTTCTAGAAGAGCTGAGAGGGGCTTGACAATATACCGAGACTTGGAAGTGGGTTTAACATCTGAAAAATCATCATCGTATACATGGTCGTGAGGAGTTGACTGGTGCACGAGGGTGTGGCCTATTGACTATGTAATTCTCCAAAGGGGTCTTATTGTAACAGGAAAAGCTCAGAGAGATCTATTTTGTGATTTTTAGTCAAAATATTCCTCAGTCACAGTGGGTGACTACTGATGATATGGATAATTTGGGTCATAATTATGGGAATGATTATGTTCTGGACTAGTATTTGTTCTTTTGGACAGGGGAACATTGATTTGTTTGACCCCATCCTTTCTCATTCTAGTTACTTTAATCATTTAAAAAAAATTAGGAGCAGACTCGCCTGTCCCCTGAACCATTTGTGTAAATATATTTAAAAATATATATTAACAATTATTAATATATATAATTATAATTATGTACATGTTCATAAATATATATTTATTTTTATATATTATATAATTACAAAAAATATTTTCAGAGATAGATTTGTAATTATATTTATTATTTATATTATATATTTATTAAATTTATAATATATATTAATTAATTTATTTATTAAATATATGTTTAGTAATATAAATTATTTTTATAAATATAAATTTAAAATTATGAATAAATATAAATATATATATATATATAATAACATATATAATTATATATTTATATATTTATATTTATAAATATATATAATTATAAATATATATTTCCTAAATATATAAATAATTATAAATATATAAATTATAATTATATATATATATATATATTCATAGTGATTGATTTGTAATTTTATTTATTATTTATATTTATATATTTATATAAATAGATTTGTATTTATAATTATATTTATTTATGATTATAAATATATTTATCATTATATATATATATATATATATATATATAAATATGGTATATTTATAACTATATAAATATATATTCATAAATATATATTTATATTTATATTTATAAATAGAATTATAATTAAGTTTACATTTTTAAATACATGTTTAACAATATATTTTTAAAATTATAATTATTTATTTTGAAATTTAATTATAAATATATATTTATATATATATAATTAGTAATCTATATATTTTATAGGGGGAGAAGATTGGGCAGAAGTGGGAAAAGAGTCCCTTCAAGGAGCTCTTGGTCCCCAATTTCAGCTGCGCCAATTCAAGTGGCACTGCACCACCCCTATTCCCCCAAAAAAGAAACCCTAGACCACATTAATGTAATAAAAAAAATTAAAAAACAATTACATCAAATTTTTTTGGAGTATATATATATACACATTTGAAAATACAAAAAAACATGCTACATCTGTTTATTTAATTTAAGGGGATTATGTATTTTTATTTGGTTATATGAGTCTTTTCAGTGACCAATCAATTGGATCATTGGCCCACCAACCCCCTATTCCCCACCCCACATCCCCTTGCATATATACCAGGAAGTTTCAGGATCTGAGCATACTCGTTCCCAAAAATTTATTAAAGAAAAAAAATAAACGATGGTGTAGGGACATGGAATGAGTGCCACTAATCACAAGGTCGCAAACCACACTTCCCACAAGACAATTGAAGTGAATGACCAAAAATAAAAGACCATCAGGTCGGTCCAGATGATCACAAACCCAATGTCCCAACATTAAGAAACATGAATGATCACTCTATAATCCCTAGGGCACATGGGAATAATTATAAGTAAACCCACAAGATAATGACCCAAATTATTTTGTGTGTGTGCCACACCATTATGCCATTCTGACCGACACACTCCATCTGCCAACACACATGAAGCACCATGCAGGCCCTACCACACCATCTTCTATCCAACACCATCCTTTGAATCCATGGGACATCATTATTCCTCCCACAAATTGAGGTATTAGTGGCTCTCTCCCGAGGCCTCACTGTGGAAAAAAATGCCTAGAAGGTCGCTCAAGATCGTTGGCATGCTCCTTCGTTGTCATCCGATCCAAGAAAACTGTCATCAAGCCATCAAAGAGTCTGACGTTCCTCTAAAGTCTCTCCGTACCATCCACACCAATTCTTCTTAGTCATTTTAGGGTAGGAAACCAATCCGATGTGTAGGAAAACCATATGCCAATAGATTCTCTAGGATCCCCCACCCTAAATAGCCACATCACTGCATCCAGCCAAAACACAGCTCTATTGCCAACCTCACCTTGGTGGAGGACCCCATCAACACGTTCCATGGTGTCAAAATAAACCATCATGTGCACCATAACCACTAAACCACTAAGATCCCTCAATTTGAAACATTCACCATATTGTTGTTGAGGGATAAGAGTGTTATGGTAACCATACAACCATACAGGAGCAACAAAGAACAGTTGTTGTGAGTTTATGAACCAATAACAAAAAATACGAAAAATAGTGTTGAATAGTATAGTGGACAAGATGATTTATGTTCTTAGGATCCTTATTTATCCTATTGCAGGACAAGAATATCACACACACACACATTTTTTTATTCTCTAAAACAAATAAAAAGTATAGGTTTACAATAATTGCTGAAAATGAAACAGTAGTGACCATACAAACACACCAATATGATAACTTAATAAACTAGACAATAGTGAAAATCTTACAGTGTCGAACTATGTTCGGCCATCCTATTCTCTTAAAGCTAATGGAATATGATATTGTATCCATGTTAATACTTGTTAAATGATAGAATCAATAGATATAGACTTTTAGTGTTTGAATCTGATGCTTTAACGAACATCTTCACAAGAGAGATGCAGAAGAAGCTCCACAACAAACTGCGTTCGATTTGGGGATTGACAGGACAATGGATCTGTCCTCTACTGAGGATGAAAGAAGCTACAGGAGTTTCCTAGATCTATTTTGAATGAATGAAGATCTCAAATCCCAAGATATCATCATGATGAATAACCTAATCCTTTCTGGTTCGACATGATAGGAAAGGTAAATCAAAACCCCTTATGAGCCTTTTCAATCCATAACTGGATGCCCAATACAGGGCTTCCACGAACACATGTCTTTGGAATAAAAACCCCTAACATAAGGCTTTCTCAAACAGAACATGATTGATGGTTGGCCTGCGGGTTAAAGGTAGTGTGCAAAATCAATGGTGAAATATAAAATATGTGAAACAAGGATGGTCAACATGTCAAATGGCCTAGGTAAAATTCTCCTTAAAATAAGAAGTGACCCATGATTAAAAAAATAGTATATAAATCAGAAGTAAAATAGGGGTGTTAAATGAAATTAAAACTGATAGGAAAAACAAATAGATGAAAAAATTTAATATGAAAAGCTCAAAATGAATTAATGGATTTTAATTTAAAGTTTTCTACAATCTTTTATTAACAATTTTGTGATGTTGTTGCGCCTAAGAGTTATATAACTGAGACTAAGTTTAAACTATCTAAACAAAATTTAAACTTAGATTGAACCAAAACATTACTCAAAATATCAGTTGGTTTCATGTGAGTGTGTATTTTATTAATAAACAAGGTACCAAATTCAATGTGTCTCTAATAGTGTGATCTAATATCTATATGATTTTACATTCAATGTCATCCTATGTTTTAAAAAAAATTATAACTGACTTGATATTTTAATAAAAATATATAATAGAACTATAAATTTTATTTTTAGAAGCCATAACTATGATCCAAAATGCTTCCTTGATAGTCTCAGTTAAAGCATTGTACTCTAATTCGGAAGTTGTATGTGAAACAACATACTGCATGTTTCAGTTCCATGAAATGAAACCTCCAAAATTAGTAAACACTTAGCCTGTCAATGATATATGAGTATCTACATTTATAGCATAGTCAGTGTCAATACAATCACAGATAAGTTCAGGAGAATATACATTACTACTATAGCACAAAGAGATACTATAAATACTAGAAAGATACCTAAGAGTCCATTTTTGGGCATACTAGTGTGGCTTCCTTATGGTGGTCATTATCCTAATTTGGGTGAAAACAAAAAAGGAAATATCAGGGCGGGTGAAAATCATAGAATACATTATGCTACCAAATATGTTAGCATAAGGAATTTCAGACATAAATTCAATATCTACTGCAGCTTTAGGTGTTTGCGATAAAGTAAATTTAAAAGTCTATACAAGAGGGATATTTATAGGTTTTAATGTTTCTGACATATAACTCAATAAAAATTTAAAACAAAATAATGTCGAGTTAGATAAAGACATATTTTACGTCTATCACTAATGATTTTATCACGAATGATTTGTTTGGTCACACTTAGGACCTTCATTTCAAATCTAATTTTGAATTAGGAATTGATTTATAAAATCATATTTAAATCCTTGAATATGATGATCATATCATCAACATACAATAACAGATAAATGATGTAGGTTTTTTTCACTTTGAAATAAACACAATCATTATACTCAATCTTGCTGAATTTGTTCCCCAACATTAATTAATCAATAATTATGTACCATTGCCTTGACTCTTTATTCAATATATATATGGAATTATTCATATGTCCCACTTTATTCGGTTTGAAGTCAGTTTTTTTACCCATTTGGAGGTTTCATATAAATCTTTTCTTTCAATTCACTATGTATAAAAGTAGTTTTCACATCTAGTTACTCTATATTGATATATTTATAGGTAGAATGGGCCAACAGAAGCTGAATAGAAGAATTATTAATGACTACGGAAAATATTTCTGAATAATCAATTCCATATCTCAGGAGGAAGCCCATAGAAACTAGCTTGGAATTAAATTTTCTTTTCCTTCCTGAAGTGTTATCCGCCTTTATTTTGATGATATTTTTGGAACAAATTACTTTAGCATTAATTTAATTGGTCACTACATCCTAGGTATTGTCCTTATTCAATGATTTCATTTCTTAATTCATATCAATGACCCACTACTTTGAGTATTTGTAATTTATGGAATTCTTATAGGGATAAGGATTATCATCAATGAGATATTCAGACACATGAAAGGAATGTGAAGCCATATCAAATTAGATAAAGTGGGTAGGAGGTCTAGGCACCCTCTATTTCCTATCATAGGACAACTGGTAATATTAATGAGTGGTAGGAGGTTCAGAATATGAATATGAACCAGAGATAGTCTCAAAAACAACTGCACTTGTGGGATGGGGAGGAGTTTGAGTAGGCTGGACATTAGTCTCAATAGGAGCCGATGGCTCAGCTTCATTAGAATTATGGTGGTTGGGATCAAAACTACCTGTTGTAATAGTCTTTTTCTTAGGAGAAAATGATTCATTAAAAACAACATCTCTACTAATAATGCACTTTTGGTATCTAGGATTATCTCCCCTAAGCTTGTATACCTTAACTCCCTTGGGATAACCAATAGAAATGGACTTGATGACTCTTGTTTATAGTTTCTCATTCATGAAAGGAGCATAGGTGGTAGAAAAAAAACCCTTAAGTTGGAATAGTAAGGGGATTTACGGTTTATAGTTCTTTGGCTATTTTGAATTTGTTCGCAGAGTACGGAAACCTATTGATAAGGTACACTGTAGTGTTGGTTCCCTCAATGAAAATGGATTTGGGGAGACCTGAGTATACAAGAATACTATACTCTTTCAATTATAGTTTGATTCATCATCTCTACGGGGAATTTGTTTTGAGGTGTTTCGCTAACAGTTCAATTCCTATTAATTCCTTTAGACACAGAATACTGAAATAACTTAGTGGACAGGTATTTAAGCACATTATCCATTCTTATAGTCTTTATTTTCTTTCAAGTTTGGTTCTAAACTGATTATTTCTAGGTATTGATGGTTTGTAAAACATCTAATTTATTCTTGAGGATGTTGACTGAAACCATCATCGAGTAATCATAAATAAAGGTGACAAAATAGGATCCTCCACCACGATACATGTTCCAAGATGGCCCCCACATATCTGAATGGATATACTCAAGTAAGGATGAATCCTTGATGGAGTACCTATTGAAGCTCACCATTTATGAGTTACCCATCAAAATAATCTTCCCAAAATGAATGATTAGAAGGTGTGATTTCACTTAAAATCCCCTTCATGTTGAGTTCTTCTAACCCTTTGGAGCTTACATTCCCCAACAGTCTATGACAGAGCATAGTGTTCTTAGTGTTTGTATTGTAAACACTAACCAACTATCTTGAATGGGTCTTTCCATCCATGATATACAAAATATTTGTGATAGAACCTCTTATAGTGGTTCTAGATTCCTTGTAGATCTTAATAGAACCTGATTTTACTCTAAAGGTGTGACCCTTCTGATCAAGGAATCCTAAGGGAATCAAGTTTCATTGCATGTTGGGGACCCACCTCACATAATGTAAGGTGATAATTGATCAACCTTGACCTTTTTATTATTCCTAACAGAACATCCCCTTCCACTCTTTCTACCATCTCTAAAAAAGACTATATATGTGGACACATATGGAAGGAATAATTATAGACTAAGATCCAATCTCTATTGAGTGCATGTATGGAAACATTCAAGAATTTGGTAGTGCCATAGCTATAGTCGACAAGGAGAGACTAGTTAGTGGGATACATGTGTTCTAGCTCATGCTTTAGTTTCTTACACTCGGGCTTAATGTGCCCAGGTTTACCATAGTGGAAACAAGAAATTTTTCTATCATTAGAATTACACTTCAGTTTTGGTTCATGAATATGTTGTTTATGGCCTTTACATTTGCCTCAATTAAACTTTTTTATTTTTACCTTTACTCTAAGGCCTTTCCTTAGTGGACCAACTCTCATCCTCGCATTTTATCATAGGTTTGAAATGATGTTCTTTGGATATAAGGGTAGACTTGACTTCATCAAGAGTCAAAGAGTCTCAACCATAGATCATGGTCTCAACCAATGTACAATAACATAGGTCAAGGGAAATCAAGTTAATAATGGACTGATCCTCATCATCTACAGAAACATCAATGTTGGATAATTCTAACATGAATTTATTGAATTCATCTAGATGATATTTTATAGAAGAGTCGAGTTTCATCATAAAGTTGAGCATGTGGTGCTTCTTATAAAGTATTCCTATTAGGGAGGTAGTCATGCATATCTTTTTGAGTTTGAGCTATATTCCAATAGGGGTTGAATCATAATCCACCTCCCTAAGTACCTTGTCTTTAAATGAAAGTAATATAAGACTTTGGGATTCAACAAGAGTGTCAGGGGGATAGGTTGGTATTCTGTAATAGTTTGAAAATTTTCATTAATAGTTGTGACGAGTTTAGGTGGACCTTATTGGGAATCAAGAAGACCTTATTGGGCAAGTAATGCCCTCATTTTTATTCAACTTTAATTGAAGTCGTTGCCTCCATAAAACTTTTCTATTTCATAACACATTGCTGACATCTTAATCCAGATGTTTAGAGGCCGAGTGATTGGGGACAACGATAAGCGTACACCCCTAAAAACCAGCTGATCTCACTGGGTAAATGTGTACAGTGAGATATGATGGAGAAAAAAATTTGATGAATACAATTATTCCACTTGAAAATAAACACACATCAACAAAAATGTGAAGAGAGAATTTAAACAATATAAAATGAGAAAATAAAAAACGAAACCCAAATTAATGAACTACAAATAAAATAATATATGCATTATATTGAATGGAACTGGAAGATTATAATAAAGTATTAAATAGAGTGTAAAGGGGATGTCAATAGAATATTAGCAGCTAATATGTATAATATGTTATAAAAACAAGTTCAGTAAAATCAAGAAATAGTTTTCAAAATATTTGTAAACAGAGGAAATAAGCAGATAGAACAACAAAGTAATGAAAAATTGCAGTTTTAAAGTTAAAAAGAGGCTGTAAAAAGAATTATGGTAATGAAGATTGCATAAAACAAAAAGAAACAATTGGATAATTAAGTATAAAATGAAATCAAACTGCACAGCAGCCAGGTTGACTATGATAATCCATGTTTTGGTTGAGGGACAACAGTGTTGTGATAATGATACAACAATAGAGGATAAAAAAGAACAGGTGTTGTGTTTTGAGGAACCAAGAACCAAAAAACTATCGAATAATAAAGTGGACAAGATTATTTATATGCTTCAGATCCTTAAGGATCTTACTTCATGTCAAGAACAGCACACACACACAAACTATTTGTTAATGTAAAAAATAAATAAATTGTACACGTTTAAAATATATGGTGAAAACAAAATAAAAGAAATAATAAAAACACAACAATATGATAAACCAAGAAGCTATACTAGAGAGAAAATCATACAGTGTCGGAATATTTTGGGTCATCTTGTTCTTGTGGTGCTACTAAAATAAGATGTTTTCACTCTTTTGGAACTTCACGAGGGATGGACTCATCAGATATAGACTTCCACTCTTCAAATCCAATGCATGACCACACATATTCACAAGAAGGATATGGAAGATTCTCTACAATGAACTGTGTGTGACGTGGGGATCGGCAGGCCAAGGGATCTGTCCTCCGCTGAGGATGAAAGAAGTCATGAGAGTCACTTGGATCTAGTTTAAGGGAACGAAGATCTCTTGCGTCATGAAATCATCAAGATTCAGACCTGAATAGCTGCTACTTGGAAACAATAGGTAGGGGAAATCAAACCCCCCTTCGATCCTTCTTAAGCCATAACTACAAGCCTAATACAGGGCTTCCACGAACCCCTGGCATTGGAATATAAATCTGCAATATAAGGGTTTCTCGAACAGAACATGATAGATGGACAACCAGAAGATAAAATGTGGTGTGCAGAAACAATAGTGAATGATAAAAATCGTGAAACAAGGATGGCCAATGTGTCAAATGGCCATGGAAAAATAATCCTGAAATCAAGATGCATCCCATAATGTAATAAACTAGTATATAAAAGTGAAGTAAAATAAAGGTGTTGAAGAAAATTAAAAATGGAAGGAAAAACAAATAAATGAATATTTTTATATGAAAAGAACAAAATGAATTAAGGGAACTTAATTCACACACCAAGAATAGCACATCTCGAGGCCCAATTGAACTTGATACATTCATTATCCTAAAAAAGTATGTGGTCTGTACTAGCTGTCACCATCCGATTTGTTCTCATCCAAGCCTTCTCTAACAAAAATCCACTAGAAACCCCATTACTGGACGAGGATCGCCTTAATTTTATATTTATATATATATATTTAATCCTTATTAAATTTATTTAAAATTTTATAATTACATATCAATATTTATAAATCTATATTTATTTAAACATAAATTTGAAATATTTTTAAATATATAATAAATTGTTAATAACATAATTATTATAAATAATTATATTTTTTATATTACGAATTCAATTAAAATTTATTTTAATTTTATAATTATAAATATTTATAATAAATATACCATTACTATCATAAATATGTATAAATATTTATAATTAATATATAATTATAAATATTTTTTGATATATAATTATAAAAATTTATCAAAAATATATATTTATAATTATGATTAACACAAAATTAGTATTATAAATATTTATAATAAATATATATTTACTATAATAAATATCTAATCATACAGATATAAATAAACCATATATAGTATATACATTTCTATAATAAATATTTATAATAAACATATAATTATAAATTTTAAAATATATTTATAATTATATATATTCATATATATATAATTCTTATTAAATTTCGTTATAATTATATAATTATAAATCTATATTTATAAATATATATTTATATAGTTATTAATAAACCTTATTTAATATATATTTATAATATGTATTTAATTATAAATATATTTGCATTATTTTTAAGCATATAATAAATTGTTAACAACAACATTATTATTACAAATTATATTTTTTATGTTACACATTTAATTTATATTAATTTTTTGACATATAAGTATAACTATTTACAATAAATATATTATCACTATTATAAATAATTAAAAATATATATAATAAATATATAATTATAATTATAATTACAAAATATTTATAATTATATGATTATAAATCTATATTTAGAAATATATATTAATATAGTTATAAATATTTATTTAGAAATATATATGGAATATTGTTAAATATATAATAAATTTTTAATGATATCATCATTGTAAAAAATTATATTTTTTTTATTACTAATTTAATGTATTTTTATTTTTAAATATATAAGTATAAATAATTATAGTAAATATATCACTACTATCATAAATATATATATAGATATTCATAATAAATATATAATTATAAGAAATATATAATTATAAATATAATCAATAAATAATTATTCTAATAAATATTTAAAATAAATATATAATTATGATAATGAATATTTATTTATATTTTTATAGATAAATCTTATTTAATATCTAAATTATTATAATAAATATTTATAATAAATATTAAATTACTATAAAAAACATTTATAAATTTAATAAATATATAATTACAATTGTTATATATATTTTTAATTATATGAATATAGATTTATATGTATATGTATAAATAATCCTTATTAAATTTATTTATAATTATCTAATTATAAATCTATATTTATAAGGCTGGATTGGTGGGCTATCCCTTGGGGGTTTATGTCATGCCTTTCTAGCCTTTGTGTCAAGTGAGTGTGTTTGATGTAATTTTATACCCAAATCACCTAATATATATATATATACACATATAATTATATTTACAAATAAATTTATAGTTATAAAATTATAAATCTATATTTATATAGTTATAAATATTTATTTATAAATAAATTTGAAATGATTTTAAACATATAATACGTTTTTGATTACAACATTGTTATGAAAAATTATATTTTTTATATTACTAATTTCATTAAGATTTATTTTTAAATATATATGTGTAAATATTTATAATAAATATATCATTACTATCATCAATATTTATAATAAATATATAATTCTAAATATTTATAATAAATATATAATTATAAATATTTATAATAAATATATAATTTTAAATATTTATAATAAATATATAATTAAAAACATTCATAATAAACATGTAATTATAAATATTTAAAATAAATATATAATTATAAAAATTTATAATAAATATATAATTATTTTTATTTTGATAATTATTTTTATAATTATTTAATTCTAAATATATATTTATAAATATATATTTATATTAATATTTATTAATATTTATTTGTTATTAAAATTAATTATATAAATTTATATATTTAATAAGGTTTATTTATAACTAAATAAATCTAGATTAGTAAATAAAGATTAATAATTATATATTTGTAAATAAATTTAATTAGGATTATATATATAAAAATAAATCAATATTTATATAATTATAAATATATTAAAATAATTGCAATTATATATTTATTATATTTATAAAAGTTCATTATAATATTAGATATTTATTATAAATACTTATAATAGTAATTTATATATTAAATAAGGTTAATTTATAACTATATAAATAAATATTTATAATGGTAATTATATTTTTATTATAATTATTATTTATTAATAGTATTTCTAAATATATATTTATTATATATATTTATATATTTAATATACATTTCATATATTTATTATAAATATATGTTTATTATACTTATTTATAATTATTAATATTAAATTATATAATTATGTTTGTAAGAGGAGATGGAGTGGGGCATAGGGGTGGGTGGGTCCCAAAATGCACCGAACACACCTCTATTTAAGATGAATTACGAATTACCAACGACCCTGGTTTCTTAGTCTAAGAAGAATACTTACATCGATTGGGAAAAATTAGAACCCTATGATTATTCAACCATCGTTGGCATTAAAGGAACTAGCCATAATATCTTGAGGATGATATGTTCGAAGAAAGATTTGATGGTTTCTTGAACTGATCTTTATAAGATCTACAGATGATGAAGCCATGTGAGGTTGAAGGTTCGCTCAATGAACCAGATTTGATATCGATGATGTCAACAAATTGGTCCTGATTTGGATAATTGTGTGATGTAATTCGGATGGAGAACAAGTTATAGGACAATTAGAGTTCAGGATCGACCATATTAAGCAGAGATGAGGATGATGTGGGGGTCACTCGCTAATATTGGAGTCTTCTATTTTGGTAACAACTGGTGCATGACTTCCTTGATTGGAGGCCAACCCACCCGGCATAGTAACCTTCAAGGACAAGCATCAGGTAGTGGAACATGTTTCTCAACGGTAGATGAGCGACCCCGACCACTGGATGAATGTTTGGTTGTTTTTGTTACTAAATAAAATGGGATGTAATCCGATTATTTTTTCATCCGTAGTGGTGTGTTCTAATCCTCCGACATAATCTGGAGAAGAGAGAATATAAGGATCCCCCCATTTCTCTCATGGATGTAGGAAAAGCAACCAAACCACATTAAAATTTATTTTTTTCATCCATTTTCTCATATTTTTTGTTTTTTTTCCCACATACCGTTGATTTTCCCTTAAAAGTGGTATTAGAGGGAGCTGGAGTGAGGGAGTTTGAAACGAACAAGCAAGAACATGTTTTATAGGGACAAAAAAACTAAAAGTAGTCAGAAAATGTTTCCAAGCCTAGATTCATGATGAGGACAATGAGACGATTATAATATCACAACTGACATTGAAAATAGAGTTGAAATGAGCGATGTAGAGCTGGTTAATGTTTTCATTAAACTGTAAGTGAATAGTAACCCTGTGTCGGAGAAGAAGATACTGATCATGCCACTGGAAAGAATTACCAGTGATATTCCAATAGGTACTCTAGTGTGCCACGTCAGTGCCATGTCATCGCCATGCAATCAGACAATGTAGACTGCTAAATTTTTTTTGGTGATATTTCAGCCAATCGTACTCTATTTTCAGTGATCCAGCAGTCGATTAGTACTATTTCAACTGTTCAAAATGCATCCATACAGTTAGATTTTCTTAATTCATACTCCATCGAGTGCTATAAAATTGGTGTGATAAGGATGACATCTAGTAGTGGGGATCTACCAAAATTTGAAATTGAGAGGTTAGATTATCAAAACAATTTTGGATTGTGGAAAAGCAGGGTTATAAATTTTCTAGTTTAGTAGGGGATGATAAGACCATTGATCAGAGAAAAACCAGAGACCCCCAATGATGATGAGTGGGAAGAGAATGAGATGTGGGCCGTCAGCACAATTTTACTATTTTTAGAGAATGTCTTAAAATACTCATGGTTGGATGATATGTGACTGAAGGAGATGTGGATGATGTTAGAAAAGAAATATATGGTGAATTTTCTCACAATAAAATTATTCCTAAATTATAAATTGTACCCATTGTGTATAGACAAGGAAACAACTTTGTTGGATCACACCAAAAAATTCAACAATATCTTAACACCATTTTCCAGGCACGGTATAAAGGTTAATGAGGAAGACAAAACACTAATGATTTTTTCATCTCTATCAAGATCATTTGATGGACATGCGATTTCATTGCTTGTGCAGAAGGAAATAATGAAGTAAGACTAGGTGATGACATCAATTTAAGATTCAGAGGCATTCTAATGATCCATGGCACATTTAGGCATGAAAATCATGGTAATGCAAGATGATCAATGTCTGAGGATATAATATCAAAATTCAAAAGGTAAAAAATGTTAGCCAAAATAGAGGGGATGTGATTTTTGGAAAATCACATGTTTATAGTATGAGAAAAAGGATCACTATAAAAGTGAATGTGGAGATAAATAATTTAATGTTTTTGGGTAGGTGACAGGTGAAGAGAAGGTTGAGAATGTCATAGAATTATCAGCAGATGATGAAGTCTGCGTGACAATGGGAGGCTCTCAATCATATGGGAGAGATGACCAAGGAGAAGTGTAGTTTCTTTACTACAAAAGATATTGTCACATTAAGAGGGAATGTTGATTTTTAAAAAGGAAAAATGATCATGCTAAAAATCCAAAGGAAGACAGAAGGGTTTGGGATTCGGGGAGCTCGACACACATATGTATGTTGAAAGGTGTTTTTCATACCATTTAGTAGATTTGAAATTCATGGGGACTTAAGGATAGGTTAAAATGAGAAGATATTGGAGTCAAAATAGTGAAATTGAAGACACCTGATGGAGGAGTATGAAAATCGGTGGATGTGAAATTCATTCTGAGGATGAGACATAACTTGGTATCAATAAGTAGGCTCGATGTGAAAGTATACATGATTTCTATTGTAGGTGGAGTGTCAGAAGTCTTACACGGGGATGCAGCGATTCTTATAGAGAAAGAGTCCCAAGGATTCTATCATTTGATGGGGATAGTAGTAAACACGATATCAATTGAAGAAAGTTGAATAACCACATCATCTAGAACGGAGAAGCGTGTTGAATTTGTTGATGATGTTTTCAACGAATGCAGGGAGATGGTGGGTCTGGATACTTCCCCAAGTTGGTTGTGAGGGGGAGATTTGTGGGTGCCAGTCCTTAGTTTGCAAGTATTATTTATCAGCAACAACTACAGTGCATCTTCCTTTGATGGAATCCTACCCAACCAGCACAACATCTATCATGGACAAGTAGGATGTAGTGAGATATGTTTCTCAAGGGTTGATGAGCTACCCTAACCATGGGAGTAATGTTTGGTTTTTTTTCATCTATAAAATTTGATGTAATCCCTTTATTTGTAAGTCAGTAGTGGTGTGGTGTAATCCTACGATGTGATCCAGAGAAGAGAGAATATAGAGAACCCCATCCCCCATTTCTCCAATGGATGTAAGAAATGCTACCAAACCATATTAAAATTTTTGTGTTAATTATTTTTCTCCTCTATTGTGAGTTTTTTGTTTCCACGTTCCTTTTTTTGTACGCTTACATATGAAAATCCTCAAGATATTGAATACTAAGATTTTAATAATGAGTGTCATTGAAAAATAGATGTTTGAGGGAATTAATTTTTGGATTTTTAAGAATGGATGAATGCCTAGTTTGATCGAACTTTTTGGTTTGATGAAAAATCTTAAACTGAGGTTTGAAGGATATAGAGTTTGGACAAAGAAATAAAAGAAATTGGAATTCAAAGGGAGTCTACATTTTGTGAGTTGGTTTAAACAAGGGGAAGACTGAGATTTTGAGACACTAATTTCCCAAACAAAGGTTTTCAATCCTAGCTAACCTCAAAGGTCTATTTTACAAAGATGTATGGTTTAGTGACACCATGTAATGTCAAATCAGAAATAGTGTTGAATGAGCAATGTGTGTTCGACACAATTTCTAAAAGATGTTAAAGAATGTGTTTTCAAAGAGAAGAATTAATTAGGTATAAAGGGTTATGCTTTTGGGAGGTTCTCTAGTATCTTCTATTGAATTCAAAAGGTAAATCAAGAATGATTAACTTGAATCAAAATTAAGGGATTGTTTGGAACCTTCATAAATTTTTTGTAAATATTCGAGGTAATGTACTATGTTTAGTTTGGTAACATAAGTAGTGAGAATGAAAAAAATAAATACAGAGCATAAAAAGTGGGGTTATTTTCATCAATCATATCATCCACTGAAAACAGACACAATAGTGCATATGAGAGAAAGAGATCAAGAATATTTGGTAGAATGGAACCAAATGTTTGAGTCAGAGGAAGAAGCAAATCTCAACATTTAAGATTTTTATCTATCTCTCCCTTTATCTCTATATTATATATCTATTTTAATTATATGTTAATCATTTAAATCTGCCATTTTTGTGGTGTTTAATTTGTGGAAATAAATAAATTTAGGGAATTGGATTGTAGTAGATTAGAGTTCATCTATGTTCTGCTCTTGTTCTTAAAATAAATATCAGTGTGATTTTTTGTTCAATGTTCTTGAATTTATACTTTATGATATTCAACATTACACTACCCTATAAAATGACATGAAATGATAATGGATTTTTATTAACGTTAAAAATCAATTGAAGTGCTAAAAATTGGAAAAGAATGACGATTATTTTCTCATAATGACTCTAATTTTACCTCAGTTTTGAATGAAAAATCATTTCTAGGGAGAGATCGTTGACAATTTTTAGAACCTAACAAAATCTAGATGTTTCATCCTCATAATTTTAAGAATTGGACTAATTGTAATTTCTAGAATTCGGAAAAAAAAAACAATTCAGTCCCTTATCTCTTCACGTGAACAATTCCTTCTCTCACTTACTAGTACTTTTTATCATTGTTCTGCTGCTACTGTTTTCACATAAATTACATATTCTCTATCACACAATCATGTTTGATTCTTGTAGAATGATTTTTTAGTATTAATATTGTTTTGGTTTGAACTCCTTCATTTTAGTCATCTCTATGGAACATAATACTCCTACTTCCACTACACTAGTTGTTTTGGATTTTTTAAATTATGAAATTTCATCATTTTCAACGATAACATGTCACGATACAATGAGTTAATAAGAATAAGAAAATAATAAAAGAAAAATATGACATTATTGTATATCATGGTCTAATAAAATTAACACAAATGCAGACAACACTATAAAAATAAAAAAAACAATTAGAAATAAGATTGGAATTTTAAATTGTAATATAAATAAACTTGATATCATTTTTTTGATTGAATAATGAAAAAGTGATTGGTATTTATAAGAAATATGGTACCATTGAAATAATATATGATCATTGAGGATAATAAATGGCCATTTAAAATGTAACTAGACCGATGAGAAGAGTAAAATTCCAAAAACATTTGTATTTAAAAAGAGTAAAAATAAGTAAATACAAATATTATGCCTCTATAAAGTTAATCCTAGAATAAAAAAATATAAAATTATAATAAGTATAACTTTTAATAATTTTAGCTTTAACATATTTAGTACAACTAATACTCAACAAAGGAATTTTCACAATATAATTATTTAATTATAAATTCACATACACACTCATAATTTTCAATTATTAAAACCATTAAATAGATCTAACATAAAAAGATAAAGAAACATAAAAATTAATAATAATTGATACATTGAACAAAACAGAATCACAAATAAATGTTCATACATTGTAATTTATTATTGATCAGTCTATTTAAATTTTAATGTTCATTAAACTCAGTGTTTGGAAGAATATAGATTGATGTTAGGAAAACATGAATTTTCTATTAAAAATGTCATAAATTAGTATATATTTTGTGATCCATTTATTTACTATTGATGTTTCTATTAAAAAATAATTAATGTAAAATTATGTAGATTCTAAGAGTATTATTGTGATTATTACATGTTATAGTACTCATGAATCTATATTAGTTCGGTATATTACATATCCATTCTGATCTAACATTCATATAATTAATATTTAATATTATTTAATAACTAATATGTTTTTGTATTTCTTAAGTATGAAAAATAATATTAGTTCTGTTACATATATTTATAATAATATATGAATGTTTTTTTGGAAAATAAAATGTAAATTTAATATATTGAATTGGGTGAAACATTATATAATAACACCTTAATGATTTTTTTGTAGCATATGGTTTAAAATATATTTTCTTTTTGAATCATATGGATTAAGTGAGAATCTCCTCTAGTATAATCATTTTGAAATTTTTGAATATATGAATAAAAATAAATAAAACAATATAGTGTACATCGAATGGCTCTGGTATTTTTTTAAGACCCTTATGAAAAAAACACCTCACAAAAATCTATCATGAATATTCACCATTCATGACCAATATAAAATTGTTCATACAATAAATGTGAATAAGTGTAAAATAAGGTAGAATATAATTTTATTTTTTCTCAAAATTATAAGATAGAGGTAATAAATGAAGTTACTATAAATACAATTAATAATAGATATTTCAGGTCATTGAAATTATAGATTAAAGATTAAATTATAGATAATTCAGATTGTTACACAAATAATTCATATTTTAAAAGTCTTATTACATTAAAACATAGTTATACACTATTTTTGACTACAAATGATAAATAATATATAATGCATATACCAAATGTAAATGATATGTATTACTATAAAAATATTATTTCCTTACAATTGACATTATGTAAGAATTTAATATTATAATAAATAGATTATTTTACTTAGATTATAGATTATAATAAATAATGATTTTGTTTTGTAGATTATGGCATATATTGACGTAAATTATAAATAGAGATTCATAAAACACAAATTTTTTTAATTTTTTTTCCACATTTAAAGATATTATAAACAGATTTTAATTTTATAAGACCAAACATACACTAAATTTAAATCACACTTGGATGTGTTATGAACAAATATTTATACATAAATATCTTTATATATATATTTCATAATATAAAAAAAACAAAACACTACTTTTATAGTGATTGATAATTAAAACACAATTTATATACTAAATTTCAAACCACCCCTCAACATTGATCGAAACTTTACAATAAACTCAACAAATTTCTTCTATAACCAAAACTATATATTTTGTATTTCAATGAGGAACTTTAAAAAAGTTTCTAAAAATTGTTTTTTTTCATGTATTTGACTATTTAAAAACTCACTATATCATAAGAATTTCTATAACTGTTATTCCCCTTGATATGACATAAATATAAATATTATGCATCATCCATCGATTCTTCATAGGAAAAGTAACTAATTAAACACAATTTCTATCATATTTTGACAATTATTTTTTTTATAATATTTAGATTAGTCTTTATAAATATAATTCGAAAATATTCTATTAAAAAATGAATACTTCTTATAAGTTAACATACAGGGTTAAAGTCACGAGATATAATTAGAGCACAATTGATTCACTCCAATAGTTTATTTTTATGTTCATTAGCTCGCATAAACCACATGATATTCTTCAGTAATAGATTTCAAAATCTACAGATGTCAAATATTGGTGTTAATAATGAATATAAGCCTTACTACAACAATGTATTACTACAAGAGACTGTATATATTATTATTTTTAAAACAATATAAATTTTATGTATACATTTAATGAAATATTTTATTTGATGAGTCACCAATAAGTGAAAATGAATAATATATGAAAATAGAAAAGGGAATATGTAATACTACTTATAATATTGTACATGAGATGAATATGTAGTGTATTTTCACAACACCTCCTAGATTTTTATTCTTGTAAAGGTCGTAAATGTTTACATGAAAAATAAAAGGTTAGAATAGAGGGGACCATGCAATAGGTTCAACTAATATAGATTTTTCCAGTACTATTGGAAACCAATACAGACAAAAAATATCAACCTTCAAAATAGATTCAATTTTTTTTAATATAGGTCGATATGAAATATATTGAATATTAAATATGCTAAGATTAATTTTAAATTAATATATGTAAATAAAAAATGATAATGTATGACCAATTTCAAATAGAAATTTCCAAAAGGATAAACATGATTTGATGTAAGATATCTTATTAGAAAGAAATATTTAACATAATAACACATGTAATGACCCAATATTCTTGAATGAAATTTGTTTCCTGAAAATGTGTGTTGTATTTTTTTATACACAACAAAACTATATATATTTAATAAGTAAATTAGTATAATTTTAAATGTAACTATCAAGATTTTTCTTTTATTTGACCATTGGTCAATTATGATTGGTTGTTAATATGACTGTTGGGAACTATACTGTTGTAAATAATTTTAAAGTTATCATTAGTGTTCCCAAGTAAAATTTCAATAAAATAAATTGATATAAAAAATAGATTCAATGGAATCAACCATTTTATTCATTCCATTTGATGACATTTTTTAGATCATAGGAGGGAAGTTTCATCATTGGGTTTCACCGTTGACCAACCCCAAGATGTGATTCAATAATTAAAGCTTGACCAAAATCGCATACATGATAAGTTCAAGTTAGTAGAGATTACCACTTGGTCGATGTAAGCCGAAGAACCCCATGAAACTACCACCATCGTGTACCATACACTTATGGCATACGTGGGTATAAAAAGGGTTATTTTTCCCAGATATAGTGTCTAAATATTTTGTTTAAAAAAAATTTATTCCGTCATTTCCATTGTGAGGATATAGTTTCTTAATAAAATCCAGATGGAATTTGATAAATTGATTTTTTGGGATGAGATTTAACTTTTCATAAAATAAATAATTATTATAATAAAATAAGATGTTATGGATATAATTTATTTAAATTTAATAGTATAATTATGACATTCTTATTTAAAAAATATTCAAGTTTGAGAAATTTTACTATGGATATTCAATCAGCTAATATTTTTTATAAATACTAAATTTTATTTTTAAAAGTTAAAATTATCATATTATGAGAATTTATATGATAAAATAAATATCATTTTTGAAATCATAATGTCGAAATTATTTTCACATGAATTTATGATAATTTTCTAAAATACATCATTTTTTTGAATAGTAAAAATATGCTTTGAATTTTTCGGTATGTAAATGAAATAATAATTTTGTCATAATGATTTAATAACTAATTAAACAAAATAAAAGAATTAAAATATTTTATTCTATTAATATCATGTATTTAAATAAATTTTACTCAATTTCAAAATATATAATTCATTTTCATAATTCTAAAAAGGAAACATTAACTTTAAAAATGTTATTTTGTGAAAAGATTCATATTCCAGGCCAAAATAAGTAATATAAAAAATGAATGACTATTTTGGATTAAAATAACATAATATTTTACCATGTTTCCAATACTATGTGAAAATTCCATGGGTAATCCCATTTTTTTAATTTACTACTACCTAGGTGTCTATGTCCTTTATTTGGAAATTAATAAATATGTCCCCCAGTTTTTAAATAAATTCCAACCCATTTATCCATTTAATTTAACTCCCATTTCAACCTCCATGATGATATGAAATTTTTACCATCCAAGGAGTCCTCTCAAGGTGTCCTAAATCCCTCCAGGTCCCAATCCTCATGTTTTCGGAACTACTCTTCTTGGTAATGAAAATATCCCCTTCTCTTTTCCATTCAAGTTCCCTCTTTATGAGGTATGTCTTTAAAATTAAAAAAATATGTTCCTCTATAGAATTTATTTTATTAATTTATTGTATTAAGATTATTTTATTAATGTTATACCCTTTTCCCCTCTCTATTTACTTTTTTTAAACCACCTTTTTACCCATTATGCTGCCGATTTTACTACTAAAATATTTTCACTTCTCCACCAGAAGTTCCCTTTTATTTTTCCTTACATGAATACCCAAACCTCATTATTTTTTACAGTTATTCACAATGATATAAAAAAGATTTATTTTATTCTAGAATTTTCATACATAAACCCTCATTCCCTTTCTGTGGGTTATAAATGACCTAATGATCATATCTTTAAGCACTTTTAAAACACCATGATTTTTAAATGAAATCTTTTTCTTCTATTCACCAAATTTTATTTTTTAAATGATTTATTATGATCTGTATGGCCAATAATAATTAAGGTATACTAAGTGTTCTCCATGACACCACTCCAATGAATTATGTAACGAATTTAATCTACAGAGATGACATGTTTTATGATACCATACTGAATAACCATGGTAAATTGTATGACGCCTCAGTGAAAATCCTTAGTGATATGATTATGATTGCCTCTTAAATTTTTCAACAACATTTAAAACTTATTATTCAATCTATTTTTCATGTTTTATTCCCCTTTCCTTTGTATCTTTCCTTTATGATATTCCTCATGTTCTTATTTATTTTTCTAAAGATTACAAGTAAGTTGTTTCATTTAAGTTACCTTACTAAAAAATATGATCAACCATTCCTTTTATGTCCATAATAAGGTTTTGAGATATAGTAATTTTAATTTGGATGATCCAATAATTAATTCTTTAAAGTGGACTAGAATAATGTTTTATGTATTTATATATTATGTAAATTTCTTACAAAAAAAACAAAACACTAAAAGATAATTAGTTTGTACACTGTAATGAAAAGTTATGTAATAAAAAGATGGGATTACATAGTTGGCATCAAAGGAAGATTATGTTTTTGGTGGAAATTTGGATTTTAGAACATTATGAAGTACCTTATTGTCAAGTTAAAATATATGAAACTGTCTTGTTATTTTTGTAAAGTATTATGTAAGTGGTTTCTAATCAATGAAATCCCACTCTAGATTCGAACAAGATGATTTGTCTCTAGAATATATGTACCTATGTGTAAAACCTAAAAATAATGCTTTGAGATAGAAACAAATGGAAATGGGTCCATGACAACAAGCCTTGCTTAACTTATATTTTGACACTACCAAAAAATAGGTTTGGTTGATCACAAGGTTTTAATAAACCATTAAGAAGGATTTATTGAAAATGTAATTTTTGTTAAAGAATATCATATTTAAGAATGATTTTTAAGACATAAAATTCCTTTAGAGTTATAATATTGTTAATAGTAACACATTTCTCATTAAGATTACTTATATTATAAAATGGTGGGAAATAGAAGGAACTGCGTAAATGGAGAGCGCAACAGTCCATGCGCCAATATCCCTCTAATATGATCCAAAAAGGGATCCTCTTTAGAATGATAAATTAACATACTTTAGTTATGCGAAATAACATGAATCAAATCACAGGACCTAATTTACCTAGAAGGGAATAACATTCCATTGAGTACATTATGCCTCAACGAAAACCTTCTTTCAATGGATCTACCAACCCATTGATTGCTTAACAATAGATAAGATTTATAAAAAATATATTTTCTATAATCTATTGTTTGAAGTAAGATAAATTCTCCCTGGATGTGTCCAACATAGAGGGAGAAGCTTATTTGTGGTGAAAAAATGATTAAAAACATGATTCTAAGAAGGGAGATTGAATCTATGGAGTGGGAAGAGTACAGGGGAACCTTTTTCAAAAAATCATTTCCCTGTTAAATGGTAAAAAAAATATAAACGGAATTATTATATCTAAATTAGAAGTAAAATGAATCTGTAGGAATCAATGAGATGAACATTATAATACTTTCTCATTACACCTCTATATTTCTCATGGATCTTAATGGAAATATTGATATATTATTTGGTGGACTAAGACCACATCTATGGAAGAATCCTGCCAATGGAGATTACGAAAACACTAAGCATGTATTGTGGAGTGTTATAAAGGTTGAACTAGAGTTTGGAAAGACACATTATTCTCAAAAATAGAATGAAAATAAGTGATCAATTGATCTAATCTTAGGGAGGAACATTGATCACAAATCAGAGGAAAGAAAGTGAAAGTTCATACGCGAAAAAATATAGTATGAATCATTTTGTGAATTTATTTCACAGGATAATGAAATTTTGTAAGTTTGGAAGATATGGACAAATTTCTCATATATTTAGTAGTGAGGTGAAGCATAAACTTATCAACAATAACTACAAAAGGAATATGGTGTGGGCCTAGCCTGAATTCTAATGCTTCAAGTGTTGATAGGTTTGGAACTTTTCCAATCACTACTCAAATTAGAATGCAATGAAGGGACATCATCATCAACCCCATCATAGGAAAAGGGAGATAGGTAATAAATTTTTGAACAAGATGATTGAATTTTGTGGTCCATATACTGTGGTAGAAGGTACTATAATTAATCTCTCAAATATAACAAGTACTTTGTCTGATTCGTGTTCTATGAATTCCTTTATTTCCTCCAGGTTTTTAAGGAATATAGAATCAATACCTATACTTTTAGAGGTTTATTTTTCCATCAACACTCTAGGAGGGAGTATCCAAGTATTAAAAGTGTATAGAAACATTAGTATTTACATTAGAGAGCATAATTTTCTCGTAAATATTGTAGTAAATCCCATGTTGAATTTTAATAATATACTAGGGATAAACTACCTCTCAATGTATCATGCTATGATCAACTAAAGAAGTAAAAAAATATTAGCAGTCTTGAATGGAAAATATATTGTTTTTTTCAAAGGAGAGATATGTCAACTAGAGCTTTGTCTAGAATAACCTCCCATAGTCTTCTTTATAGAGATTATTCATGAAAATAACCAAGGAAATGAAAATATATGAATATAAAATGCCCTTAGTGAGAAAGAATACATTTAAATATTTCCTAAGGAGTTACCTAGTCCTACCCTAGAAAGGGGGGTATAGTTCTCCATTGAACTCATGTCTGGGTCCAAGCAGATATCATGGTCCCCGTTAAAGAAAATAAAATATGAAACTAAAGGAATTAAAGAAACAACTCCAATATATTTAGGAGAAAGGGTTTATCTGAACAAGTGTGTCTACATGGGGATAACCTATTCTATTTTTGAATAAATTGGATAGATAAATGTGGATATGTATTAATTATAGAGAACAAGAGGAAATCATAGCGATGAATGGGTACCCACTCCCGGGAATTGATGAATTATGTGACAATCTACATGGTATCCCAATTATTCTCCAAGATTGATCTCTAACCTAGTAATCATAAAATTAGGGGGAATAGGGAATATATTACAAATACTACCTTCTCGTCAAGATATGTAAATTTGGAGTTTGTTATTATGACATTCAGTTTGACTAATGCTCATGCTATTTTTATGGATTTCATGAATAGATTCTTTGTGGACAACCTTCATAAAATTGTGGTAGTATTTATTGATGAAATTAGGATATATTACAAAATAAATAAATAGACTGAGAATCATATAAGGGTTATATTAAAATATATATGGAATGTGAGGCTATTTGTAAATGTTATCGAATGTGAATTTCATTTAAAAAAATTTGACTTCTTAGGGCACATTGTAACCAAAGAAGGAATTACATTTGACCCCTTCAAGATAAAGGTTGTGTAGGGGTCCTGTCATCATAAATTATAACTGATATTCATAGTTTCCTTGGTCTAGTAAGATATTTTATTTGGTTTGTGAAAAAATATTCACAACTTGATAATCCACTAAACATGTTAACCTAAAAAGGGACCATGTTCATCTAGATAAAAGATATGATGAATGTTTCCAAGATCCAAAGAAGATATTGGTTATTGCACCCATGTTAACTCTACCGTCTATCGGAGAAAGATTTATTATTTTTATTTATTCTTCTATCGAAGGTCTTGGATGAATCCTCATAAAAAATGACAATGTGGATTCATATGAATCTTGGCTATTGAAGACTTATGAGTAGAATTATCCTACTCATTTCCTAGAGCTTGCTGTGGTTGTTTTTTCTATGAAGAAATACAGGAATTATCTTTTTGGGGAGAAATTAAATATATACACAGATCACCAAATTTTGAAGTATGTTTTCACACAAAAGGGACCGAACATGAGACAAAGGAGATGGTTATATCCTCTTAAATACTCTGATTGATTGATGAATTATCATCCTAGAAGAGAAAACAAATTCTTTGATGCATTAAGTCGAAAGGACCATGGTGTTCTAGCAATGATGAGGATTCAAAGAGATCCTCTAATAAATGACATAGTAAAACTGGACATGGTAATTTTAAGGAAATTTAAATCATCAACCCTATCCCAAATTGTTTCTCAACCATAATTAATATAAAAGATCATGAAATCTCACAGAGAAGATCCTTTATTGCCGAAGAGGATAGAGGGTGCAAAGAATAGGATGTTTCCTATTTTTAATATTGATCAATAAGTTGTTCTGAAATTTTTTACAAGGCTACGTGTTCCATATATTCTAGAAACAAATATGAAGATGACGGAGGAAGATCATATCTCTACATTCTCCATAAATCATAAAAGTACTAAAATGTATAGGGACATTCGTGATCCTTATTGGTTTGATTATATGAAAAGGGATACTATTGACTATACTAGTAGGTTCCTGGTGCGTCAACAAGTGAAGGTAAAGTGAAATATTACTAAAGGGGTATTAAAAATACTACCCATACCATCATGGATGTGGGAAAATATGACTATATACTTTGTCACTGGTCTCGTAAGAACATCCAAAGGAAACAATGCATTATGGGTTATGGTGGACAATCTAACCAAGAATGTATATTTTATCTCTATTCTTGAAGAATTATCTCTTAATAAAATTTCTAAAATTTCCATAAAGTAAGTGGTGAGTTTTCATGGAGTACCACTCTCTATCATGTGTGATCGTGATTCATGTTTCACATAAAAATTCTAGAGAATTCATCAACAAGATCTGAGTACTGAATTGAATTTCAGTACAACTTATCACCCCCAAAATGAAGGAAAAATTAAAAAGACTACTCAGATGCTGGATTATAGGCTAATAACGTGATCAAAATAATTTAAAGATGGATGAGATTAGCATATTTCATTTTTTGAGTTCTCATTCAACAATAGCTTTCATATGTGTATTCAAATAGAGCCCTATGAATATCTATATGGGTAAAGTTGTATAAAACCGACATGTTGGGATGATTTTTGTGAGATATAGCTTCCTGGTACTGATCTTGGGAAAGAGATAATAAAAAAGGTTCATTCCACCCTATAAAACATAAAGGATACTCAGAGTCGGTAGAAGAACAATGCTGAAGACTATCTAAGGGACTTGGAGTTTGATGTTGGTGAACAATCATCCTTCAAATTTCTCCTTGGAATAGAGTCCTGATGTTTTGGAAGAAATGGATGTTTATCCCCATGTACATTATCCCCTATGAAATCCTTTATCACAAATGAGTAGTGGCCTATTGGCTAGCACTTCCACCAAATCGAGATAAAGTTCATGATGTATTCCATGTGCCTCTCTAGAGGATGTATATACTGGAACTATAAAATATATTGAGATATAAGGTGGTACAACTAGAACATGTCCTCTCTTGTGAGGAGCATCCAATTGAGATCTTGAACCACAAAGAAAATGTTCTACGCAACGAGACTACCCACCTATACTAAGTGTTTTCGAGGAACCATAAATATGAAGAATCAACATAGGAACCTGGGGAGAAAATGAGAGAGAACTACCTACACCTTTTCCCAACTAAGAGAATGATCTGAACTTTTGGGGATTTAATTTATCAAGGGGGAAGAATGTAACGACCTATACTTTTTTTAATGAAATTTGTTTCCTAAATATGTGTGTTATATTATTTTATACAAAATAACTATATATATATATATATTTAATAATTAAGTGAGTGTAATTATACATGTTAATATCATGATTTTATCCTTCTTTGACCATTGGTCAATATGACCATTGGGAATGGTACTATTGTCAGTAAATTTAATGTTATCATTTGAGTTTATAAGTAAAATTTTTAGAAAGGAAAATTGATACAAAAATAAGAGTCCATGGACATAACTAGAAGATTCATGATATTTTATTACTATTTTTCATATCCTGGGAAGGAGGTTTGACCAATGAGGTACAACCTTGACCAATTCCAAGATGAGATACAACAAGTTAATCTTGAAGGAAATCCCCTACAAGAGAAGTTCATGTTAGTGGAGATTACCACTCAATCCATGTTAGCGGAGGAACCTCACAAAACTACAACTATTTCACACCTTATTCTTAATTTGTATGAAGGTGTAATAAGGGGTTACATTTCTAGACCTTAGTGTATAATTTCATTGTTTAAATAAATTTTTTATTCCCTCTTTTTCATTTTAAGAATATTTTTTTAAAAAAAATTAAGATGGAATTTGATAAATTGATTTTTATTGTTATAAATTATACATTCCAAATAATAAATATTTATTATTGTAAATACATTTTAATTTAATTTAATATTATAATTAAAACAAACTAATTTAAGAAAAATGATAAACTATTTTTTTCAAGTGTCATAAATTTTATTATGCATTTTCAATGAGCTAATATTTTTAACAAATAATGTTTTTTATATTTAAAATTTAAAATAATAATATTTTGTGTAATATTAAGTCAAAATAAATATAAGTTTTTTAATCAATATTTTGAAATTATTTTCGGGTGATTTTTTGATAATTTTTTAAAATACTTCATTTTTTCATGAATAGTAAAAACAACGTTTCAGTTTTTTAGTATGTTAATGACATCTAAATTATTTCATAATGATGGTATAACAAATGAAGAAAAATATATGAATGAGAATAAGTTATTTTATTAATATCAAGTATTTTGATATATTTTAATCAATTTCCAAATATATAATTTACTTTCCAAATTCTAAAATAGAAAAATTAACATTAAAAATGTTATTTTGTGAAAATATTAAATTTACTTGCCATATTAAGCCCATTTTTGTTCATTTACCACTACCAAGGTCTCCATGGCATTTATTTAGAAATTAATATACAAATCTCACACTCTTACTATATATTTCCACCCATTTCGCAATTTACATCTACTAAAAGTTCATTCTCCATAAATATATATTAGTTTTACCTACCAATGATTCCTCTAATGGTGTTCTCATGTCCCCAAGGTCCCAATCATCATGTATTCAGAACTACTATTCAATGTGAGGGAAATCTCAAATTCTATTTTTCATTCAAGTTCCCTCTTTATGTGGTATGTCTTTAAAATTTCCAAACTAAGTTATTCTATACAATTTATTTTATTCTTTTATATTATTAAAATTATCTTATTAATGTGATACCCATTTCCCCTTGATTTCTAATTTTTTTCCAAAACCACATTTTCAACATATTATGTTATAGATTTAACTTCACAAAATTTCTCTCTTCTCTTAAAGAAATTCCATTTTATAATCTTCATGTGAATACCCAAACCTCTTTATTTTTTATGGGTATTCACCATGATATAAAAATGATTTATTTTATTATATAATTTATATACAAAAAACCCTCATTCCCATTTCATGATTTATAGATGGAAAAAAGATATTATCTTTAAGGATGTTTAAAACACCATGTATTTTATATAAAACTTGTTTCTTCTATTATCCACAGGTTATTTATGAAATTTGTTATTATGATGTTTGTGGATCAAATTAATTAAAAATTATTAGGTGTTTTCCCTGATATCACTCCAATGCTATGGGTAAATAATTTAATATCTATATATGACATATTTCAGGATACCTTGGTGAATAACCTTGGAAATTTTTACCACACTTTTGTAAAAAAACTTGATGATATGATTATGAGTGTCTCTTTTAAAATTTTCAGCCACATTACCATGTAATGATTCATGTTATTTTTATTATTGTATCCTACTGGTCCTTCACTCATGACTTTATGATATTCCTCACATTCTTATTGATTTTTTCTTAATATCACATGTAAACAATTTCTCTTATTCCTCGTACTGTACATTATGATCACCATTTCCTTTGATATATTTCCCCCGGTAATTAGATTCAGTAATTTTAATTAGGATGAACCTATGATAAATCATTTTACGTGGACTAAAATAAGGTTATTTGTTTTCATTTATTATATCCATTTTCTCCAAGAAAATAAACATTACAAGATCTTATTTTTGTACATTGTAATGAAAAGTCACGTAATAAAAATGACAGATTCAATAATACATAAAATAAAAATAACAACAAAAATTAAGATCCCACTATAACCAATCATAAATAAATGGTTATTTATAGTACCCGTATACCAACCATAAACAATTAAATCTGAGGTCATAAATTTATGCTGTGAGCATTAAAAATATATGAGCATCCAATTGAAACAAACAGATTTAATCTATCTAAGGATCACTATAAATAGTGAATTACTATAAAACATTGATTTAATCAAAAAAAAAATACATATTTACTCTAGTAAATCTATAAAATATTTTAGACCTATTTATTTACTATAGTAAATATAAAAAATAAAAAATAACTTAAGTCATACATTCTCAAACTAAAATCATACTGTATGTTTCAGATTATATATTTACAATTGTAAATCTGAAAAAGTGTCTTAGGTTATAGATTTTTTATGATAATTTCATGATTATAGTAATTTTTTAATTTTATTGTAATTCAAATAAAAAATATATATTTTTGTTATTCTCATATACTCTGATTAATTCTATATTTTTATAGTTATACATAGAGATATAAATATATATTTTTATCATAATCCATAGTTTTTAAAATTTAAAGGCATTGTTCACATTTCATACTTCAAAGAAAGATATAAACCATAGAACTAGTAAAAATTATAAAGAACATGTGTACCTTAATTGGATTGTAATGGGGAAGTTCCACCTATTTTAAAATTATTTATATATATTTTTATACATGATAAGGAATTTTAAAATAATTTAGAAAATTTCTTAATATCTTGTTGTAGTAGACTAGTATCATGGAAGAGGAACACCGACTAAGTTGATTAATATAATAAATATCATGAAAAAATTTAAATGAAATTTCATAATGAAATAAACATTCCAAAACATGATAGGATTATATTATATTAATTAAGAAACATGTGAAAGATAATGAATGATAAATTATTAAAACAATGAAAATTGAAATTAAGAAAACCTATGACCAAAGGAATTAAAAAAGTTAAAATAGGAAATATGGACCAAATTCGCAGATAGAACCGAACAATCATATACCAACCTAATTGAGTACAAATAATACAATCATAGCAAATCGTGGGAGAAGAAAATATAACCTTGGAGAATTCATTCATTAGAAGACTAGATATCAGAGATCATTTTCCAACCTTTTATAAATTCTTATTATACAATTAATATCAGATTCCATGAATTGAGGTAAAACCACTCAAAAACAAAAAGTAAGTTTTTATAAATATTAGATACAAGTTTTAAATTTCTTAACCAATATATAAATTGCACTATAATAAATTCTCACCAAATAATTAGAACCATTGATTTCAATTATATCTATTAGTCAATGATTACCTGGGAATGTTATTATATCAATAAATAAACTATATATAAAAAACTGTAAGAATAAAACCTTTCAAAAATCAATGAAATAAAATATACTTCATTATTTAAAGTAAATCACATGCATATAAGCTATAAATAGATTATTTATCTCATAAATAATATGCACCTACAATTTTGTAGAAAAAAATCATTACATTAGATACAAAGTTACATTAGTGTCCAAACATTCTTTTTCAACATAGTAACAAAATTTAATTTCGTAAATCATTTATGCAAATCAATGTTTACCTTTGAAATCTATATCATCAAAAAATTAACCATATGAAAAAAACTATAAGATGAAACTTTTCAAAAATCAAAGTCTTAAAATATATTTCATTTGATAAAGAAAATCTCACGCACTTGAGCTATAGATTTATTTTTCAATTTATAAATAATTATCATTGGAAATTTTGTAGAAAAAAGGAACTTCATTTGATATAATTGATTGTTTAAGTAAATTAATGACCTAAAATCCAAGTAACATACCACAATGGTTTTATTCTGGATAACTGAACTCCTAGATTCAACAACTACACAATTGTAAAATGATGTCCTAATATGGGTATGCACCTATAAGAATAAAATTATACCATATCACTTATTAGTGTGATTAGATATATGAAAAATATATAAGAAAATATTTTTGTAAATAAAAATACTACGTAGTTATGGTCATAATATTTCTATAATCCCATGAGAAACTATTGAATTTCTGGAATGAACATAATTACACATGTATTCTTATCAAGGGACTAGAAGTGGTTTAACTTATTCTAATCTGAAATTTACATTGATAGTAGAAGTGTCATTTTACTTCAAAATAAACAGTTTATGATTTGATCCTAACTCATATGTCTTATTCATAACATATAACTTAAATTTAACAATAATGTCTATGTAAGTCAGTCTAATAAAGAAACTCTATATAATTAGTCACCATTCTTCTGCAATGATTTATTTACATTAATTTCATGAAATATATTGTGAATAAATATATAAATGTTAAAATATTAATTTTAAATTAATAAAAAATTAGTAAAATATACTATGGAATATGTAAAATAGAATGATATAAATTTTAAATGATTTATAATTACAATTACTGTAACACCCCAGGATTTCAGAGTGTGTTATTTCTTAAAAATAATTCAATAACTTGCACTACACGCAACACCGAGTTCAATCACACCATTAAAAGAGTTCATGAATAGTATTAACTACATTTTGAACTTTATATAATCCTTATAATTTTAGAATCCCTATTATGAGTTTCTTAGTCATATTGCAAGAACAGATTCATTTTCAGTATTATCAACTTCTAATAGTGAAACCTTTTTAAATACAATATTTTAATCTTTTTGACTAAATTGGGACATCAAAAATTTAAAATGAAACATCCCAAGCTTCCACGGTACGCTTTCTTTGAGTAATACAGTAGCGTGTGTTGTACGCAACCTTGAGTTTTAACACACACCACAACCAATCAAACTAGCTGTTATGAATAGTAATACCTACTTTTTGAAATCATATATATTCTATATTTCAAAATGGACTTCATTTTTGGATTCGGAATATCGAAATTAACCTAGGGTGAAATTTTGGTACTTTTCGGAAAACTTTTATATTTTGATGAATAGTGAAAATTACTAAATTTTAATTAAAAACAACTTTTTTAATCAAAATAATTAATAGTGATAAATTATTAATTTGAGTGGTTTTAAAGTATATTTAGAATATATTTTTACCACTTAATATAATGTTGGTCATTGGACATAATTTTACAATTAAACCGAACATAAACAAGTGTCAATCTTTTGATAGTTATTATCTCTTAAAAACACGCTTTTTGTTTTGACAGCGGGAATTAATTTTAAATTAATTTCTGCCACTTCTGTGTTTTGAATTTAGGAAAATGGATTCCATATTTGGAATCAGGATGTTCAAATTGTGTAAATATGTAACTTTTATTTTTAGACATTTTGAATAATTACTGCGGTAAATATTTTATTTACCATGGTTAAGGGTAAATCCGGTAAATAAGGGTTAAAAAAATAATATTATAATAATACTAAATTACCCTAAAACGTGTCTTAACCCTATTGGTTGATACATAGTCGACCATGGTCATCTTTGGGTCTATTTTGGGACCCCATGGATCCACTTGTAAGTGATAATGACACTTTATTTTAATTAAGTCAAAATGAATACAAAAATGACACAAGCATATATCTTTTAGAACAACAATTTTTACATAGGGTTATACATGTTGGATTTTCGATTATAAATATTCATTAGAAAGATAAAAAGATTTCCTACATAATGATATTTTATTTATAATTCTTAGACATTAAATAATTTATTTTATTTATGACACAATGATGATGCAGTAATTACTAAAATAGTAAAAAATTAACATAATTGATATTATAAATACCCAAATAAATATAATATGAAACTTTTAATGAATTAAACTAATTTTCTAGGATAATATGATATATTAGGATTGATTTAATTGACTTTTTTCGAAGTAATCAATCTGTTATGAGTTTCAAAAAAATCAACTATTGAATAGTTTCAAAATTGACATAAAAGAGTTCTTAAAACAAATATTATATTATTAATTGATATTAAATTCCTAAAAATCTAAGGTTCGGCCAAGAGACTTATAATATGATAGGTTAATCATTAATGGACCACTTGGGGGTCGCTTGGATGTATATAGTAAGTTTATTAACCATAATATATAAAAATACAAAGAGACATTGTAAAAGTGAAACTAATTAACTTAGAGTTAATACTTAAAGATAAGGTTAATATAAGTACCCAAACCTGTCTAAATTCTATTGGATGAGTTGTTTTCGACCTATCCCCACCTCAGCCTTTGAATAGTCAACTTTGGAGCCTTTAGAAACCGAATATGAATTTATTATAAATTAATATTTCTAGCTTTTCCAAAGGTGCCCCTCACCCCTCTTATAAAAGGGCACTCCTCCTTCCCATTTCTTCACACCTTCAAAGCCTTTTGGTTCGGCCAAACTCTGCACAAATACTCTCCCAACATCCCTCACTACAACCTAGAGGCCTTATTTTGATCAGAAAGCCAACCTAAGGAGCCCTTTTGATCAAATCAAAAGGAAGAACCCGAAGAAGAGGTAATGATTTCACCACCCTTTTCTAAGTTCATTTCTTCTTCCACTTCTTCTTCCTTTGTTATTACCATTCTGAAATAATAACTCCAGTATCTCACATATACTGTGATGTTATTATAAATATGGTACAATCATATTCAGTATTCTATCCACCCTTTGAATAACATGTCACCATACGTGCGTACGTACGGCTTACCGTCTCCACGTCGTGGTGTAATTGTTATTCAATATAATATTATTTGGATGGGTATAATAATGATGTGTAACTCATGTAAATAATAAATATAACATGTTAATGATTCTGTATATATGATATACCATCCATTTATATATTATTTTAATATCAAAAGAATGATATTGTCGCTCGTGCGTACGTACGGACTACCGTCTCCACGAACGCGATGAGATTCATTCTCCATCGTATCCATTCAAGTATAATTATCATTTGATGATTTAAAAATGATGTTTAAGGACTGTATATCATTCTGGATATGAATAAGATACAACAACCATGGCTTATGTAACAAAACATATAAAAGAAAATGAGTAAGTTAACTCCCGAAACGACGATAATTCTAAGATATTATTAACAAATCAATGTTAAAAGATCATATATGATATCATATTAATATATATGATTCTTGTATAATTTAATAACAACTATTTCACCATTATACAGGAGGTTAACCTACCCCAACCAAGGAAAAGTACAAGGTAAGGGTTATTTCACAATCTCTTCATTATCCGAGGTTGTTTATACGTAATAATCTACTGGGTTATCTTTATCATCCACATCCATGTTTCTTAAAAATGTATTTCAAAACATTTTTACTATTTACAAGAATATGGGTTAAAGTCATTTATACCCTTGTTTGACTTTTTATAAGAGGTTTATAAAGGAATCTTTCCGTCGTTTTCAAAACAAGGTCCTTTTTAACCTTTTCGACAGAATTGAGGTAAGAATGTTTTTTTAACTTATACGGCGGGTGCGGTTATTTTACGCCGTTATAAAATCTTCAAAGCTTTACTTACAAGATTATAAGAATATTTTCAAAGAAAATGTTTTATTTTATATGGCCTTTAAATGATTTCAAAAAAATAGAAAGAGATATTTCTCTAAAAAGTGTTTTGATTTCATCTATGTCAACATCCTTTAATGGATTTTACGCTTATTTGAAGTTGATTTATTATAATACAAAACTTCTATATTGTATTGAAGGTTTTGTGATATGTTTGACTGTGGATGTGCTATTTTATACCATTCATAGATTATGGTGAAACTATTGACATTTCGTATGCTAGTTTTAATCCGAATGTTTATGTTATATTTCAAACTTTTCTTCAGATGAATGTGCTAAACAAGTATGTTCCAGGTTGGGGACCGGTAAAAGTAAGCCCTCCAGGTTGGGGACTGGTAAAAGTAAGCCCTCCAGGTTGGGGACTGGTTAAAGTAAGCCCTCCAGGTTAGGGACTGGTAAAAGTATGCCCTCCGGGTTGGTGTCCGGTTATTAGAGGCACTCCGGGTTGGTGTCCGGTTATTAGAGGCACTCCGGGTTGGTGTCCGGTTATTAGAGGCACTCCGGGTTGGGTTCTGGTTAGAAGTAACCCCTAGGTCTTGGGATGAGGCCTAGACAAAGAAATTAACGTTTAGCATTATGCATTCCAACATTATGAAAGTGGTTATTGATTTTTGCATGTGATTATTCGATTAGTAGAATATCCATGTGAATAAGTAAATGGCATTATTTCATTTTACTTTTGCCATACCATGTTGAAGTTCAATTTTAAAAGGCTTTTGTTTTAGTAATGCATTTCCTTAAATGTTTATTCTTATTTATGAAAGTTTCCGCTATATTGTTATCCTTACTGGGCATTTGAGCTCACCCCTTTTCTATGTTTTATTTTTCCCCAGGATGTGAAGAAGTAAATTATGAATGACCTGCAGGGATATTATGAGGGGATAGTAGTGTGGATTATGGAGACATTATGTTGTTGTAGTAGTTTTTCATTTTATGATGTAATGTAAAACTTATGAATATATCTAGTGTTTCCAAGGCTACTAAACCAATCGGTCTTTCGAGATTTGATCTTTCTTGTGATCATGCCAATGTTATGTAATAATGCACCGACTCTAGGCAACTAGGGTCGGGGCGTTACAGTTGGTATCAGAGGAAGTTTAGTACAAACCTTGGAAGCTAGATTTAGATAAACTCTGATTAGAGCACGTAGACCTAAGATGAACGTTGAGGATTAGTATAGAAGAACTTCCTAGAATTTTGGTATTGTAGAGATTTTGTGAGTTTTCCGAGCAATACATCCCTGTCTGGATACGAGCAGGTAGAGGCGGCTCTGGCACAGATGTACCTAGGGGTAAAACCCGAAAACACCGCTTTGAGCTAGACTCGAACGGGAACTGGTGCACGACAACGGGCCTTGCTGCACTCTTGGTTACGACACTCCCGGGGGATATGCTTAGGATAACTCTCATTTTCTTTACAAATTATTATGAAGGGTTTATGAGTATATACTTCCTCAAAGAAAACATTTTTATGATTATGGATTATATCCATAAATAGTTCAATTTATGTTAAGTGTTTTATAAGTATGGGATTATGTACTTTGATTCATAAACTGATCTAGTTTATGCCATTGTTTAGAAATGGCGCCCAGTAGAAGGAATGAGAACTCCAGAAATACACATGATTCAAAGAGAAGGAAGGATCATATCTTTCATGGTCTTAAGCTAGAATTTATAAGAGAAATAGTCTCCCATGTATTATCATCATATGAAGAAATAATATCATGTGTTGATAAGATAAGTAAAGAGTTTACTGAGTCCTATGGCTTTGAAGGGAATCAAGAGAAGAAAAGGATGGAAGAGAGAAAGATGGATAAAGGGAAAAGGGAAAAGAAGAATTTTCCCATATGTGGTAACTGTGGAAAGAAACACCCTGGAACTTGCCTGAAAGGAATGGGAGTTTGTTATAAGTGTGGAGGAAAAGGGCACAAGGTACGTGACTGCAAGGGTAAGAAAATGGTTTTAAATGTACAATGCTTCATTTGCAAGGAGTTTGGACACTACGCGAACCTATGTCCCAGTCATCAGACTATGCCGAAAATGATGTTATTGGATAATAATCAAGTTATGATACTACCACAGATGAAGAGGAATGATTAGAGTTCTTATGTTGATTATGTCAATTGAGTGTTGTATCAACAATGTACTTGTTACAATAATTATGGAGTATATAAGGATTGTACTGCAGTACTATTTCATTAAGGACTTGAGATTGTGTGGAACAAAGAAAAGTGACTCAATAGCAGGATAAATTTTTGGAAAATATATGGTTGAGAGAATGATAAATCATAACATAGTTCTGATACTGAGGTAGTGATTTTGGAATAATATGTGATTGTTTTGGATAAATTATATTGGATATTCCTGACTACCCTGGAACTGATTAATGATTTGTATATTCCATCATTGTTGGGGTTTAAAACATTTTTAGATTAATGAAGTATATCCAGCTTTCTATATGGAATAAGGGAGCATGAAGGTAATCAATAAGGAATATGGTAATTCAGGATGTTTCGGTGTATTAAAAGAATACATGATGAAGGTATTCATATGCTATTACGGGGTAAAAAGGTTCTACATTATGTTTACCTTACTTATAAATGTTGGACTGTGAGTTTGGATAGAAGTATTTTGGATAGTTCTAGTTTGGATTATTTTGGATTGCCATAAAAGGACAACCCGGAGGTCGGGCGGCAACCCGTCGCGTCCGGCAAGGCTGCGAGACTTGGACCCGAAACCGAAGGGCGACAAGGGTGTATCACCTACCACTATCCCACGAGATGTCCTGGATTAAATAATGTAGTTTTTATTAAAAGATCTTGTAGATGAATTATAAATTCATTTATTTTGGAACCCTATACGAATAGTGTAAATAGAATTTTTCTTACATTCTATTATCTTTTAGAGTGAAAGATGAGTTTGTGGTAGAAATTTATTAATGAATAAAACTATAATTATAAAGTAAGTATATCTCCTTATGATCTTAGTCAATCTCATAAATAGATTCCTCAATATTAAGAAAAGCAACTTAGAACAAAAATGTTTTCCTAGATGGTACCTTAAATCATCACTAATTTATGGCTTTGGGATTGTTGGCCTTTTCATAGCCATGTTCTCTACCACTCTCCATCAGATAATTGATGGTTAGATTTCTCTTCCATATCCATATTTTCCTAAATGGAACCCTAGTATGTGTTATTTTCGGTAATCTTCATACTTTCCACTCTTTATTTTAAATAGAGGCCTCATTAATTCATTTTTCGATGTGGGATTTCAACTAAGATATTTTGAAATGTCAAAAATGTGTTGTCCCAATACCCTATATTTTGTTGAACCGATGGTACTTCAAATCATCAGAGATTGATGAGTTTAAGGACCTCAATTTTATACTTGTTTGTGATTGATGACCTCAATCACTACCTATAAATATTTACGTTTTTCCTCCAATTATATGTCTCTAATTGCCACCAATGTTCTCCTAATCGAGATCATAATTTGGTGGTGACCCTTTCATTTATCTTTTCCTCATATTAAGACTAAATTTTAGTAACCCAATTTCCGATGTGGTTTTTCCCACAAATATATTTTCTACTTTCAACCTTTTATTTTCGAAGAACAATTTCAAATTGCGAGGACACAATTTATTGAAGGAGGGGAGAATGTAACACCCTAGGATTTCAGAGTGTGTTATTTCTTAAAAATAATTCAATAACTTGCACTACACGCAACACCGAGTTCAATCACACCATTAAAAGAGTTCATGAATAGTATTAACTACATTTTGAACTTTATATAATCCTTATAATTTTAGAATCCCTATTATGAGTTTCTTAGTCATATTGCAAGAACAGATTCATTTTCAGTATTATCAACTTCTAATAGTGAAACCTTTTTAAATACAATATTTTAATCTTTTTGACTAAATTGGGACATCAAAAATTTAAAATGAAACATCCCAAGCTTCCATGGTACGCTTTCTTTGAGTAATACAGTAGCGTGTGTTGTACGCAACCTTGAGTTTTAACACACACCACAACCAATCAAACTAGCTGTTATGAATAGTAATACCTACTTTTTGAAATCATATATATTCTATATTTCAAAATGGACTTCATTTTTGGATTCGGAATATCGAAATTAACCTAGGGTGAAATTTTGGTACTTTTCGGAAAACTTTTATATTTTGATGAATAGTGAAAATTACTAAATTTTAATTAAAAACAACTTTTTTAATCAAAATAATTAATAGTGATAAATTATTAATTTGAGTGGTTTTAAAGTATATTTAGAATATATTTTTACCACTTAATATAATGTTGGTCATTGGACATAATTTTACAATTAAACCGAACATAAACAAGTGTCAATCTTTTGATAGTTATTATCTCTTAAAAACACGCTTTTTGTTTTGACAGCGGGAATTAATTTTAAATTAATTTCTGCCACTTCTGTGTTTTGAATTTAGGAAAATGGATTCCATATTTGGAATCAGGATGTTCAAATTGTGTAAATAGGTAACTTTTATTTTTAGACATTTTGAATAATTACTGCGGTAAATATTTTATTTACCATGGTTAAGGGTAAATCCGGTAAATAAGGGTTAAAAAAATAATATTATAATAATACTAAATTACCCTAAAACGTGTCTTAACCCTATTGGTTGATACATAGTCGACCATGGGCATCTTTGGGTCTATTTTGGGACCCCATGGATCCACTTGTAATTGATAATGACACTTTATTTTAATTAAGTCAAAATGAATACAAAAATGACACAAGCATATATCTTTTAGAACAACAATTTTTACATAGGGTTATACATGTTGGATTTTCGATTATAAATATTCATTAGAAAGATAAAAAGATTTACTACATAATGATATTTTATTTATAATTTTTAGACATTAAATAATTTATTTTATTTATGACACAATGATGATGCAGTAATTACTAAAATAGTAAAAAATTAACATAATTGATATTATAAATACCCAAATAAATATAATATGAAACTTTTAATGAATTAAACTAATTTTCTAGGATAATATGATATATTAGGATTGATTTAATTGACTTTGTTCGAAGTAATCAATCTGTTATGAGTTTCACAAAAATCAACTATTGAATAGTGTCAAAATTGACATAAAAGAGTTCTTAAAACAAATATTATATTATTAATTGATATTAAATTCCTAAAAATCTAAGGTTCGGCCAAGAGACTTATAATATGATAGGTTAATCATTAATGGACCACTTGGGGGTCGCTTGGATGTATATAGTAAGTTTATTAACCATAATATATAAAAATACAAAGAGACATTGTAAAAGTGAAATTAATTAACTTAGAGTTAATACTTAAAGATAAGGTTAATATAAGTACCCAAACCTGTCTAAATTCTATTGGATGAGTTGTTTTCGACCTATCCCCACCTCATCCTTTGAATAGTCAACTTTGGAGCCTTTAGAAACCGAATATGAATTTATTATAAATTAATATTTCTAGCTTATCCAAAGGTTCCCCTCACCCCTCTTATAAAAGGGCACTCCTCCTTCCCATTTCTTCACACCTTCAAAGCCTTTTGGTTCGGACAAACTCTGCCCAAATACTCTCCCAACATCCCTCACTACAACCTAGAGGCCTTAGTTTGATCAGAAAGCCAACCTAAGGAGCCCTTTTGATCAAATCAAAAGGAAGAACCCGAAGAAGAGGTAATGATTTCACCACCCTTTTCTAAGTTCATTTCTTCTTCCACTTCTTCTTCCTTTGTTCTTACCATTCTGAAATAATAACTCCAGTATCTCACATATACTGTGATGTTATTATAAATATGGTACAATCATATTCAGTATTCTATCCACCCTTTGAATAACATGTCACCATACGTGCGTACGTACGGCTTACCGTCTCCACGTCGTGGTGTAATTGTTATTCAATATAATATTATTTGGATGGGTATAATAATGATGTGTAACTCATGTAAATAATAAATATAACATGTTAATGATTCTGTATATATGATATACCATCCATTTGTATATTATTTTAATATCAAAAGAATGATATTGTCGCTCGTGCGTACGTACGGACTACCGTCTCCACGAACGCGATGAGATTCATTCTCCATCGTATCCATTCAAGTATAATTATCATTTGATGATTTAAAAATGATGTTTAAGGACTGTATATCATTCTGGATATGAATAAGATACAACAACCATGGCTTATGTAACAAAACATATAAAAGAAAATGAGTAAGTTAACTCCCGAAACGACGATAATTCTAAGATATTATTAACAAATCAATGTTAAAAGATCATATATGATATCATATTAATATATATGATTCTTGTATAATTTAATAACAACTATTTCACCATTATACAGGAGGTTAACCTACCCCAACCAAGGAAAAGTACAAGGTAAGGGTTATTTCACAATCTCTTCATTATCCGAGGTTGTTTATACGTAATAATCTACTGGGTTATCTTTATCATCCACATCCATGTTTCTTAAAAATGTATTTCAAAACATTTTTACTATTTACAAGAATATGGGTTAAAGTCATTTATACCCTTGTTTGACTTTTTATAAGAGGTTTATAAAGGAATCTTTCCGTCGTTTTCAAAACAAGGTCCTTTTTAACCTTTTCGACAGAATTGAGGTAAGAATGTTTTTTTAACTTATACGGCGGGTGCGGTTATTTTACGCCGTTATAAAATCTTCAAAGCTTTACTTACAAGATTATAAGAATATTTTCAAAGAAAATGTTTTATTTTATATGGCCTTTAAATGATTTCAAAAAAATAGAAAGAGATATTTCTCTAAAAAGTGTTTTGATTTCATCTATGTCAACATCCTTTAATGGATTTTACGCTTATTTGAAGTTGATTTATTATAATACAAAACTTCTATATTGTATTGAAGGTTTTGTGATATGTTTGACTGTGGATGTGCTATTTTATACCATTCATAGATTATGGTGAAACTATTGACATTTCGTATGCTAGTTTTAATCCGAATGTTTATGTTATATTTCAAACTTTTCTTCAGATGAATGTGCTAAACAAGTATGTTCCGGGTTGGGGACCGGTAAAAGTAAGCCCTCCAGGTTGGGGACTGGTAAAAGTAAGCCCTCCAGGTTGGGGACTGGTTAAAGTAAGCCCTCCAGGTTAGGGACTGGTAAAAGTATGCCCTCCGGGTTGGTGTCCGGTTATTAGAGGCACTCCGGGTTGGTGTCCGGTTATTAGAGGCACTCCGGGTTGGGTTCCGGTTAGAAGTAACCCCTAGGTCTTGGGATGAGGCCTAGACAAAGAAATTAACGTTTAGCATTATGCATTCCAACATTATGAAAGTGGTTATTGATTTTTGCATGTGATTATTCGATTAGTAGAATATCCATGTGAATAAGTAAATGGCATTATTTCATTTTACTTTTGCCATACCATGTTGAAGTTCAATTTTAAAAGGCTTTTGTTTTAGTAATGCATTGCCTTAAATGTTTATTCTTATTTATGAAAGTTTCCGCTATATTGTTATCCTTACTGGGCATTTGAGCTCACCCCTTTTCTATGTTTTATTTTTCCCCAGGATGTGAAGAAGTAAATTATGAATGACCTGCAGGGATATTATGAGGGGATAGTAGTGTGGATTATGGAGACATTATGTTGTTGTAGTAGTTTTTCATTTTATGATGTAATGTAAAACTTATGAATATATCTAGTGTTTCCAAGGCTACTAAACCAATCGGTCTTTCGAGATTTGATCTTTCTTGTGATCATGCCAATGTTATGTAATAATGCACCGACTCTAGGCAACTAGGGTCGGGGCGTTACAGTTGGTATCAGAGGAAGTTTAGTACAAACCTTGGAAGCTAGATTTAGATAAACTCTGATTAGAGCACGTAGACCTAAGATGAACGTTGAGGATTAGTATAGAAGAACTTCCTAGAATTTTGGTATTGTAGAGATTTTGTGAGTTTTCCGAGCAATACATCCCTGTCTGGATACGAGCAGGTAGAGGCGGCTCTGGCACAGATGTACCTAGGGGTAAAACCCGAAAACACCGCTTTGAGCTAGACTCGAACGGGAACTGGTGCACGACAACGGGCCTTGCTGCACTCTTGGTTACGACACTCCCGGGGGATATGCTTAGGATAACTCTCATTTTCTTTACAAATTATTATGAAGGGTTTATGAGTATATACTTCCTCAAAGAAAACATTTTTATGATTATGGATTATATCCATAAATAGTTCAATTTATGTTAAGTGTTTTATAAGTATGGGATTATGTACTTTGATTCATAAACTGATCTAGTTTATGCCATTGTTTAGAAATGGCGCCCAGTAGAAGGAATGAGAACTCCAGAAATACACATGATTCAAAGAGAAGGAAGGATCATATCTTTCATGGTCTTAAGCTAGAATTTATAAGAGAAATAGTCTCCCATGTATTATCATCATATGAAGAAATAATATCATGTGTTGATAAGATAAGTAAAGAGTTTACTGAGTCCTATGGCTTTGAAGGGAATCAAGAGAAGAAAAGGATGGAAGAGAGAAAGATGGATAAAGGGAAAAGGGAAAAGAAGAATTTTCCCATATGTGGTAACTGTGGAAAGAAACACCCTGGAACTTGCCTGAAAGGAATGGGAGTTTGTTATAAGTGTGGAGGAAAAGGGCACAAGGTACGTGACTGCAAGGGTAATAAAATGGTTTTAAATGTACAATGCTTCATTTGCAAGGAGTTTGGACACTACGCGAACCTATGTCCCAGTCATCAGACTATGCCGAAAATGATGTTATTGGATAATAATCAAGTTATGATACTACCACAGATGAAGAGGAATGATTAGAGTTCTTATGTTGATTATGTCAATTGAGTGTTGTATCAACAATGTACTTGTTACAATAATTATGGAGTATATAAGGATTGTACTACAGTACTATTTCATTAAGGACTTGAGATTGTGTGGAACAAAGAAAAGTGACTCAATAGCAGGATAAATTTTTGGAAAATATATGGTTGAGAGAATGATAAATCATAACATAGTTCTGATACTGAGGTAGTGATTTTGGAATAATATGTGATTGTTTTGGATAAATTATATTGGATATTCCTGACTACCCTGGAACTGATTAATGATTTGTATATTCCATCATTGTTGGGGTTTAAAACATTTTTGGATTAATGAAGTATATCCAGCTTTCTATATGGAATAAGGGAGCATGAAGGTAATCAATAAGGAATATGGTAATTCAGGATGTTTCGGTGTATTAAAAGAATACATGCTGAAGGTATTCATATGCTATTACGGGGTAAAAAGGTTCTACATTATGTTTACCTTACTTATAAATGTTGGACTGTGAGTTTGGATAGAAGTATTTTGGATAGTTCTAGTTTGGATTATTTTGGATTGCCATAAAAGGACAACCCGGAGGTCGGGCGGCAACCCGTCGCGTCCGGCAAGGCTGCGAGACTTGGACCCGAAACCGAAGGGCGACAAGGGTGTATCACCTACCACTGGCCCACGAGATGTCCTGGATTAAATAATGTAGTTTTTATTAAAAGATCTTGTAGATGAATTATAAATTCATTTATTTTGGAACCCTATACGAATAGTGTAAATAGAATTTTTCTTACATTCTATTATCTTTTAGAGTGAAAGATGAGTTTGTGGTAGAAATTTATTAATGAATAAAACTATAATTATAAAGTAAGTATATCTCCTTATGATCTTAGTCAATCTCATAAATAGATTCCTCAATATTAAGAAAAGCAACTTAGAACAAAAATGTTTTCCTAGATGGTACCTTAAATCATCACTAATTTATGGCTTTGGGATTGTTGGCCTTTTCATAGCCATGTTCTCTACCACTCTCCATCAGATAATTGATGGTTAGATTTCTCTTCCATATCCATATTTTCCTAAATGGAACCCTAGTATGTGTTATTTTCGGTAATCTTCATACTTTCCACTCTTTATTTTAAATAGAGGCCTCATTAATTCATTTTTCGATGTGGGATTTCAACTGAGATATTTTGAAATGTCAAAAATGTGTTGTCCCAATACCCTATATTTTGTTGAACCGATGGTACTTCAAATCATCATAGATTGATGAGTTTAAGGACCTCAATTTTATACTTGTTTGTGATTGATGACCTCAATCACTACCTATAAATATTTACATTTTTCCTCCAATTATATGTCTCTAATTGCCACCAATGTTCTCCTAATCGAGATCATAATTTGGTGGTGACCCTTTCATTTATCTTTTCCTCATATTAAGACTAAATTTTAGTAACCCAATTTCCGATGTGGGTTTTCCCACAAATATATTTTCTACTTTCAACCTTTTATTTTCGAAGAACAATTTCAAATTGCGAGGACACAATTTATTGAAGGAGGGGAGAATGTAACACCCCAGGATTTCAGAGTGTGTTATTTCTTAAAAATAATTCAATAACTTGCACTACACGCAACACCGAGTTCAATCACACCATTAAAAGAGTTCATGAATAGTATTAACTACATTTTGAACTTTATATAATCCTTATAATTTTAGAATCCCTATTATGAGTTTATTAGTCATATTGCAAGAACAGATTCATTTTCAGTATTATCAACTTCTAATAGTGAAACCTTTTTAAATACAATATTTTAATCTTTTTGACTAAATTGGGACATCAAAAATTTAAAATGAAACATCCCAAGCTTCCACGGTACGCTTTCTTTGAGTAATACAGTAGCGTGTGTTGTACGCAACCTTGAGTTTTAACACACACCACAACCAATCAAACTAGCTGTTATGAATAGTAATACCTACTTTTTGAAATCATATATATTCTATATTTCAAAATGGACTTCATTTTTGGATTCGGAATATCGAAATTAACCTAGGGTGAAATTTTGGTACTTTTCGGAAAACTTTTATATTTTGATGAATAGTGAAAATTACTAAATTTTAATTAAAAACAACTTTTTTAATCAAAATAATTAATAGTGATAAATTATTAATTTGAGTGGTTTTAAAGTATATTTAGAATATATTTTTACCACTTAATATAATGTTGGTCATTGGACATAATTTTACAATTAAACCGAACATAAACAAGTGTCAATCTTTTGATAGTTATTATCTCTTAAAAACACGCTTTTTGTTTTGACAGCGGGAATTAATTTTAAATTAATTTCTGCCACTTCTGTGTTTTGAATTTAGGAAAATGGATTCCATATTTGGAATCAGGATGTTCAAATTGTGTAAATAGGTAACTTTTATTTTTAGACATTTTGAATAATTACTGCGGTAAATATTTTATTTACCATGGTTAAGGGTAAATCCGGTAAATAAGGGTTAAAAAAATAATATTATAATAATACTAAATTACCCTAAAACGTGTCTTAACCCTATTGGTTGATACATAGTCGACCATGGGCATCTTTGGGTCTATTTTGGGACCCCATGGATCCACTTGTAATTGATAATGACACTTTATTTTAATTAAGTCAAAATGAATACAAAAATGACACAAGCATATATCTTTTAGAACAACAATTTTTACATAGGGTTATACATGTTGGATTTTCGATTATAAATATTCATTAGAAAGATAAAAAGATTTACTACATAATGATATTTTATTTATAATTTTTAGACATTAAATAATTTATTTTATTTATGACACAATGATGATGCAGTAATTACTAAAATAGTAAAAAATTAACATAATTGATATTATAAATACCCAAATAAATATAATATGAAACTTTTAATGAATTAAACTAATTTTCTAGGATAATATGATATATTAGGATTGATTTAATTGACTTTGTTCGAAGTAATCAATCTGTTATGAGTTCCACAAAAATCAACTATTGAATAGTGTCAAAATTGACATAAAAGAGTTCTTAAAACAAATATTATATTATTAATTGATATTAAATTCCTAAAAATCTAAGGTTCGGCCAAGAGACTTATAATATGATAGGTTAATCATTAATGGACCACTTGGGGGTCGCTTGGATGTATATAGTAAGTTTATTAACCATAATATATAAAAATACAAAGAGACATTGTAAAAGTGAAATTAATTAACTTAGAGTTAATACTTAAAGATAAGGTTAATATAAGTACCCAAACCTGTCTAAATTCTATTGGATGAGTTGTTTTCGACCTATCCCCACCTCATCCTTTGAATAGTCAACTTTGGAGCCTTTAGAAACCGAATATGAATTTATTATAAATTAATATTTCTAGCTTATCCAAAGGTTCCCCTCACCCCTCTTATAAAAGGGCACTCCTCCTTCCCATTTCTTCACACCTTCAAAGCCTTTTGGTTCGGCCAAACTCTGCCCAAATACTCTCCCAACATCCCTCACTACAACCTAGAGGCCTTAGTTTGATCAGAAAGCCAACCTAAGGAGCCCTTTTGATCAAATCAAAAGGAAGAACCCGAAGAAGAGGTAATGATTTCACCACCCTTTTCTAAGTTCATTTCTTCTTCCACTTCTTCTTCCTTTGTTCTTACCATTCTGAAATAATAACTCCAGTATCTCACATATACTGTGATGTTATTATAAATATGGTACAATCATATTCAGTATTCTATCCACCCTTTGAATAACATGTCACCATACGTGCGTACGTACGGCTTACCGTCTCCACGTCGTGGTGTAATTGTTATTCAATATAATATTATTTGGATGGGTATAATAATGATGTGTAACTCATGTAAATAATAAATATAACATGTTAATGATTCTGTATATATGATATACCATCCATTTATATATTATTTTAATATCAAAAGAATGATATTGTCGCTCGTGCGTACGTACGGACTACCGTCTCCACGAACGCGATGAGATTCATTCTCCATCGTATCCATTCAAGTATAATTATCATTTGATGATTTAAAAATGATGTTTAAGGACTGTATATCATTCTGGATATGAATAAGATACAACAACCATGGCTTATGTAACAAAACATATAAAAGAAAATGAGTAAGTTAACTCCCGAAACGACGATAATTCTAAGATATTATTAACAAATCAATGTTAAAAGATCATATATGATATCATATTAATATATATGATTCTTGTATAATTTAATAACAACTATTTCACCATTATACAGGAGGTTAACCTACCCCAACCAAGGAAAAGTACAAGGTAAGGGTTATTTCACAATCTCTTCATTATCCGAGGTTGTTTATACGTAATAATCTACTGGGTTATCTTTATCATCCACATCCATGTTTCTTAAAAATGTATTTCAAAACATTTTTACTATTTACAAGAATATGGGTTAAAGTCATTTATACCCTTGTTTGACTTTTTATAAGAGGTTTATAAAGGAATCTTTCCGTCGTTTTCAAAACAAGGTCCTTTTTAACCTTTTCGACAGAATTGAGGTAAGAATGTTTTTTTAACTTATACGGCGGGTGCGGTTATTTTACGCCGTTATAAAATCTTCAAAGCTTTACTTACAAGATTATAAGAATATTTTCAAAGAAAATGTTTTATTTTATATGGCCTTTAAATGATTTCAAAAAAATAGAAAGAGATATTTCTCTAAAAAGTGTTTTGATTTCATCTATGTCAACATCCTTTAATGGATTTTACGCTTATTTGAAGTTGATTTATTATAATACAAAACTTCTATATTGTATTGAAGGTTTTGTGATATGATTGACTGTGGATGTGCTATTTTATACCATTCATAGATTATGGTGAAACTATTGACATTTCGTATGCTAGTTTTAATCCGAATGTTTATGTTATATTTCAAACTTTTCTTCAGATGAATGTGCTAAACAAGTATGTTCCGGGTTGGGGACCGGTAAAAGTAAGCCCTCCAGGTTGGGGACTGGTAAAAGTAAGCCCTCCAGGTTGGGGACTGGTTAAAGTAAGCCCTCCAGGTTAGGGACTGGTAAAAGTATGCCCTCCGGGTTGGTGTCCGGTTATTAGAGGCACTCCGGGTTGGTGTCCGGTTATTAGAGGCACTCCGGGTTGGGTTCCGGTTAGAAGTAACCCCTAGGTCTTGGGATGAGGCCTAGACAAAGAAATTAACGTTTAGCATTATGCATTCCAACATTATGAAAGTGGTTATTGATTTTTGCATGTGATTATTCGATTAGTAGAATATCCATGTGAATAAGTAAATGGCATTATTTCATTTTACTTTTGCCATACCATGTTGAAGTTCAATTTTAAAAGGCTTTTGTTTTAGTAATGCATTGCCTTAAATGTTTATTCTTATTTATGAAAGTTTCCGCTATATTGTTATCCTTACTGGGCATTTGAGCTCACCCCTTTTCTATGTTTTATTTTTCCCCAGGATGTGAAGAAGTAAATTATGAATGACCTGCAGGGATATTATGAGGGGATAGTAGTGTGGATTATGGAGACATTATGTTGTTGTAGTAGTTTTTCATTTTATGATGTAATGTAAAACTTATGAATATATCTAGTGTTTCCAAGGCTACTAAACCAATCGGTCTTTCGATATTTGATCTTTCTTGTGATCATGCCAATGTTATGTAATAATGCACCGACTCTAGGCAACTAGGGTCGGGGCGTTACAATTACCTATACAAACATGATTTAAAAAATTGAACCATAATAAACAAGATAAATTAAATGGAATGTCAAAATTATTAAAGGTCATGATAACTTAGAGAATTATTTAATATAACTATTTTAGAAAACAAATATTATAGAAATAGTTAAATTTAATGGGATTTTATTGATTAAAAAATTTAATATAACATTCATGTGCTGTGAAAATTTCTTTGGAACCCAATTCCAGTAAGCAACTATTGAATTTAAATCACAACAATGACCCCATGAAGTGTTAGAACAGGTGATATTTCAATTAAAAAACAATCAACGTCAATAAAATCACAATACTGAGAAATTAATAAAAATAAAAATATGAAACAAAATTAATAGGGAAATAGTTTTTAACACTCTAAAGAAACAATATGAAAATCGTGTAATAATAACCATGCAAAAAACAACTGTTGAATAATGAATCATATGATCTAACTTACCTGTAACATGGATGAAGGCACATGATTTGATGATTGAATCTATTTAATACCCAAAATTATATCTATATATGAGATTAAAAATATGTACTCATAGATACATGTGCATAAAAAATGAAATAAATAAAAAATTGAAAAAAATGAGTATGAAAACCAAAAAAGAAATTTAACGATGTGAGGGGACAATAACATAGGATATTGCAATGTAAAAAACACTTTATAACCATAAAATTACAACAAAAGTGAGAAATAATTCAAAATACACATCTAATATAACATTTTTGGGGAAATGATGTTTAATAATTTAAAGAAACAAAATGAAAATCATATAGTGACAAATTTAAAATGGTACTATCAATATGAAAATATTAAAAAACCACCATCTTAATATATATATATAAAATAAAAACATTTAAACAAAAATATTAAAATAATAGGGGTAATAATTTTCTTTGAGTAATAAAAATATAGATAAAAATTTGAAGACAAAAAATCCAAATGAAAAGGGAGAGATAAATTGATAATAAATTGGTATAAAAAAGGAAGGTTTTATCAAGAACATACCTATATGACTTTTATAGTTACTCAAATAATATTATGTTCTTGGAATTAAAGATCATAAATCTATGTATAGTAGTGTGACAACATTCTGGAAAAAACCTAATTGATAAAATAATGAAATTCCTTACACAGTGAAACACCATCCAAAAAAATACCTAAAAGACTTATATAATCTATTAAAAATAATTATATTCATTGGGACACAAAACTATTGAGGAATAAAATTGATGAATAAAGAGGAGATAACAACATAAAAAATTTACATATCAATAATAATCCATCCCAGATGTTGTGGGATAAACTAATACAAATTATTGGTATGAAGGAAATCAAACCTATAAGGATAAAGGTTAGGTTGTCAAAGAGGTGGCATAACCCCAATTAGGTAATCTGGACAAATGAGGGAACATTGAAAGGGGAAGAGTGAGATAAAATAAACCCTACCCAATTTGTTATATTATAACTATAAAGTCATACATGGAGGTTGTGGATGTGAAATCAATAAAACCCTACCTAAAATGAGAAAATAGATGCTGATGTGATGATATAGGAATGATGAAAAAGTAATGGATGTTTTTGTGAGTTAATTATCAAGGTATGGAATATAAGAGATTATAAATAGATGAAACCCAAGTTAAATCTAGAGAATAAATAGTAGGATTTGTAGGTATAGGATATGTAGGGGTAGTTAGAGGGGGAGTCTTCATCAGAGGTGGAGGCATAGGTAGAGACTGAGGAGGAGGAGGATTTACAGGTGGAGAAGCTGAACCCAGAAGATTTTTAAAGTTAGTTAGAGGGGGATTCAAAGTTAGAGGTATTGACTGAGGAGGAGGAAAATGTGGTGAATGAGGCGTAGGATGTGGAGATATAATAGGGATCATAGAATAATTAAGGGTAAATAAGGAATCGATGGTTGGAGGAATTCAGGAAGTATGGAGAGCATGACATATAAGGAGGAAGAGTGTGGAGTTGACACTAGGAAGGAAATTTTCAAGGTTTAGTATTATTCATAGATTTTAACTAGTTCCCAATATGTGAAATTTACACAAATAATAATTTCACTAAAAAATCACATACACACACTCATAATTTTTAGTAATTTAAACACTTAAACAGAACCAACATAAGAAGAAAAGGAAACATGAGAATGATTAATAATTGATACATAGAACAAAACCAAATCACATATAAATAGTTAACATTGTAATTTATTTTTTATCATTATATTCAATTTTTAATGTTCATTGAACTTCTTGTCTTGAAGAATATAGATTAAAGTTAATGTAAATTCAAATTTGTATAAAAATGTCATAAATTAATATATCTTCAATGCACCATTTTCTTACTATTGATGTTTCTATTGAGAAATAATTAAGGAAATATTACATGTATTCCAAAATTATTATTGTTATTAACACATGTTTGTACTAATGAATTCATATTATTTTAGTATATTACTGTCCATTTTGATAGAAATTTCATATAAGTAATATTTAATATTAGTTTAGAACAAATATGTTTTTATATTTTTAGTTAGGAAAAATAATATTAGTTTTGATACATATATTGATAATAATATATGTATGTTCTTTATTAGAAACTAAAAAGAAAATTTAATAAATCTTATTGGGTGAAAAATTATATAAGAACTCATTTCTGAATTATATTTTTGTACCACATGGACTAAAATAGATTTTCTTTTTGTAGAATATGGATTAAAAGAGAATATCATCAAGTAAACACATTTAGAAATTGTTCAATATCTGTATAAAAAATGAAGAAAACAATATAGTGTGCATTAAATGGATTTGGGATTTGTTTAGACTTCTAGGAATAAAAAACCACACAAATATTCATACTGAATATTCACTATTCATGACCAATACAAAATATTTCATACAATGACTGTGTATAAGAGTAAAAGAAGGTACAATGTAATTTGATTTTTTTTCTCAAAATTAGATGACTGATGCTATAAATTCATGTAACAAAAATGTAGTTAATAATAGATATTTTATGACACTGAAATTTTAGATTAATGATAAAATTAAATATAGTGTCGACTATTTCAAAAATATTTCAAATTATAAAAATTTTGTTACATTAAATCATATTTATACACTATTTTTGTATAAAAATGAAAAACAACTTATAATTAATATTCCAAATTTTATTGATATATATAACTATACATATATTGTTACATTACAATTAAAATTTGGTAAGAACTGAAAAATTATAATAAATAGATTAAAGTAATTAAATTGTAGATTATAATACATATAGATTATTTATCATATATTATGACATATATTAGTAGAAAATATGAACAAATATTCGAAAAACCCAATTTTTTGTAAATTTAACACCTTTAAAAATATTAAAAATAGTTTTTCATGTAATAAGATCAAACATACACAAAATTTAAAACGTACATCGATGTGTATTAATAGAATTTTTATTCTGAAAAAAATTATTATAAAAAGGTTACAGAATAGAAAAACAAGACAAAACACTTCTTATATAGTGATTGAAAATTAAGACACATTTTATACACTAAATTTTAAACCACCCCACGACATTGATCAAAACATAACAATAACCATAAAAAAATTCCCTCCAAAACCAAAAAAATAAATTTTATATTTCACTAAGTAACATTAAAGTAGCTACTAAAAAATTTTATGACATATTGGACTATTTCAAAAATCATTATATCAAAAGAATAACTTGCAGTGTTTTTAGCCCTGATATTCCATGAATGTAAATATCATGCATCATCCATAGATTCTTCATAAGAAAAGTTAGTGATCAAACTCCACTGATATATTATTTTAAAAAATGGTCTATTTCTATAATAGTTATATTATAATCTATAAATATGATTCCAAAATATTCTTATATGTTAATTTATATTTCCTTTAAGTTAACTTATAGTGTTAACGTAATGAGATAGAATTTGAGCATAATAGATTTTCTAAAATGGATTATTTTTATCTTCATTATCTTGCAACTACCACTTGATGTTCTTTTGCAATGGTTTTTAAAAGATACAAAATTCAAATGATAGTCTGAATAATGATCATGAGCCTTACTACAAAAAAGAATTACTATAGGATCCTGAATATATTCATTTTTTAAACAACATTATTATTCTGTATGCATTTAAATCAATTTTTGATATGATTAACCACCATAAAGTGAAAATGAATAATATATGAACACAAAAAATGGAACTGGTAAACTTACATCAATGATTGTACATGATAAAAATAAGCATAATGGAGTTTCAAAAGACCTCCTTGATTTTAATGGTTTTAAAGGCCATCATTGTTCACTTGAAAAATAAAAGCTCACCAAATAGGGAACCTTGCAATAGTTTCAACCAATATTGATTCTACTAGGCTTGTAAGAAATAAATACTAATAAAAACTATCAACTTTCAAAATAGATTCAAATCTGTTCAAGATAGGTTGATAAGAAAGAAATTGAATAATAAATATTATATTATTAATTTGAAGTTAATATAAGTTAGTAAAAAATAAAAATAGACGACCACTTTCAAATAGAAAGTTTTGAGGGGATAAACATGCTTTGATGTAAGATGATTTATTAGAGTGAAACATATATCATAAAAACAAATACCTTCAAAACAACAACAAAATTTTAGAGAAAAGTATAACCAATCATCGAAAGATGTTTATTTAGAGTAACCTACAACCAACCTTAATCAATTAAATCTTAGGTTATAAAAAATATATATTTACAAAAAACTATTGATTGAATAAGTTTATGGATTACTAAAAACAATGGATTAACATAAAATATTTATTTAATATGTTTATGAACTACAATAAATAATGGATCACTGTAAACTATTTATTTAAACAAAATAAATATATATATATACTCTAGTAATTATATAAAATATCTTCAAACTATATATTTACCATAGTAAGTATATATAATTATAAATAGCTTAATTCATAGATTTTTCAAACCTCAAATTTTTTGTATTTTCATATTATAGAATTAATATGTATTTACTATAAAAAATCATAAAAAGTAACTTAGGTTATAGATTTTTTTTATTCCCAATTCAGGTTTATAGTATATCTATATTTTTATATAATACTACTAAAATGTATATATATTTTTAGCTCATATACTATAATTAAATCTGTATTTTTTATTAATATATAAAGAAATAAATAAATATTTTTATAGTAATGCATATATTATGAAATTAAATGCATTGTTCACATTTGAGAGTTAATATGAAGATAAAAACAGTAGAACCAGTAAATGATATAATGAACATGCATACATTAGTTTCTTTAGAATTTTAAATTTATAAAAATTTTAAAATTTTAAATTTATTTCATAATATAAATGAGAAAAAATTTCACAAATAATTATATGTGTTATTGAATATCTTCTTTTAATAGTCATGTTGCATAGAAGAGGAAGACAAACTAAGTTGAATGATAGATTAAAGTTCCTTAAAAATTTAAAATTAAAATTCAGAATTAAATAAACATTTTTAAAACATGATATTTTTATATTTTTTTAAGGAAAAACATATAAAAAATAAAGTTGGTAAACGTTTATTACAATGAATATAGAAATTATGGAAACTCACGAAAAATAAATAAAACAATTCTAAAATAATAAATGTGGATCAACGTCACTATAAAAACCGAATAATTATATAGTAGTCTAATAAAGGAAAAATAATACAGCAAATTGAAATCTTGATAGAAGATAATGTGACCTAGGGGATTGCTCGTATTACAATATTAGATATCAGGGATCATTCAACAACCTTGTTTCAATCTATATTCTACAATCCAGCTCTGATTCTATGAATTGCGTTAAAATCACTCAATATCATAAAAAATATTTTTAAAAATATGAAATACATGTTTTAATATTGTTTACCAATAGAGAAATTCCATAATCAAAGGTAATTATGAAAATAATCACAACCATTGATTTAAATTAGATCTATTAGTCATCTTTTACCATTTAATGTTATTTCACCAATAAATTATTCATATAAAACAATTGAGAAAAAAACTTTTAAAAATCATATATATAAAATATACTTCATTAGATAAAAGAAAATCACATGTTGATAATATATAAATCCATTTTTTATTTTACAAAAAATCTTCACAAACAATTTTTTGCAAAAAATCCCTTCATTATATAAAAAGTAACCTTAGTGGCCAAATTTATTCGTTCATAGAAACTAGAATAAATTTCGCGAATCACATACATAAGTAAATCTTCATCTTTGAATTATATTTTATCAATAGTTTAACAATACAAAAAAACTATAAGAATTTTTTTTTCGAAAATCAAAGACATAAAACATATTTCAATAGATAAATATAATCACTTGTATATGATCTATAAATCCATTTTTTATATTATAAATAAAAAGAACATTATATTTTGTTTCAAAAAGGAACATCATTGGAGAGTATATATTTTTGAATTAAATGATTGAACAAAAATCCTTGGTGTATACCACAGGGGATCCATTATATATAACTAAACCCATGGATTTTACAAATCATTTAATGTAACATTATGTCCGAATATCGACATGCATCTATTAGAATTAAATGATACAATAATACTAATTAGTGAGGTTAGATCTAGGAAAAATATATATGATATTATGTTTTTACATAACAATACTACCTGGTTATGGTGAAAATATTTCATGAAGTCCTTGAGAATCCATGAAATATAAAAATCTAATCAAAATGAAATATGACTTCTAATCAATGGATTGTAAGTGGTATAATATTTTGTAATATAAAATTTACATTAACAACAGAATTATTTTTTCCTTCAAACTAAAATGATCATGAGGGATTATAAACTCATAAATATTCTTTATAATATAGAACATAAATTTAATAATAACTTATTTATTACTTGGTATAAAAAATAAACTTTAAATAATTATTTACTTGTAGCAAACAGTAACATTATTGAATGTCTATTTTTAATACAAACTATATTACCTATATGTTGAACAATATAATTTATATTATTCCACTGTGATGTCTCACCATTAATTGCATGACATGAATTGTGAATAAATATATAAACATTATAGAAATCATTTTAAATTAATTTATAAATAATAAAACATACTATGTTGAATTTAAAAAATAATTATATTAATTTTAAAGGATTTATAAATATATGATTCTAAACAAATATTATTTAAAAAATTGAAACTTAATAAATGAGATAAATTAAATATAATGTCAACAATATAAAAAATCATGTTAACCAAGAAAATTATTGAATATCATTGTTTTAGTAAAAAATATTAGATATGTAAATAAAATAAATGTGATTTGATTGATTAATAATATTAATATAACAATCTTGTAAGGAGAATTTAGCTTCAGTATCAAATTCTAGTTACCAACTATTCAATTTCTATCACAACATAGAGATCAAAAAGTGTAAGAACATGGGTTACTTAAATTACAAAAACATTTCACTCCCTTAAAACGAAAATAGCTATAACTTAATGAAAATACACATGTAAAACCATTTTTTTGGGGTAAAAGTGTACAACACTCTAAAGAAATAATATAGAAATAACATAATAATATATGAAATTTGAAATTATGAAAAACACTATTAAACCATGAAGTGTTTGATATTACTTTCCTATAATATAGATGTAGGTTGTGTATTGAATTATTGATACAAATTAATACCCAAAATAACATATCTGGAGAGGACTACAAATTTTCATTCATCAATGCATGTGCATTAAAAATATGAAAAAAATGGAAAAAAATGTGGATTAAAACAATAAAAATAACTTTAAAGATGTGAGATAAAAAAGAACATGGAATATTTCAATGTAAGAAACTCTTGATTCCCCTAAAATAACAAACAATAGTGAGAAATCAGTCAAAATACACATCTAATACAAAATTGTTGGGGAAACAATGTTCAACACATTAAATAAAAAAAAATTAAAATCATATAATGACAGATATAAAATGGTATTATTGAACCAAAAATTTAAAAAAAAAACAACCCCTTTAATATTTAAGCCAAATAAATTTTTTTAAACAATAAGAATAAAAACATAATATGAACAAAAATTTTCATATAGTGATGAAAATATATAGATACAGAATTGAATACTAAAACTCATAATGAAAAGGGATTGATAAATTGAAAATAATTTGGTGTGATTATTGAAGGAATTATCACAAACATAATTATAGTAATTTTACAGTCAAATAACTATGATGTTCATATAATTTATTAACATAAACCTATTTATAATAGTGGGATATAATTCCATAAAAAATATAATTGGGAAAGAAATGAAAACCTATTCATAGTGAAATAACCTCCAATAACATACCTAAAGGATTATATAATCTCTTAAAAACAATAACATTCTTTTGGAAGATATATAATGAGGAAAAAATCAATGAATAAAGGTGATAGAATAACATAAAAAAAATTTAGATATCAATAATAATCCATGACATATGTTTTTGGATGAACCATTAGAAATTATGGGAAGTGAGAAATCATACCAATATGGTCGAGGAAGGTCTGGTAGTCAGAGAGGTCGCACTAACCTCATTGGGTAATCAAAAAACCTAAGGGAACATAGAAATAGGACGGGTGAGATCAAATAAACCCTTAAAATGGGGATATTATTAATATTAATTCATACATGGAGGTCCTGGAAGCGAAATCAATGAAACCATTCATTAAATGAGAAATTAGATGTTGATGCATGGATACCGGATTATTGATGCAATGATGGAGGCAATTGTGATTTCATTATTAGGGTGAGGAATATATGATATTATAGATTGATGAAACCATAATTAGATATGGATATGAAATAGAATGAGGTGGAGGCATGGGATATGAACGGGTAGTCGGAGGGGGATTTTTCGTTGGAGGGAAGGTAGAGTTAGAGACTAAGGTAGTGGAGGAGTTGTAGGTAGATAAGGTGAACCTGGAAGATATGGGTGGATAGTTGGAGGGAAATTCATTATCCAAGGAAGAGGAATATGTGGTGTATGAGGTGTTGTCTAGGGAGACATATTTGGTGTTAGGGAGGAAAAAGGGTAAATAAGGAATCGATGGTTGGACGAAATTAGAAATCGGAGAGAGCAGGACATGTAAAGAGGAAGGGTGTAGAGTTTACCCATGGAAGGAAATTTTAATTAGCTTAACATATATAATAGATATTTATTTTTTAGTTAAAATCTAAATTTCTATTTTCTAATTTTAGATAAAATATATTTAATAATTAATTATCAATCACGTAATAATTATGATAAAATAATAAATAAGAATGTTATCACTAATAAAAAATGGAATAACATTTATTTGAAATAAAATTGTTTTCATAATATTATACGATTTTATATTAAAAATAAATTTCTAATATCTGAATAAAATATTAAAAAAACTAATTTTTTGGAAAAAAATCCAATTTATATTATGGTGAATTTTTTATTTTTTTGGGAGAATGTTTGTTTTCTTGGAAAATATTACAAATAAAGTTTTTATATCATATTGTAAATATTTTGACAAATTCAAGGTATAAATATAATATTAAATTTTATAAAAAAATTAATAGACATAAAAAGGATATAAAATTTAAAATTAAACATTTAGAAACAATATATTTTATTTATAAACCAATATGTGAAATTTTAAAGCCAAATATATAATTTATTCTTATAGTTTTTTTGATTATTTGCCTTTAAATAAGTGTTTATGAGATATAATATAGTTTTGGATGGTATTTAATTTAAAACAAAACTAAATTTTCTATTTATATACCATTAATCTTTTTAGTAATTGATAGTATTCATATACTCTGGAATAAATGGTAAAATAATCAATAATTTATTCTAAAATTCCCTTCTACTTATATATATAAATACCCCTCATCAAACCTTTCCTCATCAATTCTAAAATACCATCAATTAAAACATATCAACCCAAAAAACACTATAAAAGTCACTTCCAAAGACACTAATCCAATAGTTTAACCAAAATCCCCTCCTTCGAATATGTCAGGATCATCCCAAAAGAGGAAACATAAGGTGTGAGGTGTGGTTTTCAAGCCTATTTCTCCTTTATTATTTGTGGATACTTTTACTTAAATTTTTTAATCATATATATATACATTATTATGTGATTCCGTTTTCATTGTATTATTATCCATTTTATCAATCAATTATGATATATAAACAATGACCACCCAACGAACCCAAAATCATAAGATGTTTCTCAGTTAAAATATTATTTTCAAAACACATGTTATTTTCATTTAAATTATCCCTTTAAACATTATATAACATGTACTAATAAATAAAATTAAATATAAAATTTAGTTTTTAATATATATTAATGTCATTATAAAACTCTAAAATCAAATATTTTACCACCTCATTTTAAAACCCCTATAAAAATTTTATTTCTCCTATGGTAGTTTTATACTAACAAAGATAAATATGATATATTGTTTTTCAATTATTCCATACAAATATATTCATAAAACTTTATTTCTTGATTTAATATAAGAAAATATTTATATAAAATATTTTATATTATTTTAAAATTATAAAATATTTGTGGTAATAATGGAATTAAATGTAAAACAATTTCTCTTTATAAAAATTACAAAAACTCCTACCAAGGTAGATTACTTGAATTTAAACTATATACTGAAATATTAAACTCCACAAATTATAGAATAATATGAATCATATCACATAAAACATATAAAGCTTATGAAACCATTATATAGTGGTATTTGGCCATTACTGCAATGTCTTAGACCTGGTTCACTCATAAGTAACCAAACTCGGTTGGACACATGGCCTAAAGCAATCCTCACTATATTCCAGAGGCTACGAACTGGTAGATATGGTCTATAACGATACAAATAGAAGAAAATACAATCATGATCATATTGGTGTATAATGGTATAATATAAATATAAATCAGAAGATTTAGTAATAATGGATACAGGAAAACAAATAATAAGTTGTAGTGGAAGACATACCATCTAGATAGTAACTAATAAGAAGAAAAAATAACCAATGTCATGTATCAATACTATACAAAATGGGAATACAAGTATATTGAGAAACATGCATATACAAAATTCTACATAAAAAATAACAAAATATTAAATGCTATCTCCAATTGCATCGAAATTATAAGCACATTCATTTTCTCCCATAATCTATCATAGTATAGAAACTAGAGAAATAATAGTTAGACCCTTTCCCTTTTTTCCTACTACATCCATGAAGTTTTTCTAGGAATCAATTTGTATCTCGAACAAGATGTGAGATAATCTCAGTAGGCTGCAACTAAAAGGTCCCATCACCATCTAGTATATGAATATAATATGAAGAATGTTAAAGTATTAATCAATGTAAAATTGTAAATAAATAATATAAATCAGATCTGTTTGGGCCCTTCTTGGGACACCTAACCGACACTACCTGCATTAGCCTAAGGTGGAATGTCTCTAAGCACATAACATTTTATGTTTTTAAGTATATGTCTTTGACCCATGTTATAAAAGTAAGACATCCATTTAATAGTGATAGTCATATGAGGTTATATAATTCTCATGTACTTTGATCTTAGGAGGGATATAAAACTCATCCAACAAATGTATCATGTGTTGAAAATATCCAAGTATGTTCCTTGACTTAGAAGACGGATTAATTGATTTAATTTAACAAAATCATCTTTCCATTCAAAAAATTCCATAAAGGGAACCTAGTTATCAGTCTAGGTGTGATAAGAACCCATCACCCTATAATCCCTTTCATGGAATTCATCGTAGGAACCCAGGTATAGGCCAAGTAATAGTATAATGGATTTTCCCATTGAGAATGTCTTTGAGATTCTAGGTAGGGAACCCTACTATCCCTTAGAAAAAAATATAATTCTACTCTCTTGGTGTTCTCGTCCAAGGTATCCAAAATAAGAATCTAGGTATCACCCATGACGTCATATAATAAATTTAAAATATATTCAATTTATTTTTCTAAAGGAGCTTGTCTAAGGAATTTTGAGTGAGAAGCCTTGTATCGACCTTAACATGATATGCATGATGGTCATGGGATATTATTTAACCCATACCATTTAAACAAATCAATTAATTTAATTATGGATGTTAATTTAAAATTATAACTCAAGATATAATCAAGAATAAACAAGGGCATGTGTACATAGCCTACTATTCTCCATTGGTTTAATTCAAATTACATTTCATTCCTACAGGCCAACTCAACACAACTCAATTAGTGGTTCAATTTCATTTTGAGGAATTTTGATCATGATACATTAACAGAGACACACACCAAGGTGTGGATCATATCTAGGTAAAAAAATTCAATGGTTAATTTATCTATTTAGGACTACCCTAATCAAGGTGGTACACATTCTGTTAATTAATTTTACATTTAGGATACATTTTCTTGGAAAGGGTCATTTTAAAAAAATATGAGTGGGATTAATTCTATAGACTGGTAGTTCCTATAACGATTTAAAATAATAAGGATGAGAAGTTTGAGTATATTTATCAAGGAAAGGGGAAATTTTTTAAAAGAAATTAGTAGGATGAATTCTAATTTAATCTATAATTTCCCTAAGCTTATTATAGGGTATTTAGTATGTTTTGATTCATAAATAGATTAATTAGGTGGATTTTTGGCATAGAATAGTTATCTTTTCAATTATTGATTTTGATATTTGAGGATGTATGAGTAAAACTATCTTACAGAATATCCAAATATTTCTTTGGTGGTCAATTTATTGGAATAGTTTCATTAATATATCCCTTAAAAGTGATTTTTGGTTTATATACAAAAATATATTTTATATTATCCCAGAGAGACATAAATCATTGGAAGAGAATATTATAACGTTCCAGCCTGACTGACTATGAGTCAGTAGCCGAATAGATCACCTCATAGCCTTATACACACATCCATTTATGACAAAGTTTGCCGACTAGAAGCAAGGGTCCAAAGATGGTACAGTGGGGAGAATATAACCTTGTAAATAGATTAGCACAATGGTAAAATATTCATATAATAAATCAAGAAATAAATTCAATATAAATGAATGACAAGAAATGAAATATAAAAATAATAACTGAATAAAAAGAATGATATCCAAAGGTATATTTATGCAGCCATGCCCTTATGATACTACCCTAAATGAGAAAGAGATAAACCCCAACATACAATAAGAAAAAATGATTAAAATCTCAAGGTAAAGCTCCAAAAGCATCCCAAGCTCCAACTCAGTCCTTTTAAATTATCTATGAGGTATATAATGACAACACTAATAGTAATCCATAAACTTTTGACCAAAAGGTCTTCTTGGGTACCCTAGTGAGATGGAACCCCATGAAGGGTGTGAGATATACTCAGTATGATACAACCAATAGTTTCTAGAGATAAACTAGTCTGTAAATATAAATTACCATATTCCTCAGGTATAATAAAAAATAGAAATAAATTATTAAAAAAATCATTATAAATGATCTTAGTTTCCTCAAGGAAACCTGAATGACTATACCAGCTTTTTCCTAAGCTGGAATGTCCTTAATATAGGTAAACCGATACAAATTGGTAATAATGAAATAATGGGGAATCAATACTAAGTATCAAGGAATGATCTAGCCTAGACATTTGATTTTACTTGGAGGAAGTGTCCATTAATTTTATTACTTACCAATTTCATTTAATTAAAAGGTTATCTCTTATATTTAATTAAATGACATCCTAGGACCATCCAAGGTGAACCTTAAAAAAACCCATGTATTTCATCCTATGGCAACCATTATCCAAAGCTAAAGGAGTTATTCCATAGTGATTTATAAGTGGAATCCCAAAGGTGTCCAAGTACCACTCTTGGTATGGTGTAACCATCTCTACACCGAGATCATATATGGTTTTTCCCTGAGGAAACAATTTTTCTCATATGGTGGTATGTAATGTACATGGTGAGCTCATCCACGAAATAACATGTATCACTCTCGGTGTATAAATTCCTAACAACCTATTAGCCCATACTTAGTATTCTTTAAAAACGGACACACGTATCGCTCACGTCGAAAATAATTTTATTTAACCTTTTAAATTGAATTAAAAAAATAAAGTTCATGAAATATTATAATTCAAGTATGAAGTAAAAAATTTAAGTAGTTCGTGTAATTAAACATGCCACACCACAATGAAAATATTCTATAGAGGGACATTCCCATTTACCATTTCAATTTGATGAATAATAGGGCCACCACAATAACATGTCATTAAATTCATTAAGAGGTCATTTCCAAAACCAAGGAATAGTAATCCTTGAATTAAAGTAATAGGACATGGTGGTCTTCCAATGTAAGACAACACCATACCTGAAAATGTATAAAAATTCCATGAAAGAATTCATTCCATAAAAAATCATCAAGTTCATTATTTAACAATTGGTCCATAAACACATGAAAGAGGGTTTAGTCACTAGAGTATCCCATGGAGGGGTGTAACATCCCCCATGTTACATTTAAAATGATCATTTACATTTTCGAATATATAGAACCTCAATTAAGGGTTTTATTAGGAAAATCATTAGTTGATTAGAGAAATTAAAGGATTATACCCTTATGGGAGGTTCAACTTTATGGTTCACACTTGTCAACAAGGTCAAATTAAATTTATATAGGCTGTTAGAATTTAGGTTTTGGGTTCTACAAAAATAATTTCACATTTATGAGGTGTCACATAGAAATACCAGTGCACAACAAAACATCACAAATTATCAATGGTGATACATTAAGTTAAAAGTATATATACAACCTACCATATAACATGGGAAACCACCACATCCAATATCAAAGATTTATGTCATTCGGTTTGAGATAAATCAAATAAAAATACATTCTCTATGAAAATAGGGTGAATTTGGTCACATGAAGATAATATTTTGGATAGTAAGAGAAAATTAGATTCGAGGGAAGTGGAGTCTTAGAATCACATAGGGCTATCCAATACACTCAACGAAGATCAAAATAAAGTCCTTATGTGGTTGATCTCTCCATAGATGTAAAGGATAATAGGATAACCCATGGGGGATGTTCTTCCCATAAGAGTGAACAAAAATAAGGGTGGAAGAAGAAATAAGGATGGAAAGGGAAAATGGTAATTTCATGCCCCATTAAAGAGGAACATAGTTTGGATGCATGGTTTTCCACAGTATGAACCATTCATGATCACACCACTACTTAAGGATTGGGTCACAAAGTTAATTAACATGGTTAGGGAAATCATTATTTTACACTCCGTTCAAGTTCTACATTATATTGTAAGGATGTGTGTCCTGGTGTTCATGGTTAGAACAAAAATTGTGACACAAAAACCCCCACTATTTTGGCTAAAGTGTTTCTAATAGAGGGAGGCATGGTTTCAAACAAACCATGTGACCCTATAATTTATTTCTAAACTGTAGATTTCAGTTATGGATCTCCTGGAACTCAACAGAACACTCGAGGCACCTCTCAGGCCTTAAACCAAGTCTAAAAAACACATGTTTGAGTGTCCAAAAGATCAGATTTAGGTTGCATAGTTTGTATTATAGGACATTAAATCCACTAACATAGAATTTAAAATTCCTCTTGGAATTCCACCTTAGTCCAAAAAGAGTGTCATTATAATCTCACCACCTTAGAACTTCTCATTCCCATGAAGCCTTGTGGGAATAACGAAAACAACACCCTATATACTCGAGTCATGAATTATCATTTAAACAGGTGCATTGTGTTTCCAAATGTCTAAAACACCACAAGAATTACCCCAACCATGTGGTACATAATACGTATAAACTCAATACAATTATCATACAACAAACTAAAACCTCAGGAAAGAGATTACTCGAGATCATCTATCTAAATACATGATCACATAATTATCTCTTAGATTTTTCAGTCCATGGTTCTTTATTTCATAGGTTATATTATTAAAGGACAATTACAAGTCATGGTACCCATAAAATCATAATTTTCCATCTAAGAATTCCCATATAATTCTAATGATTCTTGCAACATGATTCATAGATTGAAAAACTATGTTGACTCCAAAGTGACCATATTTAGCTAGTTTGAGCTATATTTTCATGAAAATCCCTATACAAGATTTACACTACACCAATATTAGCTTGATCATGTTTCTAAAATGGATCCACATCAAGATTATTAATTCCATAAAGAGGGAACAAGTCAAGCCACTACGTGGCCAACTATTTCTAAAATTCCCATCTCAAATATTAATCAAATTTCGAGAACTATATCATAATACCTTTAAACAATAGTACCTTGATATTCTCATTGAGTATACCCACAAAATCATATAACCATATTATAATGACTTCTCTAACCAAAAATTTCATTTTCATTATTTTTCCCCAATAAGAACATGTTGTTTACATGTTCCTGAACACTTGGATCATCATTATTAAACATCCCATTGAAGCATGATTAGAGGTCTGAGATAACCTCATAATCATCAGCTAGGATCTATGGATCCTATCCTAGGTAGATCATACTCCAACATTTACATGTGAGACATTATTACAAGGTTGCACATCCACATATTAAGAAAACTAACTGAGCCTAACAAAATTTAGGTCAAAAACATGAAGGTGTCAATGATTCCATCCAAGGCATACCTACTCAGGAACACATGTATCACTTAGTAATAACCATTCTTTGATATCAACAATGATTTTATAAAACAACTCTAACATTTCCTATTTACCCACTCAGAAAGGATTTTCAAATTTAATACAATGTTGAACTAATCTTCCCTCAATGTATTTAGTATGATGTCAAGATAGGGTACATGATCATTAATAATACAAGGGTATAATAAGAGGATATAAATGATTTATAAAATTGATCTGAGAAAATCATGAAACCGAGGATGAGGTTCTTAGTATCATATCATACCAAACATGATAATCCATGCAAAAAAAGGGTCAGTCAAACCTCCGAGACCAACTTATTTGAAATATATCATATTCATACTTTAACACGTCGTCATTACCCGACTACGATGCTCTTACCATGGATGAATACCATGATTACATAATTTAACCACTAGAGTCCTTCAATTACTATCATTTTTTTCAATGGTTTATACAAAACCAATCATTTTTTTTGGAACCACTTTGTGTATAAGGTTGTATTTGTTGTCAATAATTGTCAATGAAGATCAAAATGAAGGAGATCAAGAAGTACTCCGATGACGTGGAGGAATGATAATTCAGACGATTGTTGTACTGATCATAAGTTCAAAGAACATGTGTCAGATGTGATACATTGTTTAAAACAATGAATAATGTGAGGTGTAATCCATCTGAGGATGATTAATGAAGAATGGGGTTTTTGGATGAAGACCATGCAGTTCCTCCTTATTGCATGAGAACCATGGGTTTTGATGAAGACCATGAAATTCATAATTATTGCCTGAGACCCATGGGTTTTTGATGAAGAAAATTCAATTACTCATGATTGCATGAGAACCATGAAAGAGACTTCTTGAAGAATTGACTCATATGCTTTTCATGAAGTAGATAATAACGGCTGAAGAAGAAGACAATGTGCAAGGGATTGGACTTCTGAGATGGCCATGCGGAGATTGAAATTATGAGATGGCCATGCACATCAAATTGTATCATAATATGATGGTTCTAAAGATGTTCCTTCAAAGAATACATATCACGATAATGGAGTTTGCGATGACAGCATAAGAGTTGATAAAGGATTCAAATCACCAGGAAGAAGTGTTTTTGAGGTGACTGTTCTTGTTGAAAAAGAAAACAAATGACATACAAACTTATTGAAAAAAGGTATTTCATGATGGCATGTCGAGTTCAAGAGTTGTGGTCAACGATCTATGTTTGATTCAAGAATGTCGATAGAGGAATGGATGATCTAGAGGCGGTACAAAAAGAGCAGATACAATGTGGCGCTGAAAATTGACAAATGGAGAAAACAGTTTTTGGCAAAGGGACTTGCGTGCCATGTACTTGAAAGCTTGGAAACTTGCACACCATATGTTTTTGAGGATCAGAACATCAAAATATGGCAAAGGGATAAGTGTCATGCACGTTTTGGTGAGGTCGCGTAGGTGAGTTGTGCGTCGTGAAAGAGACTTGCACGCCAATGCCTTGGATGCTTTAGAACATGCGCACCTATGGTTTTTCAAGATCAGAAGATCAATATTTGTCAATGGAAAGAGGTTTGTGCAAGTTTGGAAGTTGGTTGCGCAAGTGACTATCAGGGGAAAAGACCTGTGCGCCGAGACTTGTGCTCTGATGGTTGACTTGCACCACATCGCGCTGGATGGTCAAATTGACTCTAAATACTTGACCACCCCTCCTCATTTTCTACGGAGTTTAAGACTTAGAGATTGTTCGAGCTCTCGTCATGCAGGTGATTGAGCCACACAAGTGGTTGTTGGGTTACGCAAGTAGAGGTTTCACGTAGGTTTTTGGCTATGCGCCTAAGGCAGTTTGGGAGAGAAAGGAAGTGGGTCGCACAGGTTAGAAGTTGAGGAAGGTAGTGTCGTGCAGCTGGTTTGGTGATACTTTCATGCCAGTTTGGACCTACACGCCGGAGACTTGCACGCAGTAGCGAGACTTTCACGTCGTATTGGGACTTGCGTTCCTAGAATAGAGAAGCGTGCCAGGTGTTTTAGGTGCGCGCCCGCCTTTCTGGAGCTGTACAAGAGCTGAAAGATTGCATGATACATTCAGTGCGAAGTGAGATTGAAGAAGATATCTAAATGATACATACATGATCTCATGCATAAATGGTGAACTGATTCTCACGATGACAAGTAAGCTGAGAATCATTTATTGAGAAATCACATAAGTGATTGTGATTCAGGCAAACGAAGACAAGGGGATCTTGTGCATTCAGTCATTGCACTATAGAAGAAGGATTGAACTAAAAAGGGCATCAACTCTGAACCCTGATGTAAGAAAATTCTCATGCTGAATATGAGACAATGAACTTCAATGCACATCTATTGAAGAGACCTTCACGTCTATAAATAGAGCGGGACTTCACCAACAGCAGTGAGCCAGGGGGAGTCAATGGGAGTGACCCAAGGGACGCAGTGATCTATCCCTGAACCTTTTGTAAAGGCAGTGAGCCTAGGATAGAGTGACTATTCCCAAACCATTGTAATCTACAACTAGTGAAGATTAGTGGAATTTTTTACGACCGGAAACTTGTCGGCATATGCTCCTTGGACGTATCCCTTAGTGGTGAACCAAGTAAAATTGTTGTGTTATCTCTTTGCATGTCAATGTTTCATTGCTGATCTTATCCATCATAAAGGTTTAAGTAGTTCCTACCAACGTGGTAACAAGATCCAAAACGTTATGAATAAAAAGTTGACACCCTGATTCACCCCTCCCCTCTCAGGGTGTCCCGAGGGCCTACAATTTTATCATTGTTCTTCCATGAAAGCATTGACTCGCCACAAGACTTACCAGGATTACGACATTAAAAAACACTACTGAATTGTTCAAAAAAGTTCCTTCCATGGTTGTGTCCCTTATACTTAGAAGGAAACACTCATGAATAATTGACATGACATTACCAACCTTAGGAGTTTCCTAGTTAGAATAATTCATACAAATGGGTGTTCATCCCGAAGTACAGGATCCCTCTTCTAGGAAAGGTAGTTCTTAGAGGTGGCCTAATTTTTTTTAGAAAACATTAATCCATAGGATATATAGATTAGCTTCATGTATGTTCACTAGGATATATTTATTGTAGACTCATGTAGGACACTCCCCTATGAGTTATCTCGATGAATTCTATAGCATTAGAAATAAAAGCAAAAAATGACTAGCTAGCATATTGAAATATCTAATCCTATTTACAAAATCATCCAAATCATTGTAAAAGGAATAATATTTATTCTGATGCCCATGTCTCTCTACTCTAGTGATAACCCTGGAATATAGAATAATAACTCGAGGCCTAAATAATTACCACAAAAATCAAAATCTATGTTGTCCATTTTAGCATCTCAGCAGTTATCACATGCACCAACACATAATACCTAGTTGTCTAACCCAAAAATCCACACATACATGATACAATCCATAGGCATATCAACCCTATTAATTCAAGAATCATATGTCCCATAAAAGAACTATCATAGAGTCATATTAACATGTAAAATTGTTATCCAGCAGATGACATATCAAGTCTTCCAACAATGAAGTAAAAGAAGAAGTGTCACATGACTTAGTAAGCAGTTGAACATGACCGAGGAACGCCTAACCTGTTTAAATAAAGCATTACTTTTTTCTTACACCTATAACAAGGTTTAATTTTCGGAATAACAACCTTCCAAGAAAAATGATTCATTTTAGAATCTAAAAGTCCTTAATTGGACCATGACACCCAAACTGTACACCATATTGTGAATGATTCACAAGACTTTAAATAGGTACTTAAGTCTTTGAGGATGAAACCTACCTTGGGCTATACACTTACTAAATCATGAGGTGTTGAACTAAACACTATTTCATTATAAAAAGAATTAATTAGTCTCATGGTCTTATCATTTAAGTTGATCTATAAATGAAGGGCATATATGTAAGTATCGCATTTCCATTCTAAGGAAAGTATAGGGAAAACATTTAGCAACCCTTACACGAGGTTTATACTACAAAAACCACTTAAATTTTTTCTTTTAAGGAATTACCTTGATTCACATTTCATTCCCAAAGCATTTTAAATGCTCAATTAAATATCATAATGAAAAAATCAGGAAAACAATTTATATTTTAACTCTTACAACAAATAAAACCATGGAAAAATAGGTCGGTGATATCAAAATTCTTTTTAGAAAAATTATTATTTATTTTACATATCATCATATCCAGGTCATTTTAAAAAATAAACCCCATTTTAAACATCATATGTCTATTTATAAGGCTTCAAAATTGGATTAGTTAAAGAAAATTAAAATTCCATTATATTAAGGAAAATAACCACTAGATTGAAATTTTAATTTTAATTTACTAATACCTCATATAATAATATCTCAAAGAAGATAAAGGATTATTTATTTATTAATAGTGTACAGGTCATGTAAGTGCCACCATACACTTATTTACATCCATATAGAAAACTATAGACACTTAAAATAACCACTTCTATATAGTGTAAACATACCCCCATGGGATTAAGTACTACAGAATTCCAAAAAAATGGAAACCTACAATTGGCCCACTAAAGTCATTCTAGGTTAATCAGTAGGCAATGTCATTTTTTTGAAACATTAAGATTGTTAAAACACCCTTAATGGTTCTACATCATATGTGAATAGAATCATGATGAGCCTACTAAGGTTTAGTCATATTTAACTTATAGAAACATTCCCCAACTGACCAACTTGGGTTTAGATGTGCAATAATAATTTAATTGCATGGGTTTTCATGGACAAGGAATAACATTACAGGGATTTATAAATGAAACCAATTCATTTTAAAACAATATACAACATCTTTTATATCTATAATGTTGTATATTTCTATATAAATATCATAAATAGTGGTTTGATTATATGGGATACCGATTTCCAATTTATAGAGTGCCCATAAACTTTATAAATAGAAAATTGGTTACCATTTAATCAGAACCCATCTATTCTATCCCTTTTAACCAATAGACAATGGCTCAAAATTTTCTTTATTTCTTAATTAAGGTGTCACCACCAATCTATGAGGGATATATTTTTAGGTTAATTTTGACACTTTAATAACCAATTTCATAGTAAATTCATAACTAAGAATGATGAACATATAAATTTCAAACAAGTAAACATGGAAATAAATTCAGGTAGTGATAAATAAATCACAGAATCATATTGTACAGGTAACCTATCAAATAAATCAAAAATCATGTTTTACAATGAGCATTCTAATAAAAGAAATAATGTGGTACAAAACTAATAATGTACTAAATTACCTAACATGGAATATGGATGAAATGTTATTAAACCCACAAAGCACATCAATAAATATCAAACTACCATGATATGAAATCTAAAAGTCATGGAATATTCTTTCATGTGAACATATATGTTCCTAGAATGATGCATGTACAACTTTTTCATTACCATTCCATGACAAAGACAAATACTGAAATTTCATTAATCAGTAAGTGTTAGAATTACCCCAACCACATAAGGGGAAATTATAATAAACTATAATGAAAAAAACAAAAATAAACAATCCCATCACTGGACACTAGGAATTTCCCCATGTGTGGGTTGATTACTTCCAGAAACAAAAATTAACCATGTGTTAACACCATCTGAGTATCCTATCTGAAAGCCCAAAATAGTAGGAAAAAGAAAATAAGGCTTTAATACCAATTTATAACATCCTGATCTGACTAACTTTGGACCAATAGTCGGACCAGTCACCCCATGGCCTCAATTATGCTTATCCATATGCCCGAGGATGTTGAATAAAAGTGAGGGTCCAGAGATTGTACTTTATAGAGATTACACCCTCATAATCTGAGAAGAACAACAATATAAGAGTCAAATAATAAATAAAGAAACAACATAAGTAGTATAAATGAAATACAATCATTGTAAGATGAACATAATAACTAAACAACATAGCCAATTTCAAATAGTGTATATATGCACACATGTCAAGATGATAATACAATACATGAGAAGGAAGGTTTAATAAACAATTCAATAAGAAACAATGAATAAAATCCCATAGGATAACTCCACAATAATACCAGGATCCGAATTAGTCATATTCTCTTATCTATGAGGTATAACATGAAAACACTAGCATTAATCCATGGAACAGTGAACATGCTGTCTTATTAGGTGCCCTAGTGCAATGGAAGCCCATGTATGGTGTGAGATATACTAAGCAGGTCACTAATAATTGTGTGTAATTATTAACCAGTGTATGAATATAAACAATCAAAATGTTCAGGTATACTGAAAGAAAAAATAATAATAAATAAACATAACAAGTCATCTCAGGTTCATCAAAGACACCTGGATGACTATACATGCTTCAGTCTAAGCTGTAATTCCCATGATTTAAGTGAACCAATATAGAAAAGATATAATTAAATGATGGGGAATCAATACTAATTATAATGTAATAATTGATCCCAAACATGTGGCTTTTCATGGTGGATACATCTTTTAATTTGATTTATCACCAATTTCATTTTATAAAAATGGATTATCGTATATGAAATTAAAATGAATCATGGTCCCATCTATAGAGAACGGTATAAACCCCCATGTACCATACCATAAGCATAACCATTATCCAATGTTGATGGAGTCTATCCATGGTTATCTATAAATGGAATTCCATGTATCACTCGTGGAATAAGGTAAAACATATCATCTATAATCTCATCCTTAGTATCTCACAAAGGGGTCTGAGTAACACTCTTTTCATGCTGTAACCATATTGACACCGAGCCCATCCACGGGTTCTCTCCCCGGAACCATTATAACTAATATAGAGGCAACTAACTCTTATGGTGAGACAATCCACGATATAACATGTATCACTCCCAACATATAATTTTCCGACAACCTGTGATATCATATTTGGAGTTCCATAAAAAGGAACATGACTATTACTCAATGTGATAATAATTTCATTTATCTATTTAATTTTAAATAAAAACCAAAGGTCATGTCTGATATTAATTCAATTATGAAGAAACAAAATTATGTGGGCCATGTACTTAATCATTCCAAACAACATGGAAAGTACACCATAGAGGGGCCACACCGATTTACCATTTCAATTTGCGGAATAATATTTCCATGAGCATAACATGTCATTTAATTTTTTAAAATGTCCTTCCCACTACAAAGGAATACTAATGATTGAATAAATGTCATAGTTCTAGGTGTTATACACATGGAAAATAAAAACATATATGGAAAGTCATAAAAAAATCCATTCTGGAATGCATTCCATAAAGAACCATCATGTTTTTCTTTATGTATTTTTACCTAACCACTCAGAATATGGTTTGGTAATTAGAGGATAATATTGAGAGTTGTAACATCCTCCCATTTTTCATTTACACAAAACATTTATAGTTTTGATGACATACACCTCAAAGAGGGGTTTTATTAGAAGAGTGATTAACCAATTAAATTAATTAAAGGAGCACACACTTATGGGATGTTCCAATTTTAGGTTTAGATTCTCAATAAGGTGAAATTTAATATACATAGGTTACTAGATTTATGAAATTCAGTTATACTTAAATAATTTCACATTTAATAGGCATCACATAGAAATATTGGTACACAACACAAGATGTAATTTATAAATGTCAATACGTTAAGGGAAAAATTTGATAGACAACGTATCATATACCACAGATGACCCACATATCCAATTTCAATGATTTATTTGGTTCGGTTTGAATAAAATTGATGAAATAGTTATTTTAAATAAAAATGTAGAGAATTATATTTCATGGAGATAATATTTTGGATAGAAATAGAAAATGATATTTTAGGGAAGATGAGTTTTTAGAATCATTGTGGGATATCCAATGCACTTTATTAGGCTAAAAATGGAGGCCATATGAGACATATATCTCCGTGGAAGGAGAGAAGAGGAAGAGCTCCTATGGGGGAGGTGTTGTGTGTAGGTGATAGGAAAAATAAAGGTGGAATAAAAAATAAGGTGCGAATGAAAAAAGGTAATTTATAATGAGGTTCATAGTTTGGCCACATAGTTGACCAAAAGATGCACGAACTGTTCCCATTAAACTACATGAGGAGGGCGGGGGTTTCATGGTGGATGTTCTTGGTAAGGGAAGCTATGATTAAACCATTTTTTTCTCATATGTCCCATATCTCTAGAAAAGTACACAATTGTGAATCTTTGCGTGCATGGTTAAAACAAACAATACGACACCGACATCCCTATTGGGCATTCCCGAAAATTTCCACTAGAGGGCCACACAGTTTCAAACAAACCATGTTCCACTGTCATCCATTTTCATATTTGATATTTTAAGTCCAATTATCTTAGAACTCGATAGAACACCCAAGCCACCTCTTAGAACATAACCAAGTTTTAAAACGACGTGTTTGATTGAACAAAAGATCATATTTTTATTCTAGGTCTTGGTTAATATAATGGACTATCCACCAAAGAAAAATTTCAAATTCCTCTTGAAATTATACCTTCGTCCAAAATGTTGGTCACTAACGATATGGGATAAGTACCTACAATCATTTGATTTCAAAAAAACATATACCACTAGAAAGGAAAATGTAATAGCAGATGCTCTTTGTTGGGAAATGAATGAATAAGTGGAATAAGTGTATAATTTTGAGTGGATGATAATAAATATCAATGTTATAATACATTTGGATGTCATTGAAGATATAGGGATACTTGAATTAATTCTCTAATAATTATCTCATCACTAGTGGATACAAAAAATTGAGTTTATAGTATTGATTTGGAATTATAGGTGATATGGGAGAGAATGTTCAACAGATAAAATTGTACAAGATAGACTTATAGGGATAATGATTTTTTAGGATTTAAAATACTATTCAGAAGTGCAAATGAGTTTCTATAGGGATAAAATTTTTAAGAACCTTTATCCATGTTACATCTGAAACACCATGCCTTTAGTGGGTTGGTAGTGAAGTTGATAGAAATTTTAAATTATTTATATATTTTCAACATAGTGTCTGGATCACCATAATTTTAGCAGATTTGTGTCATCAAAAGGGGGAATGTTTCAATATTTGAACAACTCCAAAAATGGATTTGTAGGGAAGGATTGAGGATATAAAAATTTATGAATTTTTTATAATTCGTAGTTTGGTATATGAAATCAATGGATAGACCTCTGTGAATGTAGCAAGTTACTAGAACTATTTTATTGGCTGGGGGTTCTTATAAAAGGGTGGCATGGACAATTAATAAGGTATCATTTTATTACACGTGTTAGTGATATATTTGGATACCTATCCACATTGATTATAACCCTTTACTTTATATGAAATGAATGGATGAAATATTTCTCCCATGGATATAGGGTGAAATTCTACTCTACGCAAAACCTATTGATTTCATGATTTTTTTAATTTCATATTTCAAGTATTCATTTAATGTGTGAGTGATTTTAGAGTGAATAGGGATCATTTAATTGAATTGGGTGCGGTGATATGGGTGATTCCATTATTCCATTTTTTGTATACTAATTTTTATAGGATTTATACTGGAGTATAAATCCACTAATGTTCTTTTAGTGGATGAACATTCAATGTGTAAATATTGTGAGGGATTCTCATCAATTAGTATTTTAGAGTCGGTTTCTCATAAAGGACCAATATTTTATTTCAAACAGGTCATGTAAAATTATTTTTTTCATAGATATTTTTTGATTTAGTGGGATTAATTATGTTAAAAGTTGATAGCATAGAAGATATAAATGTTCATATTAATGGATTCAATATAATGGAATTTAGTTTCTTGAGGGTGTGGATAGTGGATAATATTAAATGAAAGGATCTAAATGTTTCATTAAAAGGTGTTAATTCAAAGGTGATGGATAAATTATAGTTGTAAAAGATGGACACGAATGCCTTGGCATTGGTGAGGATGTCAATAGCCTAGAATGTGTATCCAAACATCTAGGAGAATAATACTTCAATAGATTTAATACCATAACTATAATATATATATATATATATATGAGAAGCCTTAATTGTCCTTATTGAGAGATTGGTGTGATAGCTATTCAACATGAGGCTATGAGAAGTAAGATCTATAATAACTCAGGTGAATGACTACCAAATGATCGAGACTTTTTTCAAGAATGAGAATGAGACATTTATGGATGATGATAAGGTCATTATTTAGATATAATCATCGTTATAATCATGTGATGAAATGGAAAAAATAGTCAATAACTCCAATGGAAAAAACTAATGTGATATTTGATGATGTTGGGTAATTGATTATTAAAGAAGATATCTAGAAGAGTGAGATTCAAGAACCATCAACAAATGCATTCAGTACAAATGGAAGAGGGTTCATGCTGTATCAAAAATTTAAAAAAAAAATCTAAGTGATGTCAAGATATGGGAGTAGAGATAAATATACTGGCCTTGGAACAATACATTGAAATTGTGAAAAAAGGGCATCTCAAGAAGGTATACTTCAATAAAAAAAAATTTATAATATCAACATCCCAATTAATTGATTAGAAACATTTATAAGGTAATATTTGTTTCAATTTACTTTTTTAAATTAATACTCCTATTTAATCTTAGATAATATATTATGATGGATATTTCTACTATAAAGGTATAAAGAGATTCATAAAAAATTATTTTCATAAAATAATTGACATAGATCACCTAATAGAAAATGAATTTATTGAATTTTGGGGAAATGTAATGTGAAAGTATATTTGAAAATTGATGTTTACTTGAGTTGAAATGTGTCAAATGTATTACAATCTTTGTAAAAATATGATTTCAATGGAATAATTGGATGAAACTTGTTATTAGAAAAGAATTTCGAATGGAGTGTGGTGAATCACTCAAGGTTCCTTGATCATATCTAGTGGTGCAAAGGCAGTAACACATTATATAATCAAAAGGGTACTGGGAGTTACACTTTCTTGAATGTCACATTATATATGTTAAGATTAGTGGAAATGTCGGTTTGGGAAACTCAGTGAGAAATGTATGAAATTTTTAGTTTTAAAAGGCATGAAAAAGATGGTTCATTGAAAATTCAAAAGTTTCAAGAGTTATATACTAGGGTAGAAAAATAATGTGATATTTTATTCGATTGAAAGAGAAATATAATATGAGAATAAGGATATTTTACATGAATAAGTCTAGGTACATTCAACATTCAAATATCGTAGAGGTCCACAATTCATTATGACATTCATCAAGAAGTCCATGAGGAATGTATGAGTATACTTCCTATAACATAAATCAAAAGTGTTTAGTCCGTTTTAAAGGGAAATCTATATTTTATATTGAGAAATTTTTTAATATTATATTATTGAGGTTATCCAAGAGAGGTGAGTACATCAAAATAAGTTTCGATGACTTTTAGAGACATAGAGGCATTAGGCATGATAAAAATATTCCTCGGATGCCAGAGAAAAATGGAGTAGTTGATGTGTTGAATTATACATTTATGGAAAGGGTGTAGAGTATGAAATTTTATTCAATAATTCCCAAGGTAATTTAGGTGGAAGTAGTTAACACCCCCACTTACTTAATTAATATGAGTCCCTCATCATTAATAGGTCATGGATTTTTAGAAACATTTTGTATTGGAAAATCATCAATACATTATTTCCTTAATGTATTTGGATGTTTCATCTATAAACATGGGAATTACAAAGATAAAGAAAATATTTACGAATCGTTTCACACATATTTCATTCTGGTATATAGAGATGAATATCATTGATTTTAAATTTGGGTAGTGGAAAGAAATATGTCATCACAATTAGAAAGTTATCGTTAATGAGAAATTACCATAGATAGACTAAAATTTTAAGAAAAATAAATATAAAGGAATTGAATCAACTATAATCCATGTTGACATTAATGGTGGAACTATAAGTTCAAAAATTCTAAATAAATCAAATGCCTAGTAGTCCACCAGAATTTGACAAATTCTGAAGGAATGTCCCTTGGGTAGTATAGATTTTTTGAAGTTAAAAATAATTTAAAATATAGCTAAAATCTCAAGAACTCGTGGAGAGCGATCCATTTTTATGATTTATTAAATTATGAAGGTTTTAATTCCAGATAAAGTAGATTCATTGGAAAACTTACAAAGGTTAAAAATAGATTGAGTGATGGTATATAGGTATAATGATACCTTCATTTTATTTCAATTAATAGATATTGGGGAACCATAATGCTTTAAATACAAGATATAATTTTATATTTTCGTATATGGGAGTGGTCCATAAAGGAGAAATTGGATTCTATTCGTGTAAATAACACCAATGATCAAATAGTTTTACCGATGGTAAAGAAGGAACCTGGAATCAAGTGGGTTTTATAGTTAAAAAATATAGACGATATAAGTAGAAGGTATAAATAAATGTTGATGGTCAATGTATTTTAGGATAAAGATGGAATTAAATACTATAAAAAATATTGTTAATCAAACATACTACCATTCAATTTATAATAATGTTGATTTGTTTTTATGGTTTACATCTAGTACAAATGGGTGAGAATATAGGTTCCCATTATGAAAATATAGAGAAATAAATCTACATGAAGAAACCTATTGGTTTTTGGGATCAACTGAATTTTAGTGTGGTGTGAAAAATTAAGAAAAGTCTTTATGGTTTGAAACATTTGCTAAGTCAATGGAACTAGAAGTTATAGTCATTCATTAAGGAAAATAATCTCATAAATAGAAAATTTGGTCACTATTTATATAAAAATGAGTATAGTGATGGGAATTTCAAAATTCTACTTTTATTCACGGATGATATGATTTTATTGGGTCCATCAATCCAATAGATTAAGGATTTGAATAGGAAAGTTACAAATAATTTTCAAATAAAATAACAAATTGAATTAAAGAATATTTATTCCATGAGGATTTAATTTGATAAGAATAGTAGGCGTTTAGTTATATCATAGTAATATTACATTCATAAGATCATTGAAAATTTTATGATGATCGTATACAATGTTTTTTCAACTCCACTTGAAGGATTCAAAAAATCATGAAGAAGTAACCACCATGAATGGAGAAAGTGTAAAAAACCTGGTGAGAATAATCTATGAATAAATGGTAGGAAGTCTCATTTATTCCATGGTTTCCACTTGACTAGATATTTTCAATTTAGTGGGAGTTTTTAGTTGTTTCATAGAAAATACAGAGAACAAAAATTGGGAAACTATGAAGTGGATCTTCATATATATTAAGGGAATGGAATATAATGTTATTAAATTTGGAGAATATGATTTTTATTGGGTATTTTTATGGTGTATATGGGGAGACTCAAATTCAATAATGAGAACGAATGGATATTTCATTACCTTCAGTGGAAGCATAACCAATTGGAAGTTGAGAACACAACATGTGATTTTTATCTCTACAATCAGTGAAGAGTATGTGGAAACTATGAAAAATAAAAAGGATGTTTTATTATTTAAATGTATAATTTAGGATATTTTATGTGTCAAATAATATACATTTCTCTACCATATTATCTAGAGTAAAATATACTAGAACAATAATTTGGTGTTCCATGAAAGGATGAAGTACATTGACCTAAATTACCATTACCTCAAAAAGTTTTTTTGAAGTTGAAACACTGAGGTTGTACAAGATAACTGGATAATAGGGCCTAGATGATATATTAAACTATCTTTTATTCTAGAAAATTTTGAATCACCATTGTGCTTCAATTGGACTGGGGGGAATTGGAAGGAAATGGAGGATCATTTCATGAAAAAAAGTATGAGGTTGTCATTTTCAAAATTGTTGGAGGATGTTGTGGAATCTTGGATGAAAACTTCAAATGGGAGATTGTTTGTATTGAGGGGAATCTTCATGGAAGGATAAACTCTATAAGATCTCTTTGACTTGTTAGATCGAATTTATCACATCATCAGTGGGTGGTAATGTAGTTATGAGAAATAGTGTATTTTTTATAGATGTTCAGCAAGGTGGCCAGCTCATAGGATGTTTAAAATTTGTGTGAAAGTAGGAATAGAGGTATTTTTTATATTAAAAAAACATATAATTAACTTTATTGGAAATGGATTACGTCTGGGTTAACTGTTGATCTAGTGGTTATTAGAATACAGGTCATGGAAAAATACAACTGGTTTGCAATTACATATTGTAATTGATGGACCTTGATAAATGTAGAAAGTTAGTGAAATCAGTTGGTAGGGTGGGAGTCTTTCTAAAATTAGTGAGATAAATTATTTATTTTTCATAAGATATTTTTTTAAGTGATCTCTGTGAATGTATTTTAATAGTTATTTTAACCATGAACTTATGATGAAATGAAATGGTATAAGGTTTCTTTGATTGATGTCAAATGGAATTCTAACCCATGTAAAACCTATTGAGTTATTTCATGTTTATATCTCTTCATTCGTGATTTCATTTATTATTTTTGTGAGTTAAAATTATATAGGTTTGAGTACATATAACATAGTCTCTTGATTTAGGTGAAGAAATTCATTAAATTTATAGTACACTGGTTTTTGTAGTATTACTTCATGGGTTTTCTTTTCCCAATGTAATTACAATGAATGAACAATAAGTGAGTTAAATGTACATTAATGGTTTTGTGGTGGTACATTTGATCATAAAGGATGAAATAATGTTTTATTACTATAAATATATATGGTTGGATTATCTTCTTATAATTAATATGTACCACGATATCTGATTCTTATTTTGGTGTCCAAGGATGATGAAAGGCATTTCATGAATTGTTTTATGGTGACTCACTTATTACTATGTGATGATAGAGAATTTGAGACCTATGATTATTCCAGGGATACATTACATTACCATATATAATTGAGATTAGTTCATTATGAATGACATGACAAGGTTGTTTAGGTCTCCCAATGGTAGAGATGTAGTGTCGGATAATATGGATAAGCTAATAAAGGTTACCAATTTCTTGTTAGCTAGAGGGAATCAATTGGTTATTGATATGGGATGGATTTATTTTCAATAAATTTTATGAATCAATGTAATGTGAATAAGTATCATGTCATATCATGATATAAGGTTCATGTCCTTTTTTATAATGGATTGTATAAAATATTAGGCATCTTGGTGATGCTCGGTGCAGTGTCTTATCCCTAGTCTATTTGATAATATAAGTATTCGATTAGTGTTATGAAGGATATTCTTCAAGCATATGTCCTATATTTCATTTTTGTATTATAATACTATCTATATTAATAATAGTTATTTTATAATTTCCTTATCAGGATATACTGTAGATGGAAACCATTGAAGTGATTTATGGTATGCCCTGTTATTCTCTACCATATTAGTTCAAGGTAGTGGAGTCTCTCGTGATTGAGATGAGTCTCAAATAGAAATGTTAGGAATGTATTTATATTATTAAGAATAATTTTTTAATCACTTAAAGTAGTACGTAATCCATTAAATATATATGACATTATCCTATATTTTTTAGGGAAATGATCAATTTTTCTTGAGAGGAATTTTTTTATTAAGACACTGAAACCTAAGGAGACAATGGAAGCCAAAAAACCATTAAAAAGTGAATTTATACATAAATAGAGGATTAATATTATAGATCACCAACTGGTTAATGCTAAAATATATAACACTATGAATGTAAAACTATATGAATCTCAACATAAATGATACGATATTGACCCATATCATGTAATTATCGTCGATGATGTAGAGATGGAGGTTGAACCATATTTTGAGGAACAACAAGTGTGTATAGTTGAATATTGTGAGAAGATACTCCATGGAAGGGTAGTAACCTATGAATGAGTAAATTTGTGGTATGGTCTTATCCAGGAGGATACATGGGGATATGAGGCAGATTTAAGAGCATAGTGATAAAATATTTTCACTAAGGATTCTCAATGATGAATCTTGAATATGGGATGTACATTTGAGGGGATTTTGTAAGGTCCTGGGACTTTTAGGGACCATTTTGAATATAAATATTTTATATTTAATATTTAAAGTGGGATTATTTTATATAAATTCATAAATTTTATATATGGACTAATGTTTTATTGAATTAGGGTTGCTTTGATATAATTCTGTAGAAAACAAAACTTGGAACTCGAGGGGTTGGTATCGAGAACATGGTGGGCCTTTGAGGAGGGAATAAAGATCTAGAATGACAAATAAGAGGTTTATGGTCATACATTTAGTGATAAGTGAAAACCCTAAACCCATTGGATTAAAAAATTAATATTTAATTTGAATATATTTTTTGTTACTATAATGTTTTATACCATCACCCATCATCCCAAATTTTAATATCAGTTGACTGGTCTAACATCCCTCCTATATTCCCTCTTTCAAGTGTTCCTCTACCCACATTTTATATTTTATTTAGAATATAATCATTACGTTGGATCAATCATTATAATACCATCCTTCTTTACGACATTATTTAAATTTTCTCTAACTATATGTTTATTCTTCAATATGAATCCTTATTTTGGGTATTTTTTCTAGTTATCAACTATTTATTGATTGATGATGAATACTATTAGGGTATTTGGCATGTGAGAACCAATTATAAAATAACATATGATCATAAATGGTTCCAATTTTTATAAAATCCTTAAACTTTGTGACATTTGAGAAATGTCTAGTTGGTATGATCAAATTGAAATAGAACTAAAGTGGGTTTATATATTCATTTAAAGATATTCAAGGGTCGTAAGAATAATAAAGTTAATTATACCTTTATTAAATAGTCTTATATAGATATATCAAATATTTATAGGCCACATGCATATCATAATTAGAAAACATTGAGGGTGTTTCTCCATGTTAGGTATATTGTTTAACCAAGATTATCCCCTTAGAGTGTAATGTTGTGAAGGGATAGGTCAATATGTCTGTTAAGTTATTGGATATATATTTAGTAGTATATATATCTTGGATATCTTGGTAAGGATGATAATAATATATTCTGAGCTATGTCAAGGGTGTACATGTTTGAGTTATATGGATGTTGGTTTAAGATTAAAGGGAGAAGCAAGTGTTTCCAAAGAACAATTTATTGGATATAACGAGGCCATATTTAAACTATGGGTATGTACTATATTTTTTATTATTTATATTGTATTCTACACCTTTTAGATAGATTCATTTTTTTCACACTCCCTTTAAAATATTTTTGAGCTATAATAGGTTAAGTGCACTACCAATTTAGTATCATGTTATTTATACGCATGACTAGATGGTAAAATTTCCAAACTACTATCCTAATATCTATTAACATTTATTTGTTAGCCTCTATACCAACCATTCATTTTTTTTTCACTAATAATAAAGGGTTTGGTATCTCTACCAACCTAATATCATGATCTAGTTGTGATAATGTGTGAGGGTGGATTATCTACCCACCTTTCCTTTAGTACGTCTTATAAATGGATATGTATATACATACCCATTATTAAAATGATTTATTGGGAAAATATTTTGTGGTGGTCTGGGTGTTACATTTGTTTTTACACCCTGTGAATTCCTTTTTAATATATTGTAAAGCCTAAATCATGTATAACAACTCATTAGGCTGTCTTCTTTAGCAATCGAGGATGTGACTTGGTATTTTATGGTAGATTATAATTTTTTACATCTTATATTATACATGAAATACATATATATTTGAATATTTTAGGGGGGTTGTAGTGCGATATTATTGGTTGTAATACTTAAACCCCACATGTTAACCTTGGAATACCTATAAACTTCATGGTTAATGGTGTATGAAAGGGAAATACCCTAATGAAAAATGGGTGATCTAGTGTTTTGTGATGGGTACTAGAATATGGGAAAGAATGAGTCATCAAAACTATTTTTTATTTTCTTTATTAATTTATAAATATTGATTATTCCATGTATTTTATTGACTCTCTAGGTTATTGTTCTTTTAGTGAGTGTATTGTGTGAAATTACAAGGGATTATTTAAATTAAGGTTGTATATTTAATTTATGTTTAGTTTATAATTGAAATATACAAATTATTATTTTATTATGTATATTCTTATTTTACCTTATTTATCAATATTTAATGTAATCTAATTTAGGTTTTACCCCCCGTGATATTATTTAAACCCTCATTACTATTTAATATCCATTTCCATATAAGGTGTTTCACAAGAGATGACGTGGAACTTAGAATCAAGTATATGGATAGTTACCTAATTTGGGATGTGATAAAGATAAAAATGTAACAAATTCCAAAAATGGAGATCACATGTTAACTTTTCAATACCATTTCTCATACATTCCAAGACCATGGGCTATTGTATACACATAATTAGAATATTCTTCCCCTTTAATATTTTTCTCTATGATTAAAAATACAAATCATATTCTAAATGAAGGACACATTCACAACAATTTCCAAATCTTTAATATATTTATATATAAAAGATCTACTTTGTATTTACCTAATTTTGACACATAAAACACATATTTTACTCAACTATACTTTTGAAATAATTCTAAATGATAAGAAACTTATCTAATCAATTCATGGGTTTCTAATAATTCTACAAATCAACGTGTCACAATTAATTTATTAACATGTTTTTAGTGTCTAAATATAGGTGTTTTTAGGGAACGATGTTTTTTCCGATCGATACGTAGATCAACTAGGAGTTTTATATTCTTGTTACCTCTTCATGGCTAAAATGCTAATCAAACTGAAGAAATGACCATATAAAAATATTCCAATGGTTCTGTTGATCTTAACATGTGGTGTTTACCCTCATTCTATGTTTTGGAGAATTTATGATAATAGTAAATTTTATAGAATTATTAGTATATATTAATAAAATATTTATTTATCATTTATGACCAAATTATGATATCTTATAAATGATAGCTCTAATGGTAATTCAAAATTTGTGGGTATGTCCTTAATATGGGGTTTAACCTATGGGTGATGTAACCTCTACTTGTATCTTATTCTCTAGTTTTAGGTAATTTCCCCTTATTTTTCATATTTTCATGTGATATAATGTTTGGGTTGTGTTATACTATCTTTATAAAGGTTTTGGAGTGTTTTTGGAGGTTCATAGTTTGATCACAGTTCGTAGAAACCATAAACTATCACTAGTAAACTATTGAAGGTGATTACTAGAGTAACATGGTACTGAAATGGTAAGATTATGGTTTGTACAAACCATGTGAATGCTTGGGGAAATAATGTTGGTAGAGGTGGTGAGGGAAGAGTGATTGGTGTATGGTTTGGAAAACTATTCAATCTAACCAGGTGAGTGTGTGGACTTGGGATATTATCAGCACATGGTTGGAACATTATTAACAACACCATGTGGTATTTTGGATATAAGCTAATTGTACACACAATTTTATCCCATGGATTGACTAACCATGCGATCTAATCATGGAATTTGTAGTCAATGCTCTAAAATGTGTGTTTCAATTCATATTAATTCCCAAAGACACTCATTATTCACCTATTGTTTGAAGGTCTCAAATTCATTTCCACCCCTAGGATCCCAAGACAATTCCCCTTGACCATGATGAAACTTTTGGATGAATCAATGTGTGTTAGAGATTTAGAATAATCAGAAAGTTATTATTCTATATTATTATTCTTAGATCTACTCTTAAAATATCATTAATAGCCATATATCAAGTCTGTTATGTATAGGTTTGTGTGTTGTCACATGAATCTTGATGGAATCTTGATGGATCTAGTGACGGGAGGGTGTTGTGATGAGAAATCTAGAAATATTCATAACAGTTTATCCTTTTATTATTCTATTGATAAGTCGGTGTCTTCTATATCATATCCAATTATTCTAGAACATTATGAATTAGTTTTTAAATGGGTTTTCATGAATTTTCCATGGTTTCATTTTGTTATTTATTGATAGAAACTATTCTGGTGTCTGTTTAGGAATTTAAAATAATCAAATTGATTTTGGGAAACCCCCTTTACTTATTATTTAAAATGATGGTTTTTAAAATTATTGAAGGGATTGGATTCATTAAACATAGATAATGTAGTGATTTTAAATGATGATTTGTTTTATGAAAATTAATCGGTAAGAAATTTTGGTATAATTTGGTTGTAATGTGTTTGAAGTGGGTGGATTGTGGTCAAGACGTACCATCGTCAAGGTATGATTGATAATGGTCAGGGATTACCACTGTTAATGGTAACACAAATCATGAGTGTATGGAGGGATTCATGAGTATATGGACATCAAAATAAATATCATAAATTTAATGCATGTTAGTGTTCTTATTTATGGTTTTCTCTCTTGCATTACACTTATGGATTTATACAAACCATTTAACTAATTACACCCATTTTATATGAAATGTTATAACTAGTTCTTATTCTAGTGGAGTGTGTTAGGAAGCCATTGGGTATTTCCTACTAAGATTATACTAACCCCTTTCTAGGAAACTATGATTCACTTGAATATTTAATATATTGATACATAGAAAATGGAAAGGTATCTTATTTATAAATCAATGTATCATGATCTAATAGTAAGGGAATGTGGTGTTGGAGCATGAAGTTTATTCAGATGATTCATGGGATTGTATCACTTGGTGTTTTTGTTTTATACTATTCTATGGGTTTCAGAGTCGATGTTTCTTATTCCATTATCCGTTTGAAATTGTTGTATTGTTGGTCTTATATTTGGATTGTATTTCTTATACTCATACATCATGTATGAGGATAGAATGTTTATATTTTTTATTGTTAGGTAATTTTTTCACTAAATGGTAAATAATCTCCCCACACATTCTTAAGAACATGTCATTTATTTTTTTCCCTTAGTGTCTTGGGGTCACATAAGGTTAGTTGATATTTTTCTATTCTCTTATTTCATGAATACACCAATAGTGATTTTTGAATTGAGGAATTAGATATTTAATAGCTGACTTGATTCAATTTAAGTAGTGTTATTTATTGATGTTATGGTGTATTTTAGAACTAATTCTAATTATGAACAAAAATTGTCTATAGTGTTTGGTATCTTGAGGTAACATCACATTTATTCTAAGATTTCAAAGTTTTATTTCAAGATACAAGATGCTTGCCTCCTTGGTCATGATATTTTTAAAAGAGGTGTTTTTGTATATCCTAATAATATTGAATATTATGTCATCTGGAAACTAATAAATAATGTTCATGAGATATATATTTTCTCGTGTCTAGTAAGATATTATAGACCCTTTGTTTGTGATTATTCATTTCCTACCTCACTGATGATAGATTTGACAATGAAAGGTGTCCTATTCTAATAGAATGATGCGTTCTACTAATATTTCCAAGAGATTAATCTTTGTATAACATCAATACCTATATTTATATTTCTAGATTTTATAAAACGGTATTTTTCCTATTGTAATGCATTAGGATCTGGGTTGGGTTGTGTTCTCTTAGTGGGAGATCATCTTATTGCTTCTGAAATATGATATTTACAAGTTCTTGAGAAAAACTTCCCAACACATGATTTGAAAATGGATAATGTAGTTATTTAATTAAAACATTACATCATTATATTTTTGGTGATAAATTTTCAGTTTTCCGGAATCATAAGAGGTTGAAACAAATTTTATAAGAAAGGGATGTTAAGGAACACTAACAGATGGAATATCTATAAATTCATAACTTAGAATTGATTTATACACCGAGTAAATGGAATTAGATAGCTTATGAATTAGGTATTAATTCATATAATTAGTTTTATAAAGAGGCATTAGAATAATGGAAACCAATGTTGGTTATAACTGATATTCATTTAGATAATACTGCTCAAGGTGATGTTGTAGTTTTCTTTCTTGTTTCTCTTATTCCATGTTTAAAAGAGAATGCTGAAAATTCTCATAAATATGATACTGAATTTTTTAATATAAGTTCACAATGAAATGGTGGGAAGACCATTGAGGGATGGATGCTAGATTGAATTGATGTACTTAATTATTGATATTGGATTATTATTCCTTCAACCTATCAAGAACATCTATTTTCTACCTACAACCCTTAAAAATGGGGTTTTTCATCCTGGAATTTTGAAGATGTTTAAATCATCGGAGTGTAGTTTTGGTTGTCTATCCTAATAGTGAAAGTGGAAGAATGTGTCTCTAGATTCTTCTATTTTTAGTAAGTCAAGGCTGAGCACCAATGTCCAGCTAGTTTGTTTCCCCCTGCATCAACTCCTATCCAGAAATAGAAATATATAGCTATGTATTTTTTATAGGTTTTCCAAGAATATTTAGGAAACAATATTCCAAAAGCTTGATTATATATCAGATAATTTTTTAGGAAAATTTAATCCCATTTTATTAATCAAATATAGTGGAAGACCTATCCAAAATCTACATTCAATAATTTCTAAAGATTCATAGTTTTCCAATCTCGATTATTTCGTTCCAAGAAAATAGTTTTACATATCAATTTTGGAAGTCCTTGTATCAATCCATTACAACAAAATTAACCATGAAAATATCTTATCATCCTCAAAGTTATGGAAAATCCAAATAGATAATCAAAATTCTAGAATATAGTTGAGAGACTATGGGATTAATGTTATAGGATCATGGGGGGAGAATATACTATTTGTGGAGTTCTCATACAATAATAGTTATCAGGCCTTATTACACATGACTCTTTTGAAGAATTGTATGGTTTTCAATGCCATTTCACACTTTATTGGGCTAAACTAGGTTACACATAACATATTGAACCAAGCCATGTGTGTGATACAATATAAAAAATTTAGATGATCAAAAAGAGGATGAAGATGTCTAAGATTCATCATAAATTATATGAATATCATCATCTATGACTATTATTATTTTCTGTGAGTAATTTTATTTTCATTATATTATCTCCAAAATTAGAAAAAAATTGATTTGGTAAGAAAGGAAAGTATTACAGATATTACATTGGCCCTTTTATGATACTTTAATGAGATTCATAAATGTCTTATTAGTTGTCTTTACAACCACAGTTTAGTTCCATGCATAATTTTTTTCATGCATTTAAATTTAATAAGTTTCATCTTAATCCCAACCATGTTATTTTATGGGACCATGTTGATCTTGAAATGGATTTCACATTGATTCACGTGGAAATACAAATTATATATAGGAAGGAGAACTTCCTATATGGGAAAACATCAATTTGGTATATGTTTTATAGTAGAATGGTTAGATTCAAGAAGAAACATGAGAATGTAAAAATGAAATGTTTGAATAGTGTCTTAATCTCTTCTAAAGAAACCTCGCTCTTCCACTTTACCGGGACAGAAAGATTAATGGCGGGGATAATGTAATACGACCTAGTTTTATCTACCATTACCTTTTTTATATTTTTATGTTATATAATACTTGAGATAGTTTATGGGAGTATCCAAGAGGATTTATAGTTTCATAGAAGTGTTTTTGGTGGTCATGGATTGAGAATTATTAGGATAAATCATGAAATATCTCATCGACACTATACGAGGTGACACTTTGAGTCACATGGATGTTTCACAATTGGAGCATGGTTTTTACAAACTAATAACTTTATAGGGTAAAGAGTGTTGACACATACAATGAGAGAAGCATGATTGGATCACAATTTAATAAACTATACAAGCTGACCATGCAAGGGTGTAGCCTTGGGATAGTAGCACCATATTGTTAGCTGAAAGATTTTTAACCCATATGGAATAAACTGTGTGTCTCATTATATCTTTTCCAGTATCACATGCATGGTTGGGACATAATTTTACTAAATGTGAAACCTAACCATGAAACATGTAGTTAAATATTCTAAATTTATGTTTCAATTCATATTAAGGAACTAAGGCCCTCATTATCTTCTTATTCATCTAGGATCTCAAACTCCTATCCTCCCTTAGGATCCCAAGATAATTTCCTTTGATATGAATGTGAGTTTTTGATGGATCTAAGTTTGTTGGAGCTCTAGAATCAATAGTAATTCATTATTCCTTCTTATTCTTCTTAGACCCACTCTTTGCCTCTATCCCAGAGCCATAGATAATTTTGGTTATAGATAGATTTGAATATTATGACATGAATTTTTATGGGAAATGGTTGTATCTCGTTAAGGGATGGTGTTTTTATCCTTGATGTAGAAGTTATTAGTGGTTTTTGTCATTTCCACCATTCATTAAGAGGTATGCAGCTTCTCTCTCATCCCACCTTTTCAAGAACTTGAAGTCCATGTTTTTTGAAATGTTTTTGGTTTTATATTATATGTTATAGATGTGTGATTTATTGAAGGAAACTTTTTGGGTATGAATTTTGGAACTATGAAAAAATGGAAGACTTTTTGAACCCCCCCCCCCCTTATAATTATATATTATGGTTTAAAAATTAGGGAACAGTATGGAAATATTAAAAACAATTGAAGAAATAATTTTAGATCAAGATTTTATTTATAAAAAATAATTATAATGGAATTTGGAATTATTGGGATGTAGTGTGTTTAGGCTGGTCATAGTGTGGTCAGGTAGTGACACCATCAAGGTATGAAAAATTATAGTCATGAAATTCCACAATTAAATGGTAACACCAGGCATTAGTGTATGGATGGATGTGTGTGTTTGAACATGTGAATAATTTTTTCAAATTTAAATTATTGTTAATAAGATTATTTTTTTTTCTATCCACTATTTCACTTATAGATTTATATATATTATTTAACTATTTTAAACTATTTTATATGAAATGTGAGAACATGTTCTTTTCATAGTGTCATGTGTTAGAAACTCTCTGGGGATTTCCAATTGAGATTATACTCATAACCTACATGGGAACCTTGGTGCATTTTAAAATTTCATATAGCAAGATAGAAAAAATATTAATGAATCTTATTTATCTAGAAATCTATCTTGATACTAGGAGAATGGTAGGTGGTGTTTGAGTATGGATCTTGTTTGGTTGGTGCATGGGATCATGTATCTTGATATCCTTATTTCAATCTGTTAATTGGATTTTGTAGTTGATATATCTTATTTCAATATATAACAAACATTTTTTCAATGTATTCCTTATATTTGGGTTTTATTTTATATGATTATGAATTATGTAGGAGGATTGGATGTATATATTTTTTGTTTTAAATATTTTTTACCACTAAATAAAAAATAATCACCCAACCTTTACCTAAACCATTTTCATTTATTTCTATAATTTTGTGTCCTTGGGATGTCACCTATCGTTAGAGGAACTACTTATATTTTCAATAAAATTATTTGGGGTGGGATGTTACATCTCTGGTCCAAGAGACATCCCGTTGTGGGTGTGTCAAATAAAAAGATTATTTAATAATTGATTAATTAAACAATTAATTATGAAACCCTTGATATACTTTATATATAAGTTCTTATAACTCATATCTACAACTATATATTTTTATCAGCAATATAGCCCTATATAGAGAGATAATAGAGAGACTTAAACCTTAGAGGAGCTAACAACAAATCATAGGAATAAGGCTAGGTATGGGATGAAATTATCGATCATATCTCATGAGGATGATAAAACAAACAAAGAAGATAATAAATAATTAAGTATATATCCATTGTTTCGTGATATAGGGATTCTTCCCATAGATTCTTTCCTCTTTCTATAATTTCATTCCTCATTATTCAAGATAAAATATTTATATAAATCCATTGTTATTATTTTTTATTGTGATTGGATTGTTATTTATTTTCAATTATCTAACATCATTGTGGTCATTATTTATCTAAATATATTGCTAATTCTAAAAATCATTTTCATAATTACTTATCATGATTTAATACTTTGATTATAATCTAATTATTTTCTAATGCATTTTCTCGTTACCCCTAATTCTTTGTGGTGTGATTTACGTATAGAAATTCAATTGGCTATAAAATACATTGATAATCATCCTAATTCATTTTCCTAGCATTTGTGGTCAATGATCACTTTTGATATTTATAATGTATGTAAGTTTAACATTACTAGATCAAATAGGTTAGGTGGTTGTTGTTTCATGGTGAAAGAGTTGGTTTGGACATTGTTTTTGTGAGTGAGGGAGACTATAGGGAAACTCGACAATAGATTGGGTGACAGTTTATTGTTACTCTATTGGTAATGGGAGATAAAAATATATCAGTTTCTGAGAAGGACTCCTTGAGGATCTTGATGGAAATTAGTGGCTTGACTATGTGATTACAGGTGAATCTAAATAAAAAAGTCCATAAAATAAAGAAAATCTTGAGTTCTAAACACTACTGCAATGTATATATCTCAAAAGAAAACATTCAATGTAACTCCCTATCTATAGTGATATGTTTCTTAGGATAATAAATATTACACAACATGTGGTATTAATTGAAAATACATTAATATTGAGTATGGAGGTTTAGTGAAATCCTAGCTGTGGGACATGTGTTTTTGGATACATGATATTTATGGATTACACGACACAACTCGAGTAGCAGTACTTGCAATGGATGATATCACAATCGAAAAACCACATATCTAATGACATAAACTATATAGTTAGGAAATATTTATTTTCAAAAAAAATTAATGAACATGTTCTATACTCTCATGGGTTTCACATTCCATGTAACATCTCAAGAACTAATTGTACCCCAAGATGACAAAAACCTATTTATTAGGGATACATTTTAAGTAACATTTTAAAACCATATTCCATGTAGATCAATGTACATGTTGTATAGTTATAAACCAAATTCAATATAAAGGGTAGTTCAGAATAATTATTATCTAGATGGAATAAACATAATGTATCCCTCTAGTAGTTATCCTTTACTTTTCTATCATAGGTGTCTTTCTATAACTTCATGATCGGAATTGAAATCTGGCCTTGTGAAATTACATCCTTAGAATTTTTTGACATAAAATGTAATGGTGAAATTATATTAAAAATTAAATAAAATATATGGAGTGATGAGTGTTGTAAGTCTCTTAATATCTATAAGAATATTTTTAAGAATTGGATGTGAGGTTTAAAGCATCAAAGGATCAAGTACCTCTTGCTCAACTTTTGTGTGTTACTCCAGCATGTTTTGTCCTTCACCCATATTTTTATTCATTGTGACATTTCATGCAAGAGTAAACCCCTAATTGTATTTGATATGAGATGTATTAACAGACTATTAAATTAACATTATTATGTCTTTAATTTTCTATACATCCCTAGTTGTGAATGTGGTGAAACATTCAAGGATTAAAGCATAGATGTCTTGTACATAATTGCATCCTTATGACATCTAGTTGTTGAGTTCATCTAGATTCCTTATTTTTATTAACCTAGACTCTATCTCATATCTAGGGTTCATTTCTAACAAATATATTATTATTTCCTATGGGGTTTCACTGTGTCCAACTAATTATGTTTATACCCACCCCTTCATGGGATCTGTGACCACGCATAATGTGCACATGAAAATGACGTAGGGATTGAGGTTGGTATTTTTTGAAAAGTGGAATGTGTGTCTTATTTCTAGCTATTTCTTGGGGGTCTATAGATATACATGATAGAAAAAAGTGGGTTTTGATGGTAAAGATAACCATTAGAGGATTTTTAGTTGTAAAATTCCATTGTTATTTAATGACATGGTAATGTACTTACATTTTATATCTCATGTATATGTTTTATATAGTTTGGGTTTTTATATACATAATGTTAGTGTTTCTTGTTATTTTTTAATTATAGATATTTCCTATTTTGGGTTATTATAGGATAAGGCCTCTTATCTTGTGTGATATTTCTACTATGTTCTAGTAACTAGCCACGATCCTATGGATAGTGGGATTTTGGTGGCACACTCATCTTAATGTTGTCCCGAGTGGGGCCCTAGTTGTTCTGCTCATGTTAGCGTGGATTCAAATATATCAAGTCTTGGGATGGAGTTTGGAGTTAATAGTTATGTGAGGATTCATTTTTTTATCTCAAAAAGTTAAGGGAATATTTAGTTCAGTTATTTGACAATGGAGAGTAGCATATGTGTGGCGAATAAGGTATCCTCTCACCAAAACTCTAATAACCTATTCATCAACCAAGTCTCTATAACATCATTACTGGGTGAAATCATGTTGTTTCATAAATCATACATCAATAAGTTATGATCTTTCATGTCCATCCATTATAATCTCATCCATATATACTCTAATCCTCATGGGTTTATAATATTGAACTAAGTACACTCCCCACTAATATCTAAATTGTGTATAATGGTAGGGTCTTAAAAATCCCATGCATGTAGTTAGGTCTATATCCATTGGTTAGTGGGTGGTGAGATGTTTTTTATAGATATTTGACTAAGATATATACATGATCCATGATGTCAGGTAGTTTTTCTATAGTTTTTTTTCATAATGATGGTTTTCTTGTAAAATATATGGTAGTTCTCAATTTGATAGATGAGGCTACTTGTGAGTTGGATATGTTGTGTTTGTTATGATGACATAGCCCTTATGGGTTTTCAAGGATGTCCTGATAATTAGGGAAAAAAGTTTCAGAAATAGATTAAGACATTTATTTCCTTCTAGTTTGTACAATCACTGAGCATGTGATTATTCATCTATTGAGATCCTTAAACATCATAGTGATCAGTTAGTGGATGATGTTTATCTCAAATTCATTAAAAGACTACTCTACTAGGTTGTCCTTTAGACTGGGGTCATGAGAGTGTTTTACCTACATAGTTTGGACCCTCATAATGTGTAGATAACATGATTGAGTATGTTTTGAGGCCTATAGACCCCATGAAGTGTTAAATAAGAATGTTTTGTGGAGGGATAGTTTTATATTAGTAGTTTTGGTGTCTAATTTAGATATAGAGTGATCTATCTATGGTTATTTTTGAAACATCACATATGTTGGGTAACCATATGCAATAATTATCTATTGGATATTCTTAGAAGGGATGAACCTTTTCTATGAGAGTAGGTTATAATTTTAATTTACGATAGTGAAATTGGTGTCTTAGATGGACCACTACATGTGGAATAACATCATGATCGTAGAACCTACAGTTTTTGGCATAGTTTCCTATCAAATAAATTGGTGTAATTTTTAGTGTGGCATAAGTAGTTGGATATATATGATGTTATGATCATCACCTATCATAACCACCTTCATATAGTTCCTTTAATTCATAGGGTGAAAACAGTTACTGCTATGGGTAGATACACAAGATTTGTCACGACCCGTCCTCGGGGCCCGTGTCGTGACTACCCCAAGCCCGCCTTCCATAGGCCAGGGGCTGGCGACTAGCACCAAGGTGTAAATCCAAACAAAAAGGGAAGGCATTGCCTTTGAAAAGTAAACAAGCACCACAGAGTAAGCAAGTGGAAAAGTAAACACTAAGTAAAAACTGTACAAGCTGTGCTGAAAGTAAAAGGGGCCAGAAATACAAGCCCAACTGTAAAGTACAACTGAAAGGAAAAATAGCAACTGAAAGGAAAAACTGCTGCGTCGAGCCGTCCTCTGGAAGTCCCACCTGAAGGGTGGGTACAGATAGCCTCCACTGCTCCTCGGGTCCACCTAACCGCTCCGAGTACGTCCCGCCCAGTGGTCCACCTCCAGGTACTATCCTGCTCCGCACGCCTCCTCCACGATCAGCGCTGTCCGTCGTCTGCAACCAACACCACGAAGTGCGGGCATAGCCCGTGCAGGGTGAGTATAAGCTACTCAGTAGGGACCCCGAGACCCCCGAAGGTCTCCCAAAATCCACAAAGGATAAATCACGAAGAAGAGGTACAATCACGAAGTAACATCTGACACGGCTTAGGTATACGCCCATACATATACATAAGTCATCAATTCTCCGGTCGGCTCCAACGTCCGAGCCCTAGCACAACCCAGTCCACACAGGAAAGCAAAACGCATACCCACGCAGGATAGAACAACACAATCCACAAAGGAGAGTAAACAGTAAATCCACACAGGATAGCTCAACACAATCCAAAAAGGAGAGAAACACAAGATTCAGCTCACACAGGTATACTTCTTCGGATGACGATAAAGATGATCATTGAACCATCTAAGTCGTCGGACCCACGAAGGATCGATAGGTACTAACCTTGCAGTGACCCACACAGGATCGGGCCCACGTAGGACCTGTAGGAGTTGGCTCACACAGAACCGCTGAGAGATGACCCACACAGGATCGGACCCACACGGGATCGGGCCCACACAGGACCGGGCCCACGCAGGACCTGTAGGCGCTGGCTCACACAGAACCGCTGAGCGCTGACCCACGCAGGATCGGACCCACACAGGATCGGGCCCACACAGGACCTGTAGCACTGATCCACGTAGGATCGCTGACTGTAGTAGTCGTCGCAGTCCACTGAGGATCTCTGCACAGTCGTCGCCGCAGTCCACTGAGGATCTCTGCACGGTCGTTGTCGGAGTCCACGGAGGATCTCTGCACAGTCGTCGCCGCAGTCCACTGAGGATCTCTGCACGGTCGTCGCTGTCGAAGTAGCAGTCGCAGCCAGCACTAGGGTTCCCGCACACAGCAAGCTCGTTCGGGAGGGTCCGCTCCACGAGCCGAGAGTCTGATACATCAACTGACACAAAGTCTGAAGTTGATGTATCCAAAAGTTCCGTATCATCAACAGGAACTCAACGTCGCAGACGGCGCATCAATCGGACGCCCGGTCTGAGAGATATTGGCATTTTCGTCCGAGGGGCCCGGTTGGTTTTTAAGGCAAAACCAACCCGACCGCACTCCACCTGCGTCCAAACCTCGGGCGGAGTAAGCCAAAAGATCCGTCTCACTTAGAGGAAATCAACAGAGCTGACGGCACGTCAATCGGACGTCTGTAGCTCAAGATATGAGCGTTTCCGCTCCGAGGGCCCGGTTGGTCTCGTGTACGAACCAACCCGGCCGAACTCAAAGTATTCCGAAACCTTGAGTGCGATATACCGAAACGACCGTCTCGATCCAAGGATCGCGTTGCCGCTGACGGCGAGTCGTTTGGAGGCACGAAGCTCAATTTACGGGCGTTTGAACGAAAATGTCCGAAGATGGGGGTCCGGGCCCGGGCCGACCCGGCCCGGCCCGGCCAGCCCTGCTCGGCCGGCTCGGCCAAGGGGCGCGGGTGGAAGCCGCGGGCGCAGCCCGTGGTCGAGGGAGCCGCGGCCCGCGTGCAGGCCGCGCGGGTCGTCAGTGGACACGGCGCATTGCCGCGTCCCGACCGGAAGAACCGGACCCGCGGACCGTGGGTCTGCTGGCCGCCACCGCGGCTCAGCCGCGACGGCCTGTCCGGCGGCGCACCGGGGCGCCGCCGCCTCCGGCCGCCGGCGTCGCTCCGGTGGCCCGTTTTCTTTCCCGTCTGCACCGATGCTCCTCCCGGGATCCGTTCTTTATTTCGGGATCGTCAAACACCCGTTGCAGCATGTTTCGTCGTTGCCCGCCAAATCCGTACAAAACGAAGAACGGCGGAGGGTCGTCGGGCCGTGTTCGTTTGGCCCGCACCCTCCGCGTTAGAGATAAACAACCGGGAGAAATTGTTCAACACCTGAACCGACAATTTTAATAAAATAAAATTGTTTCTTTGATTCCAGTTCTTTAATTTTTTTAAAGAATGCTCACGGGAATAACAAAGAGGGGTAATTTACCAAAATAAATCCCTACCTCGTCGATCGTCGCGCGCGGGCATTCTTCGCGAAAAAGATCGTCGTGGAAGAGATGGATCGTCGCGTCGTCGTGGGGAGGCGTCGCGTCGTCGCGGAATCCGGCGTTGAGTCGGCGAACTCAACGAACCAACAACAACAGATTTAAAATTATAATTAAATAAATCTCTGTTTAAAACCAAAAGAAAAGAACCTTGAGCGGAAATCCGAAATCACTCACCTCAAATGGTCGGTGATCGGAGATCAGAGATCGGAGATCGGAAGAACGTCTCGGACAAAGGCGTCGTCGATTTCCGGGTTCGGCGTTCTTCGTGTTCTTCGCGTTCTTCGTGAGGGAGCTGAAGAAACACGGATCCTCTCAAATCTTTCCAAAAGATTTTGGGTTGGTCTTATTTTATTAACATGCCAACACACGAAAACCGGTTAAGAAACGATTGAATTAATTCGTTGAATTAATTCAACGAAAGAAACATGCCATATAATTCACGAAAGAAACAGCCCATTTAATTCACGAAAGAAACAGCCCAATTAAATGGTCTGTTAAGAATTTAGAAAACGCGTCGGTTGACTTTCATTAAGACGGGTTTTCACGGGTGCGTTTCTTAGCGGAAAGAAACGGCGGGGCTCGTGCGGGCCCCACCTCACAAATATCATACCAAGGGGGTAGGATATTTCCGGATAGCATCCTATCCAGTTCAACTCAGTTCAAGCCGCCTTTAAGTGGCTTCAAGTGGCTTCCATGTGGCTTAAGTAAAATAAAATAAAGTTGTCGCAAAATTATTTTATTTATTAACTTTAAGCCCGAAAATTAAAAACCACACCCGAGAAAACGCAACTCCGAAAGAGGCATTTCTATGCGAATACCGGCGCTTTGATTTCATCGGTGCCCTCAGAATTCGATTCCGGGCACCGGTTCAAAAGTTAGAAAAACCCGCTCGTCCGTTCACTGAACGTACCCGAGCCAAACTTCGGAAAATGATTCCGGGCACACCGGGCCTCGGAATCAGGTGCCGTCAGAAACTGCGCTCTTGTAAAATTCCATAGAAAATTAAGAAAAAAATTTCCTTTAAATTTACGGGTCTTTACATTACTCCCACCTCAGGACTTTACGTCCCCATAAAGATACATCAAAAACTAGGGAAACAAATGTGGGTACTGAGCACGCATCTGAGCCTCCCGCTCCCAAGTGCTCTCCTGGAGGTTCCCGTGCTGCCATCTGATGCGCACAAGAGGAATCGATCGCCCACATAGGACCCGCTCCTGTCGATCCGCTATCTCCACTGGGACCTCCGCAAAAGTCTCCCCATCATCCACGTCTAGCTCCCCATAGTCAATGATGTGCGTTGGGTCGTGCACGTATCTCCTCAGCTGGGATACATGGAAGACGTCGTGCACCCGGTGCAACTGAGCTGGTAGATCCAGGCGATAAGCCACCTCGCCAACCCTGCTGAGGACCTGGAAGGGTCCGATGAAGCGTGGAGACAACTTGCCGCCTCGGCCAAATCTCCTCAAACCACGTCGAGGTGAGACCCGCAAGAAGACGTGGTCACCATCCTCGAACTCTAGTGGCCTCTGCCTCTTGTCAGCATATGACTTCTCCCGGCTCTGTGCTATCCTCATCTTCTCCTGGATGACTTGGACCTTCTCTGTCGTGTCCCGGACCATCTCTGGTCCCACAAGTGCTGACTCTCCAGGGTCTGTCCAGCACAAAGGGGATCTGCAAGGCCTGCCGTACAACGCCTCGTAGGGTTCCATCCCGATGGTGGAGTGGTAGCTGTTGTTGTACGCAAACTCTACCAAGGTTAGGTGGTCCTCCCAGATGCGACCAAAGTCGAGGACACATGCACGGAGCATGTCCTCGAGAGTCTGAATGGTCCTCTCCGTCTGACCATCCGTCTGAGGGTGAAAGGCGGTGCTCAGACGTAGTCGCGTCCCAAACGCCTCCTGCAACCCCTTCCAAAGCCGGGAAGTAAAACGAGCGTCCCGATCGGAGATGATAGTCGATGGCACACCGTGAAGTCGTACAATCTCCTGAACGTAGAGACGCCCCAAGCTCTCCACTGAGCCCTGCTCTCTGATGGGTAAAAAGTGTGCCGACTTGGTGAGTCGGTCAACAATCACCCAAATGGAGTCGTGACCTCTGGAAGTGCATGGAAGTCCAGTCACAAGGTCCATAGATATCACGTCCAACTTCCACTCCGGGACCTCCAAGGGTTGTACCAAACCTGCTGGTACCTGATGCTCTTCCTTCACCTGCTGGCAGGTGAGGCACCGTGAAACGAACTCTGCCACAGCCTTCTTCATGCCCAGCCACCAGTGCTATCGTCTGAGATCCTGGTACATCTTCGCCACTCCAGGATGTACCTCCAAAGGAGAAGTGTGAAACTCTCTCAGCACCCCCTCTCGTAAGGCGACTGGTACCAAGGTACGTCCTCTGAAAAGGACATCGTGCTCTGCTCCAAGGGAGAAACCATCAGGTGCCTGTCCCGAGGATATATGTGCACGCTGTGTCTCACAGTCAACGTCCCCATGCTGTGCCTCTCTGACCCGCTGAAGAAGTGGAGGAGAGACTGTGAGAGACTGTTGGAAGGCTGCTCCATCTCTATCCATGAAGGATATCTGCAAAGCGGCTAGCTGCTCTGTCGCCTCCTCAAGTAGCTGGATGCCCGTCCTCCTGCTGAGGGAATCAGCCACCACGTTCCCTTTCCCAGGAGTATAGACAATCTCAAAGTCATAGTCCTGGAGGAACTTGAGCCATCGCCGCTGTCTCAGGTTCAGGTCCTCCTGAGAGAAGATGTACCTGAGACTCTGGTGGTCAGAAAAGACTGTGAAGCGCTCGCCCATCAGATAGTGTCGCCATGTCTTCAGGGCAAAGACCACTGCTGCCAACTCTAAGTCATGTGTAGCGTAGTTTTGCTCATGAGGCCTCAACTGACGTGATCCGTAGGCAATCACGGCCCGCTCCTGCATCAGGACACACCCGAGTCTGGTCCCTGATGCATCGCAGTAGACTACGTAACCAACTCCCTCCTCAGGCAACCTCAAGATAGGTGTGCTGGTCAACCTCTGCCTCAGCTCCTGGAAGCTCTGTTGACATCTGTCTGACCACACGAAGGGTTTCCCCTTCTTCGTCAACGCTGAGAGTGGGGCCGCAACTCTGGAGAAGTCCGGCACAAATCTTCGATAGTACCCGGCTAGGCCCAAGAAACTCTGCACCTCTGTCACGCTCTTGGGTGGCTCCCAAGCTAGCACTACCTCGATCTTCGCGGGATCCACTGCAACTCCCGCCTAAGAAATGACGTTCCCCAAGAAGTGGACCTCACGTAACCAGAACTGACACTTCGAGAGTTTTCCATAAAGCTGGTGCTCTCGGAGTGTGTCTAACACAACACGAAGGTGGTAGGCGTGCTCCTCCTCCGTCGTTAAGTACACCAAAATGTCGTCGATGAAGACCACGACAAATCGATCGAGGTATGGCTAGAAGATCCTGTTCATGAGGCTCATGAACACTGCTGGAGCGTTGGTCATGCCGAAAGGCATAACCAAGAACTTGTAGTGGCCATACCGACACCTGAAGGCCGTCTTCTGCACATCCTCGTCTCGAACTCTAAGCTGATGATAGCCTGACCTGAGGTCTATCTTCGAGAACCACCGTGCTCCCTTGAGCTGGTCGAAGAGATCATCAATCCTGGGTAGCAGATACTTGTTCCTCACTATCACCTGATTCAGGCGACGATAATCGACACACAGTCGCAAGCTCCCGTCCGCCTTCTTGGCGAACAAAATTGGGGAAGCCCAGGGCGAAACACTGGGTCGGATGAACCCCTTGCCCTGCAGGTCCTCCAACTGTACCCGCAGCTCTCGAAGCTCAGCGGGGGCCATCCGATATGCTGGAGTGGATATCGGGGCTGTCCCGGGGTACAGGTCAATATAAAAGTCTACCTCTCTGCGAGGTGGTAGTCCTGGAACGTCGTCAGGAAAGACGACCGCGTACTGATCCACCACTGCAGGAAAACTGGGACTCTGCACGTCAACTGCTCCCAGGATGAGGCTAGCCAACTGATGAGTGATGGGCTGACCTCTCCTCTGCGTGAGTCCATCCTGTGCTGCTAAGGCTCCCTTCTCGCCGGTGAAGGTGAACCTTCTCCCGTCGGTGCGCACACATCGCACCTTGCGCCTAATGCAGTCAATCTGAGCATGGACCGTAGATAACCAATCCATGCCCAAGATGACGTCGTAAGGCCTCGACGCTGCTACAAGAAGATCCCAGCCGAAGCTCTCGCCTCCTAGAGTAAGCTCACACTGCCAGCACCAGTGCGTAATCGTCGAGTCTGCTCCCGTAGGAGTCTCTAGCCGTAAGGATCGAGCCAACGGCTCCGTCGGAATATCCGAGCTCCGAACAAGGGCAGTGGCTATGAAAGAGTGACTCGCTCCTGTGTCTATCAGAACTGCAGCAAGGTTGGAATAGACACAGATCGTACCTCGAATCATCTCTGGCACATCGTGGTCGTAGGCCTCCGCTGCCTGGAGCTGAGCCTGTCTCTGCTCGCTTGCTCCCTGTGGTCGGGGCGGGCCTCCTGGTGGTGGTGGTGGCAGAGCCTCAAAGCGTCGCCCACCACCTGCTGCTCGGCCAGCTCCTCTGCCTCGTCCGCCTCCTCCCTGCGGACCGCCACGGTCGACCCTCTGCCTCTGACTGGGTGGTCCCTCCACCGTCTGCTGACCCTCGGTACGACGGGTCGGGCAGTCACGAGCCATGTGGCCCTGCCCGCCGCACTCGTAGCACTGTCTTCCTCTCGGAAGGCTGGCTCCGGGCCGGGTGCCCTGCACTGCTGAGCCAGTGTCCCGAGGTCGCCTGCCGGAAGGTCTGGTCCGCCTGGAACCCTGAGTCATCCTCCGGCTACCAGATGCCGAAGACTCCGCTATCTGCCGCCCTGCGGTAGGTCTCGCTGTGGACTCAGCCAGGAAGCTCTCGATCAGGAGGGCTCCCTCCAATACTCCTGCCTGGGTCGGGATGCTGAGGGAGATCAGTGATGCCCTAATCTCGTGTCTCAGTCCCTGCTCGATGGTCCGGGCCCGGAAGAAGGGGTCCCGTACCATGTCTGTCGAGTACCGAGAAAGGTCGGTGAACCTCGTCGCGTACTGAGCGACCGTCAAGCTGCCATGCCGCAGCTGAAGAAGCTCCTGGATGCGCACCGCACGGAGGGTGGCCGGGACGAACTCTGAGCGGAAGAGGCTCTCGAAGTCCGTCCAGATGAGGGTGGCCTCATCGTGTACCTGGAGCATTAGGCTCCACCAGCGTCCGGCAGCTGCGTGCAGTAGGCTCGCCGCGAGGATCACCATGAGGTCTGCTGGTGTCCTCACTAGCTTGAAAACTCGGACGACCACCTCCAGCTAGTCCTCGGCTGCCTGGGGGTCCGACTCCCCACGGAACCTGGGTGGTCGCTGGCGCTGGAACTCGTGCAGAGCTCTGAGGCGTTGTGCGTCGTCAGCTGCCATTGCTGGATGCATCGGGGGCTCGGCGGGTAAAGGTACCGCCGGTGCCTCTGCTGTCAACGGGCCCTGTACTGAGGCCTCGTCGCTCAGCGGGCTGTCGTCGCGCCCTACTCTGGGAACCCTAGCTGGCTGCTGTCGTCGTGCCATCCTGAAAAGGAAACAAGTATGCCACGGTCAGAACAGTATACCTGGTGATCTGACACAGGTAATCACAAAGAAATCTTGAAACACACAAGAAATCAATGTTTTCGTGCATTAAGTCGGGAATCAGAAGTCAGGGTCCTGGTGTATGGATACGTCGACCGCCGCACCAACACTGGACTCCCTGGACTGATAACCACACTCAATAATCTAAACACTATTGCTTCACATAGAAGAAAGATCAGAGTCTGCGGTAGAACCGACCACCTCTGATACCAATTTGTCACGACCCGTCCTCGGGGCCCGTGTCGTGACTACCCCAAGCCCGCCTTCCATAGGCCAGGGGCTGGCGACTAGCACCAAGGCGTAAATCCAAACAAAAAGGGAAGGCATTGCCTTTGAAAAGTAAACAAGCACTACATAGTAAGCAAGCAGAAAAGTAAACACTAAGTAAAAACTGTACAAGCTGTGCTGAAAGTAAAAGGGGCCGGAAATACAAGCCCAACTGTAAAGTACAACTGAAAGGAAAAACAGCAACTGAAAGGAAAAACTGCTGCGTCGAGCCGTCCTCTGGAAGTCCCACCTGAAGGGTCGGTACAGATAGCCTCCACTGCTCCTCGGGTCCACCTAACCGCTCCGAGTACGTCCTGCCCAGTGGTCCACCTCCAGGTACTATCCTGCTCCGCACACCTCCTCCACGATCAGCGTTGTCCGTCGTCTGCAACCAACACCACGAAGTGCGGGAATAGCCCGTGCAGGGGTGAGTATAAGCTACTCAGTAGGGACCCTGAGACCCCCGAAGGTCTCCCGAAATCCACAAAGGATAAATCAAGAAGAAGAGGTACAATCACGAAGTAACATCTGACACGGCTCAGGTATACGCCCATACATATACCTAAGTCATCAATTCCCCGGTCGGCTCCAACGTCCGAGCCCTAGCACAACCCAGTCCACACAGGAAAGAAAAACGCATACCCACGCAGGATAGAACAACACAATCCACAAAGGAGAGTAAACAGTAAATCCACACAGGATAGCTCAACACAATCCACAAAGGAGAGAAACACAAGATTCAACTCACACAGGTATACTTCTTCAGATGACGATAAAGATGATCATTGAACCATCTAAGTCGTCAGACCCACGAAGGATCGATAGGTACTAACCTTGCAGTGACCCACACAGGATCGGGCCCACGCAGGACCTGTAGGAGTTGGCTCACACAGAACCCCTGAGAGATGACCCACACAGGATCGGACCCACACAGGATCGGGCCCACACAGGACCGGGCCCACGCAGGACCTATAGGCACTGGCTCACACAGAACCACTGAGCGCTGACCCACGCAGGATCGGGCCCACACAGGACCTGTAGCACTGATCCATGTAGGATCGCTGAGTGCAGTAGTCGTCGCAGTCCGCTGAGGATCTCTACACAGTCGTCGCCGCAGTCCACTGAGGATCTCTGCACGGTCGTCGTCGGAGTCCACGGAGGATCTCTTCACAGTCATCGCCGCAGTCCACTGAGGATCTCTGCACGGTCGTCGCTGTCGAAGTTGCAGTCGCAGCCAGCACTAGGGTTCCCGCACACAACAAGCTCGTTCGGGAGGGTGCGCTCCACGAGCCGAGAGGCTGATACATCAACTGACACAAAGTCCGAAGTTGATGTATCCAAAAGTTCCGTATCGTCAACAGGAACTCAACGTCGCAGACGGCGCGTCAATCGGACGCCTGGTCTGAGAGATATTGGCATTTTCGTCCCAGGGGCCCGGTTGGTTTTTAAGGCAAAACCAACCTGACCGCACTCCACCTGCGTCCAAACCTCGGGCGGAGTATTCCAAAAGATCCGTCTCACTTAGGGGAAATCAACAGAGCTGACGGCACGTCAATCGGACGTCTGTAGCTCAAGATATGAGTGTTTCCGCTCCGAGGGCCCGGTTGGTCTCGTGTACGAACCAACCCTGCCGAACTCAAAGTATTCCGAAACTTTGAGTGCGATATACCGAAACGACCATCTCGATCCAAGGATCGCGTTGCCGCTGACGGCGAGTCGTATGGAGGCACGAAGATCAAGTTACGGGAGTTTGAACGAAAACGGCCGAAGATGGGGGTCCGGGCTCGGGCCGACCCGGCCCGACCCCCCCTGGGTCGGCCGAACCGGGTCTGCCTGAACCGGGTCGACCCGACCCGGGTCCGACCCGGTTGACCCGCCCCGGCCCGGCCGGCCCGGCTCGGCCGGCTCGGCTCGACCGGCTTGGCTCGGCCGAGGGGCGCGGGTGGAAGCCGCGGGCGCAGCCCGCGGTCGAGGGAGGCGCGGCCCGCATGCGGGCCGCGCGGGTCGTCAGCGGATGCGGCGCATTGCTGCGTCCCGACCAGAAGAACCGGACCCACGGACCGCGGGTCCGCTGGCCGCCACCGCGGCTCAGCCGCGGAGGCCTGTCCGGCGGCGCGCCGGGGCGCCGCCGCCTCCGGCCGCCGGCGTCGCTCTGGTGGCCCGTTTGCTTTCCCGTCTGCGCCGATGCTCCTCATGGGATCCGTTCTTTATTGCGGGATCGTCAAACACCCGTTTCAGCATGTTTCGTCGTCGCCCGCAAAATCCGCAAAAAACGAAGAACGGCGGAGGGTCGTCGGCCCGTGTTCATTTGGCCCGCACCCTCCGCGTTAGAGATAAACAACCGGGAGAAATTGTTCAACACATGAACCGACAATTTTAATAAAATAAAATTGTTTCTTTGATTCCAGTTCTTTAATTTTTTTAAAGAATGCTCACAGGAATAACAAATAGGGGTAATTTACCAAAATAAATCCCTACCTCGTCGATCGTCGCGCGCGGGCGTTCTTCGCGGAAAAGATCGTCGCGGAAGAGATGGATCGTCGCGTCGTCGCGGGGAGGCGTCGCGTCGTCGCGGAATCCGGCGTTGAGTCGGCGAACACAACGAACCAACAACAACAGATTTAAAATTATAATTCAATAAATCTGTGTTTAAAACCAAAAGAAAAGAACCTTGAGGGGAAATCCGAAATCACTCACCTCAAATGGACGGTGATCGGAGATCAGAGATCGGAGATCGGAAGAACGTCTCGGACGAAGGCGTCGTCGATTTCCGGGTTCGGCGTTCTTCGCGTTCTTCGCGTTCTTCGCGTTCTTCGCAAGGGAGCTGAAGAAACAGGGATCCTCTCAAATCTTTCCAAAAGATTTTGGGTTGGTCTTATTTTATTAACATGCCAACACACGAAAACCGGTTAAGAAACGATTGAATTAATTCGTTGAATTAATTCAACGAATGAAACAGGCCATTTAATTCACGAAAGAAACAGCCAATTTAATTCACGAAAGAAACAGCCCAATTAAATGGTCTGTTAAGAATTTAGAAAACGCGTCGGTTGACTTTCATTAAGACGGGTTTTCACGGGTGCGTTTCTTAGCGGAAAGAAACGGCGGGGCTCGTGCGGGCCCCACCTCACAAATATCCTACCAAGGGGGTAGGATATTTCCGGATAGCATCTTATCCAGTTCAACTCAGTTCAAGCCGCCTTTAAGTGGCTTCAAGTGGCTTCCAAGTGGCTTAAGTGAAATAAAATAAAGTTGTCGCAAAATTATTTTATTTCTTAACTTTAAGCCCGAAAATTCAAAACCACACCCAAGCAAATGCAACTCCGGAAGAGGCGTTTCTAAGAGAATACCGGCGCTGTGATTTCATCGGTGCCCTCAGAATTCGATTCCGAGCACCGGTTCAAAAGTTAGAAAAACCCGCTCGTCCGTTCACTGAACGTACCCGAGCCAAACTTCGGAAAATGATTCCGGGCACACCGGGCCTCGGAATCAGGTTCCGTCAGAAACTGCGCTCTTGTAAAATTCCAAAAAAAATTAAGAAAAAAATTTCCTTGAAATTTACGGGTCTTTACAAGATTGGTGGCTATGGTAAGAAATTAATGGGTGTAGTTTAGGGTATGACTATTATCCTTTATTCATGAACTCTCAAACTAGAAGGCACATGTGTGACATATTAAACCAACATTAGATTTTTTGTAATTAGATATTCTACTAGAACCGTTAACAAGACCCTTATCATATAGGTAGTTTCCACTGATGACGACTATCTTTCACTCATCAATTCAAGTGAAGTGAGTTTATCCTTATTGAAGAAATTTGTCTTTTAGAAGATTATTTCATAGACTAGTTGAGATACTTGGGTGCCTACTTTAGAACAAGTTGAGTATGTGTAGTAGCATTTGACAGTAATGTGAAAATTAGTAAATTAAGTGATATTAACCCCATATAGTGAGTGGGATCCCTTAGTTGTGGTGAGTGGAGTCTGTAACGACCGAAGATTTTTTATATTTTAAAAAACATTATATGTTATATAACATGCATCACATACTAAAACCGATGTAAAAAAACCACAATATATTAATAAGAAATTATTAATAAATATATAATAAACACAAGGATGGTAATATATTAATAACTATTATGTTTAGAAGGAAAATAAATTTTATGAGTTAATATTTATAAAGTCATATACTTTATTTTAAAAATATGAATTTAAAATTTTTTAATTTATTATAAAAATTATAATTCATTATTGAATTCCTCACTACAAAATTAGCTTAAGATGAATTTTGAATATTTTTACAAATAATTTATTTTTAGATGAATTGTAAAATACTAATTTTATTAATTTCATAATTTTTTATGAAAATTATTTTATTATACGAATAAATTGAAATACTTTTTAAACTTTTCCTATTAAATTATATATTATAAAGAGTGATTATGTGATTTAAAATACTATGTTAAATTTATAAACCTATGGTCAACATTTTGAACATTTATATAGCAATTTAATGAAAACTATTTTTTTTGACTATTTGGTTTAATTAATTATCACCCAATGAAATTAAGTTTTTTCTTTATTTTATTGTTTAATAAATACCCTTTTAATGATAATAATTATCTTAAATTCATATTATTTAATTTCATTGCTAATTTTATCCTAATCATAGATCTTTTTAATTACAAATAATCATTAAAAAATGGGGATTTATGTGTTACAGGTGATCAGATTATGATTAATTTACCTACATATAGAATGTTAAATTTATAATATTCTACTTATATTTATGAAAATATTTTTTATTTTATTTATTATGGAAAATTTTATTTTTTATATTATCAGGATTAATGCTAATTACCACTACAGTGGTGAAACCATTATTTTAAAATTATTATTTCTGTTAAATAAATTAAAATTAATTAATTTAAAATATTTAATATTATACTATTTTATATGTGAATAAATAAATATATGAATACTCATTTAATTGGAAATAAATACTAAATATTATTATGAATCCATAATGGTCAAAATGTCTTTTTTCTACTAAAATAGTCTTTCTTCATATTATCTATTTTAATATAAATGTTAATCATATAATATTTAAAAATTGAATTGTAATAAATAGAAATTAAAATTAGTTTCATCACTCATAAATTTTGATATAAATTTTAAATTAAATGATTATTTATAATTTAATTACTATATGTTAAAAGGATATATAACATTTGAGAAAGGCCTTAACCCACTCAACATTGACTCTAAATGATTATTGGGGAGGATATTTGAACAATATCCCATTCCCAATTCACATTTTCCTATATTTTAAATGCTTTTATCCTTTAATAGTGAATAGATATAATTGAATGTAAATGGTGTTCCCAAAAATACCATTATATCCCTTTAAGAAAGGATTCCACTTACACCTATAAAAATATATCCATAACCATTGACTTATACCTTAATAATATTCCATGTTTATTTAAATATAACCCTATACCCAAAATTTAATATTCTAATAACTAATTTTTATCCAAATACCTACAATTTCAAGGGATCTTCTGAGCGAAAAATCAAGTCTCCAACATAAGTATTATCTCTTTCTTAGGATTTTATTCTTTATATAAATCTTCTAAATATCATGTAAACTTAATAATATGATGAATTATAACTCTTTAGTATACTTATATTCTGTTATATTAATGTTACAATCTTTAGTTATTCATTTCAACCAATATACAAAAACAAAATAATATCATTAGTGTGTTTTGTGGACTTCTACCTCCATAAAGCGATTCCATTTTTTTCATTACCTCATTTCATGGATGATTGTAATAGTGGTAATGATTAATTAACATTATATATATAATATAATTATGATTTTCAAATTACAATTTAATATCCACCTTTACCCCTTTCATGCATTGAGAAATGGGAACACTAATCATGTGTATGTTCGATTTATCGTCTCTATGATGAAACATTTTTCATTTTTCATTTTGATCTTGAACAATTATCTAACATTTTTAATATATAGTACACCATCGTGAAATAATAAAAAAATTTAACTATTATTCTTTTATAATGATACTATGTAAAAAACACCTCCTTAACCATACTCTCTAATCAAGTTAATGTTTGTTCATGTTTATGTCGGTTTAACCACATATATAAACAATGGTTTAAAATACCACTTTGATATTCTATATGAAATTTAAAAACAAAATAATTGTAGTATATTTTGTAAAAAATATTAATATTTGGTTATTTAAATGTTATATTAAGTATTTAACTTAATATTTTAGTAACATTTTTCTTTTCTAAAATTTCTGAAATAATTTGTTATCATGTAGGTCTTCTCATAATGTAACCAAAACACACATGGAATGGAATAAGAAAATGTTAAATTAATATTAGTAATATATTATAGAACACTAGGTGACATATTGACAATTAACATGGTATAAAATTATTTCTGAGGCAATGAAAATTATTAACCATGTGTAAAACCACTTAATTTATTGACACTCAATAGTCATAATATTTTATATCTAATTAATGTAATGATGATAAATAATTACAATAAGGATTATAAAAAGAAAATAATTATGATTAAGGTTTTGAAATAGGATATTATGTTAGATATTTTATGTTAGATAGTAGGGTAGAGTGTTATCAACTTATCATGGAAATATGGTAAGGGTTTCCATCTCCATTTTCTTTCATTGAGGAATATTTATGTTATACACTGTGTTCACATTTATAAGGTTTAATTTTTAACACATTGTATTTTTTAAATAATTATTATCTTATATTGAATTATTGTCAACATTTATTTCTATGTTATATTTCCCATGGGGTTTTGGTTCAAATGTTTTAAAAGTTGTAAGGGTTTACTTTCCCAAGTTCACTTTTCTTGAGACAATATTTCATGTTTTCACATATTGATAATTGATGTGATTTAGCTACTAAGATGTTAATTTATTTTTTCTAAACATCATTACCAAAATTACATTTAATTTTCCATTCCATGATATCCCCAAATTTTTCATTTGATTCTTACGATACCATTACCATAAATGTTTCTTGGTTTAAAATTTGACTCCATATAGGAATGTTTAAGATATACACCATTTTTTTAATGGTGTGAATAATTTACTATTTCCATTTTGTATCATGATAATATTTTATTTATTTATACTAAATTATCTATTTTAGTTAATACCTTCCATGGTGTTTTTATTCCTATGATTCAAAAGTTGTAAGGACCTCTCATGTCTGAATTCGCTTCCATAGGCCATAATGACTCATTTTTTTCTAACATATTTAATGATTAATCTATTTCAACCTAATAATATTTTTAGATGTATTACACCTTCTTTTAAAGGGAAATCATGCTTTACACTAAATAATAAATCCTTCATGATTTTAATGTTTCATTAAAAGGAATTTTTTATACGAATAACTTCCATTAATTTTAATGGACCCTTTCTTTCATGTCTATATTTTTACATACCAGCAATCAACACATATAAAAAGTGTAAAATAATGTTTTTATATCTAAAATGATAATTGTATTATATTTTTTTTTATTTTAAATAAATTTATTATTTACCATTTTATTGATTTGGGGTTTCAATAATGTTACTTAAAAATGTTCAAAAGGAATTTAATTATTTTCCAAAAAAATGTTTCATCATCCAGTCGACATTTTCGTTTGATAAAATTTATGCCTTTAACAACTTCAAATTATTAAATATTATGTTAAATTTAAATATTTTCAATATCATCACTTACATTTCTTGAAAAAATTTAATATTTTTCATGTCTTCATTATTAAATATTCTTCTTAATAGTTAAAGTTTCTAATGTATTTTTACTTATATTTTTTAAACCATTGTTTATTTTTAAAGATAATTTATTTAGAAATATTTAAAATAATGTTTTTTAAATTATTCAATTTCCATTATCAAAAATATATTTTCAAAATTAATTTACACTTCATATTTTATTATAATGTTTAAAAATGTTTTGTGAACACTTTTTTATTTTCTCATTAATTTTCCATACAATGTATATCTTCCATGATGTAGTTGTTAGATCATATTCTATATGTTACCATGTTATAAATCCTTTATGGAAATTATATTTTTATATCCTATGATTTATTATGTTCATGTTTTTTGATAATTTTAAGAAAACTCATTCTTTTTCCAAGGGTTATTTAATATATGATTATGATTGATTTTAAAAAGAACTCATACATATGTATGATGATGGTTGGGGTTCTCTATCACCCTATAATGCATTATTTTAGGCTTATATATCATGATAAGTTTAGGGACATACATAATTATTTTGTTACCATATGTGTGAGCATAATGTGTTTGCTCATATTTTTATGTATGGACATAATGAGTTTGATTGCATAGGCAATGGATGAATATGTTTTCTCACAATGGATTTCCAATTCCAATGGTTGTGCCACAATTTCTTGTTTTTTATCATGTTATGACATATTTCCATGTTATTTATCATGTTAATCCCTGTTTAAATATGGAATTCATTTCTACTAAATTCCATGTTTTATTGATTATTTATTTTTAAGTAATTTGATCTTTTATGTCACATTCACAAGTTATATGTTTTAACAGTTCTTCTCCCATAGGGATCATTTTTTAATCTTATATTTCTATAAAGTGTTTTATGATTTTTATCTATTGTATTATTATCATGTATTATGATATTTATGTCTCTATCATGTTCTCCCAGATGTTCATGATATACAAAAAAACTATAAGTTTTTTCCTTACTGGGTGTTTGAACTCACCCTTTATTATGTTTCCAATCCCTAGGTTATGAAGATGATTATAATATATGTGAAATAAATGAAAGGTTCTATAGGATCATGATTGTGGGGAAATGTTTTCAAGTTTAATAAATCGATATATTCTTTTTGATAATCGCAAAGATGTTATATGTTTCGATCATTGGGTTACACAACTTCTTGAGAAATGTATTATTTAAATCATCATATTATCTTACTATTTATGTCAGGTTTAGCTTGGATCATTTTAGTCAGTATCAGGGCATGGTTTAGTTATTTTGGATAACATTTTATTTATTTTGGAGGATTAGTTTAAGGATATTTAGTGAGAAATATATCGATGATTATAAGTATATGGTGATCTATTAAAATAATAGAAAATTATGGATTAGATGATTTTCCAAGAAATACATTCATTTATGGATACTACAAGTAGACCTGGTTTTGTAATAGATTTATATGGGTGTAATAACCCAAAAAGGATTTGGTTGAGAATAACTCAACCATCAATCTATTGTATGGCGAGTATTCCCTTACTTTTTATCTAGTTGACACTCCAAAGGGATATTCTTTGATTGATCAAATTATCTTTAAAAACTAGTTTTAATTATTTATTTCATAATTAAATTGAGTGATTTGGTGTATTAGTGTAAGATAAACAAAATGAAAGTAACCTACATCAATAAAAATTTATATAGATTGAATCAAAGAAACTATGTTCCATCATGGAAATGTAAAAAGAATATTTTTTATGATTTAGTTCCTTTTTTGAATATGAAAATTCCTCTTTGTTGTTAATTTTTTTCACTCATATCTACCCTTTTGTTTTTAGTAATGGATGAATTATTAAGAACCATGTGAGTGATAACCAATGTGAAGATTACCTCAGTGAATAACCCATCAGAATGGGAGCTGGAATGAGAAAAAAATTTATTACACTAAACCAACTATCATAGAATATTATCAATAATGTGAATATAGATGTGTTGAAAAACAAACCAAATATTATAAATACGAAGTCTCATGAAATATCAAGTGATAAATATAGTAATGAAACAAATGTTTAATTTTCTATATGTCAAATTTTGTTGAAGAAGAATCAATGAAATTTATATAAGGGGACAATAATATTATTCATTTGTAAATGAGTAGGTCCTCGAACATCAAATAGTTATTGGGAAATAAAGATCTTAGTTAACATGAAGAAATAATATAGAACTCATACTAGGGAACCACTCATAATTCCATGTCTCTTGTTCAAATAATGTGGGAATTGTACAAGATAATTCCTGAATCTAAGAATTTCTATGGATTGTAGTAATACAAATAACTTAGACCTATGGAGTAAGGAAGAAACTATGAAACTACTATTGATGAAGTGGACAGTGGTAATTTTGTTTAACATACCCTAGATCCTGAATTAGTGAATGTATTCCAATTCAATCTAAGCTACTGCATCTAGGGTGTTTTATAATAAAATAATGATTTCATACCTTGTGATTAGTATTTTAAAGAATAAATTTAGTTGTTTGATTATGATGTTTTTCAACATAAAATTTATGAAAATCATAATATCCTGCTCTATAAAAAATTGACTCGATTTTGAAATAGAATGGATATCATCACTTTGACTCAAAATTAATTTCTATAATTGGGAATGAACATCCTAAATCAACTATTACTAGCTATTACTGTAAGTCAAATTATAAATTATCCAATAATAAATCTAAATCATCATCTTGGGCCTTAATACATAGTTATGACAAACATTTCCTAAAAATTGTTGGGGAAAATAAGTGTTTTTTAGTATTATCTTTGTTATTAAGGATCATATATCATTAGTGATAATATATTAATGCATTGCAATATTTTCAGCACCTTTATCTATTCATTAAAGTATTGATAATTGAATTTAAAGGACACAATTTATTTAAGAGGGTTGAATGTGATGATCTGATATTTTTGATCATTTAAGATAAATTATATGTTTTACAAAATGTGGAACACACTACATCCAATGTAAAAAAACACAATATATTAAAAATAAATTATTTATATATCCATAATAAACACTAATATAGTAATCAATTAATAATTATTACCTTTAGAACCTAAATAATTAATATGAGTTAACACTAAAAAACTGATTTAAAATAATAACCATTTGGTTTATATTATATATTTTATTTTAAAAATATGAATTTATAATTCTTTGAATTTAAATTTGATGAATTAAAATTCATTTTTAAATTCCTCATAACGAAATTATCAAAATAACATTTCATAATTTTTGGACATAATTAATTTTTAGTTGAATATTAAAAATACTAATTTCATTAATGCCATGATTTTTATGAGAATTATATTATTATATTAATTAAATTAAACATTTTGAATTTTTTTCCTCAAACATTATATATTATAATTTTGATAATGTATTTTAAAATGTTGTGTTAAATTTATAGGCCAATGCTCAACATTTTGAAGGTTTTTATAGATATTTCATGAAAACTATTCTTTTTAAAATAAATTTTTTGGAATAATAATAACATGATAAAATAAATTTTTTGGATTCTTTTAGTTTTAAAAAAATAAAAATTTATTGATAATAATTCTTTTAAATTCATTAGAATTAATTTCATTGATGATTTTATTTTAATCATAATTACTATTTCTTATGAATAAATTTTTTTATATGGGGTTTTACGCATTTCACAAACTAAAGTTAACTCTAATTATCTAAAATAAATAAATTTTGTTTGTTAAAAATATCTGATATTTAAGAATATTATTTTAATTTTACTTAATATGGTAAATGATTAAGACAGATTCTAATTACAATGAAAATGATAAAACAATTATTTTAAAATTATCATTTCTATTGAACAAATTAAATTTTAATACTTTTCTTTATTAATATAATATAATTTATATATATGTAAGTGAATTTATTATAACTCATTTAATTGGTAATTAATAAAAATAAGATAAGGAATACGTAATAGTCCAAATATATTTTTCTACTAAAATATTTTTTATACACATAATATATTTGAATTTAAATGTTAATTTTATAATATTTAGTAATTTAAATGGATTAAATAGATTTCAAATTTTTTTCAATAATACATAAATTTTGTTATAACGGTAATCATATATTTTCAGTACGACATTAATTACTAAATTAATGAACTTGTTACTATGTTAAAAGAAAAAAAAGAGTAGGTTATAAGAAATTAGAGTATGGCCTCAAACCAAAAAATATTATCCTAAAATGAATGGATGAGATGATTCTAGACCAAAATGATTTCCCAAATAACCTTTTATAACTTTTTACGTTTAAACAATGTATAGAGAAATAATATAACTGAAATGTAAAGGGTGTTTCCATAAGTACCCTTATATTTTCTTATAAAAGGATTCAACTCCCCCCATTAAAATATACATTTAAACATAGAATTACTCCTTGAAACTATGAAAATTTTCAATCCCTGGAACCCTATCCCCCAAAAATAATACCCTTTTCACTCAAAATTAGACTATTCTCTCTAATTTCAAGGTATCTACTAATGGAAATACCAGGTCTCTAACATAAGTTTTATGTTCTTCTTCAGATTTTATTCAGAATCACACTCTTCAAAATATCTTGTCACTATACTAATAAGATTAATTTAGTATAATTTTTATACTTTTGTGAAGCTATATTAATATTATAACCATTATTTATTCATTTCTATCTACTTTGAAAAATAAAATAACATTATTAATGCGTTGCACGAGCTACTACCATAACGAAGCAATGCCATTTATTTTTCATTAACTACATTCATGGATCATATTAGCAGTGTTAATGATTAAAAAATATGATATATCACATATAATTATGATTATGATATGTCAATTTAATATCCATCTTCACCCCCACTCATGAATTGAGAAACATGAATGCCAATCATGCGTATATGTATATTACCACCTCCACAATGAAACGTTTTTCATTTTTCATTTAGGGTTTTATAAATTATATAAAAAAATAAAACATGGTTCTATATAATAATAAAATAAAAATAATATTATTAATATTATCTTATAATTATTTTATTTTAAAATAAACAACTCTATAATTATGCTCATCAATCTAGTTAATGTGTCCTCAAGTCTATATTTATTTAACCACCTCTGTGAATAATTATTTAAAATAAGATTATAAATGACTATGAGAACATGAAAAATAATAATATTTTAATATTTTAATCAAATCATTATTATTGTATAGTTCTAAAAATATCATATTTAGCATTTAATTTACTATTAATATAACATTTTCATTCACAAAAAAGTTTCAAAATATGTCATTATCAATTCAGTTTTCACTTAATGTAACCAAAAAACATATAGAATGCGATAATAAAATTTTAAGTTAATATATGGTATATATTATATAATATTAAATTATTGATTAATATTAGTCATGGTATTAAATGATGTGTAATGATATCAAAATTATTAAACATGCACAAAATAATTAAAGTTATTAATGCTTGATGATCGGAATGCGCCATAACTAATTAATGTAATAATGATAAATAATTAAAATAAGGATTATAAAAGGGTGATATTGATGATAAATTGATAAAATAATATATTAATATAGTTATGTTTTCTTAAAAGAGGTGGGAGTGTGATAAACTATTCAAGGAAACAAGGTAAGGGTTTCTCTCTCAATTTCCTTTCATTGACATGTTTACTTTATACAACATGTTCACAATTGTATAGTGGAATTGATACCACATTGTAATTTTTATATCATTATTTTCATAGGTTTAAAGATAATAAAAGTTGAATTTATTTTTATCTTTACCATGGGATTTTGTTTCAAATGTTTCAAAACATGTGAGGGATTGTGGTAACAAGTTCACTTTTATTGAGATTCGATTTAGTGTTTTTCACCTATTTATTATGATGTGATTTAGATACATCCATATTTCAATGGTGTGAATAATTATGTATTTAAATTACATATTATTATCCTCTTATATTTCATGATATTCGACGTTCAATTTTATATTATTCCTTTCATGGGGTTTTGATTCAAAAGTTACAATGGTTGTAAGGAGTTCTCTTATAATAATTCTCTTATTTAGGTTATAAATACTCATCTTTGCCAATTATTATTTATGATTAGTATATTATAACTCATGATATTTTTTGGATATATTACACCTTATTAAAAGCGTATATATTATTTCGAACTAAATTATTCTGTCCTAGTGATTTTAATGTTTTGTTAAAATTAAATTTTGTTGAGAATAATTCCCATTTATTTTACTGATTTTTTTATTTCATGTAGATATTTTTAATTCCCACCAATGTTATCCTATAACTTGTGAAAAATAATATTTTTTATATCTCCAATTTACCTTTTATCCACCTTATTTCATTTTAATTAAATGTTTTTTTCCTTTTAATGATATGGTTTTCAACATGGGATTTAAATATATTCCAAATATTTTTCTATCATTTATAAATAAAAATTTTTATCATCCCCTCAAAATTTATTTTGATAAAATTAATGTATTTTTCAAATTTATATTATTAAATATTCTTTTAACAGTAACAATTTTTCACGTATTGTAACTGCACATATTTTTTACAAATTTATATATATTTTTTATGACACCATTATTAAATATTCTTTTTAAATGTACAATTTTTTAAGTATAATCACTAATAATTTTTGAAACCACTATGTATTCTTAAGGATATTTTATTTGGGAAATTATTTAATAGGATTTTCAAAATTATTATCTTTCCCTTCAAAAAAATTTGTTTTTAATTAAATATATTCTTCATCATTTATAAAAATGTTTAGAAGGTTTTTGTAATTTTTTTTGGATTTTCTCTTCAATTATTCGTTATGGTTTATCTTCCATGAATTTATGTTTTGACAATCCTATATAGGTTATAATGATATGACCCTTTTGGGAAATGATACATTGAAATCCTATGAATTTTTAAGATCATGTTATGTGATATGTTTAAGAAAACCCGCTCTTTTTCTAAAGGTTATTGAAGATATGATGATGACAGATATTACATGGAACACATACTTATAGATATTGATGTTAGGGGTATTATATCACCCCCAATGCAATTGTTTTAGCTTATAACTCCTGAGATAGTAAGGTGTGGATTTAATGAGTTTTTTTGACACATGTATGAGCATGATGGGTATGCTCATATTTTCTAGTGAGGACAAAAAAAAATTCACATAGGTGTGGAAATAAATGTCACGAACCGTTCCCCGGGGCTCATCCAATGAGTACCCCAAGCCTGCATCCTAAAATCCAGGGGTTGATGACTAGAACCAAATTCATCAACATGCAAGTGGGAGGCATTTTTCTGAGTACACATACACACGCACAAACTACCACATCCCAATAAAACGAGAAAAGAGAATATGAATGCTACTAAACAACCACTAAGTATAAAAGTAAAACTAAATGTAAATGGGAAATAATACATACCCAACAGTAGACAAAAACAACAAGATAAAGTAGAAGATCTATGCCAAATTGTCCGTAGAAAACCCCACCTAATGGGTAAGTACATATTAGATTCAGAATCTGTAGAAAAAACATCTTTCTTGCCTGATACAACTAGGATCCACCTAGTCCTGGGCAACCAAGTCCTTCGCCAAGTTTTCGGTCATCTGCCCTAGGCACAACATGTACAAGAGAATCTTGTGCAGGGTTAAGTAACAATATACTCACTAGGGACCCCAAACCAACAAGGAACACAAAGTAATCCAAAAAAATAAAACCATGAATCAAGTTAGATCACACTAGTCTCTAAACATTCTAGCGTCTCTTACTGCTTCATTGTGTCCCCAGACGATCATAGCTGTTTCCTTCGACGTGCAGTCGTGGCGTGCTTCCACCCACCCAGGGCAGCCACTCATGGCCACCTCTGGTGGGTTATTTTTTGGACCACCAAGTTTTCTCTGGTGGTTTTTTCTTCACATTGTCTATTCCTTTGACGTCCATAGGGGGATGCCTTCCCTTCGAAGGCCTCAAACCCCTATTGTTTTTTGAAAATTCAAAGTTTAATCCATGAATAATTCTTATCGCAGAGGGGTTCGAGACTTGTTCATGTCGGTCTACACCCCCCGCATTATATTATTAAACATGGGGAGATTTGTGTTATCAATAAATAATCAATACATGTATAAAAACCCAAGTAAAACACTCTTATATAAGAATGAGAGATCTGGAGAAGAACCAATTCTTGGGTTGATCTACCTCCATCATTTACAAATAAAGGACGGGGAAACATGAAACAATTCACTAGTGCAGAAAATGTTTATTATGGTGGTTATTTATTATTTTTTCTTTTGGATTTTGGAAGACGTTATTTCATGAGATGTTACAAACCATGTTTTTTACGTCAGTTATTTTACAACCAATGTAAAAAACACAAATATGAGGCATTTTTCACGTCGGTTGACAAAAACCAGAGGTGGAAAATGCTTCAGAGTCATGGTTTATTACATTGGTTATTTAATAACCACTATGTTATATAATCTTTAATATCACTTATTATATTACTGACATCATAAATCACTACTCTGAAGCTTTTATCACCTCGGTTATTTTCATAACCGACGTGATAAACATTTCTGCCAAGTGGTTTCCAATGTCGGATAAATAATAACCGACATGAAAACATATAAACTACATTGTTTATAAAATAACTGACATAAAAAAAGTATACATTTCCATTTATTTCATCGTTTATGAAATAATCGACGTAAAAACCATTTCAAATGCCTTTATTACATCGGTTTCCAAATAACCGATGTTAAAACTAATCCCAATGAATTTTTTTACATCGCTTATAAAATAACCGACGTAAAAAACAATTTTTTTAAATAAAGATAATCAACCACTGTTATGCTCTGCCAAAAGACAAGAAAATGTCCAAAAACATACCAAAAACAGACCAAAAAACACACCAGTACCCCCACCCCCACCCCACTAGACAACCCCCACCATAGATCAATCACTATTATGCCCTGCCAAAAGACCTAAAATAGACCAAAAACAAACAAAAATAGACCAACCCCAGATGAAAAAAAGACCCAAACCCCCTGTACATCCCCCACCACACCCATGGACACCCCCACCCCACTGGACACCCCTAGACCAAAACCCGACCAGAACCTCCCCACCCCTTGGACAGCTTCAACCACACCCCTGGACACCCCCACAACTCTGGACAACCCCCCACCCCTAGGACAATCCCCACACCCTAGACACCACCACCCTCTTAGACACCCCCACCCCCTGGACAACACTCCCACACCCCTGCACAGCCCTCCCACACCCCACGACCCCCCCCCCCCCACTCCACTGGATAGCCCCCACCACACCCATGGCTATCCCCTCCCCCAAACCCCTAGACTACCCCACCCCCTGGACAACCCCCACACCCCTAGAACCCCCCCCCCCCCCTCCCACCCTCCTGGACACACCCACCCCTAGGCAGTACTCCCACACCCATTGACAGCCCTCCCACACCCCTAGAACCCCCCCCCCCCCCACACACACACACACCACTGGACAGCCCCCACCACACCCCTGGACACCCGCACACCCCTGGACTGCCCCCCACTCCTAGATAGCCCCCCACAACCTTGGACAACCCCCACCCCTTGGACACCCCCACCCCACTGAACAACACTCCCCTAGACAGCCCTCTCACACCCCTAGAAACCCCCAACCCACACCACTAGACTTCCCCACACCCCTAGACACCCCTGTACATCCCCCCACTTGCCTGGACATTCCTCGCACCCTCTTTGACACCCTCCCACCCTCCCACCCTCCCACCCCACTAGACAGCACCCACCACACCCCTAGACACCCCCACCTCACTAGACTTCCCCGGACCAGAAACCAACAAAAATCAAACCAAAACCCAACCAAAACCAGACCCCCCCCCCACACACACACACTAAAGAGCCCCCACAACACCCATAGAAACCCCTCCACACACACCCCTAGACTACCCCCACCCCTCTCGACAACCCCCACAGCCCTAGACAACCCCCCCCCCCCCACCCTCCTGGAAAACCCCCAGCCCACTGGATAGCACTCCCCTGAACAGTCCTACCACACCCCTAGAACCCCCTCCCACTCACCCACCCCACTAGACTCCCCCCAGACCCCTGGACACACCCTGGATATCCCACCACTTGCCTGGACATCCCTCCCACACTCCGGGACACCCTACCACCCTCCTACCCCACTAGACATCCCCCACCACACCCCTGGACCCCCCAACTCACTGGATACAAACAGTCCAAAAACAAACCAAAACCTAACCAAAAATCAACCAACCCCCCACCCCACTAGATAGCCCCCACCACACCCTTGGACACCCCCACAACCCTATACTTCCCCACCCCTAGACAGCCCATGGACAACTGGTATTGAGAGAGGAGTCGCCGCCATCCCTCGGGGGGCTAAACACCACTAGAAGGCACTCATCACTCTCACAGGTGAAGCTTGAGCTCTCAAAATGTTTCACCAATTCTTTATTCCCCTATATACATCATTCATTCTATCACTTTAATTCCATTATTACTAGGGGGAATGCCATCATGTGTTACTACAATACCTGGATCATGGTGGTGGAAATCTCTCGGATCTTGTGGGATAGGAAATGATGCTCCGAAGGCTACCAATGAGATGCATGAAATGACATTAACAAAAATCACGGCGGTGGGAACAGGGATCCGGTTCATTTGGTAGAGAGGGACGCGGAGAAGAAGACTGTGATGATCCGAAATATACCCAACAAGTACACATATGTGACAGTTCATTTTCCCAAATTAGATAATTGAACAAATATAGCATTGTTTGTGTGTTATTTGGGTGACAGACGGGATATACTAGTACTGTTCTTTGACAAATATTGCATGGATGAGACCAAAAAAACACACAAACAACCCTATATTTGTTCAATCATCTAATATGGGAAACTAAACAGTCGCTTATGTGTACTTTTTGGGTATATTTCGGATCATCGATGTTGTCTTCTCTGCATCCCTCTTCGCCAACTAAATCGATTACCTCTTCACACTGTTTAGATTTTTGTTTACATCATTTCAGGCATCTCATGGGCAGCCTTGGGAGCATCATTTCTTGTCCTGCAAGATCTGGGAGATTTCCACCACCAAGATCCTAGTATTTTAGTCACACATGATGGTGTTTTCCCTCTCCAAGGATACTATTTTTTTAAACACCCTATGAGCTCTACTCCTTAAGAGAATCCTGTATTAATTAATTGAACATTTCTGTAATGATTGAAATTATATGAAGCATATTGTTAACTTAAATAAATAAAATAAATATATTAAAATCCTCTCAACTACGATTCTCGAATCTTTAGAAATATATTTACCTTTTTTCCCATTTGAGATCTCTTCCATTTTTCATGTCTATGGAGGGGAAAGAGGGGCCACCTCTCCAGAGCATGAAGACTGAGCTCTTAGTTTTTGTAATTTTTCTACCATCATTTTTTCTTCCAATAATGTATACCCTCCCTGAGATAAACTATGAGGGAATACATTTTTAGTTGGGATCTCCTGATGAGATTTTTCTATTTGTTGTAAATTTAGAATAAGAAATCATAAGAAAACAATAATACGACCATTCATATAATATAGCTTATAAAAGATTACATTTACCTTACAAAAAATGATATTTTTCTTCTACTTTCAACAAACTGTCTTCATGTCTCTTCATCTATGAAAGGATATATATGACGTGGATTTTCATGACTCCTATGAAAAAAATGAAATCAGATGAGAGGGTTGATTTGAAATCCCTCAATTTCCTGGGAGCCATCGACATGCATTTCTTCATTACTTCTCCAGTGTAAGGAATATCAAATGTCATTTGATAAAGAAGAGGATAAACATATTATATATAGTAGAAACATTTAAACAATAGGAAAACAATAGTAAAACATCTTACCAAAATTGTCTCCCACAACTGAGTGATTATCCCTTTTTCCACACTTCTCCAATCATCATAAAAAATGCCTACTTTTATATTTCCCTAATTTGATACCAAAATCTTAAAATCTATTACATTCAGACATCTAGAAATATCATCCACATTAAACTCAACGAGTATCCTATGATCCTGCGTACGATCAATTGATAATTTTGTTAAATGTGTGCACCCATGTTTAACAACTCTTGAACTCTTAGTCGTAATATGAGCACTTGAGGAAGATTGGGGAACATAAAAAGGAGGATGTGAATGTTCCTCCCAAGTGGTTTGACCAATATTCTCATCTCCAAAATCTTGTGGCTTATCAACTGATTGATCTGTCATTATCCTTCAAATAAAAAAACAAACATTAGTTCAAAAATAAACCAATTCGATTATTATAATACTAAGGTAAACATAAAATAGAAAATTGTACTGTAACACCCGAGACTTTTATGTTATATAAATCATCAAAGGAATCTTTTTCTATACAACACTTGCTTGGCTTGCTTTACACGCAATCGCGACCTTCCTCGATAGCTTGCGTCGTACGCAATACCAAGTTTCACTAAACAACAATATGCTATTAAAACTAGCCGTTATGAATAGTAATAACACTTTTTGAAATTTTATAAATTTTATTTTTCAAAATGGACTTCATTTTTGGACTCAGAATATCGAAATTAGCCAAGGGTGAAATTTTGGTATTTTTCTGAAAACTTTCAATTTTTGATGAATAGTGAAACCACTAAGTGGTAGGTTAAAAACTGAATTTTGCATAAAACTTAATTTTACGGCTTCTGTGAATGGAATTTCGAAAATCCGAGAGACACGGTTAATATCAAGGACTAAAATGTGGTTCAATGAGATGAAAATAATTTTTTGGTGAATAGTAACTTTTTACTTTTTTTTTACCGCGGTTAATAGTAAATAGGGTAACTAAGGGTAAATATGATATTACTATTACCCTAACACATGTCCTAATTCTATTGGACAAGTGTAATTCGACCAAAAACAAACTTAGGAATAAAATATGACCATTTAGGCCCACTTGGATTAGATTAGGACATTTATTATTAATTTATTTAAAGAAGGGTTAAAATAGTTAAAATCAAAGTTTAATAAGTAAATCTTTTTTAATATGGGGTTATACATAAGATAAATTCGATTGTAAATATTCATTAGAAAGCTTAAAAGATTTCCTACATGATGGTATTTTATTTGTAATTTTTTAGACATCAAATAATTTAATTTATATATGACACAAAGATGATGCAGTAATTATCTTATTAATGAAATATTGACATAATTGATGTTATAAACACCAAAATAAATGTAATTTGATACTTTTTATGAATTACACTAATTTTATAGGTTACTATGATATATTAGTGTTGATTTAATCAACTTGGTTCGAACATATAATTCTGTTATGACTTTCACAAAAATCATATATCAAATAGTGTCAAAATTGACACAAAATAGTTTTTAAATCAAATATTATATTAATAATTGTTATTTTATTACTAAAAATCTATGGTTCGGCCAAATGACTTAGATAAGGATATATATATTAATAATAAACAATTTGGGGTTCGTTTGGCATGTTATTGTAAGTGTATTAACCATATAGTGAAAGAAAACAAAAAGACACAGTAAAAGTTAAATTAATTAACTTAGAGTTAAATCTAATTGATAAGGTTAAAATAATACCCTAAACTTGTCTAAATCCTATTGGTTGATAGGATTTCGACCCATCCCCACTTTAGCTTCGAAATAAGACACTTTGGAACCATTATAAACCGATTTTCACTTTAATATAAAATAATATTTTGAGATATTCCTAAGGTGCCCCTCTCCTCCCTTATAAAAGGGCACCTCCTCCCCCTCCTCCTCACACCAATTTGAGCACTCAAGCTCGGCCAACCCCTGACATTTTCTCCTCTCCACTTCCCTAGAATAATCCTAGAGATCCTGGTCTTCTCCAAAGACAAATCTTAGTTCCTTAAGTGGAGGATTCAAAGAGGCGTTCCAAAGAAGAGGTAATATCCATTACCGATCTTTTCAATTTCTTTCTTCTTCAACTTCTTCTTCTTTAGTTGTTTCATGATAAAGTAATAACATCAGTATTACTTACATACTGATATGTTATTATAAATATGAAACAGCCCTAATTCACCTTCTATCCATCCCACGGAAAAATGAAATCACCGCGCGTGCGTACGTACGGAATACCGTCTCCACGCCGTGGTGTAATCTATTTTCCACCATCACCTTACAAGGATGGGTATAATGGTGTAATGAGTAACTATATATGATTATTATGAAGTAATATTGATACTGAAATAATATATATATACTCCAATACAATTACACGATCATAGGAATGATATCATCACTCGTGCGTACGTACGGAATACCGTCTCCACGATGTGATGCGACTCGTTCTACATGATCTTCATTTCATAATGATTATATAAATGAATTGAATGAATGAATATGGTATATACCACACTAATACCATTCTGGAAATGAATTATCTATAACCTAAAGATAAGAATAAGAATTTATTCGACAAAACACGCATAAGAACAAAAAGTTATAAAGACCCGAGTAACAAGTAACAATGAAATATTACTAACAAGAAGCTAATAATATGACCATATATGATATCATATAAATATGTATGATTCTGGAATAAGTCAATAACATTATTTAAACCATTATACAGGAGCTTCGGACACGTACAAAGCTAATCGGACCTAAGGTAAGGGAAAATATCACAATCTCATTTTTATCCGAGATTGTTTATTCGTAAGTATTTACTGGGGTGTATTTTATCATCCACATCCATGTTTCATCAAAATGTAATATTATTTCCATCCACCTACAATTGTTTAAATCCATTTTTAACCTTTGGTGAGTTTTTTGTAAAAGATATGAAAGGAATCTTTTGTCGTTTTTCGTACGAGGTACTTTTTGACTTTTCCGACAAAAGTTAGAAGAATGTTTTTTTTAACTTATACGGCTTGAATGGATTTTTAAAACATTATTTCCAAGAAGCTTCCTTTACAAGTTTTCAAGTTTATTTTTAATCAACTTCTTTTATTTTAAAGTTGTATGACATGTTATTAAAGGAAAAATGTTTTTGAAGAAGAAAGGATATTTTCCTCAAGAATGAAGTTCAAGTGTTTTATCAAAATTATTTTCCATCTAAGATAATAAAGGGTTCTGTTTTTATCCCTATTATTACATTGATTTGATCATGTTGTGATGGAATTATTTTTATGAATTCCATTATCTTATATGAATTGATTTATGATGTCATGATGTTTCAAGAATCCCATTTTTGTTACATGTGTTATGCGATGATGTATGTTTTATGATTATGTGGCACACATAAGAAAGGATTCATTATAAGATGGGTGGGACCTATATCTCCCTCCAATGCATTGGGTAAAGATTTTATATCTCATGAGATAGACATGGCTGGAACGGAAGGTTATTTCGGTTCAGTGATACAGGACTGAAACGAGGAGTGAACTCGGTTCAGAAAGGGACTTTGTCCACTAAGATAGTCTTGGCGATGAGTCATGACTAACAAGAAATGATTTTCCATGATTATGTGTGCATGCCACAAAGTTTCAAGTTTTATGTTATGATTATGGGGATCTCATTTTCACTCCTATGATTTGTTCCATGTTAAGATATTATGATCTCTTTTGCAGGTTATGATTTTCAAAAAGATATGATATGATTTTTATTTCCTTTATTTGCCTTGCTGAGCATTTGAGCTCACCCTTTTATGTTTTCTTTTCCCCAGGTCAGGAAGATGGACATTAAGTAGAATATGCTAAAAGGGACCCTAGATATGATGAAATAAATGGGAGACACTGTAGAAGATTTATGAACCAGTTGTTTATGTTTCCCAGTTTCTAAAGGCACTATACCTATACGGTCCTTTGTAGTTTTATCATATGTTGTAATAAGTGTGCTTTAATTTTTGAAGTATTAAAAATGTATGTAAAGTATGGGTCGTTATAGTTGGTATCAGAGGAAAGGTATAGTCAACCTTTGGAAACTAGGATGTGAAAGCCTAAGTAAGAACCCTAAGGATAAGTCTAAGCATAGTACACAATCTTAGTGTTTTAGATATGGCCTTGAATAACCTAGGATAAGACCATAAGCATGAAAATTTTATTCTTGAATTATGTGGTTTCCTATTATAATTAGTGTTGCTCACACTATTCCTCTTGGTTTTAGTCAATGGCTGGAACCCGAAGGAACCGTGTTAATGCGGAATGTGATGGGAAATGCAATGATTGTCCCCCTGAGCAACCAAACGATATGGGAGCCGGAATGCAAAATCTTGTAGCCATGCTCACACAACTTTCTCAAGCTATGAATCATGCAGGATTTCCAAACGAGCAAAGGAGGGAGCAACATTCTGTTGAATCCTTCATGAGGCAGTGTCCACCTTCTTTCAGCGGGTCTACTGATCCATTAGTTGCTAAACAATGGATTAGTACTACTGAAAAGATATTTTCAGTTCTTCAATGTTCTGAACATGATAAAGTCATCCTAGCAGTGTACCGTTTGGAAGGAGATGCTGATCAATGGTGGAATCTTGTTAAGAATACGAGGCAAAGGGATGAAATTGAGTCTATGGAATGGGACGAGTTCAAGAACTTATTTTTCAATAAGTACTTCCCTCGTATTCTCCGAACAAAGATGGAGAAAGAGTTTCTTGAACTGAAGCAAAGGGATGATGAATCTGTTAGTACCTATGAAGAAAATTTTACAAGACTTGCAAGGTACGCTTCTGGTATTATTATCCAACCTGAGAGTAAGATCGATCGATTCTTTAGTGGCTTAAAACCAAGTCTTCGAAGGGCGTTAGCCATAAGAGACTTCAATAGCTACGAGGAAATCGTTCGATGTGCTCTCAAAGTCGAGATGGAGATTGGAGTAACCCATCAGTCACATGGGTTTGATTAGAAGAGGAAGATGGAATTCAAAGAAAAATCTAAAGAGCACACTGAAAAGAAGATGAACTTTCCCTTATGCTCAAAGTGTGGAAAGAAACATGGAGGGAGTTTTCTTAAAGGGACAAGTAAATGTTTTAAATGTGGAAAAGAAGGTCATCGGGCATTTGAATGCCATGATAATGGGAAGAAGATGTCTAATGATGCAAACAAAGGAAGGGATACACAGAATGAACCTACTACACTTCAATGTTTTAAGTGCAAGGAGATGGGGCATTATGCCAATCAATGCCCAAATCCAAGGATTGATGATGATGGTCGACTTCAACAAACTCTTAAAGCTAAAGACAAAGGAAAGTCACATGCAATTTCTATCAGCGATGTGGAGTACGATAACGATGTGGTGAAAGGTACACTTACCATCCACTCTAAAGTAGCAAATGTTTTATTTGATTCTGGATCCACCCACTCTTTTATTTCTGAAGACTTTTCTAAGGGTATCACCGTACTACCTCAACAATTAGATGTTGAGTTAGCTGTGACAACACCTAATGGCACATCAATCGCATCAAAAGTTTATAATTCTTCTCCGATCGAAGTTTGTGGGAAAGTGCTTCCTGCAAATCTTGTGATCCTTCCTTTAGTGGAATTTGATGTGATTCTTGGCATGGATTGGCTTTCTCTACATGGAGCTCATATCAATTGCCAAAGAAGGGAAGTCACATTTCATACTCCAGATCAATCTACGATCGTATACCAATGCAAGGATGAACATAACCTTCCAGTGGAAATTTCTTCCATCTTATGGGTATTGATCCCACTAAATGAAGGTTATTTATCTCAAATGGTTGGTGAGAAACTCACGATTAAGAATATGCCCATTGTAAGGGAGTTTGATGATGTCTTTCCGGAGGAATTACCGGGTCTTCCACCAAATCGTGAAGTTGAGTTTTCAATAGAACTCGTACCGGGTGCTTTGCCTATTTCAAAGACACCTTATAGAATGGCCCCAATTGAGTTGCAGGAATTGAAGAAGCAACTCCAAGAGAATCTTGATAAGGGATTCATACGCCCTAGTGCGTCACCTTGGGGAGCACCTGTTCTATTTGTTAAGAAGAAAGATGGATCAATGAGACTCTGCATTGATTATCGAGAACTTAACAAGATCACTATCAAGAACAAATATCCTCTCCCACGCATTGATGACTTATTTGACCAACTACGCGGAGCTCAATACTTTTCCAAGATTGATCTTCGTTCAGGGTATCATCAATTAAGGGTCAAAAGGGAGGATATACCAAAGACGGCTTTCCGTACAAGGTATGGACACTATGAATTTATATTGATGCCATTTGGTCTTACTAATGCCCCTGCTATCTTCATGGATCTAATGAATAGAGTCTTTAGAGACTATCTTGATCAATTTGTGGTAGTCTTTATAGACGATATTCTTGTCTATTCAAAGAGCAAGGAAGAGCATGAAGATCACTTGAGAATTATATTGAAGACCCTGAGAAAGGAGAAGCTTTATGCCAAATTTACCAAGTGTGAATTTTGGCTTCAAAAAGTTGCATTTTTGGGTCATATAATCTCAAAAGAGGGGATATCTGTGGATCCAGCAAAAACAGAGGTTATAGAAAGATGGTCGAGACCAACAACAGTAACTGAGATCCGAAGTTTTCTTGGTTTGGCTGGATATTATCGACGTTTTGTAAAATATTTTTCACGATTATCTAATCCACTCACCAAGTTGACTCGGAAAGGAGTTAAGTTTGTCTGGACAGAGGAATGTGAAGAGAATTTCAAGGAGTTGAAAAGAAGGTTATCCAGTGCACCTGTTCTCACACTGCCTTGTAGTGGAGAAAGGTTTGTGATCTACAGTGATGCATCCAAGAAGGGATTGGGATGTGTTCTTATGCAAAATGATATGGTGATAGCTTATGCCTCACGACAGTTGAAAATCCATGAACAAAATTACCCAACACATGATTTGGAGTTGGCTGCGGTAATCTTTGCATTAAAGATTTGGAGGCATTACCTTTATGGTGAAAGGTGTGATATTTATACTGATCATAAAAGTTTAAAGTATATTTTCACAAAAAAGGAGTTGAATATGCGTCAAAGAAGATGGTTGGAGCTGATTAAGGATTATGACTGCTCAATCCATTACCACCCTGGGAAAGCAAACAAGGTGGCAGATGCATTAAGTCGACAAGACCATGCTAGTTTATCCATGATGAGGATCACAAAAGATCCAATATTTATGGATTTACAAAGGATGGATCTTGGAATTATAATGGAAGGGGAAAAATATTATCTTTCTCAAATGAATGTTCAACCATCTATACATGTGAAGATTAAAGAGGCACAGAAAGAAGATGTCGAGTTACAAAAGAAGGTGAGAAATGTTCCTGAATTCAACCTTGATTGTGATGGGATAATAAAGTTCAGGAATCGGGTTTGTGTTCCTCCCATCCCCGAATTAAAGAAAGAGCTGCTGGATGAGGCTCATAGTTCTTCATTCTCTATTCATCCTGGAAGCACGAAGATGTATAGGGACCTGAAAGATTACTTCTGGTGGGATGGCATGAAAAGAGATGTTGCTGAATATGTCTCTCGATGCTTGGTTTGTCAACAAGTTAAAGCTGAGAGACAGAAGTCTAAGGGGATGTTACAACCATTACCCATACCCGAATGGAAATGGGAAAACATCACTATGGACTTTGTCACAGGACTTCCTAAAACATCCAAAGGCAATAATGCTATCTGGGTCATAGTTGATCGTCTTACAAAGTCTGCACACTTCATTCCTATTAGAGAGGATTTCTCTCTAGATCAGCTTGCCAGGATATATGTAAAGGAAGTGGTAAGATTGCATGGAGTACCACTTTCTATTATATCTGATCGGGATCCGAGATTTACCTCGAAGTTCTGGCGAAGTCTTCAGCATACTCTGGATACAGAGTTGAGTTTCAGCACTGCTTATCATCCCCATACATACGGTCAATCTGAGAGAACAATTCAAACCCTAGAAGATATGTTGAGAGCTTGCTCTATGGATTTCAAAGGAGGTTGGGATCAACACCTACCTTTGGTAGAATTTTCTTATAATAATAGCTTTCACTCCAGTATTCAGATGGCTCCTTATGAAGCTCTCTATGGAACGAAATGCAGGACTCCAACTTGCTGGGATGAAGTTGGGGAAAGAAAGCTATTAGGACCTGATCTCGTTGATGAAATGGCAGAAAAGGTCAGATCTATTCAACAACACATAAGAGCAGCTCAGAGTCGACAGAAAAGTTATGCCGACAACCGAAGAAAAGACCTAGAGTTTGAAGTGGGTGATAAAGTGTTCTTACGAATATCTCCCTGGAAGAGGGTTATGAGATTTGGAAAGAAGGGGAAGTTGAGCCCTAGATATATCGGTCCTTTCGAAATACTGGATCGTGTTGGGAAAGTAGCTTACCGATTGGCGCTTCCACCGAATCTCTCTCAAGTTCACGATGTGTTCCATGTATCTCTCCTGAGAAAGTACATACCAGATCCTTCACATGTACTCAGCTCAGAAGTTGTACCGCTGGAGCAAGATCTTTCTTATGAAGAACAGCCGATAGAGATTCTGGATCGTAGCGAAAAAGTCCTACGAAACAAGACCACTCGCTTGGTGAAAGTTTTATGGAGGAACCACCAACTTGAAGAAGCTACATGGGAGCTTGAGGATATGATGAGGGAGAAGTATCCTCATCTGTTTGTTGCAAAGTGACGAATTTCGAGGGCGAAATTCTTTTTAAGGGGGGTAGAATGTAACACCCGAGACTTTTATGCTATATAAATCATCAAAGGAATCTTTTTCTATACAACACTTGCTTGGCTTGCTTTACACGCAATCGCGACCTTCCTCGATAGCTTGCGTCGTACGCAATACCGAGTTTCACTAAACAACAATATGCTATTAAAACTAGCCGTTATGAATAGTAATAACCACTTTTTGAAATTTTATAAATTTTATTTTTCAAAATGGACTTCATTTTTGGACTCAGAATATCGAAATTAGCCTAGGGTGAAATTTTGGTATTTTTCTGAAAACTTTCAATTTTTGATGAATAGTGAAACCACTAAGTGGTAGGTTAAAAACTGAATTTTGCATAAAACTTAATTTTACCGCTTCTGTGAATGGAATTTCGAAAATCCGAGAGACACGGTTAATATCAAGGACTAAAATGTGGTTCAATAAGATGAAAATAATTTTTTGGTGAATAGTAACTTTTTACTTTTTTTTACCGCGGTTAATAGTAAATAGGGTAACTAAGGGTAAATATGATATTACTATTACCCTAACACATGTCCTAATTCTATTGGACAAGTGTAATTCGACCAAAAACAAACTTAGGAATAAAATATGACCATTTAGGCCCACTTGGATTAGATTAGGACATTTATTATTAATTTATTTAAAGAAGGGTTAAAATAGTTAAAATCAAAGTTTAATAAGTAAATCTTTTTTAATATGGGGATATACATAAGATAAATTCAATTGTAAATATTCATTAGAAATCTTAAAAGATTTCCTACATGATGGTATTTTATTTGTAATTTTTTAGACATCAAATAATTTAATTTATATATGACACAAAGATGATGCAGTAATTATCTTATTAATGAAATATTGACATAATTGATGTTATAAACACCAAAATAAATGTAATTTGATACTTTTTATGAATTCCACTAATTTTCTAGGTTACTATGATATATTAGTGTTGATTTAATCAACTTGGTTCGAACATATAATTCTGTTATGACTTTCACAAAAATCATATATCAAATAGTGTCAAAATTGACACAAAATAGTTTTTAAATCAAATATTATATTAATAATTGTTATTTTATTCCTAAAAATCTATGGTTCGGCCAAATGACTTAGATAAGGATATATATATTAATAATAAACAATTTGGGGTTCGTTTGGCATGTTATAGTAAGTGTATTAACCATATAGTGAAAGAAAACAAAAAGACACAGTAAAAGTTAAATTAATTAACTTAGAGTTAAATCTAATTGATAAGGTTAAAATAATACCCTAAACTTGTCTAAATCCTATTGGTTGATAGGATTTCGACCCATCTCCACTTTAGCTTCGAAATAAGACACTTTGGAACCATTATAAACCGATTTTGACTTTAATATAAAATAATATTTTGAGATATTCCTAAGGTGCCCCTCTCCTCCCTTATAAAAGGGCACCTCCTCCCCCTCCTCCTCACACCAATTTGAGCACTCAAGCTCGGCAAACCCCTGCCATTTTCTCCTCTCCACTTCCCTAGAATAATCCTAGAGATCCTGGTCTTCTCCAAAGACCAATCTTAGTTCCTTAAGTGGAGGATTCAAAGAGGCGTTCCAAAGAAGAGGTAATATCCATTACCGATCTTTTCAATTTCTTTCTTCTTCAACTTCTTCTTCTTTAGTTGTTTCATGATAAAGTAATAACATCAGTATTACTTACATACTGATATGTTATTATAAATATGAAACAGCCCTAATTCACCTTCTATCCATCCCACGGAAAAATGAAATCACCGCGCGTGCGTACGTACGGAATACCGTCTCCACGCCGTGGTGTAATCTATTTTCCACCATCACCTTACAAGGATGGGTATAATGGTGTAATGAGTAACTATATATGATTATTATGAAGTAATATTGATACTGAAATAATATATATATACTCCAATACAATTACACGATCATAGGAATGATATCATCACTCGTGCGTACGTACGGAATACCGTCTCCACGATGTGATGCGACTCGTTCTACATGATCTTTATTTCATAATGATTATATAAATGAATTGAATGAATGAATATGGTATATACCACACTAATACCATTCTGGAAATGAATTATCTATAACCTAAAGATAAGAATAAGAATTTATTCGACAAAACACGCATAAGAACAAAAAGTTATAAAGACCCGAGTAACAAGTAACAACGAAATATTACTAACAAGAAGCTAATAATATGACCATATATGATATCATATAAATATGTATGATTCTGGAATAAGTCAATAACATTATTTAAACCATTATACAGGAGATTCGGACACGTACAAAGCTAATCGGACCTAAGGTAAGGGAAAATATCACAATCTCATTTTTATCCGAGATTGTTTATTCGTAAGTATTTACTGGGGTGTATTTTATCATCCACATCCATGTTTCATCAAAATGTAATATTATTTCCATCCACCTACAATTGTTTAAATCCATTTTTACCCTTTGGTGAGTTTTTTGTAAAAGATATGAAAGGAATCTTTTGTCGTTTTTCGTACGAGGTACTTTTTGACTTTTCTGACAAAAGTTAGAAGAATGTTTTTTTAACTTATACGGCTTGAATGGATTTTTAAAACATTATTTCCAAGAAGCTTCCTTTACAAGTTTTCAAGTTTATTTTTAATCAACTTCTTTTATTTTAAAGTTGTATGACATGTTATGAAAGGAAAAATGTTTTTGAAGAAGAAAGGATATTTTCCTCAAGAATGAAGTTCAAGTGTTTTATCAAAATTATTTTCCATCTAAGATAATAAAGGGTTCTGTTTTTATCCCTATTATTACATTGATTTGATCATGTTGTGATGGAATTATTTTTATGAATTCCATTATCTTATATGAATTGATTTATGATGTCATGATGTTTCAAGAATCCCATTTTTGTTACATGTGTTATGCGATGATGTATGTTTTATGATTATGTGGCACACATAAGAAAGGATTCATTATAAGATGGGTGGGACCTATATCTCCCTCCAATGCATTGGGTAAAGATTTTATATCTCATGAGATAGACATGGCTGGAACGGAAGGTTATTTCGGTTCAGTGATACAGGACTGAAACGAGGAGTGAACTCGGTTCAGAAAGGGACTTTGTCCACTAAGATAGTCTTGGAGATGAGTCATGACTAACAAGAAATGATTTTCCATGATTATGTGTGCATGCCACAAAGTTTCAAGTTTTATGTTATGATTATGGGGATCTCATTTTCACTCCTATGATTTGTTCCATGTTAAGATATTATGATCTCTTTTGCAGGTTATGATTTTCAAAAAGATATGATATGATTTTTATTTCCTTTATTTGCCTTGCTGAGCATTTGAGCTCACCCTTTTATGTTTTCTTTTCCCCAGGTCAGGAATATGGACATTAAGTAGAATATGCTAAAAGGGACCCTAGATATGATGAAATAAATGGGAGACACTGTAGAAGATTTATGAACCAGTTGTTTATGTTTCCTAGTTTCTAAAGGCACTATACCTATACGGTCCTTTGTAGTTTCATCATATGTTGTAATAAGTGTGCTTCAATTTTTGAAGTATTAAAAATGTATGTAAAGTATGGGTCGTTATATGTACTAAGTTACGTAATAGTAATCATAGTTAATATGGTATGCATGATAAAAATGGTAATGATTATAAATATGGTAAAGATGTTAAACATGGTAAACATGTAAAACATTTTAAAGTAATTTTCATTGAACAAAATAATAGATAAATAATTTATGTAGTTGTAAACATGATAAAGTAAAATAAAAAAATAAAAGACAAACAAAATATTATAATTATTTGTTTTAATACATGTTTTAATAAAAAAACATACATATCTTACATTTTATGAAAATAAAAAATTCAAACAAGAAATAAAGAAATGTTACATTTAATTTTAGGAATGTAAAAATAGATTGTTTTCCCAAATTCCTTCGTCGTGATCGTTCCTTATGGCACAAACCAAGCATTCAACATGATCATCATTAGCTCTGTTAAACATTCCTTAGAAGTAGGGATCTCACATAAATCAGCATCTTCATCAAGTTCATCCTCACCAACATATTGTTTTTACCTTGTAAAAAAACATCCAACTACATATTTGATTGATATACTACATAGATTTTTTTTCATGTGTTTCCATTTTAAAAGAATTAGTTGTGTCTTAAAATCTATTCACATTAACAACTATCATTCAAAATTTATCGTGTCTGACACTGTTGTTACTGATTAACCATTTATAGTTAAAAAAAAGGATCAGTAATTTTAAAGTAATCAACCTACCATATTTCATCAATCACTCTATAATATCCACTTGATGAAGAAATTGTATTTTTGTATTTATCACTCGAAACATGCACTGCTACTGCAAGAACCAATACAACACTATTCTAAACTGCACTTCTGTTGTCATGAGATTTCGTCTGAAATGTATTGCCATTAATGTCATAACCAGACCATGTAATCACATTTAAACACAGACCACCCACTATGCATTTTAATGTCTCTGATATATCTGATCTACTAGGAAAGGTCTTTTTAAACCATGAAAAAAATGTTTTGTTGTGATCATTCAAAATTCACATTTCTTTCTTCTTTGGATGACATTTTTTCAACTCATTAATATGCAATGTGATAAATGGTTTAGAACCATCTATATTATTCAAGATGTATAATTCTAACTTCTTCATATGTTCAACTGAAAACAATTTTACTTTTAATCCACAAATCCCCTTTCCATCATTATTAACTCATTCATAGTGAGATGGAGGCTAACGTATGTGCTACGCCACATCCAAGTAGCTCGTAAAAAATTCTTCAACCTCCTTAGAAATATATGTTTCATTAATGGAGGATTCAGGTCGATATGGATTCCTAACATACCCCTTAAATATTTTCATATACCTTTCAAAAGGATACATCCAACGAATATATTTAGGTCTACAAAGCTTTATTTCTCAAACCATATGAATCATTAAATGCACCATTGTATCATAAAATTTGGAGGAAAACACATTTCCAATTGACAAAGTATACAAATAGAATCCTTTTCCAATTCATTCAAAGCATTTAAATCATTTAACTTATTAAAAACTAAATTGAAAATGTAATACAACATCATTATAGTATTTTCAGACACAGATGGGTAATATTCTATCCAATGCAATTGGTATATGTTGTTGCATCATGACGTGACAAACATGAGATTTCATACCTATCAACATTAAGTCCTTCAATGAGGAAAGTTATTTTACATTTGAAGAATTACCTTGAGGCACTTTGATATAATGAATACACTGACAAAATATACTTTTCTCGCACTTGGATAATGTATGAAAAGACAGAGGAAGAAATGTTCATCTTCCATTAGGAGTGGGAGCTAACTCCAAACGTATTCCCATTAATAGTAGGTCTAATCTTGAATTCAATCCATCTTTTGTCTTTCCTTAAATATCTATTAATGTTATAATAAAACTATCACAGATATTCTTCTCCACATTCATGACATCAATATTATGTTTAACGTCGTGATATCTCTAATATGGTAGCTCAAAAAATATTGACCCTTTATTCCAAATATTTCTATCATTAGTAGATTTTTGTGTCTTTCCCAATCTCACATCAAGGTTTTACACCCTCTCAAAATACAAATCAAGGGATAATGGTTTTGGGGAAATATAAAATTCTTGTGATCCATTGAATGCCTTTGTTAGTCTTCTATAAGAGTGATCTATAGGGAAAAACATTGGATAACCCATGTAAATTGTTTTCCTCCCATGATGAAATTGACAATATGAAGTCTATTGTTCGTAAATTGGAAATCTTTATTCCCATTAATACTATATTTAGAAAAATTTCCATATGTTGGGAAGTCATTTATAGTTAACATAAGCACTGCATGCAGTTGAAAATATTCAATTTTATAAGAATCATACACCCTAATACCATCCTCCCATAAATGTTTCAAATCATCAATCAATGTTGACAAGAAAACATAAATATCATTGTTGTGTTGCTTAGGACTAGGGATCATTATACTCAACATGAAATATTTTCACTTCATACTAACTTTAGGAGAGAGGTTGTAAATTACCAATAAAATAGGTCATGTACTATGTGTGTTATTGAGGGTCCTATATTGATTCATTCCATCTATGCATAACTCTATTATGAGATTTCTAATTTCATTTCCAAATGTAGGATATTGCTCCTCAATTTTCGTCCATTGTGGACAATCAGCTTGATGATGTATTTTTCTATCACATATTTTCTCATTAGCATGTCATCTTAACCTTTTTTCATCATGTTTATTATCTAATAAGCATTTGAAACGATTAATTATAAAAAGATACCAAAATACCTTGGAATGGGTATTTGTAATATCTACATCAGCCTGTGATTTTTCTTTCAACTTATACCGTGATGTCCCACATTTAGGACACTCTATAAGAATTTCATATTCTTTCCTATATATCATACAGTCATTAAGACAAGCAGGTTTTTCTCGTATCCCAATCCCATCAGGCACAATATATTCTTGGCCTTATAATGTGAATATAGAAGATCGTTATCTTTTAGAAAAATGTATTTCATCAATTTAGTAGCTCTGAAAATATTTTGTCACTCCATCATTGTTTTGACTTCAGGTTAATCAATCTTAACACCGCTGGCAAAACTGTAAATTCTTTACAACCAAGATACAATAGTTTTTCAACATCACCATATAGATGCTCAACTGTTGGTTCTATATCAATTTGTTCTGTTTCAATATGACGAATAATTTTTTCAATTCCATTAGAGTTACCATCTTGCAAATCATCATCGTCGATAGATCTGACATTCCATCCAGTTTAACCATGCCAAATCCAAGGTCCATAACTCATATTAAAACCATAAAAAATCGGATGATCTTTTATCTCTCTACTTTCCAACTTCTTCATATTCAAACATTTCATGCATGGACATAAAAATTCTCACTGCTTGGAACATTTTATTTAGCAAATTATAAAAAGGCATCAACCCCTTCCTCATATTCCTTACACATTCGATGTTCCGTAATCCATCTTCAACTCATTATTACCTATAACAAATATAAAAATTATACATCTTTTTATGATAAGAAAAATATATGTTTATATGAAAAATAACATAATTTGAATATAAAACCATTTTGAAATATAAAACAAATCTATGTGTATTTAAAAAAATGCTTCAAAATGATTTCCAAATGAAAATATAGTAAGATATAATAGTTTTAAATTTATCTTGGATCCTTTCTTTTTAAGGTTCACAAAGAATACATCTTGTTACAACTAGATACCAAATTCACCCTTCTCTAAAAAGAAAATATAAAGTTTAAATATTAAAATATGTATACATTCACTTCTGAAAATTACAAAGATCATAACGATTTGAAACCACCAGACAGCCCACCCCCACCCACCCCTCTGGACAGCCCCCACCCCTTAGACACCACCCCCGCGCCCTTGGACACCACCCCCACACCTTGGTCACCCCTACCCCCTTGTAAAACACCCCACCCCCTTGAAAACCACCCCCACCCCCTTGGACAACACCCCCACCCCCTGGACACCACATGTACCCACTGTAAAGCCCCCACCGCTCTAGACAACCCCACCCCTTGAACACCCCTACCCCCTTCGATAACCCACTCACCTCCCTGGAAACTCCCTCCCCCTGGACAACCCTATCCCCTTGGATAGCCCCCCCTGGACACCCATACCCCCCTAGACTGCCCCCCCCCCCACCTCCATGGACACCACCAACCCTCTGGATAGCCCCCCGAACCCTCTAGATAGCCTTCACCCCTCTGGACAGCCCCCCAAACCCCATGGATAGACCCCCACCCCTCTAGATAGTCGCCCACCCCCTGGAAACCCCCCACCCCCTTGGATAGCTCACTCAACTCTTTAGACCCCCCCTAGACACCCCTTTCCCCTTGGAAAGACCCTCATCCCCCTCACCCCCTGGACACCACCACCCCACTTGGACACCCCCAAACCCCTTGGACAGCCCCTACACCCCTTGGACACTAGCCACACCCCCTTTGACATCCCACGCACCCCCATGGACACCCCCAACCCCCATGGACATTCCCCAAACCCCATGGACACCACCCCCACCCCTTGGACACCCCCACCACACTAGATAGCCCACCCAACCCCCCTAGACACCCCCACCCACTTGCACATCCCCCCACCCCCTTGGAAACCGCCTGTACGTGCTCACACACATGGTAGAACACACAAAAATCATAAACATTCATGTACCACTTCTAGAGGTTTATTTTAGCATTAAAGAATTTATCATGGTATAAATGAACACTATGAAACCTACCATGATAGCAAGAACATAGGAAAATAACGTCTCAAAAAATTAGTTTAGGGCATCGCCGAAAATAAAAACTAAAAACAAGTCATGTGAGGCTTACTTGATTGTTGTGAGTCGACCCGATAAATATGATGATAATAAAAATGATGAATGATTTTGGCAAAGTTAGGCTAGAGGGAACAACTTTGAAGAATCATTTCTAGGTTTTCTGCGCGGGAGGGACAAGTCGCAGGTCACCTGATCGAAGAAAATAGAATGACTGAAAACAGGGTGTGATAAATCATTTAAAATATTAGTCACATAATTTATTTAATATTTTTTGTGGTAAACTATATTTGTTAATGTTTATAACATCGGTTATTTAATAACTGACAAGAAAACAATTTATCACATTGTTTATATTATAACTAACCTGATAAACATCACTTTATCAGGTTGGTTCTTTTGATAACTGATGTGATAAATTTCTGAGATTAGCTTTATCATGTTAGTTTTTTATATCTGATATGATAAAGAGTTATAGATTTTATTTTCATGTTAGTTATACAATATCCGACGTCAAAAAGCTAATCTCCATATATTTTACGTCGGTTATAAAATAAACGATGTAAAAAATGGATTTTGATCGATATATCACGTCGGTTATAAAATAACCAATGTGATATATTGATTATTAATGTTTTCACATCAGGTATATAGAACTGATATGAAAGATGACGACGTGTTAAACATTTTTTTCACTAGTTCAAAATAAACCCCTACATCAATTGAGTTTTTCATTGAAGTTCTCTTCCTACAATGATTTAATTTCCATTAGTGTTCGAAGCTTTCTGGTCCCATTCATCGAGATCTGTCGATGTCGTTATTGATCCTCCAGAGCTTTCTATTCATCGTTGCAGATAATTCTTTCCATAGGTTCATTAGAGGAAATATATGATTCGGTCCCATTTCTCTAACGAATTATTTCATAAAAAGAAAAACTCATCACAACATTTTGGTTAGACTGAGTTATCACATCATTATGTTGATTCATTTATAAATCACAGTATATGTTACGCTTCATTTAATGCATCATTATGTGATTCTATTATGAGCCATTAAAGTATTTCATTTAATGCAACTCGTCATTGCTTCATTTCCACACTATAGCACCACTGTTTTACCGCCCGGTAGTTGGAAAAAAATAACTTTTTATGTTATTTCATTTTTGGACGAAATGTCTGAAAATTAACTTTTTCTAGTCATCCCTATCTGGTCAAAGTTAGGTCCATTCTAGGCGAATCCTTCCATTCTTGAGATCAATGATTCCATTAGATTTTTATTCAAGAACCAGAGTAAATGTTAGAAAAATCCCACTCCCATGTTTATTTAAATGAACTAAAAAAGTTAAAAATTATCTTTGAGGCTCACCAGTCCAAGGAATTTGGTATCGTTATAGAATTTGGCCTCAGAATATTTCAATATATTTAAAAATACATGTAATTTCTGGGAGATTGCATTACGCCCACCTTTAGGGCTTCATGTCCTCGTAAGCCACAATAAATCTAAATGATCAAATAGGGGTACAGAGCATGAATCTGTGCCCCCCACTCCTAGGTGCTCTCTAATAGGTTCCCATGATGCCACTTAATGCACACTAGAGGAATCAACCATCCACAAAAGACCCTATTTTGTCTATCCTCTATCTCCACAGGGATCTTTGCAAACGTCAACTCGTCGTCAAAGTCCATCTCTCCCCAGTCGATGATGTTTGATGGGTCATGCACATACTTTCTCACTTGTGACACATGAAAAAAATTGTGCACCCAATGAATTTGTTGGAGGGAGTTAGGTAGTATACCACCTCACTAACTCTTTATAAAATCAGGATATGTTCGATGAATGTCATTAATAACTTTTTTCCCCAGCTAAATCTCTAAAATCCCCATTAGGGTGAGACCTAAAGGAAAACATGATCTCCCTATTAAAAATAAAAGGGTCTCCACCTTCCTATATGAATAAATTATATTCCTACTCAATGTAGTCTTCATCCACTCTTGGATGATCTGCACCTTCTCAGCAGTATCCTGAACCAACTCTAGACCCACTAGTTTTGACTCCCCTAAATCTGTCCATCATAGTGGCGATCTGCATGGACACCCGTACAAGGCCTCAAATGTTGTAATAATAATTATGGAGTGATAGGTTTTGTTTTATTAAAATTCTAGTAGTGGAAATATTTATTCCCAACTACAACCAAAATCAAGGATGCAAGCACAATGCTTGTCCTCCATAGTATGTAAGGTCCACTCCATCTGATAATCTATTTGAGGGTGAAAGGATGTGCTCAAGAAGAGCTGAGACCTGAATGCCTCTAAGAATACTATCCACAACTGAGATGTAAATTGAGCTTCATAGTTCAAGATGATCATCTAAGGCACCCTGTGTGGTCGTACTATCTTCTAGATGTAGAATCATCCCAAGCCCTCTAATGTCCCCAACTCTTGGATTGTAGGAAGTGAGCCGACTAGGTGAGTCAGTCAATGACCTCCCAGATAGAATAGTGTCACATGGACATGAATGGTAATCTTGTCCTGAATTCTATCAAGATACCATCCAATTTCCACTCTGGTACCTCAAGTAGCTGGTCCAAGCATGTTGGAACCTGATTCTTAGACTTCACATGCTGACAAGTGAGGCATCATGAAATGTACTCTGCCACGGCTTTATTTATCTCTTTCCAAGAGTACTAACATCAGAGGTCTTGGTACATATTCTCTACACTATGACTCACCTCTAAAGGGGGTGTCTGAATCTCCCTCATCACCTCCTCCTACAACACCACTGGTACTATAGTGCATCCTCTGAAAATTATTATGTGCTCACCACCTATCAAAAATACATAAACAATATGTCCTAAGGATAACTGAGCATATCGAGCCTCGTAGTAGTTATCCACAAGTTTTTCCTCACAGACTCGTTGTAATAGAGGAGGGGTGATTGTCATCGACTAAAGTTAAGATGCTCCATCATCATCCATGAAGGTTTTCTTCATCACGGTTATCTTCTCTGTTTCCTCGCTCGGCTGATATATAGCAACCCACTTGTTGAGTGCATCTAATACCTTGTTCCCCTTAATATGAGTATAGACTATCAAAGTCATAGTCCTAGAGGAACTCCATAAATCCCTATTGTCTCATGTTCATGTTCTTCTATGAGAACATATACCTAAGACATTAATTGTCGGAGTGGACGGTATATCGTTCACACATCAAGTAGTGCCTCTACATCTTCAAATAAAAGACCACTACTACTAACTCTAGGTCATGGGTCAGGTAGTTCTATTAATGCATCCTCAAATAGCATGAGTCATTGGTGATCACTACTCACTCTAAAATAAGTACACAACCAAGTCTGGTACCTGATGCTTTGCAGAAAACTACATAACCAAAGCCCTACTCCGGTAGTCTCAAAATAGGGGAACTATTCAGTCTCTACCTCAGCACTTGGAAACTCTTTTGGAACTTATCTATCCACAAAAGGGTTTTATCTAGTTTTTAAATGCTAATAAAGGTTATTCTACTATAGAAAAGTAGGTCACAATCCTTTTGAAGTATCCTACCGACCCTTGGAAAATCAACACTTTAATCACGCACTTAGGTGGCTCCCAAGAAATCACAGCCTCTATCTTCGCTAGATCCACAGAAACTCCAATCTCCCAGATGAAGTGTCCCAAAAAAGTGAACCTCCCAAATCCATAACTGGAACTTTTAGATTTTCCAATAAATACTTATCTCATACAGTGTATCTAAGACTATCCTCATGTGTGTAGCATCCTCTAATTCTAATGTTGAGTACACCACAATGATATCAATGAATACCATCAAGAGACGATCAAGGTAAGGCAGGAGAATACTATTCATAATCCCCATGAACACTTCTTGGGAATTATTAAAGATAAAAGGAATCACCAAAAACTCATAGAGGCCATACCGGCATCTAAAGGCTGTCTTCGGTACGTCCTTGTCTCGTACCTGAAGGTGATGATATCCTGATTTGAGGTCTATCTTCGATACCAACCATTCTCCATTAAATTTATTGATATGGTCATAAATCCTTGAATGTAGATAATTGTTCTTCATGGTCACCTGGATTAGGAATTAGAAGTCCATGCATAGCCCCAAGCTCCCATATGCCTTCTTGGAAAACAATACTTGGGGTATCCCATGGTGAAACATTGGGCCTCACAAAGTACGTATCTCTTAAGTCATCCAACCTTACCCTCAATTCATGATGCTCTACGGGATCCATTAGATATGTCGGTGTGGATATTAGTGTCATAACACGTTACAGTCCGATGTCGAAGTATACCTCCCTATGATGGGGTAGTCCCAGAGCTTCCTCAAGAAGGGCATCCTCAAACTTGTCCACCACTACAAGAAATCTTGGACTCATCTCATCCACTACACTGAGGGTGAGGCTATCCAACTGATGATTGATCAGTTGTGGTCACCATTGAGAAATTCCATCATGTGCTACAAAAGTTCCCTTCTTGCTAGTGAAGGAAAACATTGTCCCATTCTCAAGGACACAACACACTCTACGCCTAAGACAATCGACCTGAGCATGCACTGTGGATGACCATTCCATGCCCACGATGACATCATAAGGCCTTGACGCTGCTACTAAGAGATCCAAGCTAAATCTCTCCCCTCCAAAAGTAAGCTCACACTACAGACACCAGTGTGTAATCATCGAATCCAGTAATGTAGGAGTCTCTAATCATAAAAATAGTGCCAATGCCTCCACTGGAATATCTGAGTCTCAAACGAGGTCCATGGAAGGAAATGAATGATAGTAAACTATGTCTAAAATATCTAAAACTAAGGTAGAGAAGACACATATCGTACCGATAATCATCTCCAGAGAATCGTGGTCATAGGTCTTCACTGCCTCAAGCTGAGTTCACCCCCAGTTGCTCATCCTGCTACTCTTCCTCATCCAACACCCTATGAACCTCATCACTTGAACCTATGTCTCTATCTCAATGGTACCTCAACCATCTTATTATCATCTGTGTGGTGGGTCGGGTAGTCACGATCCCCATGTCCCTATCTGCTTCATGTGAAGCACAACTGAGCTCCATGAAGAATACCTCTACTTTGAGAGTCACACTCTACTATCCCTGAGTCCTGGGGTTATCCTCTAAAAGATCTGACCTGCTTCGGTCCCCACGTCAGCTGCCTGCTCCTCACCACTAAAGACTCTGGCGCATGCCGCTCGGTGTTATCTCACACCGTTAGTTCATTATCTGTGGGGATACTCTTTGTAAGAAGGTTTTTCTCCAGGACTCCAACCTCAGTGGGGATGCTGTGAGAAATCATCGATGCCATAACCACCCATCTAAGTCACTGCTCAAAGGACTGGGCCGTAAAGAAAGGGACCCTCAACATATCCATAGAGTATCAAGAGAGGGTTTTGAACCTCATAGATTACTCAACAATTGCCATGCTACCTGGTTGTAGGTAATGAAACTCATGTATGATCACTGAGCACAAATTATGGGAAAATTAACTTCCCTAATAGTCACTCTAAATCAGCCCAAGAGAGGGTTTCCTCATCAGGAGTCTGAATCATCAGCATCCACCATCTCCCTATCGAGCCCTGAAGAAGGCTCACAGATAAGATCTCTATATAGTTGACTGTAATCCTTTCTATGAAAAAGACCTATGTCATGGCATCCATCCAATCCTCAGTGGCCTGAGTATATGTCTCTCCCCTGAACCTAGGACGTCTCTGTATCTAGAACTCTTTCAAGGCACTACGCTTACGTGTATCCTCTACTGGTAATTCTTGTAGTTACTACCGATCAAAGGGTGGTGGTAACACTGGTACACTACATAAATGATAAATCTCTAGCACTAATCACTAACCCAATGTCTCATCACTAGGCGGGCTATCCTCAGGGTCACGTTTCAGAATCGTAGATAGCGTTCTGCAAAAGAAACCTGATACATATCAATATGTACCACATTCAATATATTATACCTAGTGATATGAAATTATTGTAAGAAAAACAAGAGGAAACACTCAATTAAAATATGATGCATGCAACTAGTGTTTTTATGTATAGAGCCAAAAAGAGTAATTCAATGTCCTAGTGTAAGGATATGTCAGCTGACACACCAAAACTGGACTCCCCAAATCTAAATGTTGAAATAAAAACATTTAAAACTGTTTCCAAAACAAAAAATAAGGACTCTCAGTCTTTTAGGTAGAACCAAAAACCTCTGTTACCACTTTTTCATGACCTATCCTTCGGGGCCCATGTTGTGACTCCCCCAAGCGCACCTCTCGAAGGCCAAGTGTTGGCAACTAGCACTGAAGGGGTAAAAATACAAGTGGTTGCATTTTCCTAAGTACCTGTACACACACACACACATACAACCACATCCAAAGAAAACTGGAAAAGTTAACATGCATGTTACAAAACAACCACTGAGTGTAATGGTACGAATAAAAGTAAATGGGCCCCAAAACAATCCCATCAATATAAAAATGCAACGAGATGAAATATATTATTGATGGAAAGTTTTCCACTGAAAACCCCACCCGGTGGGTAAGTACATAGTAGCTACCAGAAGCCACAGAAGCACGTCTTTCCAGCCTGATCTCACTAGGAACCACTTAGTCTGGGGCCAGCAAGTCCTCCACCAAGTCATCGATCGTCTACAGTAGAAACAACATGTGAGGGAGAACCCAGTTCATGGGTGTGAAATAATACAATCAGTAGGGACCCAAAAACAACTAGAAAATGACACAAACCAACTCATAAAGAAAACCACGATGAAACACAATTCACACTAGGTATAATCTTGGGTAAGTAAGGAACGACCCTCAGTTATATAATCTAACACCTTGGTATGATGGAGAACTCCTCCTCTATGAGTATAGTGGGCCTACTGGGCCACACATAGCCACTTACAACAAATCTAGAGTAGGTGTGGTTCTCATCCCTAATGAGTACCATGGGTAGGCTGGGTCACACAGTGCCTCTCCCCACTGTGGGCCTTCCGGGTCACAAAGAGTCGCATCCCAACATGGATATACTGATGTACTCCTCATAGTCATGTATCGTGGGTCAACCGGCTCACAAAGATCCACTCCCCACCATGGTTCTTTTGGGTCACATCGAGCGTCTTCCTACTGGTCCATCATAGCGAATCCACATAGGGTTGGTTGTCAGTAGTATTTAGGTCATAAACAACCATAGGTTTTCCCCACACAGTGTTTGTAATTTTTAGAGATCCACATCCCAATCCATTCATCATATTTCAACATCAGTTAAAATATTCATAGAGCATTCCAAAAGCTCTGCCTAATCAGGAGGGTTCTGATGTAGCAAGTGGAACGTCACTAGAATTCATGGTTTAAAAGTTATTGGAGTTTTAGTAAATATGGGTTAGTTGCATTTAGGCCCGGTCTGACCCGGTATATCTGGCCCGACCAAACAAGCCCCGGGGGCCACACAATCCCCAGTTTAGTTTAGCTGACCTGATCTGGCCCGGTTCGATTATAGGTCGGCCTAGTCTAGCCAGACCAATGGGACAGGCCCATTGGGCCTCTTTGGTCCCAGTTCGGTTCGGTTTGGAGTCTAGATTCATGGGTTACCCGACGACCTGATTTTATCCAGCCTGTCCCACTAGGTGTGATTCTGGCCCACTAGGCATGGTTCTAGCACACTCGAGCAGGTCTGGCCCATTGGGGGTGGGTTGCACCCTGCCTGGTCCGCCTCTGGAAGACTGAATCTCTTCATCCCGAATGTGTAGTGCGTCCAGGACTCTATCACATGACCAGTCGAACCCGGCTACCGGGGTAATGCACATGGTCATGGGACCACGTACCATGCAAAGTTGTGTCCCATAGTTGTGGGTATCTTCCCCAACTTGGCCGAGGGGCCACATTCCTCCACCAGTAGCCGGCCCGACCGATGGCTCCTGCCACTTCACCATAGGCCGAACCAGTCGTGGTTGTTACCTCTTTCATGCCCTCATGGCGTGTTGCCACTCACCCGCGGAAACCACTATGGGCCACCATCAGTGGTCTCCATCACAACCACTAGCGAGTTATTAAATGGACCACCTAGTTCACTCTGGTGGCTCGTTATTCTCTTCATATGTGCCTTTGGCTTTCGTGGGGTGCTTCTTTCCCTTACAGGGCCTCAAAAACTTCTTGTCACAAATTTAAAGGTTTGGACACGAAGAACGCACAAGGATGATGGTATGAGGGCTTGTTCATGTTGGACCCCTCCATATGTGTTAGAGTTTTAAACATATGCAGTTTGGGATTGATTTTATATCAATAAATAATTAATCCCAATATAAAAAACCCAAGAAAAACACCCTCCTACATGAACTAGTGATATGAGGATCAACATGTTCATGGTTTGAACCCTGTTCGTAATTTCTAAATAGAGGATAGGGAAACATGAAATAAAATAAACCCATGTATTGATTGAGTTCGCCGTTGAAGTGCACCACCCATAATGATTCATGTTCCATTGGCCTTTCCGTCTTTTAGTTCCTGTTCTTCGAGTTCTGTTGATGTCATTAGTGATTTTCCTGCATTCTTCGTTCATCGTTTGAGAGAGATGTTATCTTATTTTTGTCAGAGTTAAGACATGATTTGATCCAGTTTCTCCAATGCATTATTCCATAAAAAGGAAAACTCATCGTAATGTATCTATTATGTTGCATCGTCGCATCACTATGATATTTCATTTATCAAAAAATGTACCTATTACTCATCATTTAATGACTTATTATGTTGCATTTTTATGATCCATTAATGATATTCATTTAATTTGACTCTTAATCACTTCATAAACAAACCACACCAACATCGTTTCGCTTCCCCGCATTTGGAAAAAAACAAATAAAATAACTTTTTAATTTATTTAATTATTTTTCCTAAACGTTTAAAAACTAACCTTTCTTGTCTACCCTACCTGGTCAAAGTTAGCTCCATTTTTGGTGAATCTCTCCATTTTGAGTTCAACGGAACCCTGATATTTTTCATTCGAGAAAAAATATAAATTTTAGAAAAACCAACTTGCATGTTTATTTAAATAAACTATGAAAGTTCAAAAATATAATCCAGACTAACTATGCCTTGGAATCAAGTGTCATAAGAGCGTAGGATCGTAGAATAATTCCATATATTAAAAAATATTACATAGAATTAATGGGACATTACAATAAAGGGTTTTATCACAGAGTGTTTCCTATTCTTATAATTGTGCCAAAATTTATCTTTGTTTATCAAGTTATGACACATTTCCATGTTTTTTATCTGGTTACAACATGTTTTAAGATACATTTCATTATTATGAAATTCCATGTTTTCAGGATTATGCCTTTTTATGTACTCCACACTTTTATATCATGTTCACATATTATATGTTTTATCTTGTATTCTTACTAAAAAGTCATTTTGTGATAATATGTTTCTATATGATGTCTTATGATTTTAATCTACTGTCTTACAGTCATGTATTACGATATTTAAATCTCCCTCATATTCAATCAAATTAGTGGTCATGTATGACTGAACATTATTTGGTGATGAATGAAAAAGGATATCTATTGTTGGGGAGCATGTTGCCCACTTCTCTAGGTAGATAATGTGGTAATTTCCTCCCATGGTCCATGAACACTGAGTGATTAATATAGTAGATATGTCACTAAAATGACCTTAATTATGCCTCTCCATATATTAGAGGTTGTCGAGTAGAAATGGGGGTCTAGGGTGTGACTTTTGGGAGACAATACCGATATATCTGAGTGTGCAATACCAATAGATAATAATAAAATAACATCATCAATGAAGAATATAAAATTAGATTACATAGAATAAATAAATTTTCTATTATATATCCAATACAATGTAGTAGGAAGTCAGAGAGAATCACATTCATTCCATTATATAATGAATAACTTCCCAATAGGATAATCATAATACACTAAACAAAATTAGTGAAGTAAATGTACAAAGAGATCTACTACCATTCCAAATTAATACCTTAAATTGAGTTTCCAAATCTTATATAAGATATCCCTCTTGATCATGAAACCCAAATCCCCTTCCCAAAAAGAACCTGTAATCCCTGAATTCTATATGGGTATCCAGGTACAATGATCACTTGCAAAAGGTGTGAGTAAAACTCATTAAGGAAACACCAATTTATTCCCATACATAACCAGTAAATTAATATACTATTCATTTGATATTATTATCAGAAATAATTTTTAAAAAATATATTTAGAACTTGTAAATAAATAACCATTGTTGAAGCATGGGTTCTGGTATGGCTCTTAGGATTTTCCATATCTTCTTCAGCCAGTTATATGGTGTATTTGAGAATAATACATCACCACGGGGGGGGGGGATAAAATTCCTACCCTAGGATCCAATTTTCATGCCTCCACAATTTATAATTATTAGATCTGAATAAGTTTCCAAGGTATTCAAAACAATTAGTAGTCTCAAGATAGATCCTTGGAAGTATACCACACATCCCATCATATCATGTATAAGAACTAGATCAAAGGTTTCTGAGGAATCATATAATATCTCGATTATCAAAGAATAGATACTCGTCATCAAAAGCATTACATAGTTCAAAAATTAATAGCTAGATCCTTAGAATCACTGGACATCCTAAAAAACATTTCCTAGCTTCTTGATAGATCCATGGAATCACTGGTTATATCTCTTGAAATTTTGAAGTTCAACACAAGATCCTAGGAATCTTTAGGGACATTTTCATGAAACAATTATTTCCACTAGATACTAGGTATTCAATCACTATAATTATACCATTATTCATACATGAATCGTAGGGGGGAAATCCACAGAATTTTTCATTTATCATTTCTGGATACTAAGGAGGTAATACCAAATATACATAATTTATCACATATTGACCCTTAATCCCTATAATTAGTCATTATATATATTGGGACCTTTATCCACCTAATAACATCATCGGATAATAATAATGATAATAAAATCATGGTTTGGCTACTTTCCTGCTCCATCTGGTATAACCAAGGTCAACCTCATAGGCTAATCACATGTTATCATCACAATACCCTTACTAGGATCACATTATTTATTAGATTTATAGGAAGAAAATCACAATAATCTTACTTGGATTCACTATACTGACCCTATATGGGGTGCACATATATGTCCAGGGCATCCTTTGAGGTTCCCTAGGTCATATAATTTACAAAAAACACCTAATGGGTCTTCTATCTCCATCCAAACTCTTGAATCAAGACACGCCACTCAGAGGGTGTCACATCCCAAAAAATCATCATAATCCTATCTAGGCCTCATGGGTCTACTTAGAAAATCAATACCTGCTTCAATCTATAGATATGAAAAAAGGCACATCTCACATCCCAAGGTTCCTTTAGGTCTATTCACTCAACCAACCTATCCATAAATCTCTCATAGAAATTCCATCCCAGTGCTCAATTAGAATAGTTGAAAGAACTCTTACCCCTACTCTCCTATAAACTATCCTAATATATCCAAGGATTCTCAAGGGTCTAATAATGCATATCTGGAACATTTTTTAAATCCAATCACATATCTCTACACAATGTTTCTAAAGGAACATAACTAGGTAACAAAAAATCACTAAGTTCATTTAAATCCCACCATCTAGGTCCATGTATCATAATGCATATAATTATAATCAAGGACTTAGTTATAGATATCCAAGGCATCCATTCATTATATAAGAGTCCATCGTTGCCCTTGATATTTTTTCAACCCATTCACATGAATTATATTTTACTCAATAATTCATTTAAATTTAAATTTTATTTATTTTATAAAGATCATTTTCCCATACTAGAAAGTCCATATATCACAAGCATATACATAAATATGAATTTATTAATGGGTATATATTCAAGGAACTACCAACCTAAATTCAAAACATATACAATTTTTAATAGGTCAAGGTCACTTTCCCAAGATATTCCAAGAATAATTATCCATCATCTAACCATATGAGACCCTAACTCATGCTAAATCATTAAAATTATTTAATTATTTTAAAATTAAAATTAATTATTCAAATACAATCAACTTTAAAAATTATTTTCTATTGGATTAAATGCCTGATAACTCACTAGTTGTCCTTATCAGATCAAAACAGTGGCTGACCACCCATATAAGGTCTATAGAATACCCTTGATGACATCCCAAAAAAATCCTAACATTTTGATGCAAATTATTCTCCATAATCATCCCATTTAATAAAAACCCACAAATAAGTTTACCAGGTGGAACACCATTTATGTAAAATAGTGAAATGGAATGCATTCACCTTCTCATTACATCAATTATCCATAAAAACCCATGATGAAGCACGATGATGTACACCATGGTCCAGTAGAAATCATCAATAAAACCCCACAAAAAACCCAATGTAATCAGTTTCTACAATGAGAAGGAACTATAAATGGATAAAGAAGAGTGATCAAACCTTAATCTCCAAAATAACTTGTTTGAAATTCACCCTACACAACTGTATTGTCAATTTGGAAGAGCCGATGGATTCTCCTGGGATCTTTGAATGTAAGAGGGAAATAAAATGGGGCCAAACCCTTAAATGATCAAATGAGAAAAGAATAATTAAACCAAAAACCCAAAAATTCATAGGAAAATGGAATTCACCATAGATTTCCCCAATATGTGGTCTTCCAAAAAAGCACCCCATGAGAGCCCAACATTCCCAGCACCAAACTTGATCTCCTATTCATTATTTCCCACCACTGTACATCTCAACCAAAACACCTTGTGGGTCGGCACCTGGACAATGTGGGATCCCATTTCTCTCCCATGAACTGCAATTTTCCTCCTTAGGCAAAAAATATGCATCCTTGGGATTTTCTGATAACCCTGGTTTACATCAGTTCCACTATTGAGAACCAGGGGGATCTCTACAACATGATTCTCCCAATGGTTATTGAAAAATAATAGACTTGGGGAACCGTGGTGTAGCCTAATCCATAGTTTCCTAGAAAAAATCGATGTTATCCCAAGCATCATAAACCAAGTTCCTAGGCTTTATAAACACACAAAACACATCTTGGTAGATGATAAAAGTCTAAAAACATATTCTTAGGTTGTCTAAACACTTATAAAACTTGATTGAAACACTGGTTATCAAAAAAACGTAACTGTGATGTCAAAATTTCTAATTCCACTAGAATTTCTCAACCCATATGAAAGCATGAATTTACAAAATCCCCACTAAATCACTTTACATTCCCACTAATTTTTATAAATAATTCAACCATATTTCCCAACTGTCCCAGATCATCACTTCATGATTAATTAGTCATGTTCTATTCACGAAATGTTAAATGAGCTTTCACTTGGAGACTCCAAACAAGATGTTCATATTTCATTAAAAATATAAGCAACCCATACTTACCATCATAAAAAATCTAAGATCATGTTTAATCGTAACTATACATCCTAAAAAACCATGGTAATATCATCTATATCATCCACATTATTATATAGCTTTTTATGACAAGATATAACTTATAAATACCAACTCCATTCCATGGTGCTCCCCACCATTGTAATCACCTACCGAAATACATTCCCAATGATATACCAACCACCCAGCGTGGTTTCAATCTAAATACACCCAATTTCATGAAAAAATTTGTTCATAACTAGATACCTTTCCTCCTATCCAATTACATAATTATATTAGATTATTCTACACTAAGAATTCAAGAAATCCTGATATGATGTTTTTCCTTGAAAATCCACAATAGTTATTCAAAATTCACTCATAGTATGTGAAATGAAATAACTGATGTAGTTTCAAATAGACCACATCAAATAACATGTGAAACTATTGGTCAGACCTTCAATGGATAACCTTTTTCTAAAAAAAATTAGTAACACCTCCTAACACACTATCAAACAATTCAATCATAATGTATCACTCCAAAAGGCACCCCAATACTGTCTAAACCATACACCAAAGTCTGATCCCGACTTCTGAGGAAATTACATTGTAGGATCCTCAGCCAATGAATTCTACTACCTAGATCTTTCACCAAGAATCAACATATCATCGATTTGACAAATGCTCCCATTAAATGTAAATCATCCAAAGTTGGGTGCCAACACATTAAATCCACAAAATGTTACTCGAAATACAAAATCATTCATTAAACAAAAATCCAAAAAATTAGATATACCTACTCAATGGTATTAATATTCCATATTTATCATAAAATGTTTCGTCTAATCACTCCCATAACCCTTCCAATATGAAAATCATACCTACAAAACCCATTCTTTGTCTATTACTGCAAAAAATAATTGGAATAGGGAATCTAACATCCAATGAAAAAAATAAAAAATTATTTATTCCAAGATCATGGGAATTTTAACCTCACCATATATAAAAATTAATCCATTATAAATAATGGTTACACCCCCTAATAACCCTTATTATTCACACACCATATGGATTCTCTCTTACCGATCCTTGAGTGAAAAATCTATAGGTTACATAATTTCATGTATGTTTCTCCACCCAAGACATATTAATCCTATCCCAAGAAAAACATATCTGGGATCAAGCTCAGATCAACTATTCCACCTCACTTTTATCCAATTCCACTATCACCTCTCACTACTGAAGAAAAATTTTCATTTTTATAAAAAAACCTCAAGAAACCAATCCCATAATCATTCTATAATTCCATCAGTCCTTCGACTAAACATAACCATTCAATGATTCTCAACTATAATGACATCTCATATAACCAGTGTGCACTATCATGATATCATCTAAACCATATGGGTGTAAACATTAATACCACCCATTCACATATCTCAAATCAGTATCCCTTGATTCATACATCACTAAATCTCTTGTCACAAACCTAAACCACAAATTATTATCCATGGTATATCAATATTATCTAAACATAATCACTCTTTATGATCTTCTTCAAAATTGCGGCATCTACCCATGCTATGGTCCATCAAATGATTTCCCACCAACCAACATTATTATTAAATCACATCAATCTCACAAAAAATTCCAAAATTGAATACAGAATTAATAGGGATATGCAATTGACTAATTATACCCTCTAAATCCCAAGACTTGATAACAAAATAACGAGCACTCATGTGGATTTTCCCATAAAAAAATCCAATCCATATCTTTACATATATCACATATGTGTTTTTACCTCTCTTGTGTAAATCCCATAACCTGAAGAATCTACCCATGCTTCTCATATCTAAGTCACTCACAAACCCAGGCTAAACCCTGACCCTCAGTTTAAACTCACATATCATAACTTATATTTTCCATAACAACCATGTCACCTATATCATGCTATATCTCAATACACGAGACTCTTATACATTTCCAATAAGCCATATCACAAATGGTCATATCTCATGAACAAAAATATCTATTACTATATCAAATATTCAAGGAAATGCACATTATAAAAAATCATTTTACGCTCTCACATATATATAACAACATACAATGAAAAAAATATTCATCTAAGGGACCTATCTCTCACCCATCATCCACATAGAGGACTATGCCATTAAGAGTCACAACCTCAGGCTAATCCCCATTGGGCCTCCACATATGGGATCCACCCCCTCTAGAATCACATTATAATCAATCATTGTATACATAAATAATTGAATATCCCTAAATGATCCATTTATAATAATCATATTCATATGGTTCATTTAAGTATAATTCCACTAAATATATATGGGAAAATACCATATATGTAGTTGTTGATACATTAAATAACTGAAACCATTTCTAATAACCCATGAGGGAATTATCCCTATGGGAATTATTATATCAAACCACAATAGGTCAATATGTATCCCTTATACAAGGGGATTGTATAGCCTTCATCATTGATTATATCACTATAATATCCAAATGGATTGTCATGAAGAGAAATTATATTGTGGTCCAGCATAGTATAATTCCACCACCATTTAATAAGAAAAAATATTACATAATTTTCCATTGATAATTAAAAATAGTTAAATCATATCATCAGTGAAACCTATCACACACAAGAAAATATATCTCATGTGAATCCTATGTGATGAATATGATTCATGTACAAATTACTCTTTCCATTATTGTACAAGAGCTATAATAAATCATAAATCATAAAATCCAAAACACCATGTGCATCACATGAGGTGAAATCATGAAACTATTACATAAAATACCAAGAAAAGAAATTACATGCCACTTGTAACCTAGAAATCCTACCAATAAAGGGGTTCAAAATGCAGTATTCTGATATCAGTCACTTTCTCTGACAAAATACAATGTCACCTATCTACCATCTCCATAAATAATAATAAAAATTAAATCTCTATTATTTTTCTTGATATCAATTACATAAAATATAAAATTCCAATTTGTAACATCCTTTCCCAAGTTGTGGTCATAGAGTGGTTCCTAGAATGGGATATTCTATATTTGGACACAAGTTGCACCTCCCCATATGCCAGATATTATTAATATGAAGTAAAGGTCAAAGGGTGACCCCGTGGGAGACAATACCCACATTTCATAGTGCATAATAACATCATAAAAATAACAAAACATCATCCATGAACAATTAGATATCAAATTACAAAAAATAAATAAACATAGCATTAAAAATCAAATGAAATATAGTAAGATGTCATACATAATCATGGTTATTCTAGTATTCAATAAATAATCTCCCATTGGGACTATCATACTAAACTAAATGAAATAAATGATGTAAATATACATGAGGCTCTATTTTTATACCTGATATGTACCTAAATCCCAGTTCTAAATCTAATCCAAGATACTAAGTGAAATCGTGTAGCTCGGGGCCCCTTCCTAACATGAACCCATGAAAAATTGTGTCTTCTATGGTGCCCAAGATTCATGGATGCCCAAGAGGGGAATGAGTTGAAATTATTAGGGAACCACTAATGGGGTCCCACATATAATAATTGAATATTTTTCTTCTGAATGTGATATGGTAAGAGTTCATAAATAAAAAACTCTTGTGTGAAGAATAAATAAATAACTATTCTTGATCATTGGATTCTTAACATGGCACCCAATATCGGCTATACCTACTCCAACTAATTCCAGAGTGTATCTTAGCATAATACATCACCTTGGGGAAATAAAAGTCCAAACATGGGATCCCATGTACATTCCTATACTAAATAGAATTATCAAATCCTATGATGTTTCCTAAGCATCCCAAATATTTAGTAGTCACGTGCTTAATTCAGGGACGTATCCTCGAAATTCCATCACATCAGGTATACACACAAGATCCTAGGTGTCCTAGGAATCTTATAAAACGACTAGTCTCAGAGGCTAGATCCTTGAATTACTAGTAATTAAATTGTACTAAATGCAACATCTAGATCATAGGAATCAAGGGGAATCTCTAAAATCATCATTCGACATCCCTTAAGATCCTATAAATCACTAGGAATATCTCCGAACATCATGAGGTACAATGTCAAATCCTAGGAATCTTTATATTTCTCTAAAACAAAAAATATATCCTCCAAATTCTAGTGAGGCAATCCTTTAAATCCCACCATCAATAATATTTGTTTACTTGGTAAAGTTTCTAGTGGATCATGCAACTACACTGAGGGGGTGAATCAATGTACAAAAAGTTTACTGATATTTCATTTCATTTATCATACCCCATTTTAACATAAACCTCAATACTTGTTAGAGCGAATTGATTTTCCCTAAAGAGTAACAAAAATATACCACATTCAAGACTGAAATAAAATGATGCAAAACACACAATATTTTTATAAGGTTCACCCCCGTTGTGGGTGGCTATATCCTTTCTGTGTTTGGGATGATCTGGGACACATATTATCTACAGTGAATCAATCAAGAATGACATGTGGGTTGGTTAAGTATCACACTAAAAACATGGTGGGTCGGTATGAAACTTTTCTAAAATTATAATAGAATCTCACTAGTTTTCTTTATACTGGCATCCCACCAGTGTTTCACAATTACAACACTAATCAAAATTATAAAGATAACAAGATATTCAAGTATCCACTACAACACAAAACTGATATTCCTGTTCGATCCACTCAGAATAAAATGATTTTGCACTTTATCACTTTTACTAAAACAATTTGACTACTACTCATTCTAATTAACAATATTATATGCTATTCAATTTAGTATCCTCTCCAAACATTTAGAAGATAATACTTCCAATTCAACTCACTGCAATATTAGAATGAACAACTGAAGATTCTCTAATACTCTGCATGCTAACTTCTAATATAAATCACTGTATTAAATCTAAAAAAAATCAATTCACACTTATAATGCAATGTATATTCAAGGTTCCTAATATAGGTAAATGTTCAATGCAATGTCTTCTTTTTTTATGAATTATTTCATGTGCATGAGAATACACACATGGTATAAACTTCTCTTGATTGTAATGTTTCTATTTGCATGCACAAACAAAGTTGTCTTACAAATTATAACACGTCTTTTTTATTTCACTATAAATGAACATAATATTTTTTCACAACAATGACTTTATGCATTTATGCAACATATTGTATCTTATCTATCCCTTTATGTATTTTTGTGATGTTTGAAATTATTAATAGTGTATTCACTCAAATGGATGAATTCACACTATTTTTTCACCATTAATACATGAGATGCTAAATGCTCAAAATAGAACATCCTCACTATAATATAATTCCTTCACACAATAAATATTCATACATTCTTCATTCCAAATGTTCACTAATTATTGAACAGAACCGAATGAGAGTGTGCATTTTTTGGTTTCTCTTTCAAAAACCAATTTTTTTCACACATATGAAGTATTCATATTAAAAGCATAAATATCATGAATTTCCATTATTTTTTTCTTTAACACAGTCAAATATATATTCATTTCACTATTTCTTCACAGATAATCGAGATGTTTAGTTATTTATCATGCAACTTACAGTCTTAAGAGTTAGTACATATCCTTCTCAACACATTTCAGGCACACACTAACCACATGAACATTCTATGTGCAAACCTTATGCACACACTTCATACACTGCACCAACTTCTCTATATAAAGTAATTCACCCTTCACACATATAAAACAAACCAAATATGTGAGAAACTTTCTTGCATTTAAGAAACACTATCTATCTGTAATTAAAAATGTAGGTATACACAGTTTATTTCCCAATCATGGATTAATAGTGTATGCATAGGTTCTCTATTTCATATCACATGAAAAATGAGTGACACATTATTTGATAACCCGATTTATTCTTGGAAAATAGTTTCATCATGAAGAAATACGATTGTTCAAAGGACATTTTGAGTGCTTGTGGGTTTGAGTCTTCTTCACGCAAACATTAGTAGCGCGACAACCATCGATAAGTAGATATAATACGGAATATCTCTGTTTCACTAAATAATCAATAACTCTAAACCTTATTATCCAAAAATTATCCTTCCCTCATGTATTTATAGGAAATAAAATTCATTTTAGAACCTTTAAGAACCTATGATACTCATTCGATTATTCCAGTTTGAGTTCTTTCTATCTAAAATTATATTTGAAAAATCATCACCATAACCACATAAAACAAAATTTTAAACTCACTAAAAACCATATATTCAATATACATTTTGTGATGCAAACTAAGTTTCATCATATTTCATTAATGCTAAAAAATTTAGGCCGCTCAGATGATGCTCATGAAACTTGGATCGAGCTTTGTACTTCATAGCATAGAGCTCTATTGAGAAGATGTTTCAAAAACCATCTTTAGGTAGGAGACAAGAATTGATGGGATCCAAGGAATATGAGATGTTCATTTTTAGATAGAATGGCCAGGATATTAAGATCAATTTGATATAATTTATGGGGAGTGTGACTGGATTATCAAATTACCTGGATAAAATTGTTGGTGAATCAGAAGATCCTTGTTAATTCGGTGCAATCCCACATTGAAACAAACTCAGTATTTTGGCTTCTTTATAATACTTGGTTTAACATAACCGCTTCATAATTCTCCTCTCCCTCTTCATACAACTTCGTACTATTTCTACAGGTATGCCTAGGTTCCCATGTCCTCCATTGTTATGCTCGTCAAAGGGGATCTCTACCACACCTCTACCACACGTAGGCACTCCCTTTCACTTCCTCAACTACAGACTCATGATGTCTGGATTAGGGTTGAGTTCACTTACCCTTGAGGTTGTAATCCTATTATCCATCTTCGTGGTAAAAATGTTTGATGTTAATACCATATAAACTTTTCAGAAAATTTATCATAGAATAACCATCTCAAAATATTCTAAAACCCAAAAAATAGATTCCTATCATGAATGGATTTTTCTAAAAATGACAAATGATTCTACTTAACATGCATGGAATCTTCGTATTTTTTACTCCATTCACTGTTGTAAATATTATGTCAACTCAAACGATCAATGAAACAAGTTCATCTGAAATAAAAATAAACACTATTATCACCACATTAAAATATAGATTTTTTAAAAGCAACTTATTCAAATTAAAACAACCTTACCAAAACAAGAATGATTCTCAATAATAATTCCTTGTAAGAACATCAAACATAAATTAATGTCACATTGGATTTTTAATGTTAAATGTACCTTTTATCAAATAACTATGATTACAATAATTACAACACATATATCAATTCAAATGGATTTTGGTTCTTCAATCTCCCACTTTGGATTTTCTTTCAATACACAATTTAATTTTAAAGTCAATGTGTTATTCTTCCCCTAAAAATTATCTCATTCTATAACAACTGAACTTCTTTTCATCTCTTTTAATCTCCTTTTTTCATAAGATATTCTAATTATCGTAAATAAAATTGATCTACCTGTGAAAATAAAATCATCAAATTTCATAAAGTATCCAATCATTAATTAATTATCTCTAATTGTAGGTGGGATAACCTAGTGTAGAAAAAAGTGTGATCAATTTAGACTCCAATTATATCATTATTTTTTTAGAATATGATGACATTCCTAAAATATTATTTGAGGGGTTGATCAACTTATATCGAACTAATATTATTTATTCATCATTGCAAAGTGACTAAAAGTGTCCAATTATAAGAATTCACTTCACCATTACCAATCGGTTTTTATATTATCATCAAATTAACAGTCTCTCTTCTTCTAAACCATACCATTTATTTATATAGTCATATATGAACATTACTCTTTAATGAAAATCTTCAATTTCTAGAATTTGAAATCATCAGATAAATATCATACCAGAACCTCATATATTAATTTGATACTAGTTAAAATATTAAAATTTGATAGTTGATCTACTTTTCTCCCTTTAGAGGGATGAATTTCATTTTTTTACTTCTTCATGACTGAATTTCTTAAAGAATTATCTTTAAGAACAGTGTTTTCTATAATTGAAATAATGAACTCCGTGATTGTTTGATACCTGAATATTATATAATATTTTCACAGTATTCATATATTCAGGACTACCCCTGAATAAATGTTTCACCTTCAACTGTAACACCACCAAGGTTTTAAAAATAAAATGAAATGTATGAAACATTATTTTAAGTAGATAGTTACAAACTATCCATTAAAAATAAATTTTTCCCCTTCTATGATTTTAATTTTGAAAAATGGACATATGTGGTTGTGATTAGTAAGTAATTTGGAGTGTGATAGAACGAACTTGTTTTTTGGTGAATAGTAACATAACCTTATGAATAGTTTTTTGAATAGTAATATGACACTTTAATATTAAATTACATTATTATTATTTTTATTATTGTTATAAGATAATGAGATCTAGATTAATTTTTCATGATGATATAAAATGAGTTGTAGTTTTAAAATTGTTATTTTTTGAATATATTAGGATTTTATTTAAAAATAATTTAATAATATTTATAAAATTGTTTAAAAAAATGTGTTCATTTTTGAAATATACCCATCAAAAAATGGTTAGGTAGAATTTTTGGTATTTTTCTAAAATTCTTGAATTTTTGATAGGTACTGAAATATAGTAAAATTTCCTATATACCAATTATCAATTAAATACACTATTTTTGACATCATGACTAATGTAAGCCCAATTTCTCCAAACTCACATTCTCTTTTTACTATTCATATCACAAAAATGAAGAATATTCATATTATGGGACAAAAATATTAATATAATTAATTAATTATGTAAAACCCCTCCTCTCCAACAATATAAATACCCCCCTCATTTCTCTCTTCCTATCACAACTATCAATCCTTGATCCTTGTATATGTTCTGGAATATCCCCTCACCAAGGCTCTCCCCCACACCCAAGACCTTCTAGTCTCAGAAAAATTCCAAAAACAAAGGCCTTAAGAAGTACCTCAATGAGAAGAGGTCAAGAGGTAAGAATCCTCATTCATTTTCTTGTGTTTTTTTTTCAATTCTTTTCTTTTCTTATACTCTCTTCAACTCCACATATACAAGAGTAATGTAATATCCAGTACGATATATATTATAAAGTTTTATCTTAATCATTATTCCCCCCACCTTTCCCTTATTCTAAATATAAATACATTATCTATGATGTGATGATTTACCAAAATCATGGATAATGTGTTTACAATTTCCATTACATCCTTCAAACCTAATTATAAAACAATTTTAATGGTTGAAATAGAATTAAAATTTTATGATATATACTCTTTAATAGTATATAGATTATATATATACATAGTATTATGTTATATAATGAAACCAATTCGTGATTATCAAAGAACCGAAAAAATGAACTAAACAGATATCATTAAAGATTTTTATAATGATTAATCATCATAAAATATAAAAAATATGAGTTATGGAATCATTTAATATAATGTAAACATATTAATAAAATTTTATTCGACTTCTTAAATTAAATTTCTATATAAAAGTAAAATCAAATACAAACCAGCCATGGAAATCATGTAAAGAACGCATTCGAAACAATGGAAGGGACAAAATTTTAATAATTAAAGGGTTAAATGATGCTATAAAATTAACATATAAAGTGTTATAAACATGAATATTTTTTTTAATATATTAAAGAACTATTTTAACCATTATAAAAGTGTTTTAAATTTTTTTTAATTAATACAATCCCAAGGTAAGTGAATTCTTAACCCAATATCCAATATTTGGGTTAACCTTCTACATTATTCATTATGTTGTACTAAAATTATTTGTATAATGTTTTTTTATATTAAGTTATATTATGTGTATTTATATTTCATAGAAGTATATATTCCATTCCATTAATTCTCACTCTAATTATATTTGTAAGGTACTATCCTTTTAAAATCCCTTCAAACATATCAATAATAAAAATTAGAAATATTATATATATATATATATATATATCTTTTTGTGTTTGTGGAATGATTGGTTTCTCCTAATTTCATGATAATTTTTCTCGATGACATGTTCCATAGAACTATTTATTTTTGGTTGAGCCCATTATATCTCAATATATGTTAGGTTGAGCCCATTATAGATCAAGATATGACAGGTCAGTCCCATTATAGTTCTCAAATTCATTGGGTACTCTGGAGAGAGAATTTGACCAAATTGTTATTACATGTGTAAGGGTGATTTGAAGAGTGATATGGTAAATATTTCCCAAGGAAAATACTTGATGTTTCTGTGCATGTTGATGAGTTCTTTTTAAATTTTTTTATTGGTTTTTTGATATCACTTGACTAATGATTTATTTCCTTATATACCTTAATGTGATATTTTGATCATGCCATGTTTTTAATTATTTTTCAGAGGTTATAAGTATGTGTATGAGAAATAATGGTGAAAATATAAATGGTATAATTATTTTTGAAAGAAATTATGTTTTTATTAAAGTTTTTTATTTTGGAAAAAGTGGATACTATTTTTGTAGCATCCTCAAATATGATTATGGGATGATAAGTTTGTTTTATGTCCTTATTTCTCTAAAACTATAAACCTAAAAATATCCTCAATGGGTAAGAATGTATTTGATTTTACAAAACTAAATATTTTGTTATTTGATAATTCCAAGTCCTTATAGTTTGTATCAAAGGATGGTTTAGATAACTTTAGGTGTTATGATGATGTTAAAAGAATACCATAAATTATTTTTAATATATGTTTAATTTGAAATGTTATATAATTTAAAGATTACCTTGTTTAACTATCAAGGATATGTCTGTTCAGTATGGTTTTCCAAAAAATAAATTGGGATGATGAAGTAGGAGGGCACCAAGAAGATGATGTCTATCCTAATCTGTAGCCTGGAATGGTGGGAATCACAACTAACTAGTTTGTGATAGCAATGGCATAGATGAATCAAGAAATAAACCGTGGTGGTATCCATGCTAGAGAGGAACATGGTCTACCATGAGGAAACATGTATTCTATATAGAATTTTAGGAGGAAACATCCTCCATCATTTAGTGAAACCATAGATCTAGGGATAGCCGAAGGAGGATCAATGATCTGGAGAAGATATTGGATGTCATGGGATATTCGAAACATAAAAAATGTAATAATAGTAATTTATTGTTTGGAAGGTGATGTCTATCAATCATGGAATCTAGTTAATAATATGAGAGAAATAGATAATCTTGAAAGTCTAGAATGGGATGAATTTAAGTGTCTTTTTCTGAAAAATTATTTTCCAAAAATTATTCTACTCAGAATAGAGAAACAAGTCTTGGAACTAAATCAGAAAGATTATGATTATGTGGCAGTATATGAATCCAATTTTAAAATATATTCCAATTATGTTATGGATTTTTACTTGGTATTTTTATCGTAAAATTATTAGATTTAATTCTGGTTTTAAAGTATTTTTATGAATATATTTGGCTTCATGAGTGTTTAAAAGCTATAAAAAACTTGTTACTTGTGATAAAAAAGATGATATGGAGTTTGGTGACATGTATGTGCCTTGTGATGAAAATAATAAGAAGTGTCTAGGTTGGTATGAGTTGGTAAAGAATACATCAAATAAATCTAGAGGTATGAAAATCAATTTCTTGTCTTGTGAAAAGTGTGGTAAAAAGCATCATGGTGAATGTCTTGTAAATTCTATGAAATGCTTACAATGTGGAATTTTTGGAAACATGTGTTGTGATTGAAATAGAAATAATCAAAAAGAAGTTTTTTTCAGAATGACTTTCAGTTTCCAAACAGGAATGAAACTATATGATTGATAATATATCAAGAAGCTATGAAAATGATAAAAGATAGAAATGAAAGTTATCTTGCTCATTTTTTTAAAGAAAAGGGAACTATCTAGATTAATTATGTACCAGTGGTAAATTAATTCTAGAATTGTTTTTCCTGATGATTTTCATAGTGTTATTCTTGATCGAGAGATTGAGTTTACTATTTACATAGTTCCTGATGCCTGGAAATTTCTTAACCCTATTATCTAATGGATTAAATATGACTTCTGGAACTAAAAAATAAGCTTTAATAATTATTAGATAAAGGAACCATTGAACAGAGCACATCACCATGGGGGCCTTCTGTCTTGTTTGTTAAAAAGAAAGATGGTTCAATGAGAATTAACACTAATTATAGAGTCTTTAATAACATTACTATTAAAAACAAGTATCCTTTAGCCCATATCGATTATTTTTTTGGTTAGCTCCAGAGAGAACAATATTTTTTGAAGGTTGACCCGAGGTTGGGGTACCATCAGTTGAATGTAAAGGATGAAGATATACCGAAATTTTTTTTTCCGTATGAGATATGGTCATTATGAACTTGTAGTTATGACTTTTGGTGTTAAATAATGAACCTGTTGTATTTATGGATCTTATTATTAGAATATTTTAGGAGATCATTGATAATGTTTTGTTTATATTTATTAATAACATTTTGGTATATTCTAGAAGTAAATAAGAGCATGAAAAACAACTAAAAGTTGTTTTCAAACCATAAAAGAAAAGAAATGGTTTGTAAAATTTAGTAAGTGTGAATTTTTTTTGAAAACATTATATTTCCATTGTCACATTATTTATAAAGTTGGTATAACTATTTATCATGCTAAAATTATGTTTGTTGATGAATTTCCAAAACCCAAAAATATAATTGAGATTCATAGTTTTCATGGTTTTATATTCTATTACTGGTGGTTTGTCAAAAATTTTGTACAATTATCTAGTCCACTGATTATGTAAACCTGAAAATGATTTAAATTAATTTGGAAAAAATAATGTGCTGATTGTTTTCAGAAATTGAAAAGAATATTGGAGAATTCTATAGTTCTGACCTTACCTTCCAATAGAATTAAAATTTTCATCTACAGTTATTCTTCTTTGAAATTAATTGGTTGTGTTCTGAAGTATTATGATCAGGTAGTTGCTTATGCTTCACGTTAGCTGAAACCTCATGAGTTAAATTACCATACACAAGTTTTTTAATTAGCTATTTTTATTGCATTTAAAATTTTATTAAATCATCCATATGGAGTAAAATGTAAAATAGTTACTAACCATTAAATCTGTTAGTATATATTTACATATAAGGAATTAAACATGAGATAGAGATGATGGGTGGAAATAATCAATGATTTTGATATCAAAATTCATTACCATCCTTGAAAATTAAATAAAGTACTTGATGCACTGAGTTGGAAAAGTAATTCAACATTAACCATGATACATTTAGAAATTTACCCTTTGGTTAATGATTTGATAAACATAGTCTTTGATGATATTTGGTAGTAAAAAATACATTGTTTTGTTTCATGTTTTAGTGTAGTTATCTCTTTCAGACAGATTTATTAATGTGAAAAATGATGATGATGAGTTATAGATAAAGGTAGAATTTGTTTAAATGGATATGTTACTAGAATTTAACCTTGATAAAGATTTTGTTTGAGGTTTGGGAAGATATTATGTGTTCCTGGTGATTCTCAACTGAAGAATGAATTATTTTGTGATCTTAACAGTTCTCTATTTTTAGTTCATCCCCATAGCACAAAGATATACAGTGATCTTTGAGAGTATTATAGGTGGGAAGGAATGAGATGAGCTATTGAAAATTTTACCATGAAATGATTGGCATGTTAATAGGTTAAAACAGAGCAGCAGTTACTAAAGGGGATGCTTCATCCCTTTCTAGTGACTGAGTGGAAATGGGAGAATATATCCATGTAAATTGTTGGAGACTACCAAAGACATCTCAGGGTAACAATACAATATGGGTTATTATTGATTGACTGACTAAATATTCTCACTTCATTTCTATTGAAGATACAATGTATTTGGATCATCTTTCTCAAATGCAACTCAAACAAATTGTCTAGTTACATGGAGTTCCTCTTTCCATTTCATTTGAACGGGATCCCAGTTTCACTTCTAATTTATTAAGGGCCTTCAGAAGTCATTTGGCACAAAATTAAATTTCAAAACAACTTTTTTATCCTCAATCAGATGGGTAGTCAGAACAAATGATTCAGACTTTGGAGGATATTATTTGTGCTTTTTCAATACACTAATAGGGAATTTGGGATCAACATATTTCTTTAGTTGAGTTTTCTTATAATAACGATTTTCATTCCAGTTTATATGTGTAACCTTTTGAGGCATTGTATTGGAAGATATTTTGAACTCCAATTTTTTGGGATGATGTTAGGGAAAGGAAGTTTATGGGACCAAAATAGTAGAGGAAGTTTCTGAAAAAGTGAATATGATACAACAACACATGAGGAAAGATCAAAGTAGCCAGAATGGTTATATTAACAATAGGTGGAAACACTTTTCTTACGAGGTTGGTGATCATGTTTTTCATTGAATTTCCCCATGGAAAAGTGTTATTCATTTTGGTAAGAAAGGGAATATGAGTCCATAGTTATCTGGATTTATATGAAATTATAGAGAAAGTTGGACGGGTTTCCTACCAAGTAGAATTGTCTCCGTGTTTATCACATGTACATAATGGTTTTCGTGTTTCAATGTTGAGAAAGTATGTTCTAGATCTATCTCATGTCTTGATCCCCAAAGATGATCAGCTAGAAGATATCATTTCTTATGAAGAGGAACCAGTTTAGATTCTTGATCAAAGAGAGCAATTTTTGGGGAATAAGGAAATCCACTAGGTAAAGGTTTTGTAGAGAAACAAAATGGTATAATATGAAACATGGGAATCTGAATATTCTATGATGTAAAAGTACCCTCACATGATTAGTATGTATATAAAATTGTGAGGAAGAAATTTATAGAAGGTGGAAAGAATGTAACACACCAAGTTTTTAGAACTAAATTTAAATTCATGAAACTTTATGTTATGTAGATAGGTAAAAAATAGAAATTAAAAATAAATTATGTTGCTTCTATGATTTTAATTTCAATAAAACGGACATATGTGGTTGTGATCTATAAGTAATCTGGAGTCTGATAGAACCAACTAGTTTTTCAGTGAATAGTAACATACCCTAATGAATTGTTTTATGAATAGTAATATGAAGATTATGAATAGTAAATTTCATTGTTATTTTATTTTATTATGGTTATAAGATAATTAAATCTCAATTAATTATTTGAGGAGATATAAAATGAGTTATAGTTCTAAAATTGTTATTTTTTGAATATATTTTGATTTTCATTAAAAATTAATTTAATCATATTTAGAAAATTATTTTAAAAAAATGGAGTTTATTTTTGAATTCTACTTATCGAAAAATGGTTAGGGTGATGTTTTGTTAATTTTCAGAAATTATTGAATTTTTTATGAATTGTGAAATACAGTAAATTCTTGTATATACAAATTATCAGTTAAAGACACTATATTTGACATCATGAATGATGTAAGACTATATATTTCAAACTCACACGACATATTTACTATTTTTATCAAATAACTGAATACTATTCATAGTGTTGGAAAAAATATTAAAATAATGATTTAAATAATGTAAATCCCCTCATCTCCTCCAATATAAATACCACCCTCATTCCCCTCTTCCTCTCACACATCATAAGCCTTGATCATTTCTTAAGTTCTACCAAATCCCTCCCAAAGTATTGTCCCTAGGTCCAAAAACTTCTGATCTCACAAAAAGGCTAAAACTAGAGGCCTTATGGATGATCTCAAGGGGAAGCGATCAAGAGGTAACAATCCTCTTTTATTTTCTTATGTTTTTATATCAATTTTATTATTTTCTTTTACTCTCATCACCTAAACTTTTACAAGAGTCATGAATGATCTTTCATGAAATTTATGATGGATTTTTATCATGGTTATTGAAATATTCATCACCATTCTTCTTCTCATATTCCTCTTATTCTAAAAATAAAACATCGTCTGTGATGTCCCGGTTTACCAAAATTGTGGACGATGTGTTTATAATTTCTATTAGATCCTTCAAACTGGTTATAAAACCATTATAATGGTTGAATGAGGATTGAAATTTTATTATATATCTACTTTCATGTTCTAGTGTTAACATATATATATATAATATTATGTTATATAATGAAACTATTTTGTGGTTATCAAACATTCACAAAAAATGATCTCAACTAATATCACTAAAGATTTATCAAATTTTTCATCCTCATACCATATAACCAAAATGAGTTATCAGATAATTTAATATTATGAAAACATATAAATATAATCTCATTCCACTTTGAGAATTTCATTTCCATACAACAAGAAAATCTAATACAAACCGACTATAGAAATCATGTAATGAACGCACCTGAAATAGTGGGAGGAACAAAATACAAATAATTAAAGGGTAAAATGATGTTATGAAATGATCATACAATGGGTTATAAACAAGATTATATTTCAAAAAGATATTAATAACACTCTTTTAACCACTATAAATGATTTTTAAACATGTTTTATGAAAGATGTACATGAGGTAAGGGAATTCTTAACCCAATTTCTAATCTATGGGTTAACCTTATACTATATACGTTATGTGGTATTATGATTATTTGTGTGATGAATTTTTTTATATTATGTTTTATTATGTTTATTTATATTTCATACACATATTCATTCCATTCCATTAATTCTCACTCAAATTAAATTTGTAAGGGACTTTCCTTTTAAAGTCATTTCAAATGCCTCTTTAATAAAATTCAGAAATTTTGTTTGTATATATAGATATATATATAATCTATGGTTTCTTCTGATTTAATTATTCTATATTACCTTTATTTCTTCCTTGGACATATTTATGTTTGGGTGATCCCATTATAGATCAAGATCTATTTGGATGATTCCATTATAGCTCAAGAAATGCCGAGTGAGCCCTATTATAGCTCTCCAATGCATTGGGTACTCCAAAGATGGAATTTGACCAAATTAATATTCCATGTGTAAGGGTGATTGTAAGAGAGATATGGTAAATATGTCCCAACTAAACTACAATATTTTTACATGCATGTTAATAAGTTTTTTTGAATTGGTTTTTACTGGTTTTTTTTCATCACTTGACTAACGATTCCTTTCCTTATATCCCTTACTATGATTTTTGTGATAATCCCAGGTTTTTAAATGTTTTTCACATGTCATAAGGATGTGTAATAAAAATAATAGAAAAAATTTAATTTGTATGAATATTTTTCAAAGAAATTATGTTTTTATTTATGTATTATATTTTGTAGAAAGTGGATACTGTTTTACTAGTATCCTCATGTATAATTATGGGATGTTTGGTATGTTTTATGTCCGGATTTCTCTAAAACTATAAACCTGAAAATATCCTCATTGTTTAAGTAGGTATTTTCTTTTATAAAACTCAATATTTTGTAATGTAATATGTTAGGGTATTTATATCAATTCCATGAGTAAAAATAAAAAAACAAAATATACATGGGAATAAAATGGTTCATCAATGATTTTTTCAATTAGGGAAATAAGGATCAGATTTATTTCTTAAACAGTAAAATCCTTTTTATTATGCTCCAGAATTATGAAAACTCATCCCGTTTTACCCTTATTTTGCTTTCCAAATTTTATCATTTAAGAAAAAAATTGATTTTTTTATTTCTTCAACTTTCCTCTTAGATGGAATATGATTATTCTCATTGAAAAGTTGTGAAATTTTATTCTTCTAATCGGGTTTCACCTTTTTAGCCAATTTCTGCTGCTCAAGTCGAATGAATAAACATTCTATAGGTACATGATCATACTTATTAATGTGTATTGTCTCATTATTCAGAATAGAACTTTTATTATAAGACTCCATTGGTTCCTCTCGTTTTTCTTCACAAGTTCTATTTGTTCAGGTAACCATGTCATACATTTATCAGCAATATTCCTAGGAAATTCTCACCTTCCACAAAATATCCAATAATCAATGGATTAATCCTTTTAAAAAACCCTATGAAATTCTTGTTTTTTATCTTGATTTTCATGAACCAAATTAATCATATAATTTGTTTCTAATTTTAATATACTTTTCGACATCATCTTTCATCCATTAGCATTGATGTTTATGGATTATTCGAAATGGTATAAGGTATGAAATTTTCTTATATGGTAGAAGAATCTCTTCAATGGTGTGACATTAATCTGATCATTCTTATTGGGTAAAGATTTTTAGACAATTTTTTTGAGATTATTCTCTTATTTATGCCCCAAGGAAGACTTTTCTGTTTTTTTTTGCCTCTACATTTGATGTGGACTTTTATTCATATAAACAAATTCATAGTGAATATTTGAACCATAATTTACTCATTATAAATGTAAAAAACTATTATTTAATAATCAAAATATTCTTCAAGATAATCAAATCTATTCTTGATAGACATTTTCTTATTCATCTGTGCGTTATGCCTAAATTCTGTAGTATCTCTCTTCACATGTGATCTGATCCCACCTTATACTAGCCTCCTATAATTATCTTGCATTGAAATATTAGGCAACCAATCAGTATACTAATACTAAAATTTCCAACAACACAAAAATAGCCAAAATAACTTGATTTATTATTTTTTGCTATGATTTTACTATATTTGAATTAATGTTGCTTTTGAATATAATGACACTTCATTTGATATTTTTGTTGGGAACAAGAATTAAAAAATTCTTTCATATCTACATTTGATGATATTGTGTATTTCTCATCATTATTCTTTAGCCATGTTTTCATGGAATTCATTTTGGAACCTGTACTTGTAAATGAAACTGTATTAGTAGGAATTAATAACTAATAGCTCAATGGTTACCAGATTCAATGAGCCTGTATCAAATTTATCTTTACAAAATATCATGATCTTTTTTCCACTTGAATGAGTACTGTCATATGTAAGACACTTTTTAGAATTATTCTTAGCAGCTTTTCTAATATCATATTATTTTAAAGATTCAACATGAATAATCTGAAGATTTATGAACATGACATCCAAATCAAGATATCTCATATTTAGATATTTCTTCTAACATTCAAGTAATTTCACCATATCTTCACATTCATTGTGGAATGTTATTAATTATATTAACTTGATATTTTTCAAATTTAATTACATTTTAAAACACTTTAGTTGAGGAAATTTTTCTCAACTTCAAAAGCTGTCCATTTTACTTCCCATTGGCTCTTAATTTTCGGAACATTAACATCATTCATTTGACTTACTTCCAGTAGATAATTATTCACCAAATTAATTATCTTTGTCTTAACATATATTTTGGATTCATTAACATTAATAGAAGTTTTATGTAGTTTCTATAATGCACATATCATTTCTGTATAATCATTCTCAGTCACATCATTCTCAAAAATAGTCTTTTTTAATTCATCTTCAACCAATGTTCATTTTTAATTACAGTCCAATATAGAAAATTCATTAGATTTTTCCTCTTGGATGTATATCTCATCCTTGTATTTAATTTATAACTTAGAATCCATGATATTCATGATATATTTATGATATTCTTAAAGTGTACAATTTGTCTATGTAAGGATCTTATCCATAACTTCTTTCCCATAAACATTTATTTTGAATTGTTCTTCGACACAATAGAAATTATCTTTGAATAGTGATATAGTTTCTTATTTGGAATCATTAATTTTTTAATGAAATTTAAATATTTGAAACATATTTTCCAATTATTTATCCAAATCCTCAACATCCTTTCAAACAGTGACTTTTTATCACATATCCCCTTAATAAAAGTAAATATTTATGAAAAAACTTCGACCAGAACTTTCATGGTATAGTTTTTGGTTTTTAAATAAAAATCACTGAGTGATTTAATAACTTATTCTTCATCACCACTTGAACCATATTGAACAAAAGGATCATTATCAACTTATTTAACAGATATTGTTGATAGAATACCATTCTGAATATATTCAAATTTTGATGAACCCTCTTTCTTCTTCTATTTATTTCACAGCCTTCTTTCCACTTTATTCTACCCATTTTTCATGATTGTTGTCTAAAAATCTTTATTAACAGTAACAGAGCTGGGAACTGAAATTTCCTTACGAGTATAATCCTTTAATTCTTCAAATTAAAATACTCAATTCATATAAGTCTAATACAAACAATTAGGACAATAAGATAGATCCAATCAAGGGTTTTTCTTTTTCTCTAATTCCAAATAATGTAATCAGTTGATCATACATGTGCACTAAGGGAGTGGGCACGGGGGTGAATCAATGCACAAAAATTTACTGATATTTATTTTCATTTATCTTAATCATTTTTAAATTGAACCTCTACGCTTGATATAGTGAATGAATCTTTCCTATTGATAAACACAAATATACCACAGGCATTATAGAAAGCAAATAAAGCACAACACACAATATTTTTACAAGGTTCCCCTTCAATGTGGGTGAATACATACCTATTGTTTTCTTGATTATTTGAGGCATATATTATTCATTATTAATCAATCAACAATTACATGTGGGTTGGTCAGGTACCACCTTGAAAGAATGGTGGGTAGGTATGATCTTTTTCCCAAATTATAATAGAATCCAACCAATGTTCATTATACTTGAATCCCAATAGTGTTTCATAATTAAAACACTAAAAATAGTGATAAAGATCACCAGATATCCAAGCTTCTATTGAAACACTAAACCGATCTTCCTCTTCGATCTACTAAGAATAAACTGATTCTACACTTTCTAGCTTCAACTAAAACAGTTTAACCACTACTGAATCTTATCAATCACACTATATGATAATCGGTTCAGTATACTCTCCTAAATTGCAGAAGAAAATAATTCTAATTCAACTCATTGTATTATAAGAATTAACAACTGAATATTCTCCAACACTCTGAAAGTTGACATATAATATAATGCTCTATCTTAAATCTAAAAAAAATCAATTAACACTTATAATGAAATGTATTTTGCATTTGCATCATGCAAGTAAAAGTTCAATTCATGGTCTTATTTTTTATGTCTTATTTAATGTTCATGAGAACACACATAGTTCAAATACTTTTATTTATTTTAATGTTTCCATTCACATTCACAAACATGGATATTTTACAAATTAGAACACCTCATGATGATTTCACTATAAATGAACATAATATTTTTTTGTTGCACTGCCTTTATGAATGTATATCACATACAATCTCTTCATTATTCCTTCATGAATTTTGGCACAGTTCAAAATTATTAATAATGTATGCACTCAACTAGATGGATTCACATTTTTTTCAACCTTCAATACATGAGATGATAAATTCACAACATTTTTCCTCTTCACTATAATATAATTCAAGCACACACTAAATATTCGTACTTATTTCATGAAAACCATTTTCTACAAATTTCACATATCTGATTGAGGGTGTGAACTATTTTTTTCTATTTCAAAATCCACTTTTGAACACACATTCCATGAATGTGTTCAAATCATAAGTATCATTCATGTGCATTCAATTTTTCTTTTGCACACACTTAGATGTATGTTCCTTGCACTATTTCATTGCGCACAATTAAGATGTTCACTTATTCCTTTTGCACTTTAATGTCTTAATAGTGAGTACACATCGTTACTAACACATGTCGATCACACATTGAACACATGCACATTCTTTGTGAAAGCCTTGTACATATACTACATACACTACACTAGCTTCCATACCTAAATAAGTATGCCCTTCTAACATATCGATTAAAATAATTATGTGAGATACTTTCTTATGCTCAAGAAACTCTGTTTCTAAGTAATTGAAAGCATAGGTATACACAGTTTCATTATCACTCTTGGCATAAGAATGTATGTGCAGGTTTTATATTTCTTCACTCAAGAAAAATGAGTAACACATTATGTGCTAACCTGATTTCTTCATAGAAACCAGTTTTATCATGAAGAAATACAAGTGTGAAAATAAAATGTATAATGCTTGTGGGTTCTAGTCTTCTTTATGAAAACAGTAGTAGTGTGAAAACCTTTTTGAACCATAGCGATTATAGTTTCTCTCTCTTTCACAGAAAATAAATAACTCACAACCATGGTAACCAAAAAAGAACCTACCCTTTGGTATTTATAGGCAATGAAAGTCATATCAGAACCTTCAAGAACATTTGAGACTCATTCGATTATTCTTGTTTAAATGTTTACTCTCTCAAATTCAGTTCAAAAAAATTAGTTTTATCACATAAAATCACATTTCAAAAAAATTAAAAAACATCGATTTGGTCTTAATTATTTGATGAAAATGAAATTTAATCACATTTTGGTAATCCTCAAATTATTATATCACTATGATGATGCTCGAGAAACATGGATCGAGCATTGGACATCATAGATTTGAGCTCCAATGAGAAGAAGTTTCTCGAACCAGCTTGATGTAGGATACAAGCTTGGATGGGATCAAATAATACTGAGGTTTTCATTGACAGATCTAATTTCCAAGACCTTAATGAAAATTTGATCACATGGTTGTAGAGAGCTGTTGGATTATCGGATAGACCAGATAAAAAATCAGAGAATCACACAATCTTGGTTAATTCGGTGTGATACCACATTGGAAAAAAATTAGTATTTTGAATCCTTTTTAATACTTAGTGAAACATCCCAACTTTAGAATTCTCCACTTCCTCTCTAGTATCACCCCAAACTGGATCTTTTGGCATGCTTTTTAACCTACCTAAACCGTCGTGATGCCTCATATAGTGGTTGTCCACCACACCTCTACCTCACATTGTCACACCATTACACTTCATCAGTTACGACCTTGTGCTAGACTGCCTAGGGTGGATAATGGATTTCCTTGTTGTTCTATTCCCCTGAGTTGGCTATGTGGTGATAATTTTTTAGGTACATACCATGTAAAATTTTCACAAAATTTCTCATTGAATATCCAACTAAAAATATTCCACAAAATAAAAAAAGGATTCCCCTCATGCGTGGATTATTATAAAAATATCATATCCTTAGAATTCTCATTAATGTACTATTCTTAGTTTTTAGACTATTCACTATTAAAAAAAATTCAACTCAAATGGTCAATGACACATGTTCTTCAGAAATAAAAACCAACTCTGCAATTATCACATTAAAATGTTTCTTTATTAAAAGAAACTTCTTCAAATTAAAACAACCTTTCCAAAACAAAAATGATTATGAATAATAACTCAAAGGGAGAACAAAAAACATTAATTTATTTCACATTTTCCTATTAATGTCTCATTGAATTTTAATCAAATTACTTTATTGAAAACAATTACAACACAAATATTACATCCAATAAATTTAGGTTCTTCACTAGTATGGAAATCCCAAGAATAAATAATTTATCATATCTATATCCTAGTGAATTAATCTATACCATCCATAATTTATTATATTTAGATCCTCAAGAGTAAATATATAGAATATTTAATTATATATATGTGGGTCAAAGTCCCATTGTTAAAATATCATAAACATAATTAAGATAATGGACATATGGGTTGGTTGCTTGTCTAATCCATCATTTAAAACCAAGTTTGTCCTTTTATGTAAACAACTGGTTGTCATCATTATAGAATTACTAGGACTAAATTATTGTTTTGAGTTCATAGGATACACCCACAATCATATTTACAGACTCCACTATATTAACGCTCTATGTGGTCTATATATATGACCAAGGACCCTCTGAGGTCCCCTAAGTCACATCATACATGGACACCCCTTATGAGTTCCTCTATCTCATTCCCAACTAAAAGTCAAAATTTACCACTCATAGGGTGTCACATCCCTCAATATCATCATAATTGTCTCAAGTTCCCATCAATATCACAGTAAAATCCATATCATATTCACTCCAGAGTTATTGGAAAAGGCCCATCTAATATACCAAGGTTATCCTAGGTTAGTCAAATCAACAAACCTATTTATAAATATTGCCGTAAATTTTTTCCTGGTGATCAATTACCAATGGGGAAGGAAATATTTTCCCTACTCTCAAATCAACTAAAACAATGGATCAAATGTATCTCAAGGTTTGATAAATGTTGAATAGGGTTATTCATTCTCAACTCATAACATTTACTTACTCAAGGGGTCTAAGGGAACCAAACATGATTTTCTATAATCACAATGTTCATCTAAATATCACCCCTATAATTCCACATATTAAAAGTAATATAATTATAATAAAGGTGTCACACATCAGTGGTAGAGGCATCTAGCAAGTGCACAAGGTTCCATTATGAACCTCAACACTTTTTGAGCTCATTCAAGATAATTTTGTTTATTTAGAAAATTAATTTCAATTAACAATTTTATATTTTTATAATGTTCAATCAGCCACACTAGCGATACCACATATCATATTCATAAAAATAATTATTCATTTACTATTGTGGGTATATTTGAATGGCAACCTACCTAAATTCTGATGCAATCCCTTTTTTAGGATCTCAGAGACTCTTTCTCAAGATCATCAATGTCCAATAGTAAAGAGTTTATCCATATAATACCTTAACTCAATTCAAACCATATAAATTAATTAATTATAATCAAATTATAATAAATTAATCAAATATAATAAATTATACAAATTAAATCATATTTGAATAAATTATTAATTACCCATTAGATTCTCTTGCCACATTGAAACTATAACGAAAATCCCAAAAGAATGTTCATGGTGTACCCCTGATGTCATCCAAAGAAAAACACATAACAGTTGGTTCTAAATCAATTTCGAAAATTATATAAATTAATAAAAACCCATAAATAAATTCCTCATGTTATGTAAATATAATGATATAGAGTGAAGCAACATGTATTCACCTTCTTATTACATCCAAATTCTATAAAATTCAAATAGACCATGAAATAATATTATTTCCCCATTGATTTGGTGGTAATCCTTGATCATCCCTAATAAAAATTACAACTAAATTAGCTTTTGAAAAGATATGTATGGATATAAAGTGTAACAAGATGGGTATCACCATAATCACTACAGAATCACATCTAAAATAAACCACAAACCAAGGGTAAATTTTAGGGGGGAGGGGATAGGTTTTCTTATGGTTCATTTAGAAATAGAGGGAAATAAAAGGTGGGTTATTCCCTATATAATAGGTGGAAAATGGGGTTATTCAATAATAACATTTAAAACATCTAGGGAAATAAAGCTTACACCACAGCTTTCATTATGTCATGGTGAAACTCCACACCACCCCTTAGGAGCCCAAAATTCCGCACACCATGCCTGCGCCCCTCCTCTATATTTCCTATTATGGTTCCTCCTATATAAAATTAATATCATACAAAGACCATGGTATTGAAGTTTTTTTTCTTCGCAACAATGTTCAACCAAACACCCATCCCTGTGAATTTTTTTCAATCCTGTTTCATAAAAATACCACACCTTGGAACCATAGTGTGATCCACATCATCAAGCTCCCCATGGTCATTCAAAATGGAGAGACTAGCGGAAACATTGCATATCCTATGTCAAATTTGAATCCAAGTAACTGACACGCCTTACAATCCTCCCAAACCTTCACTTTATCCTGCATAAACACTTGAAACAAATACCAATACTTGATTCAACTCTAAAAATGTCCATGGAATGTCTAAAACCTCTAAAAACGTGATCCAAACCCCAATTATCAAATGAATCTCACTCAAGATTCGAAAATTAAAATTTTTCTATAATTTCACAACCTATGTGGTCATGGGTCATTATAAATTGTTTAACCTTTGTTTTCATATTGAATTTTAGGATGGGAATTCTTAGTGGGGACCCTAGGGGAGTACTACCCTCAGTGTGTGATGTAATATATATCTTTTCATGTGTCATAATTACCTAGAATCTATTTCTATGTAGTGTGAAGAAGATAGTATTATTCCTAAGGTGTTCATCGACACCTTTTATGAAAGAGAGATGAAAACACAACTAGGATGTACTTTATAGTCGAAATGAATCAATTAAAGATCAAGATAATGATGGAACGTTTTTATGTATGTCAAGATTTAGAATAAATTATTAGGTTAACTTTGTTTTGTAAACAAGTAATAGAAATACATTTGACTTGTGAGTATGAGATTATAATGTATATTAAATTAGTCCAAAGGTGTATTTTACCTTGAAAATGTTAAGGGGTTAATATGAAATATTTATTAAGTGTTCATTAGTGGTGTATGGAGAAGATTAGTTTTCCTAATATGATAACTATTAATAATAATATTTAAAAGTGGGGAGAAAATAAATCCCACCATAGGTAACATTAAAAATAAACTATTTTGATGTGGATGTAAATGTTTCACTGTTTCACTTCATCCCATGTGGTGGGACCAACACCCGATGAGGAAAGGTTTTGGGTGAGTGAAATGGAAATACTCACATAGAGAATATGTTTTTTCTTAATAAGGTATTTCTTCATGATGATCTATATCTGGTGACCATAGTGATGGAAGAGGATGATCCCTTCCTGGGAGTTGTTGTACAATGTTAAATTAGAATTCAAAACTCTAAACATGAAAGAAATGTGTGTGAATGTGGATTGATTTATAAATGAGTATTTTTTGAGAGATTTATATTGATAGATCCCAATTGTTTTCTTTTTAGGGATTAAATAGTTTAAGTGTGGGGAGGATGTAGTGACCCAGGTCTTTATCAATTATACATAGATTAATTTTTAGTTTCAATGTCCTAGTATCTCTATAGGTATAAAATATTAAATATAACATTTCAAATGACCATAAAAAAAATTTAACGATGGTCTCACAGAGATTGGAGTGTTATGTTTACCCCTAAGCTTGGTTTCCATGAATATTAGTTGATAGTGAATATTAAGGGAATTTTACAATTTATTAATTAAATATTTAATTATCTCTTGTGATTGGATAAATATATTTTCTAAAAAGTATCTAGGATGAGAATTATTTTGGAAATGTCTGTGGAAAATAGGGCTTACCCTAAGTGTGAAATAACATTTTTCATATCATTAATCCTTAAGATAGCCCATCATAGGTGATTGGATTAATGAAATTAATTAATAAATGAATAATTAATTTAGTTTTGTAAAATATATAGATTTACCTTATAAATCCCACATTATAGGTCCAATATTTGGTTAGTTTCTATTTTCATTAATATCACCTTGCATTGAGAAAAAAGAAAGGGACTAGAAACATGGAGGATCTATCTATAGATCTAAGGAATGGGGTTAAATATATGATGAAATTGATTATTATATCATTTTGGGGTGAAGAATGAAATCATAGAGATAAAAAAGTTAATGTGATGGTTGTTTTATCCTTTAGGTATAGTTTCTTCCTGTGGATTCATGCCTCTTTGTTCATGATAAATTTTTTATAGAAATCCACTATTTTTTTATATAGGATTTTCATGGACTTTCTATTACCTATAATCATTTCAACCATTTTTCAGATAATATTATTATAAATTGTTAATTTCTTTTATTTAATGATGTTTCATTATAAAGACATTTGATTATCACGGACTTATTTTCTGATGGATTTACACATTTTCCTATATCCCATATAGTGTATGTTTCATATGGATGTTCAGATGGTTGGTACTCATATCAATCATCACCATTGATCATTTTTCTTATAATTTGTAAAAAACGATCATCGAAGAACTGTTCATGGTTCTCATTTCTACCGTGAGTGGTTGGAGATGAGAACATTCAGTGCTTAATAGGTGGAGAGATGGTATGGGAATCCTAATAGTGAGTGTGGGAGATTCCATGGATGCTCAGTAGTACATTTTTATATTAATGGTGTTAACTCTGTGGGTGAAGGGAGATGTTTATGGGTGGTGTGAAGGCATTTTTGAAGGTGAATATTTATGGTGGTTAAGGGAAAAGTGGATAAATATGGATTTTAGGTAAAGAACATGACTACATGTTTCGTAGTTCCAAAGAATCTATGTCATATACCTCTTTGGGTATTGTGTTAGGGTTATAATGATTATAAATATCACATTACATGTGATATTAATTCACATTGTAAATATATTCAGTGTTTAGTTAGAGTACATTCTCATTTTAACAATGTGTAGTTTGGATACTACCTATGTATGACTGACATGCTCAGGCAGCAGTATATTCCCAATGTGGAATTACAGAACACGTTCCATGTGACCAGTGAGACTCACAAACTTTTTAGGAACTACATGGATCTACCAACTAAATGATAACATCCACTAATCTCATGTATTTCATGCTCTATGTTACATATTTGGATTGTCGTGTACCATAGGACGATAGGGACCCATGTATTAAGGATATATACTGAGTTCCCTATTGATCTCATAGGTTGTGTGCATCATAGTACATTCCACGTAGGTTGACATCACATTCCATGTGAAGGTTAGTGATTAATGTGTATTCCCTAGAGGATCTTACTTATATGTATCACTCTAGTATATGCAGATTATTTCTCCATCATTAGTGTATTTTTGAATATTCCTTCTCATGACTCGTATTATAGAATGTAAGTATACTATTTAGATCATTGTTATATATATAATGTGATGGTATAATTATATATAACATTATATATGAGACATGATGAAGTACAGATAGTTATTATCTTTAGCTCTGTATGATCGATAAATAGGATTAGGAATGATGCTCATAGAATTTGTGGGTCATGTTTGTCTCCCTTATATGTTGTGTGACACTCTCAAATAATTTGTTCTACCATTATATGTTGTGTGATAACAATGTTATATTCATAAAACATGTCCTCTATATATAATTTTTGGTCCTCTCCCATCTATTAAATTATACTTACTGTGTCATTCCTCCACTAAGGTCAACATCCCCATCAAGTGATAGTTTTCCATTAGTGAGGCATGGGTCCCCAAATATAATTTATTTTAGGTGGTTTGGGTTTCCTCATAGAATTGGTGGATATAGTAGTAGCAGTTAGTACTCCACTAAATTCTATATACCCTTGGTCATGGTGTGGGTTACCCTATAGGTTTATAGAACAGAGACACAATTTCGATAAGTATTATGGTGTGGTACTTCCTTGATTCACACATATATATCAATGAGGAGAGGGTTCACTTTAGAGTGTCTTATGGGGGTGTGGAAGTAATGCTGAGAAAATTGAATTCTTTACGGCATCTGACTCCTAATTCAACGCTTGGAAACCGTTTATATGTGATGAATAACTAGACTATCAAATTCCAACTATGTTTGAATTTTTTTTCTCCATGAATCCCTAGTTTCACATGAGGTACAACCTTTGAGGATCTGAGATGAGATGACTGAGGATTCTTTATATCATTAATACATTTAGTGATTAATTATATCTTGACCCCTTCATTTCTCCATCTAGTTTACTCTCTCATACCAATGGTTTTGATTTGATTGATTTATTATATTTTACATTCTAGTTTAATGGAATCCTATAGAGTGTATTTATTCAAACCATTGCATAGACATTGTGGATGCATGTGTCATGTTTATATAGAGAAATCAGGGATCATGGATGATATTGATGTACATGGAGTTGATGTTTCTTATTTAATGGTAACATTAGGTGATTTTTGGTGATTCGTAATATAGAATTGTTGTTTTTTATGTTAGTAGAGATAGTTACGGTTGGATATCACTCTAACCTTAGCTGCAAAAAGGATGATATATTGATTGTCTCGTGATTATTAGATTCATATGCCTCTAAGATGTTCATATCAATTATTATTTTCCTATGTGGAATTATTCTAACATTTCATGAATTATTTTAATTTTTTTATTGTTTAATTGTGTATATATATATATATATTATTGTTCATTTTAGTTATTTTACATTTTGGAGATATGTTTCCATTGCAGGTCATAATAGGATATGGCCTCCTATCATGTGTGACTAGCCTACTTAGTTTCACTCACCAATCCCTAACCTATTATAGGTGGGAATAGGGTGGAAGACTCATATTACTATTGGCCTTGATGGGGCCCCATTTGGTTATTTCATGTCAGTGTGGCATAATAAAAACATGATTCCCAACACTAAACATGATAGGTTAGTGTCTTTTTTTTCTATCTGATTGTATTTTATATTTGAGTTATAGTTTACCTATTGTTAAAAAAAAGAGTAGCCTCTATAAAAAATCTAGGCCTAACCATTGATGTCTATCCTAAATCCATACAATACAAAAGTGATCTAAACAATATAATTTATAAAACCATAAATGATTCAATTATAATTTACACATGGTTGTTAATATTATGGAAAATATCAACTAGATCCATATAATATTTTTAAATTTCACTAATATCAAAATATATTGAAAAATAACATCTTTAATTTTTTTAAATTTTTCTTACAGTACCTATAAATTTATAGAAGTTATGAAATAATATACATCACCTAAGTACCAATCCCCCCTATAACCCCTATCCTAATCGAGAAAAGGAACTCCAAAACATATCATACACAATGCTATTTAGAACCCAATGAACACTAAAAATCATATACACATATATATAGAAATTTATTTTCATTTTTATGTATCTATAAGACTAATATTAAATGAGAAATATTTTTTAGTTATTTTACCATAAAACAAATAGTATATCTTATTCTAGATGATCACATAAAACCCATCATTAAACTCACCATGACTTCTACCTTTCCACAGAAGAACATGAAATATATTAAATAAACTAAATTGAATCTATTAATTATTTTTTTCTTCTTAAGAGGTAAATAATCATGAGACAAATAAATCAATATAAATTTTAAATTTTTGTTATGACTATAGTGTCCCAAACACATCCTAAGATGAGGATGAGTTATGGTGTGGATTTCTTTTCCTCTTCAAACCATAATGGGATATTTTTTCCAAAATGGAAATATTTTTAAAAACCAATCATGTGAAATCCACAAGACCAAATAATCTAAGTATAAAATATAAATGTAATGAAAAAATTATTTTAATTTTATCACCATAAAGTTCTACTACAATGTGCATAAAATAATGATGTTTACAAATTCTAGAGGAGTGCATTAAAAATTTTATATGGATTAACCATTTAGGAAAGTTGAACTATCAATCATAATGTAACTCTCTAAAATTATCTCTCCATTTACATCTACAAGATAATGAATATAATATATGATGACAGAAAATTCTCTTATAAGGGATTTCTATATGAAAAATTAATTCTGCAAAATATGGGTGTTGTCATTGTTAAGTCATTTCCTCCATAAAATTTTAATTTTAACATAATTCACCCTATTAAAAAATTTCCTATATATTTTTATATATTATGATTAGTTATATTAATGTTCGTAAACCTCAATTACTCCAAAATCATGCATTAATGTTTTAAAATTTATCTCCATGGTTTTATCACTGGTCAGCTACTAATGAGATTAAAAAATCATTCATAATCTCACTATAAAAATAATTATGTCTAATAAAAACCATTGAATTTGAGAGGTATTTTAATTTTTAGAGACCACTTGGAAATCACTAGATCAATGAAGGTCATACAAAAATTAAATTCTATGTAGTAAAAATTAATTTGTTTAATATACGATACATCCTATTGTGAAATGATTCTTTATCACCTATAGATCCAAAAAAATATTGATAATATATCATTTGAAATTCAACACAAATATTGATGTGATCCTCTCTAATATTCTAAACTCTTGGAACCATTATATTTTGGAAAACTTTGTAGTCGTGTGATCTCCTGTAGCGATTACATTCTAGTGTGAAACCACAAATTCATGGATTGTCTTAGATGATCCAAATCCACACTCCTAGAACTGGTTCCATAATAATTATATGTACACAATATATATGATACCAAGTTATATTAATAGTGAATAACATGGATATAATTTACATCATTTACATAACTTAGCCATTTCATCTAACGAATAAGTAAAAAATTTATGAACCCATGGTTTAGTGTAATTGGATATTAGTGAAGTTCCATGAGGTATATAGTTATTGTATTTGTTTTCATTGATCAGGTCACTTTGTATGTGTGTTAATGTAAGGTAATAGAGATAGTTTCATCCTAATTAAGATGTAGATGCTTCTTATTTACTTGTGAAAAGGAGTATAATGAGCTACTAGACTTCAAAAACTAACAAGTTAGATTTTAGTGGGTATACCAAACCTAGTGATTATTAATGTGGTGTATAATGATTCTTAAAAATAATGATTGGATGATTGTGGAGTTATCTTTAACTTGTTAAAATATAAGTAAGGATTTTTCTACTGAAAAATGTATTGGAAAACATATAAATATGTCTTTATAAATAGAAAAAATTTGATTAATGTTATTGAATTGTTAACTTAAATTTAAATAATATATCCATGGAGTTATGATCTTGAAATATTTTAAAATCAGTGAAGGAATGAACTTGGATGAATGTTTGATAAAGGATAGAGTTTCATTTAATAAGTCCCAAAGTCATTTGAAGACGTTTGATATCTTGGCGTTTATGGGGAAATATTTTAACTATAGAATATATTTGTGGACTCTTGTATTCCATATAACTTTTGAGTCTAGCATAATACTTCATATTGGACATAAAATTTTGTTTTCACCGTAATACGTCTGATGATCAGTCTATGATTTTTAATGATTTGCGTATGACTTCTAACAAAGTTGAATTTTTCTAATTTATTAATAATTTTAAGTAGATCATTAGAATATATTATTATACATATAATACATTTAGAAATAATTAATACTTATTATTTTTTTATAATTTCAATTTCTTATAGGACATCTATTGTGACCTAACAAACCCATAATGTAACAAATAATAGAGACATCATAAAACTTTTAATGCCTTGTGATAATCAGTTACAGACTCAAAAATGTATAAAAATAAAGAAGAGATCCAAGTAATTTATCTGCTATTAATGAATCATATTAATTTGAGCCAATATAAAACTTCAAGTGGACATAATACTATAATCCATGTATGAATTTTGGAATTTTTATGGCTTAATATTTAGCTTAATATTCAAAAAAATTATATCTTTTTAGAATTAATATTCATAAAGTGAAAATAAAAAGAGTTAAATCCAAATACATTATTTCATGTTAAAAGTATTATGATGTTATGTTGAGACATTATCCAATATTAAGATGAGAAAAATTAAATGAGAATAATATATGAGATAAAAATTGCATTTTTTGTGATTAGGGAATGAGGATATTTAAAAATGAAAATTGGTGTTAATAATGAAAATTAAATCCAGTGATGTTGATGTTTTTCTAAGATGATTAAAACATCATAGTAGAAATTTTATTTCATTGTTAGTGATTTTAGTTGGAAATGGTTTACTTGAGATTCAATTAAGGAATTAAAATTGGAGCTGATGCTGGATATAGAACTACAGAAGCCCTCGTAGCACATAGTGTTGGTCCACACAAAAAGATATGATTATATAAATTTATTTATATAGAAATTGATATTTTGTATTGTGTATTATTTATGGTCTATTTCTAAAATAAAGTTTCTTGAGATTATTATATGAAATACAAATTAATATATGTATAAGAGGAAAAATTAGAAGTAAAAAATAATATGATATTTTTTGGAATTACCTTTACCCGTAGAGTTTAGGAAATCATGGGACACACACATGTAAAATTATATAGATAAGTTATGTTGTGTCATAGTTTTAGATGCCTGAAAATATAGATTTGTTACTTTAAATATATATTATAATATATTTTCATTTATGGAAGTGTGAGAGGGCCTAAAAGAAAGTGTGGGGAGGTTGATGAAAGATAGATGAATGATTATCTTGAGAAGTAGTTAGCTATCTTAATGAAAAAATAACGCTATAAAATAAGAAGAAGAGTGGATGTACTAAATAGAAGAGAATAATTTGGGAGAACCAATATGGATCTTGAGGAAGAGGAGAATCAAATACTCATAAAGAAAAGAAAATATACCATGAAATAATGAAAATAAGGTGATGAATTATTTTAAATGACCAAATATTGTCTAAGAAGAAGAATAATAATATTGAAAATGGATTATGTGCCTGTAATATTTCTTAATATTCATTGGTAGTCAATGAACTTTGTGTTTATTGAGAGTATTATAGAAAAAATATTCAAAATAAGACCTTAAATATATGATACATTTGGATACCACGGTCCATGATTTTGTTCTTTAAGATCTGTAGGTATTCAAAAACTCTATATGAGAATAAGTAAATCAAATTGTTAAATAAAAAATATCCCCCACGATATTCGAGATATAGTTACATGGAAGAATAATGTATGTAAGAATATTCAAGAGATTGATTAATATGGGATAAAATATAAATACATATTTGTTTTGGAAATATAATTATGATTCAACAATATCATATGGTGAATTCTCACCTACGTAATAATGTGAGAGCATGAAGTATGATAACTTCCCAAACCTTCTTTTAATTTATGTAAATATTATAGTAGAGAATTTTTGTCTTGGTAAAACCTGACCACAATAAAGAGTACAATTCTTAGAGAATTTGAAACCTTGTAAAATCACAATTTTCATTACTTTTTCAACTTTATTTATATTTTATGTGTTGTATGTGGAATGGTGAAAAAAATAAATCCATTATTGTCTTAATATAAAATATGGTTTTATAAACTGAAGGTAGGAAATAGTTAAAATATAAAATAGTTTTTTTAATAAGTTACAAATAGCTAATTATCCCCCTATATCAGGCTTCAACACCAATACCGAGGGGAATTTCAATTGCTATTAAAGACAGTTTCCCTCAGACTGGATCAATATTTTTTCACTGGTATTTTTACTAGAATATCTAAGTGTGGATTTTTAGAATGTTTTGAAGAACCACTTGTTTAAAATTCAGATTCTATCCCTATTAGAAAAAATTTATAGGTTTAAATCAATAATTTATAGAATGTTATGAAAAAAGAAGTTGATACACAGTGAAAGAAATGAAATATAAAAGATGAACCCACACTAGATAGAGTTACTCAGATTGGTAAGCATATTAATAAATATATTAATGATTATTCCTCTGAAGATTAAAATTCTAGGTCTGAGGATAATAATGAAAATAGTCTTATTGAATATATCGAATACCCCTACTTTGAGTTTAACGAATACAAGTATAAAATACATGGAGAAAATTTTATGTATTTATTTGAGTTCATATATTATTAATATGATAAAAATCATATTTAGAAAATGATTTAGAACAAATTCAAAATACATTTGTAGACAATTGAAAAAATGAAACAATGTCTTCAAAGAGAAAAAATTTAAGGAGAAGTCCCTACAAATCAGTAGATAATATTTCTCAATGGTTAAATATAACATTAAATAAAACATTGATGAGAAAGACAATGTTATGAAAATTTGCAATGAAATGATCCATGATCTAGAAGAATAACACTAAGATACTCTTGGTGTTAATGAATCTCATTTAGAATCTCAATATTGAAGAATCAATGACTTTGATAATTATCTATACTAAATGTATACACATTATGATGATTATATGACGAATAAAAACATAGAATAAGAAGATAACTAGAGATTAGTCGGGAATTATAAAAATTACCTCAACATAATGTGTCGAAATATCAAAGTGAAATATAAAAATATGAAAGAAGATAAACATTGAAAGTATTAAAGATATGAGAAAATAAATTCAACAACATAAACTAATTATTGGTGTATTTCATATAAAAATATTCCTATTAGTGGTAAAAAGAGTATGAAATTATCCAGAGAATAACCTAAAATATTCTTATGGATGAATTTTTCCCATAACTCTGATAAATCTATTTTCACAAAATATGCTTTAACTATAAATGGGGAAGTAATGTGAAAATTTGGTAAAATGTTGCTGAAAAAAATAATTTTAAACCCACTAAGGTGTCATATGTGGATATAATAATTTCCAATAAAAGATTATCCACTAAATAAATATCAAAATAAGGGCGTTTCCATCCAAAAATACCATGCATAAAACTCTTGAAAAAAATAATTCAAAAAGGAGGAGATTTCTTTGAAGTTATCAATATTTCTAGTTGTTGGGAAATTTTGTAACTGAATTTTGGAATAATATTTATGTAAATGGAAGAATTATATGTCCTAAATTCATGGGGAGAAGATTATTAGCTTTGAGGAAACATTATATAAATAAGTATATGTCATATAAAGTGTATATTATATCCTTAAAAAATATATTTTATTATTTTGAAAACATGCATGATTATTGTAATAGTTCTGTCTACTACTATTAAGAGTGTTGGTTCGATGTAGCACCCCCATTACATGGCCATTGAGTAGTGATCAAACTATGAGAGTAGTCATTAGGACCTCATACGTGCCTCCCTATATTCCAAAGGAAACCAAATAACAATTATGTAACATCCCATTACCAATTTACTTTCTAATTATTACATTATATTAGATTCATTTTTTTATTTGAGTGTAGTTTAGAGTTTTCTATAGTTTCTAGATATTTAAAAAAAAAATTGGAGATGCACTATGAAGGTTAGGGGTAGAGTCATAAATTGTGTGTGGTTGTAGTATAGGGACATAGTTATATTGTAGATCCCTAGGTAGGGGTTTTATGCCAATTCCTGATATGGAATGGTTGGGTCATGGACCTCAGGGATGTGGCGTATCCAATTTTAGTTCCACCCCCAAATATAAAATGGTTACAATATGGACCACCAGGATATGGTTGTTGGCGTTTTTTGAGCCTATTCCAATTAGGAGAGGTTTTTTACATAGAAGAGAGTTTGTGGAATGGATGTGGTTCTAGGTACCTACTTTATTGTAAGGGGAGATATGGCATGGTACTTGGGACGTTCCATATCCTTACCTTGTGTAAAGTGGATATAGCAAAATGTGTGGTGTCTTTTCATATGTTTGAATGATTGGGAGGGGTTGTGGCATAGACTAGGGTAAATGAACCATGTTCTGGAATTTTTACCATTATCCATCATAGACATGCGGGGCTGTAGCATTGTCTGTGTTTTATAGACAATAAATTTTCAAACACTGTTTGTTATTACAGACTTCTACCGTTCATCTCCCATTCAATCCTCATTCATCTTTTTGGATTTTCAAGGCCATAAAGAGGATTTTTTTCTCTGCCAACCTATCTTATTTTCATATTAATGCGTTAGTTGATGAACTTTATCCCTTTGTGGTAAGTAAATCTTATCTCATATGGAATCCAAAACATTTCCATCTCTCCATCTTTGAATGATTAAAAATCGTATGATGTTGATATTTTTGAACCTTTATTAGATAGGATGTGTTTCTATGGATTCCTTCTAGATCGTTCATGGTAGTGAATCCCTATTGGCATTCTTATTTTTGGTGTATGATAAATTGATATAATTTTTAAAGGTAAGTGGTTATATAATAATTTTACCAATAATTAAAAACATGATTTTATTTCATTATTATAAATATATTTTTAATTGTTTTCTAAAACAATAATTATATGATTTGGTGATTGATTTCAAAGGCCTGGGATTTTTTAAATAAAATTTATTTTCAATGGATTTTAAAATATCTTGTGATTTTATAAAATATGGATTTTTATATCGATTCTTGAGAAAAATGATTTAAACTATTATTTTAAATGTCATGAATTTGGGGAAAACCAATATTTTGGTTTTGAAATTAAAAAATGAATGTTTAAAATTTATATTGGGAATTTGATTAGTGAGTTAATTTAAATGTATGATTTTACCATGATTGATTGATTGATTGATTCACTTATGATAATGGGTAGTTAGTGAGTGATTATGATAAGCACACTAAGACTTGGACTCCCATGAAATGGATTGATGATTAAAAATCTATATAAACCATGTTTATCTTGATTACACCAATAAGGATTTGATATATTCTCTTCTGATGGCCTATGCCTTGGGATGTGCATTAACAAAATTAGCAAGATGATGAATTGAGAAGTTTTAGGATCTTTTAGCCTATAACTAACTAACCTTCAATATTATATTCATGTTTATTAGTTTTGTTTTCATTATTAAAAGACAACGAATATATAATTTTACCCTTCATTTCCATTATATTTTGTTGATAAATTTTCAATTAATATAGTATTTGATATATTTTATATCTACTTGATTTTGAATCATATATTGGATTAATAATTTAAATTGAATTTCTATGGCTTGTTTTATTTAAAATTTTAGAGAATTTGGTTTATTTTTTAGAAATTATTATGGAAATATTGTTGAGACTATACTAGGATTCTTATCACACACTCTAACTTTACTTTTGGGAGTTTGTAAATTCTATTATTCTAGCTCCCAGAAAAGGGAAGGTGCCACTTGGAGATGGTGGGTGTGCTTGATTCATGGGGTCCTGGAGTGATGATTGTTATTCGTTGAGTCATGGTACACTTGTTAAATGGGGATTGTAAGATTATTTCTTAGTGTTGATAAGCTATATTTTTCAATCATTTATTACATTAGGACAGATATGAAAACATATAGTACTTTATCTTTGAGCTTTGTTTGGAAAAATTACTTTTTATTGATTTCCCTTCTATAATTTTATTGTACATTGGAAAAAATATTCCCTTTTTACTTCTTGTTGGTGATAGGTTCATGTCACCAACCCAAGGGGATTGTTCACACCCATCAGGTTATGTAAGAGTTGGTTTGTGTACCGAAATTCCAGGGTATATGTAATAGTTCCGGAAAATTTGGTATCAAATTTGATGGTTTTACATCTATTTTTGAAGTCATAATGCTTTCTAGAATGTCTTCTTAGATTGGAGGTAGGATTTTCTTGAATTATGTGGGTAGTTACATGTGATTTTATAGCTATATCTCATTAAAAAGAGTCTTAATTCACCATAGGTATTTGGGAAGAGTTTCTTTACAAAAAACATTTATCTGATTCTAGGCTTTTCCAAATTTTATCTAAGTATTATAAATTCAATGAATTTTGAAATTCCTTTGGAATGGAATTGATATCCACATATCCTTTATTTGAGTTGATTATATAAGTTACCTTGTTGATGTTTTAGAGTTGAATGTTGGTGTTGTGTAGTACTGTTACCCTAAGAAGGCATTTGAACAGACATTAAGATGGATCTGATGATGAACTTTGAGAAGCGAACCCTCTAATTGATCAAAACCTCATTGAGATATGGTGTTTTCTATCAACGATTTGGTATTGGTGCCTTCAAATGTTCTTGTTTAGGCTCTAATTGTGTAACTTTTAAGGGATAAATCTAGAGATCATGATTTGGAGTTTATTCACTAGAAGAAACCATCTTTATAAGTATCATACAATCATTAATGAGATGTGTATTATTTGAAAACTAATGATGTTATTTTTGAGTTTTTGTAAATTCAAACTTTTATAATGTTAAAGTGTGTTACCTTTATGCTCAAAGGGTCTATCAGGAGATTTTGGGATTTTATAGTTACAATAGTGAACATTAGGGATTGGTGTGTAAATAATTCTGAGTTATCTTGACTTAGATGTCTAATCCATAATTGTTGGTGTTGGTGAATTCTATGGAATTTATTTTCCTCCAGTAGCGCAACATGATTGTGACTCAGTATGTATACCACTTTTTGAAAATGTTTATATTTCTCCTAGGGTAGAAATGAATGCATAAATGAAAGAACAAAGATTTATTATGGTTCTTCCATGTGATATATTATCTTAGTATTTCATACTATATATCACTTATTTTATAGACATGCTGGATATACTATTGGTTGAAGAGCTCAACCTTAATGGTAAGTCAGAGTTAAAGGGAGTTCCTTTGACTCATAGTGGAAGTTATATTAGTTCCTTTAAAGTAAACATGACGTGTGATTATTTTTTGGAGAATCTCTATAATAGGTGATTTTAAGGAACTATTATGGAGTATTTGAGGGCCCCTCAAACTTACTTCTTGTGTGGTATGGTTGGGCATTTTAGGGGGTTTGTACTGAGGCACTGAATATTTGTGGTTCATGTGTTCACTCAGGCCACCTGAATATACTATTTTATATCTTTTATTCCTTTTGAATTAGAACATTATCATCAACACATTAAATTATTTTGTTGAAATTAGATGATTAATGAAATAATGGGTTCTAACCATATTAATAAAAATCACTTCTTATTTACACATTGGAAGATTCTCTAGTGGAAGATGATGCATTTCCAATGATAGTGACAGGTTCCATCACTATATATACATCTTTAGTTATTATGTTATTTGATATTGGTGTATCTCATTCATTCATATCGAATAATATTGAGAATATACTAAATATTCCTTTGATGCTTATGTATTATGTGATTAATATTACTACACCCCTTAGAATGATGAGAGAGTAGAGTTTTCAATGTCCCAATTCCAGTTTATCTCTATAAGACATTGAGATCACTTGTAATTTTATGGTTCTCAACCAGAATCCTCTTAAATTATTCATGTCATATATTGGGTTGTTTATCATGAGGATTAAATTTATTATTATCTTTAATGGGACACCTTTATTGTATTTGATAGAGTGTTCGATGTTTTTTATGGAGAGTGGGACCCATGGTTGAGTAGAGCCATGCCTTCTTTTATGGATTTGACTAGGTTGATATTGGTGTTCATTTTTTGACTTTTAGTGAGAAAATTTATGTGGTGATATACCTCTATTTTTCTTTGAGTTAGTGTTTCCATCTGATTTTTCTAGCCTACGACCAGTATAGAAATGGTTTTATTTATTTATTTAGTTCTTGAAACTAAACAAGTGTCTATTCCTTATTAACATATGGAACCAAGTGAATTGACACTGTTTAAAACCTAGTTTGATGATTTTATAGAAAGATGTTTTATATGCCTAAGTGCGTCGTCTTGGGTGGTGCCTATTCATTTTGAAAAATGATAATAGGATACTTCACCTTTGTCTTGATTACAAAAAACTAAATCAAATAAAAGTAAAGAAAAATTATTTTTTCCACTGATATATGATTTTTTTGACTATTTTAATTTGGAAAATTATTACTATAATATTGGTCTTTGATCTAGTTATCACCAGTAGAGAATTAATGAATCTTACATCCAAAAGACTTCATTCAAGAGTAGGCATGACTATTATGACCAACTTGTGAACCCTTTTCCAGTAACTATAGTTTTTATAGAACTATGGAATAAGATAATCACTGAGTATATCAAATCATTTATAGTGGTATTTATAGATAACATCCATGTTTACTCTATGACCAGGTAATACCATGTGTGTCATCTAATATCACTTCTAGAAATCTTGAGAGATCGGTGAATTGACATGAATATTTTAAAATGTAATTTTTGGATTCTTAAAGTGAGGTTCATATGAAAAATGGTCCAGGACAAGGTTTTCAGTTTATTCTAATAAGGTTAAGGCTATTGTGATATGGTAGAAACCCCACAATTTTTTTTAAAATTATTGTTTCTTGGTCTCTTTAGGGTATTATAGCTAGTTTGTTAAATATTTATCTAATATGGATTCTTTGATGACCTCTATCGGTCAAAAAGGTGAGATGTTTTTTTATTCAAATTTTTAGAATTATTTTTATCAGTTGAAGAATATTTTTAATCATGTACTACTATTGATTCTTTTAGAGGTTTGGTAAGGATATGTGGAATTTTTTGAGGCATCCAGTTTCTTTTTGTGTTGTTTTATTATGAAGGTTGTCTCATAGTGTCCAATTGTTCGAGATTTATTGGGCCACTTGAGAAGAACTATCTTACCCCTCATTTTGAGATCACTTCCGTTATGAATGCTCTTATGAGTTGGTGGAATTCACTTTTTTGTCTAAACTATTACTGTCCATTTTGATCAAAATATTCAGCGTTATATTTTCTCAAAAAATATTTAAACCTTTGAAAAATATGGTGGATGAAGTAAGTGAAATATTTTTATTTTGAAATTGCTTACATAACTAGTAATGTTAATTTAATGGATGATTTTATAAGTTTAATAGTTCAAACCTTGACCTTGAAAGAATTATCATAAGAGTCAAATCAAATGGTTCTCTTTTCACAATTTTATTTGGGAGTTCAGGATGATGTGAATGAGATTATTCTAAAAAATGGTTATTTGAACTTTTTCCTTTCATAAGATGATTCTTAAGAAAAATTTTCTTGATGAATAATTACATGGAATTAGTGACTAAGTTTATGGTAGGGAGACCATTGGTGGGTGATCATTATCCTATGAGGGTATCCTATTTTTCTAAAAATGATAAATTTTACTTTTTCCTTTGAGAAAATCCATGATGGGGCGAGTTGTCAAAATTCTTACTGGGTAGAGATCATTACCACTAATACTATTTTCTATGACCTGAGATGATGATTATGGTGGCGACATATGAGTTAATACATTTCTGACTTTGTTTCTCATTATTTTTCTTATTAGAAGGTTCGAGTAGAGAACCATAAACCTTAGGGATTACTTTTGTCCCTTCCTATGACGACATGAAAGTGTGTTGAGATTTATATAGATTTCATAGTTGGATAATTTATTTCCTGTTAAGTGACTAATATGATATAGTATGTCATCAATCGGATGACCCAATTAGCTTACGTTTTCCCCATTAAAGATACAACCAACGTTCAGGATTTGGTAAGTTTAAACGTGAAGAATATTATTAGATTTCGTGGTGTTCCATATATCATGGTTTTTTATAGGGATCCCAAGTTTACATCAAATTTTTAGATAGGACTATATGATTCACTAGGATCCCATGTTATATTGATATTGAATTATCATCTACATACTTATGGCAAGATATAATGAACTATAAATCTCTTGGAAGACCTGCTTCATTCCTATAATCTTGATTTTAGTGAAGCATGGGTTAACCACAAGGGATTGGTTTATTTTTTTATAACAATAATACCATTAATGAATTAATATATAACCCTCTAATCCCATCATTTTTATCCCATGTATGTCTATACACTGTTTTTGGGATATAATTATCATACTAATCATTGAAGACACTATTCTGTGTTTTCAATTAGTGAATATGTGTTTTTGAGAGATTCACCTCATTTGGGTCACTGATGGCTTGGGAAATAGGTAAATATTTCACCGAGATATGTGATACCATTTGAAGTTGTTTATTATATGAGTAATTTGGCTTATCATTTATCATTTACTATATAGTTAATGTTTATCTATAAATTTTTTTCATGTATCATAGCTCACGAAGTACCTATTTGACCGATATCATGTTTTGAGCTGGGAGGACCTTGATGAGGAATCTAATTTATCCATGAAGGGACACATCGTCAGGATTATTGATTAAGAGATAAAGGATCTTTATTGGATTAATATAATTATTTTTGCTAAAATATCATGGTTATGACTCACATGGTATTTGAGAGTTTGAGGATCCAATGAGAGAGAAGTAACCTCAAATCTTCAACATGGAGTGTTCTTGATATGATTTCTAGGGATAAAAATTATTTGTAGTGGGGCATTTATACCATCTCATTACCAATTTTAGGTACTAATTAGAACATTTTCATAGATTTATTTTTTGAGTTTAGTTATATTTTTATAGAGTTTTATGAATTTTTAGAGTTTTTTTAGGGTTGTACCATGGAGGTTTAGGGATGTACAATGTAGTGTTTATGGATACAATGTAGGGTCTTATATATAGGATAGATCAATTGTAAGGGGTTTTGATACCCCTTTAAAATATTTAATGATTAAAGTGTGAACCTCAAGGCTGCAATGTATCCAATTTTGGAGCCACTAAAAAATATATAATGGATATAGCATGGACCACCCAGTGACAACATGGTGGGTTTTGGGCCTCTTCTAATCCGAGTAGGGCTGTGACATATGGGTGATCTATGTCATAAATGTGGTTATGGGTGACTCTTCTATTTTAATGGGAGATATAGAATGGTTCTTGGGCTACAACATAGACTTACCTCATATAAATAGGATCTGTTAAAGTTCGTCACATGTATTTAAGAGTCCGGTTAACTAAGAGGGGTTGTGAAATGGCCTGGGGTGGCTACACCATGGTTTAGGTAATTTTTAACATGCAGCACTATGTCTATGGAGGGGGGGGGGGGGGGGGGTGAGTCACAGTATATATTTTAAAGATTATTAAATCCAAAATTCCATTTATTATTCTAGACTACTCTCATTTATAATTTCATCATAACAAAATTAACTCTTATAAGGGAATGAGCCCAGTAATAGATGGATGAGTTGGGATTTGGTATAGTAGATTGTTAGGGGGAAAACATGATGATGGGAACCTATTAGGGTAATATTATTGTGTTTTATTTTCGTTTTCCTCTATCATATAGAACTAAAATGATATGGAATATTTTCAATATTGGTTTGTGGAAGATTTCTATCGTTGATATCTTGTTATGAGATATATGGTTGTTTTTTGTTATCAACCTATATTACATTGGTTATTAATTATTTGATTTATACTATTTTCTTACTCAAATAAAGAGGTTATAGCCTTCTCATATACCTTATTAGAACCTTACTGCTATTCTAAAACCTCAGGCATGTATAGAGGAATTCTTGAGGTCACGTAATTAACTAGCTCAGGGAATCTGTTTAGTGGCATCCATTTTGGGATATTACAAAGTGGTTTCAGTGTTGAATTATTTTCTATAGTATTACTATTTGGTAAAGGTAAACAAGAGACTAAGATGTGTCAGATCATGGGAATGAGATTTTTCATGCGAGTAGGTAACCCATATTTTGGAAAAAAAACACAAGTTCCTACTGTGGTGTTTTTTATTCTTATTGTTCACATGTGTCAATTGAATGTTATATCACCTTGGGAGAAAAAAATATTGTGTGGTGTTATTATTTTCTAATATTTTAATCATCTGATAGCATGAAACATGGTTTTGTATGGATGCATCATTTTAGGCACATACAAATTTATATGACATGCATTATATTTGGAAAACATGGAAAAGATGGTTATAGTCGATCTGTGGGAGATAAAAATAATTTTCTATTAATTTATGTTTTTAAAGAACAGTGCCTAAAATGATATTTTAAACTGTTTAAATAGGAATATGTTAATATAAATAATTAAAATGTTGTAAAACATAAGCTTGTAATTTTGGGAGTTATTTTTACCCTGATATAGAATGTGACCCTATATAGTGATAGTCAAGTGTAGTGACATTATTGTGGTGATAACCATAGGGATAGTGTATGTGGAGTTTTTTGTTAATGGGTAGTTGAAACTACTCTTTTGGATAACTATGGAATTGATATGTTATGTTACTTAAATGTGTGTTCATAATTATACAGAGATGACTCCATGAAAACAATTTTCAATAGGGTGATAGGAGGGAACCCCCGATAATGTGCCTCTGATAGTGGGATTATATCCCTAGATGGTTTTGAGTGATAGATAGGATAATAAGATCATTGATAATTTTGATCAATTTATGTATTTAATTGAGAGAGACCAAGGGTAGGATGCAATGATTGTTTTTTATCTGACAAGGGAGTGCCAAATAAAATATCCTTTGAAATTTACTAGATAGGGTAGACATGAGGCAGCTAAGTTATGGATTGAATATATCAAGATGATTATAGATCAATTGAAAGCTTTTTCAGGGAAGAGGGTTATGTTAAAAACATATATGTACTGAGAAACATTGATATTATTGTGGGATATCACTCCTTAGGATGGGTTGTTGGAGAAAAGGGTATACAAGTAATTTCAGGAGATGTTCCTAGTAAAATTTTCCCTCAAGATGTTGAGTTAATAGAGAGCTGTAGAATTTATATGGTTTACCCATGGAGTATGTAAATAGTGGATTATTCTAGCTACTTCACCAAATTATAGCACTTTTGTCTGACATTGATAAGGGATGAGGCAACTATAAAAAAATGTTTTCAGGATGGGATTATATGTGAGATCAAGTCCCATGTGAATATATTTCATTCGAAATGGTTATGGAGGTAGTGAATCAGACTCCGATATATTATGGTAACAAGAAAGTGGCCATTATTAGTAGAAATATTATTTGATATGGGTGATTGGGTTTTATATCCATTGATAGTAGGAAGCATTTTTTTGAGAACATTCACTAGGTTAGTGGAATTTAAATTATATAACGGAGAGGATCAACCTCTCAAGGTGGTGGTCAAGTGTTTTATTATAAGTGTGGAAATCATGGTCACATGAGTTTTTACTATCCTCAACCACTAGTGGATTGTCAATATTGAAGAAGGATGAGACATGTTCAAAGGATTTGTAGGAACCCTCAATAAATGGGTAGTGATGGAGGACCAAAATAAATATAGAGAACTGGAATGGGATCTTATACATTGTTTCATTAAGGAGGATAGCGTTATACTAGTTTTACCAATCAGGGAGGGAGATGAGAAGTCTTAGGATGAGAAATTTCATATCACCAGTTAAATGAATATAAAAGGGCTCATATATAATTTCAAGTTAGAGGGTCAAATCAGATACATGTAGTTCATCCTGAACCCATTGGTAATGAGGTTGTCCATTGACTATCTAAGGTGTGATTCTTATATCCTCCACACTTGATAATGATTAATTTGATAAAAGATAATCTCATTAATTTATATATTTTTATATTGTTCATAGTGTGGGTCTTATGGTGTATTTTACGCATGAGGTTATGTTGATCAAAATTCCACTAGGGGTGAGATCAGAGGTTCCTCGTTATTACAAATATTGTATCCTTGAAATTGGTTTGCACCATATCCTCTAGGAATTCTATTTCCTTGAGATGTTAGGTTTTTACATGATATTGGGAATGTAATGGTTTTCTTCATATAAATGTCACGTCAATTTTAACCATATAATAGTGACTTTCACAACCCCTAAGCTTGAAACTTATAATTATCAAGGAGAATAGGATATCCAGAAAGGTCATGTAGGGATAGTTCATTAGCAGTTAGGTGGTATCATTACCTAGGATTATAGTTTTACTCTTGACGGGGAAGGATTGAAGAATAATTTATTTACTCTTATGATGGATTAGTTTCAGGATGTGTTTTTGGAGTAGTTATCAAGGCTACCACCTGAGAGATTGGTTGAGTTCAAAATTGAGATGATACCTAGATCTGATCTAGTTTTCATTCCACAATATAGAATAACACATATAGATCTTTATGTGTGTAATATTAATTTCAATGAATTAGAATCTAAAGGATTTATTTATCTATGTATGACATATTTGGGTTCCCTGGTTCTATTTTATAAGAAGGTTGAAAAAACAGTATGGTTTTGTGTCAATTACAGAAAGTTCAACCAGATGATGATTAAGAATCGATATCCTATTCCACATTTAGATGATATATATGAAAAGTTGATAGGTTATTCTATATTTTCCATGATTGATTTAATATTATGGTATCTTCATTTTAATGTGATAACTTCTAATATACAACAAAATCAGTTCAGAGTGGGTATGGATTTTTTTTGTTCATCATGATTCCATTTTTTCTGAAGAATTCTTTTACTGAATTTGTGGACTAGGTGAACTAAAAATTTCGACCATAATTGGATTATTTTTTGGTCATATTTTTTGATGATATCTTAGTTTACTCTCAGACTCATGAAGATCATGAAAACGATCATGAAATCATCTTGAGTACACTAAGAAATAATACATTACACTCCAATATATCAAAGTGTCATTTTGGGATCAATAAGGTGCATTTATTTCATTACATTATATCTAAATAATGTGTGTAATTGGACCCTAGGAAAGGTAGTGTTTTTTATGGGGATAATTCTAAGAATGTTATTGACATTAGAATACCATTGGATTTAGTGTTTTACTACCAAATGTTCCTCAAATAATTTTTTTTCTCTTATAATGACTGCTCTCAAGCCTGACAAGTACGGGAAATAATGTTTAATGATCTTGACTAGGAATTAATATGGCATTTAAAAAAAGCACTAATTCTGATCTTACCCAAATTGTGTAAGAAGTACACCTTGTAATATGATGTAACATGGATTGGACATAGAGTAGTGTTGTTGTAGTGATATTTATTCCTGGATTATAGATCATGGAAAATGAGTTTGCATGAAAGGAAATTTCTAACACATGATCTTATGTTGCCCATTATATTTCATGCAATAAAATAATGATAGGATTATCTCCACATTGATAAGTTTATTGTGTATTCTGACCATAGGAGCCTTAAATTTATATTTTAGTAGAATGATTTAAATATCTTGTAGTGTATATGGGTTGATTATATATAGTATTTTGATTATGATATATCCAATATGCCAGGAAAATGGAATAGTGTTGTTGATTATTTGAGGAATAATACACAGACTAATGTAGTTATGGAGTCTATTTTAGAGAAATAAATGATATCCTTTTTCAATGTGATTCATATAGGATCTTAGAAGGATTTTGAATAGATGATACTCACATCCATTTTCATTTATCCATCTCTTATACACTGGATTGAGAGGAGGCAGTATGAAGACCTGAATTGTTTGGCATTGAGGGATAACATAGATGGTGGGCAGCAACCCCCATACTGAACCATATATGGATAAAATATTATTTGTATTCATGGTATTTTTTTATGCCTACTTGAATGTGGTAGGGTAGGATTCATGATTTTTATGTTTCAAAGTGGGTAGTTGGTCTTAGTTTGAAAAACATTTATTGTGATTTTCATATAGAGTAACGGTGGCTAGGAATGAAGAAATAGAATATTGGTTTGGTGACAAGATTCTACACTTGTCAAGAGGTAAAGGATAATAACTAGTTACATTCAATTATTTTAAATCTGTTTCCCAATTCGTAATTGAAGTGGGATGATGTTACCATGTAATTTTTGGTGGGTTTGTTGAGGGCTCCTCAGAAGATTGATTCAATATGGGTGACTGTGGACTGATTGAAAAGGATAGAATGTTTCTTTCCAATTCAGGATAATTTCACCATTGACCAATTAATTGAATTTTATGTTTGGGGGATAGTATGTTTTCATAGGGTGACTCAAATTATAGACACAAATCATGACTTGTTTTTTACCTCAGAATTCTTTAATGTTTTATAGAAGGATCATGGAAATTATGTGCTTTTGAACACAAATTTTCACCTACATATGGATGGGAAATCATAATGTACTATCTAATTGATAGAGGACAGGTTGAGAACATGTTTCCTATATTTTGGTGGGATTTGGGAAAAGAACATACACTTGATGAGTTTCCCAATAAAAATAGTTATCATGAAACAATTCATCTGGTACGATTTGGGGCTCTCTATAGTAGGCTATAAAGACCACCCTTATGCTTGATTGAAGAACGAGAATGAATTTTTTTGGGGTAAGTCATTTGTAAGAGATATAAGAATTGGTTTAGTTGTTCCTGAAGAATATGAATACAACATAGAGTAGTCATAATTCATATGATGATGGATTTTTTCAACCTCTTGAGATTTTTGGGGGTGGGCATATATTCCTTTCGGTGTCTCCAAGGATGGGTCACTATCGTATTCAGAAATATGGTGAGTTTTTACCCAGGTATGTCATGTTGTTCGATATATTATAGAGGATCAATCGGGTAGAATACTGATTGAATCTTCCATAGTGGTATATTTCTATGAAAAATGTTCTATATGTTTCATAGATTCATCAATATCGACCTGAATATTCTCTTTTAGTTGATGTCGATGAGGTGGATCTGGAGGTAGATGTGTCCTTTGAATAGGAACTCACTCATACTGTGCATCATGGTGAGAATGTTCTTCAGGGTAAGACCATGACTTTGGTCTGAGTGATATAGATGTATGGCCATGTTCAAGTTGAAAATTTGGAGAGGTAAGATGATATGTTAGCAAAGTGGCATGATATCTTTACTTTTTTGGCCTAGTAAAGGTGGGAGAGTAGATCATGGATGAGTTATTATATGGTGGGAAGATTGTAACATGCAGACCCTCTAATGAGTTATATTTTTTAATTCATATTTTTGTTGAAAACATGTCAAATGGTTAAATAAATATTTCCTAAGAGTATGGAAGGTATCACTCTTCTGAAACCATGTTCCAATACTGTGTGACATAGATAAGGGGGGCATAGGTTTTAGAACATGAAAGGGGTTTCTTGGAAACTATGTGAGGATTGAAAAATCCATTCAAACAGATTTTCCATGGTTTTACAAACCATGTGACACAATTTCCTCATGGGAAGAGGAGTAATCATGATTGGTACATGGTTTTGAAATCCATGTGACCAAAATATACACATCATTAAAAAAATAATTTCAACATTTCCTTCATAATATTATTTCCAATTCCCTTGATTTTCAAACACATTAATCCTATAGTAGACTATATTGACAATAACCTTCTTTCAACTCTTCCAAGTATTATTATCCTTCAATTATAGGCCATTTAAATCACCATTTATTATGATTATAAGTCCTAGGTAATTCTAGGATTCATCTTTCTTCTATTTATTAGAAGAATCAGAACCTATTTTCCCTCTTCTTATAAGTCTCATGAACCATATTTATATGGGGTTATTCATTTTTGTGATTGGGGTAATTTTATCTTGAATAAAATTTTGGGGTTGGATGAGTAGTCATCTATGATAATAAGGTAGGTGGTTTAAAATATATCTCTAATAATTATTATGTTTATCTTGTGTATGTGGTTGTTCTACTGCACTATCAGGCTACAAATTTTTTCCCCTGAAAAAAAAGTAAATAATTCCTTTAAATGACGTGTTACACCTTTCACTAATCCATTATAACCATTGATGATTATGATACTTGGCCTATAGCCACCCATGGGGAATGCCAATCAATTTAAAATAGTGAAATGGGTTGTACATGATAGAATTGAATATTTATGGGTAAGGCTAGTTAATCTTATTGTATGAGTTATTTTGGTGTGAAAATATTATTAAATAATAAATTGATGAAATAATATATGGTTAAATGGAATTTCTTTAAATAAATTATGATATGGTTTACATGGGAAATGGGTTTAGAGGAATTGGGTAATTTAGACCAAATTTAATAAAATAAAATAGTTAAATGAAAAGGTTCAACCCTTTTTTTTAATATGATAAATGTTTTAAGTGTTAGACCTTTTTAATTTGTTATTAATGTAATGGATTTTTGTGTTTGATATGAAATTCTACATCAGTAATTTTCATGGTTGGACACAGAATTCCATTCATCTTTGTTAAGGATGTTGGACATGTAATTTCACATTACTGATTGGTATTGTTGGAAATTGAATTTTTTATCCTCTATCAAATAATTATATTGATTCTTATGGTCTAAAATATATAACATGTATGATATATGGTTCATACGGACAACAAGGTTTGAAGCATGTTTGATTGGCTCAGGTGTTATTGGAAACCTGTGGGCCTATGTCACTAATTGAAAATTGATTGATTATGGAAACCATTTTTTTACACTTTTTTTATTCATTTTGATTATACACACACTATTATTTTACTAGATATTTCAATAGAAAATGTTAGTAATAGACTATTGAGTTGTACTCACACCCTACTTGAGTGGTCGTTGTTACTAGATCAGATTTATTGGTTGTAGGGAAGGATAAGGGAAAAGACCCATTATTAGATGGTTGTGTTAGGGTTTGGGATGGCGCAAGGATAAGGGGAACACACTTAATGATGGGACCCAGTTGTGGTATTTCCACTATTTATTTACTTGGTATTTATTCTAACATATTCCACTACAATGACATGACATGTTTTCTATATTGGTTTGTGCATACTTATCATGCTTGGGATCTTATTATGAGATGCATGTTTATTATTGGTTATTGATATTTATTATTATGGTTATTTTTTATTTTATTTATATTGATGTCTTATTTTGGAAAAAAGGTGTATTCTCCTTAGGTGCCTTATTAAAGCCCCACTATTAGTTGATAGACTCTAGTGTATGGGGAGTTCAACCTAAGGTCACGTAATGAACTGTAATGAGGAACTGGTTTATTGTAAATAAGTTCAACACATCATATCACTTATATTCTGTATTGATAAACTATTTCTTCAAAAGAACATATTTAAACCATATCAAATCAATAGAATACTTTTTAAATAATTTATCATCACTAGGACGCCTATAATAAAACACATTTAAAAAAATCACAGCACTCTAATAAATATGTTGAATCATTATCTAGTGGTTCTTATATTATCCCAGAACAACATCCTAGGTTCAAAAATTCAACCCCATTGGGTTTTTTGTAATCAAGGACATATCCAGTGAAATCCAAGACTAACAAAATTTAACAAATTCTAATGTATTATAAATATATTTCCATCACTCTAATTATATGTGTTCTATGATCAATGTAGAAAATAAGATATCTATAGATAAATTCATGCCTAAAATACAAATTTAATTTAACCCTATATTTAATTAAACCACTTGTTAAAAAATTATGATGTTTTATCAAAACTCCACCCACCTTTATCTATAACCTTCATTAAATACTTTAACACATCCTAGTGGAAAAAATTTCCTCCAATTTCATACTTGAAGCAGCCCTTAAAAGGTATATGCATCACCTTAAGGACAATATTTATACAATAATTGCACTTAATTATAATGGAAATATTCCTCCATCTAATCAATATTTCACTAACATTATTAATCCCACTTGGAAATTTTACAGAAATGGTAATGACCCCTTCTAACAAAGTTAACTAGATTTAACATTATAATATATAAGGATATGGGATTACATAACCTCTCCAAGATAATTGAATTGGTAAAATAAAAAGGTTATACTTATTCTTACTAAACACCCGTGTGGATGTATGTTTTTTAAAAATGTCTACCCGCTGATGATTTATTCCACCATGTTCTAACATGGTAAATACATTATCTATGTTCTCCATGATGAAATGATACCTTATTTGAATATCATTAATGCATGAATTTTATATTGTAATCTTCATTAGTTTAGTGGTGTTTTTATTATCATAAAATGTTTTATAGGCATCTTCATATTTTAATTAAAGTATTCCCTTTATTTATTCATACATAATAGTTGAGTATAATATTTTAGGATGAAATTTACTCTACTTCCACAGTACTATAAGATATACTTTAATTGTTATTGAAAATATTTCCTACACATTTACTAATGATATATAAGTTTCATCAACTTATGGATTTTTGATCCAAAAACTGCCATCCAAATCCACATATGAGGAGGTATATAGGCCCTAATCATTTTATTCATGTTAAACTAAACCATAAATGACTGTGAATTGAATAAGCCTCATAATCCTTTTAACATATATAAGAGTTACTCCCTTTAGATTTCTCTAAAATATAGATACCATACATGTAGCATAAATGATATCAAGCCTATTTAGGGTCCAATATAATAAATTTCCAATCATTCTCATGAATTACGTGGGATAAATAAAACATTCTTTCTTATGACTTCCAAGATTGTTGAAAATTGTAATCAGTTTTAAAAATGGGTTGAATTCATAAATTTCAAATTTATTAAGAATCAGCTTATATATTTTTCTAGTAATACAAATTTCAATTCCTATTTTGATTTTCATGATTTCTATTAATTTAATTTAGTTATATAATATTCATTGATAAATTAAATTTCATGATCATAATCAATAATAATTCCTCTACTTAATTCGGTTTCCAAACACAAAATATAATCCCATAAACAGAAATGAGCACCATGAACAAATCTTCCTCACTAAATTTTACCTATTTTTTTTATTTAAAGCACATATTCAAAACTCTGTCTTTTTCAAGTAAGTGTTCAATTAGGCACACTAAGCCCCATGAGCTTACTTGAAGCCGTAAAAGTTCACTAATTTTCTCCACATTGTCTTATCATTTAAAATTAGAAATCATAGAATTTTCTCAATATAGGCTTCATCCATAAAAACCCCATTTATTAATGGTTTATTCACATTCATTTAATATAATTTTAATCCACGTAGAATAATGCAATATAATTAGAGTAAATGTTACTTAATTATCACCACCTATGTGAATGTATTTCAATATAAACACCTCCAACTACTGAATATATCTTGCACACTATCCTTTACATATTGATATCATATTTATATGCTCATATGTTTTGTCAAAAAAACCTATTTGTTTATAATGATATTATAATCTGAGAGTCTCTTCATGAGTTCCCCAATGAGAATTTTCTCTATTTAGTGTTGCTTCACATTAATGTACTTGACCCATGAATCATCCTTCACTAATTCATCAAATTATGTTTTCCCTAATTGATATAATAGTGCACTATGATCTAAATTAATAATTCTATATGTTTTTTATAAAATTAATTTTCCATTGATTATGTTTGATTTATTGATATTTGTTATCTATTCCTACATTAGTTCAGTAGTCAAATATCATCAATAGATTATTCTTCTTGTGATTCAAAATTATTATAATATTAATTTTTTGGATTATTTTGAACTCTAGAATTTATGTGCAATTCATCTTATTAATCAAAAATTTAATTCAAATATGGAAATATAGATTTATTTTTCACCTTTTCTTTAATAAAATTGATATTGAAATTGAAGCATTCATAGGCCTTACTATCTATATAATAGCCTATAAATATCACTACAACTAATAAGTATCCACAACTATCCTAATATACTTCTTTATTATGGATATAGAATTTAATCACAGACACTAGAAATTGTTTTAGTATTGGATTTCATAAATTTCATGTCTCATAAGTTGTATTCTCCTCTTTGGGACAGAGTGAACTTGAATTTTGTGTCTATGCCTCATCATGAACTACTTCCTTCCAATAGTGTCATGATTTTCCTGTATTAATAAGAATAATATTTTACAAGTTATTAAATATAGTGTTTTAACTATTCATGACACCTGTTTTTTACAGTGACCTCATTGCTGAGACTTCATGATTGATTTAATGCTTCTTTATGTAATTATACACCATAATAGAAGTGTAATTTGTTCCATTATTTAATCTAAATATATTAATTGTTCTGAAGCTTTCATTTTTATCACCCCTTAAGTATTTATTGATTAATTTCATTACATCATTCTATATTCATGTATACATGATGAAACCCATTCTACTAGAATCACAAAGAAATAAGATAAAGTGCCTCTCACCTCATGTTATAGGATGATTTATAGGGATACACATATCAATATGAATTATGTAATACAAGTAAGGTTATGATTAATACTTTTATATATTAAGATTTATTACTCTATTTATTCATATAGATTCCTCAGATTCCTTATCATGGTAATCCATTAGCTATTTAATATTCATAGAATCCTTTTAATTTAAAAAATTATCCATGATTTTTTGATGAATGTGTCCATGACTCTTATATAACAATATTTTCTCCTATTTCAGCATAACGAAACATGTCTTCTCCTCTATATCCACCTAGAGTAAAAAAGATTCTTTTTGAACCCTTAAACAACAAGTTTCCTACTCTACTAATAGTAGCCTAAAATGTGCACTCCTTTATCTAGATCTGAAAACATAATATTTATGTTTTTGTATTTGATATCTATAAATGTGACCAAATTTTTTCCATAAAACCGTAGAACATAAAAAAAATATTAGATAACTTATATACCCAAATAACTTTTATTTTTATAGTTTTATATAATTCAGATAAACTTTTACATAAAAATATTCATGACTACAACTTAGTATCATTCCCACTATACACATCTTTTCGTATTTCATATCAAGTCTTCAATATCTCCCTAAAAAATCTTCACATTCGCAGCCATTCTAGACTCTAATAATTTTTCATTATTCTTCATAACCTTAGGAAATAAAAAAAATATCAAGGGTGAGATCAAATAATCAGTGAGCTAAAACTTAATCATTAACAATTGAATGTCATTAGTGCAATAAGATGAGAATGAGGTTATGATGACATAATAAATGTACATGATTATAAAATAACGGAATTAATAGACATCAATACTATGATCATCAATCATGAAACATGGAATATTGATTTAATAATTGAAAGGCTGATTGTAGACATTAATCATGAGCCATCTGATGTAAATCATGATCAAAATGATCATTAAAACCGAAAATATTTTTGCCTATAAGAAGTATAAAATACATTTATTTAAAAATAATATCATTATATTACCTTTCTTAATCACAATATTTCCATAAAAAAATTGAAACCATAGATAAATAATATATGTATATTGGGACACAATTTTCATATCACTGATACATATATAGTAACATTCATCATAACTCATTAAGTAACTATCACAGTTACACTAGAAATAACCATCCCAGTTTTCTGTGGAATAATCATCACATAATATCTTTGGATAAACCTAATCCGTTAACTCCATCCTTTTAAACAATTCATTAGAGAGTTATAACAGTCCCAACTAACATTGATTTATAATGCAAATTACTTTAATTATAAAAAATTCCCAATAATCATAACATAAATAAATTACATAGAGATCTCATTTCATTATAAAACTCAATGAAACATCCATTTATTGATTTATAACATGATCAACCCATTGAAAAGGAATGGGCTCCATGAAAATATATTTGAAATAATCATAATCCATCAAGAGATAGAATATGGATAGTATCTCTATGTAATATCCCCAAGGGATCATAAGAATCATCATGGGTTGTTGGAATTGATGATTTTAAATGCCAATAAAAGATCATGAATTATATTCTTCATGAAAATACCGTTTTTATTTTGAAAATAAATTTTAAAAAAATAAATTATCATGAAAATATTATGAAAATTTTTATATTTTTAAACAAAATATGAAACTTTTTAAATAATATTCATAGAAAATAATGGTCATAATAGTGGGAAAATCTATTTACATTGTAAAGGATAAACATAAACATTCTTTTCAAATATTTTGTAAAAGGATTCTAAAGTAACCCATTTGGAAAACATTAAAAATTTCGTTTTTAGTTTTCAAAAAAGAATGTATAAGACCCTATAAAATAGTTTAAGGAAATAATTATTTTTTTTGGAAAATATCATTTTTTGAAATATTTTTGAAACCATATATATGGAAGAGAAAGATTCCAGATCTAAAATAAGACACAACATTGGTAGTACTTATAAAAAACATTCATCATGTTTCATTATTTAATAAGGGGGAAATGGAATTTAAAAATTTTAAAATAATATAATAATAAGGATATGTTTTTCAAGAAAAAAAGATCGTATGATTTGTCCCTAATTAACCTTGAACATAAACAATCTAAAAAAGAAATGAGATTATAGAATAATTTATTTTCCATTTTGGTAAATGTTTAATCATAAGCCCCATAAAAGAATAACATCAAATAAAACATTAAATATCATTATTATGTGGATATTCCGGACATATTATTTTATATGGGTTGTATATACACATCATCAAAAAATATTGGTGCATATCGTAAACATATATCCCAAGGAAAGGGAGTTTGAGAAGAATAACCCTTACTAAGATCATGTCATTGAATTAATAATTAATCAATGAAGGGATTATGGGTAAAAAATAAATACAAACAAGAAAATTTTAAATATATAATAAAATAATTTAGAGATAAATTTACACATAATCATGGAATAAAAAATTTAATTAAGAAGAGATATAACCTAGTGAATGGAAATTGAGTTATGAATCTTTTACCACTCGGTAACTTTTAAGTAAAATCCCATTGGATAAAATAAAATTAACTTAAAATATGATAAATTATATATGATTTATTATATAAAACGTTAAATTGGTAGTAAACACACTATATAAAATAAATTATGTTGATAACCTTAAAATATGACTCAATGAAAGGAAATTGAGATAAAATCTCTTACCTTAAGTCTATGAATAAAATGCATTCCATTTAAAACATGTATAATAAAATTATATCAATTATGTTATTTAATAAAATATTTTAAAATAATATTAAATTATAATTAAATAATTTATTTCAATTATTTTAATGATATATTTAAAAACATAGTCAGCAAAGTCCATGTTAGGTGCTTTGAGGATGTTCTGACCATAAATTCAAAACAGATTTGGTTTGTTGATTGTGGTCAAAAGGGTCATCATTAAATCATATACATGATAATAATAATGATATAATTTTCATTAATATACATTTATTATATTTTTAAATCCAACTATTAAATATAGTTATGAAAAATGTACTATGTTTCAATTTTGGAGATGGTAGGTCGTACATACGCATGACCAACGTTTACATTTTACAAGAATCATTAGGAAAGATAGTATGTATTATTTTATTTTTACATATTTATAATAATATCATAAATTTAATATTAATTATTTAAATTTAATTATATATATCAATAATGAGATGTGGTGATGAAAAATGTATCACATTGCATTTGTTGAGGCGATAGTCAACACCAACACAAGAATGACATAATAATTTCTTAGGGAATGGAGAGGCTAGAAAAAAATGATATATAATTTTTTAAGAATTATAAATATATCAATATTATCATATATAAAAACTAATTACATCATTATAACCATCCAGTATAGGTGTTTTTGTGAAATGAATTATATCGTTCTTTGAGGCAGTTGTTCACCATACACACGGAAAATGGATTCCATTCCCAATTGACAGAAGTTAGAGATAGATATAGGTTATATAAAAAATATAATAACATCATATTATAATTAATATATTTATTTTATAATATCATCACGGTTGGTACATATTTTAAGGAGGTTGAAGAAGAAATAAAATAAAAATGCTTGGTTAAGAACTACACATCTTTTTTAGACAACCTCCTTTTCATTACACATAAATAACTCTAAAGCTTTTATTATACCCAAAATAACGCCTCTAAAACATGGTGATGGATATAGGGAATTTATTTGGGTAGATAATAAAAAAAATAGTGTTTTAAGTGATAATAAAATTGAATAAGTGGTACCCTTTTATGAGATAGGGGTGGAGATCTTTTGTAATTTATAAAAAAATATATTAATATAAATTAACTCTGAAGTAAAAAATGGATAAGAATGGATATTAATTCAGGATAATATGATTTCTAGTCTAAAAACACTCAAAAATTAAAATTTTTACATTTTATGATCACATTTGAACGGATATAATTTGGTTTTAAACCCAAATTGACCTTCTTCAAACATAACGTGACAACAAGGTTTTTTACTCATTAAGGGCCATAATTGTTACTATAAATGAAAAAGAGACTTTAAAAGAACCATAATTGATATTAAAAACCTCATAATAAAAATTTGGGGTAAGGTATGATTTTTTAAAATTTTATATCATTTAATAAAATATAATTTTCATAAAATATCAATATTGTCAAATTATAAATAATTCATTTACTTTGACATTAATAACAGTAATAAAACCAATGAAAATAAAAAATAATATATTTTTATACATACATAAAATTATTTTTATATCTATAAAATTAGTGGGTTATGTTAATTATTTAAAATTATATTACTTTTAATATTTTTGATATCGTTTATTTTATTATTATATTAATGGAATAATTACTGCATAAGCGTTGTTTCAGCATTTATGGTCATTATTTATTCTATAAAAATTAATCATAAATTATCATGATGAATACAAATATTTTAGATTAAAAATTAATATTTATAACTGATGATATCTTCTATGTATCCCCATGTTATGAATATGATAACTATAAAAACAAGAGGGTAACATATTTCACATTTCATTACATAAATATTATAAAGGTAATGTTGACATCCAAATGGAAAAAAGACATATAAACAAATATCGGATGTGTGTGGATAAAACGTAATCATAAAATGAAATTATAGAATGCGTTAATTTCATTTTTGAGTTTGCGTAATTATATTTAAACCTCTAATAACATGATTTACCATTCACCATGATATCAAAAATTACTAAGTTTACTATTTATATTAACAAAAAATAAAGAAATCCTTTTAAAAACTTCGAAACCAATGATTCAAAATATTGAATACAATTTTTTAAAATTCAAAGCACTGAATTTTTAGAATTTAATTTTAAATTAATCTATAGAAAAAAGATAAAAATTGTTTTTTTAAAAAATCTATATTTTAAATATAAAATGATTTTTATACTCAAATAGAAAATAAAGTTCTTTTAAAAAAATTTAATTAGATTATTCTAAAAAAATTAACTAATTAAATTTTAAAAATAATCTAAAATATATTTTTAATTTAGAAATACATTTTAAGAAAATATTTTTCTTAAATAAAATTTAGTATTTTCCACAATTCAATGAATAATCAAGGTTTTTAGAAAATTCTCAAAATATACCGATAACATAATTTTGAAATTATTATTTAAAAAATAATATCCTCTTTTTATAAAAAAAATTTATATAATTTCATTAAAATAATTATAGTATATTCTCAATAAAGGAAATAAAAATATTTTTTAAGAATACATGTTTTAATCGAGTAAAATGGGTTTTATAAAAAATTGAGCACGTGAATCCTAATAATTAATCAATAAATTTATATTGATTAGTAACTTTATATGTATTTAATAATTAAATTATTTTTACACATACCTACCAATCAAGTGTCTAGGTTATAACAGACATATTTGAATAATAATGTTTCTGGGTTTGTTTAAGCTTAGTATTGTTTTTATTATATGTTATAGATCATAGTAGTTATTTTTAAATATATACATGTTAAATTATTCCCCATTTAATATATTTTATCATTTTAAAATGAATTAGTTCTTATTAATGAAAATAACCCTTTAAAAATCCCACATCGTAATAATCGTTAATAAAACCTCATCTTGAAAAGAGGAAAAGGGAAACAAGAAGGTCATCTAGAGTAACACATAACACGGTTTCAAGATCAAAAACAATTAATGGAAATTTAATGTAGGTACATGGAAGTTAAAAATAATATCCAAGGATTAATATAAAGTGATATAAAACATATTCATGAATGTTTTAACCATGAAAAATAATATATTTGTGATTGGTTATAAGACTATTGATTTCAAGGCAAGAAAAGTAAATGAATAAATTTTTTATTTCCAGTTCCTTTTCCTAGAGTTGAGGAATTTATTTTCCATCTAGACTAATAAAATAATGAAATATAATTTCTTTCCAAGTATAACATCAATCTTTAATCAAATGTTTCCACAATTTCATCTTTTTCTCTGAATAATGAGCATTCAAGATAATTTTTATGACTCAAGTGGTAAAATTAACATATAATGGATAAAATATTACAATAAAGGATAAAAATTTATTCCTCATATCATTATAAATTAAAAAAATGGTTTTTATAAGATAATATGAATCCTAAAATGAATAAACCTTCATATTAATAAAAATAAAATTAATCTCAAAAATTCAATGATAATACCAAAACGTTAAACTGAATCATTACATAAATAAATATCCATAAAATTCATCAATATATTCCGGAATAATCTTGAAAAAAATCATAAATATTTTTCCATATATTTTCTAATGATAAATTTAACATTTACCACAAAATAAAATTAGTTTCTGCTATATTAAATACCCAAAAAAGTTATATACCATTATTATATAATAGCCATGATATGATAATCATTCCATAAATAAAATTAATCACTATAAAAAAATTATGGTCATATATTATTTCAAAATATAAATCAGCATTTAATCCTCAATTAAAATCGAATAATATTCTATTTAACTTAATTATATGACATTTTAACAATAGTGAACTTCTTCCAAAATAACATTATTCACTTAGTCACCAAATAACATTTCAGTATCATTGTTTTATACAGATAAATCATATGCTACCAAAATCAACATAATATTAATTTTCTCAATACCTTATATATAAAAACACTTTTATATTACCTAGGACTCCACATAGGCTAGTAGTAAGTGTCAAACCCTTATCAACATTCAATTATGGGCTCAACCACATGTCATTATTAGATGTGATGAGTTCTATCATGGACTACAAGTTGTTTTTTTCTAAAATTATATAATTATTATGAAATTCCCCTTAATCATAAAACATGATTTAAACCCTAAATTTTAAAACAACATTAAAACATATTTCTAAAAAAATTTAATTATTCCTCAAATAATACTAAATGATAATCCTATTGGTTATATATAACTCAAAAAAAATATTCTACAAAAATATCATTATCCACCCTAAAATTACCTCACTTAAAAAGGGTATTTAAGACTCAAAACAAGTGATCAAACTCAAAATTATAAACCATTTATGACATTTTTAACTCTTAAGATAGACTCCTCTTGAAACATCATAATCTTAATTGTTATCTAAACAATACTCTAATACAAACTATAGAATCCCAAAACCAACACTTATATATCCAAAGAAAAATTAATTTATATGTTTGGGTTTTATACCAATAAATGAGACCCAATTTGTTTTATCCAAACCTTACAACATCAAAAGGAAATATTGGATTACTTATATACTAAAAGAAATGTACTTTAGAGAATCAAGAAAAACTATCACATAAATAGTGCCCATGACTTCAAGAGAGAATATTTCCTATTATATCCATATCATCATGTTCAATAATAAGTCTTCAACATCTTTCAAAAAAATAGTCACATATAAAACCTTTTAGGAATTAAATAGTTTAACAAAATTCATCATAACATAGTGAAATATGATACATAAGAATGGTGAGAATAAATTCTTAGTAATGGTAAAGATAAGAATTTATAATTTACTGCCATCAATGAGAATAATATGTACATAATGGTATGATGACATAATCAGAGTTCATGAGCATAACATAAGTGAATTCATATAAATCATCACCTGACACAACAATCCTTAAAGATGGAATAAATCATTAAAAATGGATAGGTCATTTTAATTAATAATCACAATCCATGGGGTTTAAATATATATCAAATTAATCATCAAAATACTATATATGTTCACCATTAAAAAGAGAATTTTTTTTCATTAAATATAAACTCAATATCCTACCTTGTGAAATCACATGATTTTGGTAATATCCCATAAAAAGTATTGATAAATCATATATATATCTAAGGGAAGCATTTTAGAATTACTCAGACATAGTGATTAACCTTCATGGTCACACATGTATTTACTATAAAATATACACTTGAAATAACCCTCATAGTTAAATTTGGAATAAGAATCCCATAATCTATTAGTAGAAACATAATAAGTTAACTTCATATATTTAAAAAATGCATCAGAGATCTATAATGGTTTAACCAAACATGGTTTATAATTGAACAACCCATAATCATAATCAATTCCAAATAATTATAAATTAAATAAAAAACCTAGAGCTTTTATTTCCTTATAATACTTATAGAAACATCCATTATTTCTTTTACAACTTCATTATTCCATCGAAAAGGAATGGGTTCCATGAAAACCTATTTGAAACAATTATAATCCATATATTTAAGAATGAGTTTAGAATCAATACATAATATCACCATTGAATCAAAATTAACATCAAGGTTTTTTGACATTGATGAATGAAAATTCCATTAAAAGATCATGAAAAAAATTATTGAGAAAAATTTCATTTTCACTTTTATAATCTCTTATAAAAAATATTAGTTCAAAAAATATTGAGATATTAATTTTTTTTAAATAAAATTGAAATAATATAAGTTAACCTTCAAATAAAATAATGTTTATGATGGTGGGAAAACCTATTCATATTATAAATGTTAAAAATAATAATTTTTTTAAAACATTTTGTAAAAGGAGTCTAATGTGACCTATTTGAAAAATTTAAGAAATATACCTTTTAAACAATTTATAAAAGGAAAAAGAGTATATGAAATATTTTAAAGATATTTTTTATTTTTAGAAAATAAAATTTTTGGTAATATTTTAGAAAGCATGGATATGAAAGGGAAATATTCCAAATCTAAATGAAGATACAAGATTAGTAGCACTTACAAAAAAATTATTGACATTTATTTATTCTATATTAGAAGAAATATAATGTACAAATGTATAAAAAATAAGAGAATAAAGAGTTATGGTCCAAAAAAAACAAGATCATATGATCCCCACCAAAGGATCATTGAATATAAACAATCTAGAAAAGGAAATAGATTATAACATAATACCCTTTCTAATTTTGTAACTCTTTAATCGTAATAACTATGATAGAATAACATGAAATAAAAATTTATCTATCATGAAAATATAGATATTAATGATATATTGTTTAAAAGGGGTTGTACATACACCTCATAAAGTAATATAGGTGTATATTAGTAACACATTTCCCAAGTAAAGGGAATTTGATATAAATAACCCTTATAAAGATCATATCATTGAAATGAAAATTAATCAATGATGAGATTATGTGTGACAAATGAAAAATCACAAATGAAAATTATAAATATAGAACAAAAAAATCATTTATCAGTTCACACATAATCATGGAATAAAAAATTCAATTAAGAAGGCTTATAACCTAATGAAATTAAATTGAGTTAAGAATACTTTTAACACTTGGTAACATTCAAGTCAAATATCATTGGATAAAATCATTCAAATTGAAACTTGAAATATCTTAAATTATGTATGATTCATTATATAATATGTAAAATGGTAAGTATATACACAATATAATAGAAATTAGTTTCATAGCATTTATATATTCCCCAATGAAGGAAAATTGACATGAAATCACTTACTATGAATCTAGAAATTCTAAATATTCCTTTAAAAACATGTATAATATAATAATACCAATTATTTTATTTCATAACATCATTTTATAGGATTAATAAATTATAATTGAATCATTTATTTCATTTAGTTTAATATCATATTTAAATACTTAGTCAGATAAATCCACATCGGGTGTTTCAAGGACGTTCAGTACATATTTTCAAAAATGGATTCGGTATGTTGATTGAGATCAAATGAGTAATTATTAAATAATATCCATAGTAATAATAATGAAATAATTATAATCATTATTCATAAATTATATTTTTAAATCCAAGTATTAAATATAGTTATGAAATATGAGCTATGTTATAATCATTGAGACGGTATACTGTATGTACACCAGAGTCACGTTTCCATTTTTCAACACCCATGAAAGAAAGAAGTTAAATATTATTTTATATATAAATATATAAATTATTAAAATAAATTTAATATTAATTCTTTAAATATATATATATATATATAATCCATGTGACATGCTTATGAAAAATGAATCACATCATTTCATGGAGGTGGTAGTCCATACATATGCATGAACGACATAATCATATTTCCATTGAATGTAAATGTATGAAATTAAATGATATATTATCTTTTCATAGTTATATGTATTTCATGAATATAATATATAAAAAATATTTATATTATTATAACTATCCATGAAAGGTGGTTATGGAAAATAAATTACATTGGTTCGTGAGGTGGTAATCCGCTGAACACATGATCATTTTTTTCCTTTTAAATTTGAAAAATGACGGAGATAGAAATAGGTTCTGAAAAAAACAGAATAAAATCACATTATAATTAATATAATTATTTTATTATCTCATCATGGTTGGAAAATATCTTATGTAGGTGAAATAATAAATTAAAAAACACCCAATTGAGAACTAAACCTCTTCTTCAGACAAACTCATTTTCTTTACTCCTTAAGTCCATTAAATTTGGTATTCTACCCAAACTAAGGAAACTAGAACCGGGGGTGGAAATATTGGTTATTTATTTTGGTAGATAAAGTCCAAAATAAATGTTTTTTGAAGTTTTATAACTATTAATAAGCAAAGCCCTTTTATTAAATAGTGGATGGTCACTTTTGGAATTTCTTAAAAAATTTAATTAATATTATTTAATTGTGTTTTAAAAATGGATTAAAAATTATACTACTGAAATATGAGAGGATTTTGAGTCTAAATAATCATATAAAATAGAATTTGGATATTTTGGATTATATTTTTACCCTTATATTTTGATCTCAAACCGCAGTTAACCATTTTTATACTTACAACAACAACAAGGTTTTTTATACTTTGAGGGTCACAATAGTTACTATAAATGGAAGATGGAAAAAAATGGATCCTGGGTGATATTTTAAAACCATAATAATTTTTATAGATATAGTTTTATATGTAATTTTATATCATTTAATAAAATATTATTTTCATAAAATATCAATAAGGGAAATTTTAGAACTATTCATTTACATTGACTTCTATAACATCATGGAAAAAATGAAATTAAAAAAACAAATTAATAAATTCCTAAAATTTAATTTTATATAAAAATTTGTTTTTTCATTATTTCTTCTCTATCATACTAATTTTAATATTTTTAATATTATTTAATTTATTTTTCTATAAATTGAACAATTTCTCCATCTGTGTTGTGTAAGTTTTTAATGAAATAATTTCCTTCATAAAAATTACCAAATTAACAGTATGAATATAAATATTTTATATTTAAATTAAATATTTATAACTGAACATATACTTTGTTTATCCCCATGTTAGAAATGTTATAGTTATTAAAAACAATGTCACATATTTACTTTTCCTTATATAAAATATTATGAAGGTCATAATCGCATCAAAATGGAAAAAGTCCATATAATAGAATTCTATATGAGTATGGAATGAACATACAAAAAAATATAAATTAATTTATGTTTTAGTTCCATTTTTGATTCCTCGGTATTTTATTTTTAACTTCAATTACCGGATTCACCCATTATTGTGGTAAAAAATTACTAAGTTTAATATTAATATTAACGAGAAATAAAAGGGAACTATTTACAAAATTGGGACCCTATAATTAAAAATATGTAATAAATTTCTGAAATTTAAAACACATAAGCAGTGTAATTTAATTTAAAATTAAACTAAAAACCATGACAAAAACAGTTTTTTTCAAAAATGCCTATTTTATATATAGAAGGTTTTTTATACTAAATTCAAGTGTGAAGTGAATTATAAAAAAATTATTAAATTATTTTAAATACAAATTAAATAATAAAATTTTAAAACAACTACAACATTAAATTCTACTTTATAAATACTTTAATATATAATATAGTTTTCAATAAAAATCAGTATTTTTCACTATTCACTAAAAAATCAAACATCTTACAAAATTCCAAAAATTTCACCTTAATATAATTTTGATATGATAATTCTAAAAATGAAAGAATTTTTATATAATATCATTTCTCAAATTTCTAAAAAAATTTAATATTCAGTCATAAAAAGAAACAAAAATAATTTTTGAAGAAAACAAATTTATGAAGAGTAAAATGAATTTAATAAAAAATGAGTGCCTATTTCTTATGTATCAAGAAATATATTTATATTTAGTATGTCATTTTTTTATTTTATAATTCATTTATTTATATTCATATTCTTGAAACCAATGTATAGGCTATAAAGATCATATTTAAATAATAATATTTTTGGTTTGCTTTAAGCTCTGTGTTGCATATCTTACATGATATTGATCATAGTATTTATTTTAAATATTGATATATTACATTGAATTTTATAAATAATCCTATATTATTGTTTATTAAAATAAATTTCAGGTGATAATGATGGTTAAAATGAAGAATATTGTGTCATTTACCATCCATATAGGGAAATTTTGAATTCTTTATTTTATCTCTTCCTAGATTGGGTTCTCCAGTTCCCATGATCTTCAATTCTATATTATTTACAATGTGAATTGTCCCATAAACACAAAAGTTCATATTTTTTAAAGATTTTCTTGCTCCCTATAATGTGGGATATACATACACTCTTAAGGATATATTTTCTAGTGTTCTTAAATGATTTTAAGAACACACTTTAGTGGAATTTACTTCTCATTTTATTTTATTATTTCAAATATATGCTTGGTTGATTTGAGACATTGGTTGAAATAACTTAATTACCTTGAATATATTTTGGAAATTATGATATTATTATTTTTATAAATAAAATAACTTATTTCAAAATTTAATCACATTTTGTTTCCATATATCCATTCTCCTATAACTCCCATAAGAGTAATTTTGATTTTTGTGTTTCATATAAATCATATATTTATGAATAAAACGAAAATAATGAAATTGAAATCCATGAAAAGAGTTTATTATTTTATGTGTATGATATATTATCATCCTTAGTTGAATAATTAGGAGTTATTCTCCTATAAAATAGTTTTCCACATCTCCATAATAATACATAGCATGAAATAGAGAGCTACAAAATTAACACTTCATAAGATGGAAAATCTTCTCCTTATCTCTTAAAAAAAATTTAGCATCTAAGTTGATCATTGATTTTTATAAATATATTATAATAGATATTTATCACTGTCATTCTAGGTTTTCTTATCCATTACATGTGTTATTTGGTGTTTTGGTTTTTGTACTTCATATAGAACTTATTTAAAAAATTATATAGGCCCTTGATAATGTAGATCTTTGTCACCACCCATCTTATCTGGTTAAGATATCTCTCTCTATCATCCTCCCAAATATTCTTTATATAACCTAAAAACTAGACATTATTCTTGATATAATTTTTTTTATTTGGATTCAATTTTCCTCCTTATTGAGGACACTTATTCTTCTAGGGATTCAACCATATTTATTTTCTCAATGATAAAATCATTAGATCCATTGATCACCATAGAATGTTATTAATTTTTTATCTTAAAATAAAAAACTTTTCAAGGTGTATCATGAGGTACACCTCATTTTTTACATGACCTTTTCTAACTGATTGATTTTGTATTTGAGTATGTTGATGTATATTGATGACTCATTTATCATACTACCAATATTATTGTTCTTATTTTGTTGAGAATCCAACATCCCAAGACCTCATAAATGTTACACCTTGAGGATAATGAATCCTTTTGGTTGATCTTATTCCCCAGTTTTGGGATGAAATTTAGAATATATTTCGATCATAGTATCCTATATATCTGAAATTAATTATAATATTTCTTTCAAAAATCATACCTCATCATTATAAACTTTTTTCTCATGAATATTTTTCATAAAAATTAATTTTTTTATGTTATTATTGATATTAATTGTATTCGTAGGGGATATTTACATCATGGTATTTCTATGTATTATCCTTCTAAATTTCAACCATACTTCCATACATATATCTTATAAATATTACAAATCATTCTATAGTTAAATTATTCCAATGGTAGGTTTCCTTAAAAATATGTTTTACCACTCTTAAACATTCTCCCTAGAAGAGATAAAAACTCATCACTAATAAATTATTCATCATTTATAGAATCATGAATCTCAAGCTTCACTATGTATTTAAATACTTTTTCCTTTAATTGATGCAACTAATTAATTTTTGGCTTCACTCTCATTTCATATGAAACCTCATTTTTTAGAATATTATTAAGCTATAAACCAACAACATTGACTTTATACAATGTTAAAACCATTGGATTACAAAATGGTTATAATATTCACGAGATCTTATTCACTAGATAAACAAATTTTTTCACCTCACGAGGTCTAAAAATAGATCCAATAATTGTAATGAAATGGATGAAAATGATAAATTATTTCACTTGATCTCATATTCAAATTATCAAATATATTATACAAAATTATACAATTAACCTCTTCTATACTAATGTCACCATTTTTAATGATGATGTGATTTTCCAAAAAATAATTTTATATTCATACAAAACATAACCTTCATGGATATCTAATTTTAAAGAGCTCCAAATAAATTTTTTATTTGGTTTTTAGAAGAATAAAAACAATTTCTCTGTGCATTAGTCATTGAGAACTATATAATGTTGTTGAGTTTTATTTAATGATTCACTAATTGAGAAAAATATAATGTTGTTTATTTTTTTTCATGAATCATTATAGATAAACCATATAATCTGAGAGACTATACAAGTTATTTCATTATTTTCTTCCACATATAATAGTTTCACCCATCATTATATGGAACTCCATCAATCTATGTAACTCCATAAACATTCATTATGTTATCTAAGTTAACAATCTTCCTTTGAATGATTCTCTCAATTAAACCTTGTCTCTTCAATACCACTTGGTAAAACGAAAACATACCAAACACACCCAAAGATGGTAGTAAATTATGGTGTAGATTTATTTTCATCTTTACACCACTGGTTGACTTATCACATAGAATCCACACAACTAACGAATCCAATTATAAAATATAAATTCATAAACATTGAAGATTTTACTTAGTTCACCATAGAGGAATACTCCAAGGATAATATTCCAAAAATGTATCATTGTACCAGGGAATTTATCATTTATCTATATGTGAATTGATAATTAGGAAATCCATATTTTTTTCAGAGGGTCACTACCTCTACTTATCTCTCCATGCACTAGTCTGAGATAAGGAATACAAGATATGTCAACATGCAATTCTCTTAAAAAGGTTTACCATAGGAAATATTAACAGTATGAAGAAATAGTGTTTCATTGTACTCCCCTTTCCTTTGTCAAATATAGATCTTAAATGAATTTCTCACATTACATTAGTTCACCTATTAATCTAGATATTATTATTACATGTTTATATATTCTTACCTCTAAATTCTTTAAAAATCCTGGATTATTACTTATAAATTCAACTCCATGATTTTCCACTTATCACCAATTAAATTAATTACCAAAACCCAGTAAGCATTCAATTAAATTCATCATAGTCCAATAAAATCCCATCAAATTTGATAGTTTTTATAATTATAAGAAAATATGTGGAAACAACCACATCATGGTGTGATATAGAAGTTTGTAGTGTGATCTACATCAAATTAACTATAGAGTTTCATTATAAATATTATTATGGTATGATTATTTTTCAAATAGAGATCTAAAAAACCTTGATAAAAACCCAATTGAAATTCTTTGATATGATTGGTACATTTCTCTCAAATTTCTATAAGTCATTAACCCATTATGATGTGGACAACTGTGGAATGATTAGATCTAGTCATCACATACAATTATTGTACCAAAAATTCAAATCATATCTCAATATCATAGAACTATTCATATTATATAAAAATTATAAATTTTTTAATTTTACAAAATAGATAGTGTTGTTTGATGTTTCATGATGCACTGTGAAACACTATCCTTTTATAATTGCAACATCATTGAATTTTCATGGGATACTCCTTGCCATGTGAATAAGTAAACTGTGGAATTAATCAATAAAATATGACACGACTAACTATAAATTTGTTTAGTTTACTCTTATGTAGATTTATTTATGTTTTGATCACCTCATTTATGTTCCAATTAACTATTCCTTCCCAAAACATCTCCAAACTATCTCAAAGAATAACTATACTTTATCATGATTTTATCAACAAAATAGAACCTATAATAATACTCATTTGAAATAAAAAATAAACCTACCAGTATGTAGAATCATATTCTAATAGTTTAAAAATTATCCTTGAAATTTATACAATGTTCAAACACTTGGATAAAAAATTTCCTCAAAAAATATTATATATCTTGATAAAAATAGGATGGACTAAAAAATAATATATTTGAAAACTTAGTATCACTTATTCATATACCTATTATGCTACCATATATAATTCAAATAGATATATGAGACAATAAAATCTCAAGTTCAAACTACGAACAATCTCAATACTATATATTTTCATATAACAGACCTCAAACTCTATTAAAAAACACAATCTCTTTTCACTTCCAACATCGTGGATGAAATAATAGTTAAATGAATTAACACCACACTTCTTAACTCCTTATAAAAATCCATATAAAAGCCTAATAATATATTGATAACCTGTAGTTCATATTTATATTACTAGAAAACCTATAACTAATATTTTTGACACAAAACATGTTGTAAAATTTCCCATAGCTAGTGTAAAGACTATATCAAATTTGAAATAGCTAGAGATACTCCTGAAACATAATTTTCCTAAGGTAATAAATCCACTAAAAACATATCCACCTTAAAATCATGGAATTAGTGTAACTGAAAAATATCTTTCCAAGAAGATAATTCATCATTCATTTCAACGAATACACTCCTACTGCTAACTAAAAATGATGAGTTGAATAATTATTCTCATGAGGAAAAAACTAGTGAGGTCCACAAGCTAAAGACATATAATCCTGCATAAAAACTTTATTGAATCCCACTTTTAAAAAATTAATGTATAACTAATAATTCTCAACACATGAAAAATAATAATCGTAACATATGTAAAATTCTGTTTAAATTACAAAAAAAACATTGTATCACACATATCATCTCATAGATATTTTATCCATTACATAATCTAATATATCTTAAAAACCAATAAATGAGATAAATAATTAGTAACATATTTATAAAGCTTTTTGAGTCATAAAAAATATAAATAATAAATAAATTCCTAGGTAATATATATTATATGACCATTGTCACTATCTCAAGTTCGAGAATAATCCTTGATTCTGAAATAACATAGCCAGGGATTTTCATTACTAATATCCAAAATTTGTTTTTTAAAAACATGGAATAAATTTTATGAGTATAAAATGTTTCCTATAATCTAACTATAATTATTCGGTGCTCCTCACGAGATTATGAATATATTATTATATCATTACAAAATAATGAATAATCTATGATAAGGATGATAGATTTTATTTTTAAAACTCAAAAACAAGTAAAATTATTTTATACCTTAAACAAAATAAATATGAAAAAAATGATCAAAATGAGTATAAAATTTTGTCTTTAGCATAATATCATCTATCACTCTAGGTAGATGATATTCTATTCAAAAATTAATCTTATTTAATCATATATACCTCTTTAGTTGATCAATAACATTATCAATATCAGGTAATATATATGTTCCTAATTGTATCCTACTTTATCTTTTATAAATATATACATAATAAAAATATTCCATTGGAATCTTTTGAACAAATCATTGGATCACTCTATTGTTATATCCTCTTCTTAATAGATAATTTTGATTTGAGATATTACAATTCAGTTTTTAACTCCCAAAATTGTGTTAGGGTCTTATAATATGGAGGGGTAGATATATGTCCAATAATAGGTACCAAGGATCTCCAAATATCTACCACTCTTTATAAATAATCATAAAAATGTTGATATAAAAACACCTCCCTTAACTCTAAAACCAACCACTATCTTGGTAATAATCCTCAATCTTCTTATTTCCCCGGATTAACCATACAATAAATAAAGATACCCTTATGAAAACTATAAGGTCCTTATTATCCATTAAAATATTTTATAAAACCTATGTATTGATAGGTAGAAATAAAATTTCACTTATAACCAAAATCACAATTATAAACATACTCAACCTATCGACACTTTAATGCCTCTCCACCTCACTCTAAAGGAACAACGAGAAGAAAAATAGTAAATATAGCAATATATTCTAGAATATATCTATCTACCTCAATAAACATACAATGTAATGATTCTTGATCATTTATATAACATTAGGGTAACACCTCTCATAAAATAACATCTAAAATCCCAAAATGTTAACAATTCCTCTCTCTTTATTGAAAAATATTGTCTTATAAATTTCACATTATCCCCCCAAGATTAGACACTACTAGCTTTAACTTCTACCTCTTAAGAAAACCAATATTCTTTAATATGATTATATTTAAAATTTTATTTTCATGAAATGCTAAAATATCACATCAATAAAACTAATAACTCCTCATTTACATCATACATACATAAATCAACAAAAAAACACATATCAGTCTCATCTAATATTTAATCAAATTATATATATATTTATAATATGTAATTGGATGGGTTTATCCCAATACCTTAAATAAAAAAAGAACAATCACATGAATTCATTCATATATCATGTATATATATGATAAAATGATGCATGAATACTTTATTATTAACCATTAATCCAAGTGAAATTAAAATTTTAAAAAAGATATTTCTATAGAAATCACCCTATCATAACTCATAAAAATAAGAAAACTTATTCCTAGAATTAATTAGTTCATTATAATAACATTATAATATTTTTGAATAAGGTCAAAAACATAGATTATATAAATATATCCCAACCACTAGTCATCATTTTATTTATTTCCACAAGTATCAAAATAAAAAAACTGATATGATACTATTTTATTACATCTATCCATTCAATGATCGTGATACCAGAGTAAAATTCCATAAGTTTTCAACAACACTCTCTAATCCCCAATGGATATAGACTAAAATATATTTTTTGTTGTATTATTGGGGTATTTATTAACTATTTAATGGTTCATCACAACAACATGTAACAAAGTCAAATTAAAATATACTGGAAAATACTATATAATATCAAATATGGTTTATAATAAATACAAAAAATTCCATAAACATTATACAACATTACAGAGTATTAAATAACTCCCATGTAAAAGTAAGTGAATGAAACAAACCAAAAAGTACTATAAATAATTAAAAAGAAAACCCATCAATGTACTCATCCAAACACTCATAGTTTTCATTGGTATGAATCATAGACCCCAAATCCCAACTATATCTAATATTTAACTTTTTATCATATAAACAAGTGTGAAGTATACATTTTACTGATATTAACATTTAACTTGTTAGAAATAAATATTATTATGATTCTACCAAAGATATGAAATGCCCTCGAGATCCAAACATTCTAATATGTGTGTTGTTAAATGAGTTATGTAAATGTTATTTTAAAAATGGAATACATAAAACATCATCAAATTTTAATTTATAAACATCGATATATTATTTTGCATACTTTTAATATTATTGGCATGATCCTAAGATTTATTCAAAACATCATACCCAAAGTCATTGAATAATCAGAATTGTGCTCAAACACATGTCCTAATAAACAGATGGTATTTTTTTACATTAAGTATAATAACATATATTTATTTTTTATACCCAAAAATCATTGAACAACCAAACCAATGTCACATATTAGTATAGTAAAATCACAACATACCTAAACGTGAAGAATCCAAATTTATATTACTAATACCATCTTATTTTCTAGTATAAATTCATTTATAATGTTATTTCATCCATTCATAAAAAATGGATTTCATAGAATATCCCTAATATGATATTATAAGGGATACATGGAATTATTAGAAGAAATATTAAGCAATAGGAAATTGGACTAACATAGGAAATGGTAGCTAAACATAATAGAAAATCATTTATGTCCAACATAATGGTAAAAGTAGACATAAAAACTATATAGTAGTCTATAATTGAACTATTTATTGAAAATCATGATGTTCCATGGATTCTTATACTGGGTTTGTGATCATTTCATTTTGTTATTTTCATCTTCCTAGTTCTTAATTTTACTTATCAGAAATAATCCCATATTCTACAAGTCAACTTGAGGTATTCATCAAAGTGACCCAATATCACTTATCTTATTCCTTATGGTACAGGATATTCCCATTACAAATTTGAAACATGGTATCATTGAGGTGGAGGTGTTTCAGTAACACCCCAACATCTTATTATAAAATTTTACTTTAAATTAATTTTGTATCAATAGATTGTTTCATAAGCAACACTGAAATAAAATGGGTAGAAAAATATTAGATTATTATTATTAATAAAATTTAAGAATAACAAACCAGGTAGTATATATAATGCTTTTAAAATATTATAAATTTATATGAAAATTGATTAAGACCATTTTTTATTTTAAAAGGTAAATGTTCAATAAAAATAAATTCTATTTATATATAGTATTTTTATTTTAAAGATAAATTTTTAAAATATATAATATTAAATTTTAAAATTGAAATTCATTTTTAAATTCATGATGTAAAAATTATCATTTGTTAATTTTTTTATATTTTTCTAAAATAATTTCTTTTTAGGTGAATAATAAAAAAACTAATTTTGATAATACAATAACTTTTATGACCACATCATAATTCAGGAAGTAATTAAAATTTTTTGAAACCATTTTTTATAAAAAATAAATATATTTATAAATTAAAATAAATAATTTTAAAATACTATGTGACATTTATAAAACTCATGTTTATCATTTTGGGAACTAAAGATGTATTTTCCACCAAAAAACTATTTTTATCTTCTTATATTAGAAATTAGTTATTATCACGTGTAGAAAATAAATCCAAATAATTGTATTTCATATTTTATATAAAAATTTTAAGTTTTTTTAATAATTTAAATTAATTTTTTAGTAATAAAAGAATTACTATGGGGAGTAAAGTAAATTCTCATAATAATAGTCAAAATATTATTTTCAAGAAATCTTTTATTAAAAGTGTGTGTTTTATTAATTTACAAAATAAATTAATTCATTCTCAAAAAATAAATATAATATAATTTATAAACCAATATATATATATATATATATTTACATTGGTACAACTTTTAATAAATATTATATAATATTAAAAATACTAAATGGTGAAAAAAACATTTTTTCAACAAAACAGTTTTTTTATATATTAAATGTTTTAACATTATAGTTAATTTTATATTAATTATAAATTTAATTAGATTATTTAAATATTAAATAAATATTCTTAACGTAAAAATTTCGTAAAATTATTTAAATTATATTTTTAATTAAATATTAATTTCATAGTTTAAAACTACTTATCTTGGTAAAAACTAAAATGGTAAAGCATAAAATTTAATGATAAATGACTCAAATAAAGTTTAAAATATGTGTGAATATGAGTGGTATGTGATTTATATACCTTATATATAACACCCCATTATTATATATTATATTTTTACTTAATGTTTTTTAATTTCATTTATAGCTTGCACTACATGCAACACTGTGTTTAAAGAAACTGTGATATACTATTAAAATGTTATTTTTTAAATGTGACCATTATAACCTTGGCATTGAATTTTCAGGTATTAGTATGAGTAAATTAATTATTAAATATATTTTTTATTTACATAATCGATGAAAATTTATTTATTAATTCTTATTAAATAAGAACTAAATTTTTTGTAAAGTCATTTTTTCTTGAGAAATTCTTTTTATTTAAAAAATTATTTATTTCAGCTTTGTTCAATGAAATTATAATTAATTTCCAAAAAAATTATATATTTTATTTTATAAAATGAAAATAATTTTTAAAACCATTCTATAAATATTAAATTTTGGTTTTTTATTGATTTTTTTGAAGTAATTAATGTTTCTGTTAATAGTGAAAATTACATATTTTTCAAATACAATCATTTCTTTTCATTCAAATATTGAAATTCAAAAGTAAAATCATATTTATCTATTTTTTAAAGTATGATCCATTTTTTATAATAGCATAATTACTTCGATATATTCTATAGATATTCATGATTTTCACAGAAGTCAATTTTTATGTTTAACAGAGTAGTTTTCTAACACAATATTTCATGGAATTTTATGAATTTATATTAATATTAATTTTTTACATTGAGAGAAAATTGAATATTCAAAAATGAAAAATATATTTTTAACATGGGGGTTTAAAATTGATAAGTAGATCCCTTTTAGTTTAGTTCATTAAGATTAATACCCGTGTAAAATATTTGTCGTCTCAGAAAGGAAAAATGAGTCAAATTTGGTTAAAATAATGATATACAGTCCAACAATCATACTAAAACTTTACTTAATTTCAATTTTGAGATACATTAGACCATATGAATTCCGATTTTTAATATATGTAATTTTTTATCCATTTTCTTTTAAATTAACATTTATATTATTTTAAGTAAATAAAATTCCAAAATGTCACTCTATTGTCTTTAATATCTTAATTTCTTTATATTAGGATGAAAGAGGGTAATTTTTTTGTATGTTTTTCATTTTTATTTGAATTAGTTTTTAATATATTAATTTATTTTTCATTTTGAGTAATGAAATACTTACCATAAATTTATACACAATGATGACACATTGCATGTTCAAGTAGTAGAAAAAGCATGTCAATGATTTTAAAAACTATAAAAGTAATATTTTTTGGTGGATTATAGTGACCAAGATGTATATAATATAATGTGGGTGTTTTATAGGTTTATATTTCAATTCAATATTTTTATATTTTTTAATTCAAATTTAATAAATAGCATCAAAAATGATATTAATGATATTTTATGTTGAATAATAATTATTTTAATTTTTTTAAAGACATAAATATCTTGAAATTGAAATATTAGTATGAGATATGGTCTAAAATTTCACCCATTGCCAATCTATTATCCAAATTTTCCATAATAAGTAATATTATAAACATTTCAAATTAAAAAAATTCATTTTGACAGTTAATATTAAAATTGGATAAACTAAAAGATAAGGTTTAAAATATTATATAAATGTATATTAATTTTATTAGATGATTAAATTAAAACCATAAAAAAATTAATCTAATTAATTCAACTTTGGAACAATAAGACCAATGTTAGACACATCTTATAATTTAATATTTCATGTATTTCCAGAAATGAAAGTAATGATATTTTATAAAAACAAAATATGATTAAATGATTTAAGTTTTTTGAAGTACTATATTTAGTTAAATAAATGATATATGGAAAAAAAATATAAAACATGGTCCATTTATTGGTCACTTTTCCTTTTATAGTAACATAATTTACCTTTAAAGAGTAAAAAACATTGATATCATAGTAATTTTCAAAAGGGTTAATAGGGGTAAAAACTAATCGATAAGGGTAAAAAAATATCAAAATATACTAAAATTTTAATTTTATAAGGTTTTTTAGACTCATAATAACCATATATTTGAAACATATATATTTGGAAAGAATTTTGCATGAAAATTAATTTATATTAATTTAATTGTTTATGAAATTCCATGAGTGCTCTCCGCTTACATATAAATTGACAACCAAAATATCATTTCTTCACACCATATTAATAAAAATATATCAAAACAAAACTTATCAATAATATTATAAAATTAACTATAAAAATTTATAAGTAATTTTATTCTTAAAATATTATTCCATGGGACGTCAATGGGGTATCTAAAGGATGTACAACGATAAATAGGTAATAATATTTATCGAATCATTTATATTTCATTCATCTTATCATTAATATAAATATATTTAATACATACCAAAATAAAGACTAAATTATAATAAATATATTGATATATTACTATTATTATTGGAAAAGCATTTTCCATCTCTTTTCCATCCAATAAAAATAGAAAACCTCACTTGAATGTACATATAACTTACCATCTCTACATAGCATTGTTAGTCATATTTCATCACCTGTTTACATGTATGGTTTTAAAGATCAAATTAATGTATATATTATATTTATTAGATAATAATTCCAATTAAATTATAATATCATATCTGTGTTCTTGTCTTTTAATCCTTTTGAAAGCGATAACAATGCTCGTGAGTATTTATAGACTACATATCCGTAAAGAAATGTGATATTTTATCATTTACAAATTACATTGATGATAATAAGAATGTATTTAATGAATATATAATAATATATATATATTTATATGATATAAATATGATACTATAAAAATTAATTTTAATTAACCTTATTTTTATTCCAGCCGTCAAAAATTTAAAGCAACGTTTATGCGTACCTATGACCTATCGTCTCCATGGATGGTGTAATTCATTTTTCTACCTCCACATTTCATTGATGATGCTAAATAATTTTACAATTATTATATATTATACTTATATATTAATTATAATTCTATATATAATGTAACCATGATCAAATTACAAGTACCAAAACTACCAGACTGAAACGTCCATGAAAAACGAAACACTTAACACCTTGGAACAATGATTTTCAAAGAATTATAAATAAAAGGGTGTTGAAATATTATAATTTGACAATATATTATACTAAAAACATTAATATAGTTTTTTAATAAATAAATAATGAATAATAATAAGTTTATAACTATTATATATGATTTTAAATCTTGTTAAAAAATGGAATCCTTAGGTATGGGATTTAGTAACTCAATTTCCAATCATTGGGTTATAATTGAACTTAATTGAATATTTTATTCAATGCTTATATAAAAAATTTTATATTGATGTATGAAATTTTATATCCACTTGTTATTTTTTTTGTATTTAGGTTTTTTATTTATAATCAATTCATTGATTAATTGTCACTTCAATAATATGATATTTGTAAGGGATTGATTCATAATCTCATACTTATATGAGATTGTTTATGTTTATGTTTACATTGTGGAATTATGTATGAATTTTTTATATTTATCCCCATATATTTACTTATCCTCTATTTATTTCATAAGATTACCAATTACCCTTTCATTTTTCACCTTTTAACTATATAGGAAACTTAAAGAAAAATATAAAAACACAAACATTGTCTTCAATTTAGTGACAAATATTTTTATTTCATGTATATATTATCTTTAAATTTTTCTCAAGAATATTTTTTACTATTATCCAATAATTTATTAATGATAATTTTAACCATTTTATAATTTCAGCTATTTTTATAATGTAATCTTCAGGTCAATTTCTGAATGATGTGATTTTTATTTTTACTAAATTGTAAATAGAATATTTGTTTTTATTGACTAAAAATGGATGAAATTTATGACCATTATGAACACTAAATACATTGAATATTACTTAAAAATTTTCAATATTTAATTTCTAATGAAAATGGATTTCTTAATATTTGGGAAATTTTAATTTTTTAAAATTAATTTACAAAGTGAAAATGTTATATTTTCAAGAATGTATTTACCACTATTTTTATGGTATTTATATTCATCAATAAAAATCCCATTTATTTTAATTATTCTATCCTATAGATATATTGTAATGATATTATATTCTTTCACTATATGGTTTATAATTGGGGAATGTATGGAAATTTTGTATTCATGTTTTCAAATATATAAAATTACCGATTATTAAGGCATGTCGATTAGGATTTAGTGTGTATTCATATGATGAATTCAGGGGAATTGGTCTTCGATTCTATGAGACCATTATATCCCCTATAAGCATCTTCATGACTCAAGAGATATAGTAGTTCGGGTATTTGGTATATCCCTTACCAACTTACATAGTTTTTCTTTACATAAGGCCTTGATGGTAATATTTTGATGTTCAACATTATGAATTATATCATTATAAAACAATTTATTGTTATCCATTTTATTTTTAGGTTCTAATTTTATACATGGATTTAGTGACATTTTAATGGTATTAGTTATATATTATATTTGATTATTGTTTATCTCATCCATTTTATTCATATTTTATTTACTCATGATAGCTTTTATTGTGTGTAAATCTTAACGAGTGTTTGAGATAACTCTAATTTTGTATACTTTCCATATGATATGAATATGTAATATTTTAATGAATTCAAGCATATATAATTTCTACTATTACTTGTTTTTATTTTTTATTTCCAATGTCAAAATATGAATCATGTTTATATCTAGATCGTGAAGGATAATAAAAGTTTTCATACATTGGGATGTGATAACTTGTATCTTATGCCAATTTAATAAATTGACCACATACTTTAGGATAAAATAGGAATGTAATTTAAATTAACTCACCCAAACTTAATTATTTATCAATTTTGATCCTTTTACTCTTAAATATATTCAAACAATTATTATATTTTATGTGAACTTCTTAAATTACCCTTTCATTCACTTATAAATGGGATCACTTACACCAATTCATGATAAAACTATACCATATAATTTAATCTCAATGACCGATATTATTATCCATCTCTGATGATCTATTATTACTATAAGTCTTTGGTATCAATAAGATAGCCTGAGGCCTCCATTTCCAAGGATATTTCAAAGATAAACCTAAAGGGTTCAATGTTAAAATTTATTACTCCATATAATTTTATTCTAAAAATAATATATAATGAATATATTGTATTAATATACTATAATTCCATTAAATTAATTTAATAAATCATTACTAAATCCATTACACTCAATAATAAAAATAAAACAATATTGATCGTGTGTACGTGGAGACTACTAATTCCATGAAACAATGTGGTTTGTTTTTCATCACCAACTATCATGGATGGTGAAAGGATGAATTTGATGAATTTATATATTCCTTATTTCACAATTAAAATTCTATAATGATTATATATCATATGCCTTTATTCAATCTCGTTTGCTGATAAATGGAATCGTTAATCATGTGTATCGCTTCAAAAAACAAAAAATATCATTTTTCATCATCCCCACTGTAGATAGATAAAAGAATTAATTTAATTAATATATATAATATTCATGAAAATTTTAATTTTTTATAAAGTTTATCTAAATATTATTTATAAACAAGTCATTACTCACAATATCATTATAACACACTGTCATTTGGGTCGATTTTTTCACAAAATTGAATGATGTTATAATATGTATGTTATTATTGATTAAGGAATGATATATAACAGTAATATTATATAATAATAATATATATCATATTTTTTTTGTTATTCTATAAATGTTATATTTCTATTTAATATATTTAGTAATATATCACCGTTCCAATGTTAAACATTCAAAAACTCGTTCATCATATTTTCCAACATCACAATTATACCCTTATCATTAACTAAATAATAATGGGATATTATGAAATATTGAAACAAAATAATTTTGGTACATTATAAAATATTTTTTATTTTTTATTTTTTTAATAAATAATAATTGAAAATTCCATTATAAAACTGGCTGAAAAAATAAATTGGATTTTATTGTATCTGATTATGAAAATAAAGAATAATAAACTAATATATAAGTAATAATTGGTTATAAATGATGTTTAAAAATGAAAACATATATGAATAAAGTTATTTAATAAGCTGTTAAGATAGTAGTTTTTATTATACATGAGGTTTTAATATGTTCTGGTAATCAGGAATACAAGGTAAGGGGTTCTTTGTCTCAAATCTAACTTCTTGAGACATAATTCTTATTATACACAATGATATCCTTAATATAGTGTGACTACAATGTTAAAAATAAATTTTAACAAATTAATGAAATTCATTGGGTTTTAAGATATATATATTGTTCTAAATTTAAATGGATTTCAATTCAAAGGGTACAATGTTAATAAAGTTTTATTTGTCACTAGTTTTATTTCCATATGAAATGATTGATATTTCACACCCCCATTTATTTTGTATGGTTTATTCAATACCCTATTAACATAATTTGAAATTAATATATTTAATTTCATTACATTTTAATTTCTATTTCAGGGTAACCCTCTTTTTTTCATTTGATTATTTTGTTATTGTTACTGTAAGGGTTTCTTCTTTAATTTCAAATTTAATTCGGGATTTTTTTGAATGTTAATCCATAAATGGAATATATATTCCATGTCTTTATAAAAACACATAATTTTATTCTCTACTAATTGTTTCTATGGGTTTTATGTCTTCTCAGTATTTAATTTCCCCCCTTGACTCTTTCATGACCCGTTGCAAAGGAATCAACCCTACAACTTATTTTTGGTTCGGTTTACCTCTCTTCCCTAAACAAATTCGTTGGGTTATTTTACAAATGTAATTTTATATTCATTTATAATTTATAATGGTCACATTGAACTAATTCTATAATCTTTAATATTTTTAAATAAATTTTTAACATTTTCTATATGGGTCACTTTCATCAAAGTGTGAAAAGAATGGCTTTTTTAAAATTTCCCAGATGAATAAATCTTACCTATTTTTTATTTTTTATGGGAATTCATAAATTTATTATATTAGTTTATAAAATTAATCATAATCCTTTATATTTTATAAAAAAATATAATAAATAATTTTAAAAGATCAAGGTTATTTTTTATTTTCAATGCCATTTTTCTAAAACTCCTAAAAACTTTTTTCATCTAAGTCATTATCATTTTTCATATATTATCCTTGATTGAGGATATAATTAAATTTATTCCACCCAAATTATATATATGGGTTGGATACATAATATTATCTTATATTAGTGCAATAATCTAATACAATTTTTGTCTTACCAAAACATTCTCTACTAATTGGTATAAGTTTCCGTCTAATTTGTTTCCTTTAGGAATACCATATTTTATATTTATTTTACTAAAGGGTGTTAAAATATATTCCAAATTATTATTTATTATTTATATTACTTTCTAAACAATATATCTTTTATCTATTTGAAATAAATAACTTTTACCTCATCATTCTAATAAAAGGAAATTTACCTAGGAAATTACTAAATATCTTATTTTCCATTGAGTTTATCATTTTAAGTTTATTTATGGAATTATGAATAGATTCATTATATGAATAAATTATAAAATTATAAAAAATTGACTTTACATATAATGGTTATCTATGATATAATGAATTAGACCAATCTTATTCCAATGGGTTATTTATGATATGATGAATAAATTGATTTCCAGTGGGACTAATATGTATGGATGATGGCTGGAGGGGTCATATGTCATCCTTCAATTCATTGTTATGGATTTATATCTCATGATGTAATTATGTGTGTACATAATTGTATTTTTTTCAATATATATTTTGTAGATAAATGTATTTGTTTACAACATAAATTGTGGGAATACATGGATTTGTTCAAAATTTATTCTTATGCTTATATTTGTGCCTTAGTTTTGTGAATATTCTTATGAAAAGTTTATAATCTCATGGATCACATTTATTGAGCCATGTTCCCACACTATATTGATTCATATGTTATTTTTTTATATTACTTAATCCATTACATAGTATCTCTTCTTTATTGGGTATTACTTTCTTATGTTTGATGATTATACCCATATTCTTATCTTATGATCACTTATTATCATTTATTTTTATCTCTTTTGTTTAAAATTATAGATAATATAATAATAAATTTTCTTGTGTCTATATTTCCCTAGGTCCTAAATAAAAATGTAACATGTATGTTGTATCAAGATTATTATCCTATAAGAAGAATTGTTTTGCGATTTTAATGGCCTTTTTTGGATTAATCAGTTTCTTAAATTTTGGAAAAAATTTCAATTAATTGAAAAAGACAATGGTTTTTTCAGTTTATTAATTTTCTAATTTTATAAAACTCTAAACCTAAATGGTGTTTCTATTTTATATTTTGAAATCTATTATTAATGTCCTGAAATTGTGAATCCATTTATGGGGGTTGTCATAGTTGGTATCGGAGTAGGATTTAAATAACTATGGAGATTTAGATGTTCTCAGTTGAATATAATTTAATAATTAAAATTTAATCAAAGGTTGATATGTTCAGGTTGATCATAATTTTAAATTTATAGATATCCCTTTTAGTTAGTTGAGGTAATATTGGATTTTTTATATTTTTATGGATTTGAAATAGTGAATATCGGTAACTAGAAGGGAAAAATATTGGTATTGGATAATATCTTGAAAATTTTTGGTAGTAGATATTGTGCGGTCCTCCTAAAAAATAAATCCCTACCAAGATATTATATCGTGTATGAGATAGTTATTTAAGTTGAATTGGAAGATAATTTAATAATTTCAAAGAGTACGACATTTAGAGGTTATATTTTTCATGATAATATCTTATAAAAATTCTATAATGGTGTTTATTGTAAAAAATAACAGATTAAATCCTTTTTTTATTAAAATGTCTAAATCCTAAAGGAATTATTTAAATAATGATGGAAATGAATAAGAGAAACCTATTATGATAATATTTGGAGTGATAAATCATATGGTTATGCCAAATTAGTTATAACAGATTATGATTAATAATATAAATCAGTTGAGTTGAAAAACACACTAAAGAACATAAGGATAGAGTCTCACAGAAGTTAAAAGAAATTATATTCAATTTCCTCTATCTAAAAAATGTGTTATGAATCACTATGGGTAATGATATAATGGAACTGGGAGATATTTTATGTATGTAATAGGAGGATTTAAATAAAATAATTCATATGTAAAATTAAAGTGCTCGGTGGACATAGTGATGGGAAAAAGAGTTCATCCTGTGCAACCACTAATAGTTAAATGTATTAAATGTGGGTAAATTATAAATTATTCTAGTCAATTTTCTAATCCAGTGGTTAAAAAAATGATAGGCATGGAAAACATCTAAGATAATGGAAATCCTATTAAACCAAAACAATGTAAGTGGGTTCCAAAAATGCTATAGGAAGAGGGAAAGAGATCACCCACTGAAGAATGTTTACATAGTACATAATATTTTTAACTCGATGACTAGATATTTAATTATAAATAAAATATACTATATGTGTAATTATTGTATCCCAAGTATATAACTCTTCTTTAATATATTTTTACAAGAATTTGACACATATAAAATTATTTTGTAATTGATTTATTAAAATTTGATGTGATATTAGTCATGATTGGATCTAAAGATATAGAGGCCATGATAATTTCTATGTTAAGAAAATAAAATATATAATTATAAGCATGAAAAACTATTAATAAAATGTGTTCTATAAACTTACTAGGAAAAATTAAACCCATTATATTGTGGTATTTATCACAAATGGTTAAATGTAAAACTCAATATTAATAATATTCATATCATGAGAGAAAAGATGAGCTCACTAGTCATACCAAGGATAGTGATAATTAAAAATTATTAGAAATTAAATATACTATAATTTTTATCATATAGACACCCTTAAATATTTTATTAGGGAGTAAAAAATGATATTTTTATAAGGTAATTTATTTGGGGGGATGTAATACCCTAATATTTTAATATAATTTTTTTTAAATAAACATTATATCAATAAATTATTTCATATAATATACCAAAATATAAATAACAACAATATATAAGATGAATATTATAAATAAAATTTAGGAATAAATAAAATACTAGTCAGTAAAATATTGTAATCAATTAGAAATTCATAGGAAATTTCATTATGAAAAATGTTTTTAAAGGGATTTTTTTAGTAAATTTATGTTTTTTTATATATTTTGTTTTTATTTAAAAGATAATTTTATAAATTTTATAAATTTCATTTTTGAAATGAAATTTATTTTTTAATTCTACGTGTAAAAATTATCATAGGGTGAATTTTTATGTTTTTTTCAAAAATAATTGATTTTTAGTTTCATGGTAAACAATTCCAATTTGGATGTTATTTTCAATTTAATGAAATTATAATAATAAAATAATGGATTAAAATTTTTGGAAATTTTTTTCTATGAAATTATATATTCTAGAAATAAAATAATCCAATTTAAAATTTAATTTGAATTTATAAAACTCATGTTTAACATTTTTGAAACTCAATTGATTTTTTACATGAAATGATGTTTTTATTCACTTATATATAAAATTAGTGATCATAATTTATAGAAAAAATCTAATAATATGAATTTAATATTTTAGATAAAAATATAATTTTCATTTAATATGTTAAATTTCATTTTTAGGCACAAAAAATTAGATTACAATGAATAATTTTAATTACCATGATAACAGTTAAATTGTTAGTTTCAAGATTTGGCTATTAACATTGTGTAATTATTAATAATTAAAATATATTAATACATTAAAAAAGACTATAATAGTGTTTTCAATCATATATATAAATATAATAACATCAAATAAATTGGTAGTCAATGTTATATTATATTATTATTACTTAATGTTGAAAATAACATTTTTTCTATAAAATAGTTTTTCATTATATTAGATGTTTTAATGTAAAAGTTAATTTTAACTTATTTATAAATATAGTTATATTATATAGATATGTAATATATAATCATAAAATAAAACTTCTATAATCGGGCTTAGCTTATATTTCTAATAAAATATAAATAACGTAGTTAAAAACTAGTGGTCAAGGGAAAAAATAGTGATGTGTAAAATATAACTATAAATTACTCTAAACATGCTTAAAACTAGTGTTAAAAAGAGTTTTAGGGGATTTATAAGCATTATATCATCTCATAATTAATTTTTTCTAACCTTTGGATCTTTTTAACCTTGAATAGTAACAAACCATTATGGAAATGTAATGTGTACTTCAAAAATTACAATTCTCTTTAATTTCCCTCCAATGGCCCAAAGGCATTCATTTTTTATTGATATTTGATAATCCACCTTTCAAGGGGTGAGGTGGAACCCTTACATGTCCCGTATGAGTAAGTATTACATAGCCCATTGCCCCAAGAGAAATTCATTTCCCATAGTCTTCAAACATTAAATACAACCCATACTAACTACTTGGAACTGCTCCTCCAACCCATCTTCATCGTTAAATCAGCTCTCCACCTTCGCATGGATGTTCGTCTTGGAATTTTCGTGCATGAACGGGCTTGTCCCGATGGAAGGTTCCATACCCACTCATTCTTTCAATCCGTTTAGCATCTTCTGTGGTGAAAGCTCCTTGTTCATGCCCCTTGTAGAGTTTGTTCCTTGTAGGTCCTCTGGTTTACATCTGCACCTATGGTGGCCCAAAGGCCTTTGAGGTGGCTCTAAGTCATTACTAACTCGATGGCCTGGGTGCCCGAAGGCTTTAAAGGACTCGAGGACTAAATAGGTGGCCCGAAGGCCCAAACAGAGGTATATTCCCGATTGCTACAGTGCCAAAAAGTACCTGCTACAGTTTCGCTACAATACATGCTATAGTAATGCATAGTTCCCGCTACAGTACCTACTACAGTACTACTACAGTACTACACAGCTTCCCAGAAATAATTTCTCCACAAAGATTTGATCCTGGATCTCCCGGATGCACATGTAGAGTCTTTACCAACTCGGCTAAGGCTCATGTTCTCTCATTCCCTTTACTTTAGAAAGGTGATAACTTCCACCACTTCATTATACACATATCCCTTCGAATTTATTCTAACACATATTACATTATTCTACTCATATAAACCTCTCTCAAGTTCCAAATCCTATTATCTTAATTAGATAGCCTAGGGCCTCTATTTTAAAGTAGATTTCAGTCAAAAATATTAAGCTCTCAATGCGAGCTTTTATTACTCATTATCCCTTTATTCATAAGTTTGACATAAAAACCTATTATATCAACTATAATTTAATGAAACCAGTATTATTACTATAATAAAATGTTATTATATTAATGGATCACCAATTATACAATCCATTCTATAATGATCGATGATGTTTGATCCTTTAAATTAATATTATATTTAATAACGTTTATCACATGCAATGCTAACCTAATGCCTCACTTAGCAAAAAATGGTAGCATATTAAAATTTCATTAAAAATACAATCGACAGTAGATAAAAACAAAATAATCAATTAAAATTATTTTCTATTACTCTTTTTTACTTCTACTCGAAGAACATTTAAAAAGGTATTTTATTTTACATTAATAAAATCAAATTGATTATAATTTAAATTTTATTACAATTGGTAATATTTATGCTTTAAAACTAATATTTCAAAATTCAATAATTTTTTTAAAATAAAATTTAAAATAATTGAGGTTTAAAAAATTTTATTTTTTTAATAGAAATAGTCTTTCATTACATATTTTATTTTTATTTATAAGATAAATTTATAAATTATGGAATTTTAATTTGAAAATTTTAAATCATTTTTTATAAGACATTTCAATATTTTATTAGGAATAATTTTATATATTTTTTGAAAACAATTTATTTTTTGATGATTAGTCAAAACCAAAAAAAACCTAATATCATACCTTTTGTGACATTATCATAAAAAGATATCATGTTAAATATTTATGAAAACTTTTTCTATAAAACCCATTTTTATCATTTTGGAAACATAAATAATTTTTGACTATAAAATTTATTTTGATTCGCTTCTATTAAAAATAAGATTCCACTACTAGTAGAAATTTTATTTAAAAATTTATATTTGATATTTTAGATAAAAATTTCATATTATAAATAATGGTAAATTTTATTTTTATTTTTACAAGAATGGTTACCAGGATTAATGTTAATTTCCACGATAATTTTAAAATTGTAATTTTCGAATAATTTTTTATTATCATAGTGGAATTTTTATATAATAAAATAAATTATTGAGTTATAAAAAATGAATATTATAAAAATTGTAAACCAATATTAAAAAAATTATCACACATTTAATTGTTAAAAAATATTAAATGTGAAAAAGAGAAATTAATAGTCAAAAGAAAATTTTAATACAAGTGTTTTTCAATATCTATTAAATGTTATTATTTAAAAGTTAATTATCTATTAACTAAAAATTTAATCAAGCTATATGGAACCCAAATTTTGATTTATTAAATTAATTATTTTTATGTTTTTAACTTATATTTATTTAACTAAAATATAATGGACTATTGTATAAACTAGTTATTAATATAAAAAACTAATATGGTACAATGTAAAAAAGGTTGTAATAGGATTGAAACATGTTTTAAACTTGTAGTAAAATGGATTATGGAGTATTTATTATCCTTATTACACCCAAAATCCATTATGTATCACTTTTTTGAACCACTGAACCTTGAATAGTGTCATTCTATTATTGAAAAATAATGGGTATTCACAAAAATGTCTATATGTTCAATGAAAAATAGGGTCCACTTCCATAATCCCAAATTTACAATTACCCATATAAATTTACATGATAACCTATTCAATTTTCAAATCTAATAATTCTGTTATACTACATTAATCCCTTGGTCACAATATGTTTTCTCGATCCATTCCATTCCAAATAGACATTTAAGAGAATGTTCAAGGAACTAAAGTGAGTATTATTTAACCCTTATCCTTTTCTTTTTATTCTTTATCTTCTAAATATTCCATAAAAATAGTAATTTACTGAACTTAGTATCATTAATATAGTGAAGTTTTATTATATTAATGGAATAATTATTATTTATTCCTTTCCTTCCACTATCATGTTGTGTGTGGACTATAGCCTCCATGATGTAATGTTTTTGATATTCATATTGATTTCATTTATTTATGCTAATAAATTAAAATAAAATTAAAAAACCTAAAACATCTAAATAATATTCGTTATTCCTTTTTATAATGATATTATACATTTCATTAACCATACTCACCCATCGTGATATAATGTGTTCAAGTTTGGGGTTTGTTTTACTACCTACTTGAACAATGTAGTAAAAATACATCAAGGATGACAATAAGAACCTAAATAATGAAATTATTATCATTTAATAAGTAAAAAAATATTCTTTTATGGTTATATAAATTTTATATTATGCACTTTAATTATTATTAAAATATCATCTTTGATCGCAACAATTATCGAAATATGTTGATATTGGTTCAATTTTAAAAAAATCAAAAGAAATAATGTATAATAAATAATTGGTATTTAATAATATCTGTAGTATATTAAATAAAATATATATGAATAATTTTCTTATTATTTTATTTTATAATATTTATTTTATTATTCAGAATGTTTGGCACATTCATAGAAAAATCAATGACAAGGTAAGGTTTTATTTTGTCAATTATTCTCTATTCGATACATATTTTAAATTATACACCATGATTTATTTCTAATTTTTTATCCCATGAACCATTAATTTTTTTTTATAATTATTATATTCTAGTTATTTAAATTCTTTTTTCAATTACATGAACATTCTCTCATGGTGTTTTGAAATAAAACTTATAAAACATGTAAGGGTGTATTGTGTAAAATTTCTTTCTTTGAGACACATTTGTAAAATTCACATACTTATGTTTATATAGTTTATATTTTTATAATTATATTCATTAAAATATGAAATATATATCACTCATGGTATTATATTTTTAATTTAAATATCTCTATCATTCAAAAAGTTTCAATTTAATTGTAACTTGAGCCATAACATTTTTCACAACTGTAATTCTTTCTATATGAGTTATAAATTCTCAAATCTATTATGATATTATATTACCCTCATATCCTAAAAATTTATTTAATCAATTGAATTTAATATTTTTCTCTAGGTAATTTGATACTTTTCATTGATATAATTTTCTTTAATGAAATACCATATGAAATAAATGTTTAAAATTGGAATGAATAACTCCCATTCATTCCCACGGATCTTTTCCAGCATGTACATGATTTCCTTCACACTAATGTTCTCCTATATTTTGGGGGAAACCAATATGGATTATTTTATATGATCCTAATAATCAAATTTACATATTTTTAAAAAGTAAAATATGAAAAACATTTTATGATATGGGTTTTTAACAAGTGCATTTCAAAATATTTTAAAAATGTTTTACATTATTTCAAAATCAAATGTTTCATCATCCAATCCATGTTTTCTCTATAAAAATTTCTTGTATATTAAAAAAAATACATTATTATAGTTTTTTTTTAAATTATTTTTTAATATATTGAAAAATATCTTTTTAGAGCCATTTGGATAAAAATTCAAAAGAAACAGGTGAATTTTCTTTTTAGAGTTTATTTATTGAAATAAAAATAAAAAATTTAATACATATTCATAAGAGCTGATTTACCATAATTTTGAATCATACATCATATTATTTATTATTTTAGAATTTATATGAAATATATATTATTCTTTGAGAATTAGTTAAAATGTTTTTCATAGAAAAGTGTTATTGTGATTATTAATTTCAATTTAAAATTTGGCTATTATTATAAAAGTTTTTTCTATCAATAGATTGATTATTTACCTATGTTTTCACAAATAAGAATCATTAAATCTCATTAAGAGAAATGATCGGTCATTGAATTTTTATTGTCTAATAATCTATCATTTATAACTATAATTTTTATTCCCATGTATTTCATATATGACTACCCTATGTTTGATTCTTTTGATTGAAGGGTCTTCTATAAAATTTTATAAATTAATTGACTCGATAATTATTGACTTAACCATATAACATTTATTTATATAGTGTAAAAATAAAATTCTTTAATATATTTATTGAATGGTATTTACATATAAATTTACTTAATATACTTGGATACCCATTCTTTTCTATGGGTTTATCTTGTAATGATTATGAATTATTTTTTATGTGATTCCATTTCAAAATGATATAAAACCCATTTATTCATGGGTTATTTATGATATAAAAAGTGAATGATTTTATATGAATGTTTAATAAAAAACATTTTATTTCCATTGGTTTATTATGACATGATAAGTGGATGATTTTCATGTGCGCTCAAATGATTGGATGATGACAGATGGAGTCTTATACCACCCTCTAATACATTAATTAAAAGTTCATATCTCATGATATATGTATTCATGAGTATGTCTTAGTTTATCATAAGTTTGGTATTGAATGGGTATGAATTTTATTACGTATATTGATTATATCCCTATGAAAATGTTATGATTATTAATGATATTCAATTTTTATTGCTTACGTTTACCCTTACCGAGCATCTCACCACACCCCTTTATTATTTTTCTATTTATCTATGTTATGAAGATGAGTATAATTTATAAAAAAAATAAATGGATTATATTATAGATTAACTATAATTAATATTTCACAAGTATTTTAAAATAAGTAGCTTATGTATATAGTTATCAAATACATTAAAACATCATATCCTAGGTTTGTGAGATTATTTTTTGGGATGCAACGTTTAAAATTTTAAAATGATGTGAAATAAATAAATTTTTATCTTTGGTCTCTATATATTATATTATGAGTTGTTTCATTTATTTTTAATGATTAGTTTATTTGGTTTTAATGATTATGAATGTAGTTTTCTTTAAACCCTTATAATGAGTTTAAAAATGGGACAATATCCTGTAAGTGTTGTATAGTAGATATTTATGGTTTCCTTATAATTGAATCCCTATCTTGATATTGGAAAGTAGAATCTACTAAGGAATGGATGATCCTAAGGGTAATCATTATGAGAAATGATAATTGAGCTTTGAATCAATATTTACACTAATTTATGATGAGTCGACCAAAGATTTACCACCTTTAAAAAATCTTTTTTCGGATATGGTTTGGTTAATCACAGTCTATTTACATGAAATTGTGACAAATTTATTTCGTAATTACATTATGGGATTGGGAGATATCACACAAGAGAACCTAACTTCAATACAAATAGATTGAACATAAAGTATCATTGAACAAAATTATGGAATCAGTGGATTGTACATTATAGGATTGATTTTTCATATTCTAATGAGCATGTACTAAACTTTTATGTAAACCCATTTTAGGTTTTAGTATTTGGTGTGAACAATATCCCAAAAATGAATATGAGAAATGTATGTATCCAGGAACCACTTTGTATTATAATCAATTAAAGAAGAATAATTAAATATTTATAATCCTAATATATGTTAATTGTTATAGATAATGTAATTTTTTGTTATTAAATTAGGTTATAAGGTCGAAATATTAATAGATTTTAAATAACTTCACTCTAAGATATTTTCAATAATGAGTGATATTTATCGATTATATTCTAGAATATTTTAAACGTTATGGGGATTCTGTGAATCCCAAAAGTATATTTCTTCAGTGTTCTTACATTAATGATTTCAAAACACATATTAAATGGTATAAATAACCATGGAAATTTATTTTTTGATGAGATTATATTTTTGGGGAAAGCTGTTGAAGAACACATCATTGAAGGATTTATAACTCTTATGTTCAATATTCCATTGATGTTGGTCCAATACGGGAATGAATTATTTTGAAAAATTAAGGTAAGTCTTTTTGATAACCTTGTGATGTATAATTGATTCAATGTGTTTTTGGTGAATTTTAACGTATTTTTGGGATTGTGGTATATAATGAAAAATGAGGGACATTTAGAGTTAATTATTAGAGAAATAAATTCCTTCATTTTGGTTTAGGGTCTTAGAAATTCAAATGGTGTGGGGAAATGTTTGTTATGGTGAATATATGATTAGGGTATATACATACTTGGGTATATGTTTGTGAAAAAAATGTTGTTTGAGTATAACTAATTAATGTGATATAGGATAAGTGGGAAAGGTATTTGTAATATTTCATGATATATCTAGAATGATGAATATGTTATGAATACCCTCACCAACAATCATCAACAAGTAATAATTAAAAATTTTGTGGACATTATTTATTTAAGGTGGTAGAATGTAATGACCCGATATTTTTTGATCCTTTCAATTAATACTATCATAGATAACTAATGTACCATGAAAAACAAAAATTATGCAAAACCAGAACAAAATGGGTCATGAAATATTAAATTTTCATGGATAATATAATCATTAGTAGATAAATTTATGATAATTATATAAAATAATTACATATTACGATTTTTCTTTTCTTTCAGATAACATTTTAAAAAAGGAATGGAATTTTACCCTTATAAAATTAAAGTGATCATAATTATAAGTTTACTATAATAGGTAGTATTTTTATTTATAAAAATATATATTAATATTAAATTATTTATAGGTTTCTATTCAATAAAATTTGAAACATTTGAGCTTAAAAGGGTCATTTTTATTAAAATATGTTTTTCTTCATATACCATATTTTAATTATTAAGTTAAATTTTTATTTTTTTAGAATTTTAAATTGAAAAATATAACTAAATTTTTATACTAAACAATAAAATATTACCTTATGATTAATTTTTTATATTTTTCTAGAATAATTGATTTTTAGGTGGGTAGAAAAAATACAAATTTTTCTAATATATTCATATTCACTAAATTATCATAATTCAATAATGATTTAATTGTTTTATAAATCCTTTTCTATGATATATATATATATAATAAATAATTTAAAACATTTTTTTGTGTTTAGAAAACTAATGTTTATCATTTTGAAAACATAACTACTTATTTAGTTTAAAAATTAATCTTATTCTCTCTTATAAAAAAATTGTTTTATTAAAATGTTGAAATTAAATATAAATAAATTTATTTAATAGTTCACATCAAAATGGACTTATTATATTATTATTTCATTTTCATTTTATGCATAAAAGTATGATTACTAGGATTAAAGTAAATTATAATGATAATGATAAATATGTTATTTTCAAAGAATTATTTTATTATACTTTTTAACTATTATATAATGACATGAATTAATATGTTATAAAAAATTACTATAATGTTATACATAAACACATAAACACTTATTCAATTCTAATCAATAGTTAATGATATTAATAACACTCAAGGATAAAAACAATATTTTTCTAAAAAACAGTTTTTCTACGAAATAAATATTTAAATTTTAATTTTAATTTTTGAATAAAAATATATTAGACTTAAGGATAAAAAATTCGTGTTTATGACAAAGAATTTGGTTCAAACAATCCCTTTATTTTTTAAATAAAATATAAACCACCAATGTAAAACCCTAGATTGTAAAATATAAGTACTAAGTGGTAAAAGGATATAATTGTTTTAAAACATATTATAAAATTGGTATCAGGGGATTGATATAACCTTTTTCACCCAAATTAAAAAATTTCTAAATTTTGGAACCATTTACCATTAAATAGTTTCTTTACATTATTGAGAAATATTGTGCTTTAAAAAAGTGCAGTTTCCTTCATTTATAAAAGAGGATCATTACACCATATTAGAGTTACACATCCCAAATAATCCCAAAAAATTCCTCTATTAGAAGTAGCTTTTATTACCTAAATCCCCTGTTCTCTTTATGTTATCCTAATACCATCATTTCCAATAATATATTCAATAAAATTTTCAGGGTACCAAAGTTAGTTTTTCTTAATCATTATCCTTTTCATCTTAATATTTCTCTTCCAAAACATACCAAACAGTAGTAATATATTGACCTCATAGTAATTATTATAATAAAGTGTTATTATATTAATGGAAAACCAATTATTTATTCCTTTCCTGCCACATATAACAATAAATGAAAATTAAGTGTGTGTTCTAAAAACCACTGCCTCTATGAAGTAACATTGTTCACTTTTAATATTGCTTTTATTTTTTTATAAAAACCACATAATATAAAATTTAAAACATAAAAAATTCAAATAATATAATTATTATACATCTATAATGATATTATAAACTTAATTAACCATACTCTCCCATCAACATATATTGTGTTCATGTTTGGGGTTGGTTTAACCACATACTAGAAAAATGATGTAAAACTCTATCGTGGATGAATTTGGGAAACTAAATACTAATATTATTAAAAGTAAATAAAAAAATAATTTTTTATGGTTATTTAACGGTTACTTTATGAATTTTAATCATTATTAAAATATCACCTTTAATCTCTAAAATTACCAATATATACCAATGCCAATTCAATTTTTACACAAACATAATAAAAAACTATTTAAAAAATAAATATAATATCATAAAAATGAACTTTATTAAATTAAATATTAATTTTTAATTTTCCAAATAAGATATTAAATAAACTCAATTTCATTTTTCATTTATTTAGGTGCATTCACAAAATGAATCAAGAACAAGGTAAGGGTTCTTTGTCTCAATTTTTACCCCTTGAGAAATATTTATTATTATACACCACATTTAATTTTGATTGTGTTATCTACCAAACAATTAATATTTTGAATCTTGATTATATTATTTCTAATAATATTTAATTTTAAATTCCTTTTTATTTCTCTCATGTGTTTTTGAATCCATGATTATAAAATCTATAATGTATGTTGCCTCAAATTCATTTCTTCGGGAAATATTTGTAATACACACCAAATTTTTGTATACTACTTATTTTATTAATTTCTATTTGAAATATCTTTTATTAATGGTATAAAAATATATGTTTCATGATTTTTCTTATTAAAAGTGTATTTATTTAAATGATACAAGATTTATAACAGTGTTATTTTCTTAAATTATTTTCCTTAAGTCATAAATTCTCTACTTTATTATGATTTTATAAGCCCCTTATATACTCTAATACACTTTTACCTAGGGTATTTTCTATTTTTCTCCATTGAATTTACATTTTTTCATCAATATCATATTCATTTTGGAAATACCTTCTCAAATAATATTTTGATATAAGAAATAATAAATCCCATTCTTTTAAAGGGATACTTTACTCTATGTATATATTATCCTCTAAGTATTTATCTGTTCTTTTTGGGAACATTACTAAGGATTGTATTATATAATTCTCATAATTCTCTTTAAATATTTTTAAAAAATTTAATACACTTTTATGATGTGAATTTTTAACCATAGTATTTCAAAATATTTTAAAATGGTTTTCAATCCCATCAAAATAAAATGTGATTCAATCCATTCACCATTTTCACATTAAATTTGTTTTTATAGACACTATTATTAAAATTTTCAAAAAAAAATTAATGTTTTAATGTATATCAAAAAAAATTATTCCATTATTCTTGAAAATTAAATTATAAAATAAACCGGCGACTTTTTCCCCTATAGTTTTTCTTTAACAAATTAAAAGAAACATCTATTTTAAAATTTTTTATAAAAATATATTTCCAATTATTATGAATATTCGTTATTTGATCCATGTTTTTTGAAAGAAAATTATTTTTTCAATATTCTAAGAGTTTTATTTAAACTATTTTTCATGTAAAAGGGTTATTTCCATCATTCCTTTTAATGTAAATCATGAGTATTATTTTAGAAATATTCTTTATCTATCAATTCATTCTTTAACTTAGTTTTCACAAATGATCATTATTAAATATTTATACAACAAATGATCAATCACTACAATTTTCTTTCCTAATAATATTTGTTGTGTGACCATAACTTTTATTATAATGTATTCGGTCAATTAATACCTTTTCTAATTCCTTTTATTGAAGGGTGTTCACCTATATTACATAAATTTTCTGATTGTGGGAAATATTAACTTAACTATATAACCATTATATATATAAGAAAATATTATATGATTTATTATATTGATTAAATGTTATTTACAAAGAATATTATTAAATATATTTGGATACCCGTTTATTTTCTATGGGATTACCTTCTTACTGTTATGAGTGATTTCTTTATGTGATTCCATTTGAAAATCATATGAAATACATTTTCCTTCCATGTGATATTTATTCTTTAAAAAGTGAAGTATTTTAAATTAATGGTTTTGTAAAACCAATTTATTTCTATTGGGTTCATTATGATGTGATAAGGTAATCATTTAAATGTGGAACTCATATATATAGTTGTTGAAATGTGGGTTGATCTATCAACCTCCAATGTATTGGTTGAAACATTATATATCATGAGATTAGTATTAATGATTATGTTTTAGTTTTCAGTAAGTTTGGTCATTGATGGCATGGTTCATGAAATTAATGTTTCCCTATACTAATGTTTTTGACATATTTGAAATATTTCATAGTTTTATGCTTATTCCCATGAAAATTTTATTTTCCCATAGACTAAATTTATTTAGTCTTGTTTCGACACTATTCTAATTCATGTATTGTGATATTTGAAGCCTTATACCATGAATTTTTATCTATTATTTTTTGGGTATGAATTTCCCAATGTATCTTAATTATTATTATATTCGCATATTATGATCATCAATGATATTCTATTGTTATTTCTTACATTTTCCCTTATTGAGAATTTGATCTCACCCAGTTCTTATGTTTCCATTTCCATATGTTTTTAAAAAAGTACAACTTATGAAAAGTCTAGAAGGAGTCCATTGTGGCTCAATTATGGAGGAATGCTCATAAGTATAATAATATAAATGGGAGATTATTTTTGGGATATGTAATTTCTAAATTATTTAAATAATTAAAAATAAATATTTTTTTATCTTGTGTCTCTATACTTTACATTTATAAAGAAAAAAACAAAACAACATCGATTACACGTTAATGAAGACTACCACCTCACTGAAACAATGTGGTTCATTTTTTATCACAACCACTCATAGATAGTGAAAATTTCAGATTATATGAATTTATATGTTTTGTGTTTTATATTTATAATTATGTAATGATAATTTACCACATACCATTATTTTATGACATTTTTTTAGAAATGGGATATTTAATTGTGTGTGTGGGTACAGACAATCACCTCCACTAATATTGAACAACATCTGAAATCCCCAAAATCCATGTATGGTTATAATAGTTAATTTAATGGACATATATGACATGTATAAAATATTTAATATTACATAAAAATTATATTATCATAATATAAAAACATTTCATTGCTTATAAAATTATTTTATCATGCTCTTCTTTGGGTTGGATTTACCATCTATTTGAGAAATGTTATAATGTTTATATCATAAATGATTAAGAAATGTTAAAGAATGGTAACATCATATAAAAATAATGCATATAAAATGTTTTAATTATTTTTCAAAGTTTTTATTAATATTTAATATATTTATCAATATACCAACTCTAGATCATTAAACATGTCGGAACTCGTTCATCAAAATTTCAATTTTCAAAAAAAATTCCTTTATCATTAACAAATTGTAAATGTGATGAAATAAATCATTTAAATAGAATGATCCTATTATCTTGGATAATATATGATTATAAGTTTTTTAAATAAACTATAGTCAACAATGAAAATAATAAATTTCTAAAAAAGAAGCAATTAATGTTTTTAGAATCCGATAAAGAATATTAATCATAATAGGCCAATATATTTTCCATAAATAGTTTTAAATGAAGTGTATAAATGTAAATATATTTATATAAGTCTATTTAATTTGTTATTAATATAGTTTTATTTTTTTACAGGATGATAGAGCGGGTTTGAGTAATTATGAATTAAATGTAAGGGGTTCTTTGTATCAAATTTAATTTTATGAGACATAATTCTTATTGTGAACCATGATATAATTAATATGGTTTAATTATTACCTCTTTAATTTATTTTACCATATTCATGTAATTAATGTGTATTGAATATAAATATCATTTTATTTCTTTAAAAGGATGCCAATTCAAGGAATATCATGGTTATAATAGTTTATTTGTCTATATTTTCAATTCTGTAAGACATGTTTTATATTTCACACCATTATTTATTTGATATGGTGTATTAACAACTATATTTAATTAAATTATTATTAATATATTTCATTTAATGATAGTCTGATTTCCATTTTTCAGTAACCCTCTTCTTTTCCTTTGATTATTACATTATCATTATCATAAGGTTTTCCTCTTTAATATCAAATTCAATTCTGGGTTATTTTTGAAAGATAATTCCTATAGAAAATTTTCTTCCTTTTATTTGTAAAACCCACAATAATTTAATACTACTATGATTATTTTTTGGGTTTTACATGTCTCAATATTTTAATTTCTCCCTTGAATCATTAATTACCCGCTAGAAGGTAATTGACCTTATCTCTTATTTTAAGTTGGTTTTACTTTTCTTTCATGTCCATATTCATTAGTTTCATTTTTGAATATCCTAATATATTCTTTAATAACTAATTATGTTTATATTATATTAATTGTATCTTTATCAAATGTGGTTAAAAAAATTTACGTTTTAAATATTTTTCATTTCATCAAAGTGTGAAAAAATATATTTTTTATGTTTTCTTGTGTGAATGCGTACTTCCATTATTATATAATTTTTATGAAACATACTCTAAAATTTTTCTTATTTTATAAATAAAATTAAATTAATACTTATTTTATAAAATATTTATTATTCAAAATATATATTTAAAAGATCAAGGATATTTCTTATTTCAAAATTTCTTTTTCTAAAACTCCAAAAATTTGTTTTTCCACTAATGCATCATCCTTGAACATATCTTATACTTAATTGAGGATTTTATTATAATTATATCATTCACATAATTTTTTGTATGGTTTGAGTAATTTTTTTTCAATCATTTAATTTATTTATCAATGCTTTGGTCCTTCCTAACTATCCATAATGAAAAGCCATATATTTTATTCTAATTCATTTTATTTATAAATACTATATTTTTCTTTTTACTGATTTTGCGGTATTTATATATATAACATATATAAATTAATTTGTTAAATTATTTACTAAACCTTATACCTTTTATCTATAAATTTTTATTATACTCTACCTCATCATCTTCATTAAAGGTTATTTATTTAAAAAATTACTAAATATCTTTTGGATAACCATTTATTATCCTTGGGTTTATCATGTGATGATTATTGATGGAATTATTAATGATTTTATTATGTGAATACATTTGAAAATGATATAAAACACATTTTTTTCTTGTTTTATATATGATATTTTTAATGAAAGATAATTTCTTCCTATTGGTTATTTTTTATATAATAAATAATATCATTTCAGGTTTCCCTTGTACGTTTGGATGATGACTGCGGGGGTCCTATATTACCATCCAATGCATTGGTCATGTATTTATATCTCATAAAATAATAGTTAATGAACATATTTAGAATTTTTAAATACATAAATGGTGGATATAATTTTATTTTTTCACAAAATAAAGGGTATAAATAAATTTATTTGTTTAAAATGTGTTCCCAAACTTATATTTGTTACAAAGGTTTATGGTTATAGTTAGGACTATGTTTTTCTATTATGAATCATGTTTATTAATTCATGTTTACACACACTTTTTATTCATTCCTTATGTTTTTGAATTCCATATGTCATGACTTATGATCTTTGAATTGCTGCATTTGACTTTAATATATATCCAAATTATACTCATATACTTATCTTATGCTAACTTATGATCTTTGATTATTATTTCCTAAATTTTCCATTACTGAGAATCTTATCTCACCTCTTATTATGTTTATATTTCCCTAGGTTATAAATTAAATTAATCTCTATCTTTTTTAGATGATTATTTTGTGTGGGTAATTTTTGGGAAAGGTTGAAGGCTTGTAATGTATTACGCAGTTCCTTATATAAGGGGGAAATTTTAATTAATTAAAAGATTCAAATTTTTTAGTTATAATTTTGTGTATTTATCTATAACACTAAACCTAAAAGATATTTGGAATCTATTTAATGTAATATTTACTTTAATTCATGTAATTGATATGTCTAAGTTTGTGGTGTGTTATAGTCTCTATTTAGAGGAAAAAATTATTTACTGGTGTCTCTAAATTATTATTCCTGGATGAAATCATTTTATTCATCAATTTATGGAATAACAATGTCGTAGTGTTAAAAAATTATATGGATGAGTATAAATTATTGGGTAAGTAGTATATTAACCTTTTTTAGGATGATAATTCTTCCCACAAAAAATTATTGAAATTTTTTGAAATAAAATTAATGACTGGAAATGAATTTCAAGAAGAATGTTCCATATAGAATACTTAGGTGGACCATTTCCTTAATAGAGAATTTAGATTCACTATTTTGTGGGGATTATTAATAAGAACACCAAGTGTACTAAAAAATATAATATTATGTTCCTATCCATTAGTGGTAGGATCACTATTGGTAAAAGAAAAATATATTTAATTACAATGGACAACTTTTTTGTCTTTAGTGTTCCCAAAGTGGTCAACTATGAAATAGAAAACATCCTAGATGGATTCATTTGGGTCATTCATCTAAAATACAAAAATCATTGAACCACATGGTCTAGGATATAAATTTCAAACAAATTTGGATGAATTATATTAAAAGATATTAACGGGTCTATGGTTTTTGTGTAGAAAAAGAATGAATGGGAATGTTTATAAGTAAAATATCTCTAAGGAAGGTTTATCATTGAAATATATTGAAGAAACAAAAAATCCTTATTAAAATATAATGGGAATAACTCTATCTGATGAAGTATTGAATCACCTATCTTCTACATTACTGATCACTCTTTTCTGATTATAGGTTATGGAAATATAAACATATAACATGATGATTTTTCGAATCACAATATTTATTTCCCAAGGTGTCTAACAAGCTATTATTTAATTTCGAAGTGATATAATATATTCATAGTTTATCAAAATTATTATTAGTATATTGAAGAGTTTTATCCTCCATAATACAAAAATATTATAGGAACCACCTAGATACTTATCTACACCAACTAAATCAATCTATTTTAGAATTACATATTTTTAAAAAACAATTTTTTCCAATAAGATATTGATGCATAGAAGTACCAAATATAGTGCAAGAATATCCCGAAAAATTTATAATTTATTTTCTGTAATATCCATAATCCTTTTATTCTCATGTTCAAAGTAATTCAAAGGAAGGGAATACAACAAGATTCAAAATATTCATTCCATGAAAACATTAATGTGGAAAATAATTTTTGTTTTTTCTTCGAAGTATATTGGGAAAGTTTCATATGGGATACTCTCAAGGTCAACATGGCTGTTAAGTTTCAGAATCACCCCATGTAAAACCTTTTATCTTTGTGGTTTTGTAATACTTGAGCTACTAAAAATGAAGTGGAGAACCAAGGTATTATATTTATATTATGGTTTTGGTTCATCTAGATGCCCAGAATGAAACATGGAATAATGGATATAGGTTCTCCCTTTTATTCTTGTAAGTGAAATATTATGTTTATATGAGGAAAATAGACCCTCTGATCAAATGGTGAGATTCATCACCCTCAAATGGAAATTGATGCTAACTAATTCCCAGATCATAGAGTCTAAAAGAATAGTAGTTCAGGGAATATGGGTGTATTGGAATTACATTATGAAAAGTATCAAATTTAATATAGATGGAGGGTGTGAGTAGAGAATAATTATGTGTATAGGAATCTAACGGGGAGGAAGAGGATTAGTAGTTTGAGAATTTAGTGATTAATTTAGGCAAGTGAACTCTTATATAGTTGAAGAAAAATAAATGATGAGTGAGATCTCTCTTTACATCAAGTGTAATGTCACATTGGAAGCTACTGAAACAAAATTGACATTGGTTTTTATGTTCTTTAATGGTTATTGATCAACACACTATTATATATTCTATGATATAAGAGTGTGAAAATAACTTATCAACACCAAGTGGAGATTTTATATACATTTCATGAATGGAATATAACGTTTGATATGATGACAACCAAAGGAAGGGATGATGAAGACCATGTCATCTATTTTTATATTGGCTCTCTAACCTCTAATTATATATCTTTTGGGATATGGGATTCTATCAAGATTCCTCATTATATACACCTGTGATATTTTATTTAGAAGTAGTTTTATCTCCTTTACTATTTAATAAAAATATATTATTTTGAGTCAATATTATCATATCATAACTCAATTCTTATATTGTATTTTCAGTAAACATGTTGTTATATCAAAGACTAACTCTAGAATTTATCTATGACATAAACAAATGAATTATGTTTTAAAATTATATAAATATATATAACAACATTAAAAAATCAAAATAATAATTTCAATCAGGTCATACAATGCTCCATGAATAATATCATCATTTGATGTAATATATTTACCCCATTGAAAATTCAATAAAATTAAATATCAAAGCATACTTTTAGCCCATTATTAATCCCGTAATATTTAGCATAATACACAATGGAAATATTTGTTTTTTACCACATAAGCCATTCAACCCATATAAAATCCATATGTAAACTTTTACAACTCATTCTAATTTCCCCTTAAATTTTATAATTCTCTAGTATATATCAAATACTTAAAATACTTATTTATTTTACCTAAAAAGATTCACCATCATTATCTTAATTTTTAAACTACGATAAACTTTTAAAATAACTCATAAAACCCTTAAATAATTTCTATCATTTTCCACTCATGTAATACATCTGTTACTCACTCCAAAAATGTTTGTGGATGATGGCACCCCACTCCACTAGAAGGATAATTTTATAGGGTTTTAGTCTCTGAATCTTGTAGTATAAGTATACATCATCATCCTTGTGTTGATTCATTCGTTCCTTCTTGAGGAATAATTTTTTGAGTTGGGTTTGACCTTTGAAGCTTATATACTCTGCTAACCTATTCGTCGACCTGTATTTGCTGTTGGAATCGATTTTCTCTAGCCCTAAGCCTCCAAGGCCTAACATATAAGACCTTATGCGGTTCCATCCTAAAACCCATGGGTGATAGGAGGAGGTTTCCATCTAGGATTATATATGAGCCAATATCCATTGTGGAAACCGACGTGGGATTGGTTTTTGCACCAAAAAATCATCCCCTAAAACCAAGGACCCCAAAATTCGGTTTCCCCTTCTATGATAATGCATCAAATCCAACCATATTTCCCCGTAGTTTTCCCATTATAGTGACACATCACTTGATCTCAAATTATCAGGAATACTTTCAAGACATGTCACCATTGAATCTCATTCTTCAACAGAGAAACTGGTATCTTGTTCAAACTACTTGTGGAATACTTCACCCAACATCACATGTGGGCTACACTATCCCTCTAATACCAATTTTCAGGATCAATTTTCTCCATTATGAATCACATGAAAAATATGAATCAACATAGCCTATGATAGTGAAATTTGATCCTCCAAAATATAGTGCAACATCTTAGGGTTACATGATATATCCCAGGATTCTCTTCACCAAGCTCAAATGCTCCCGTCGAGGATTCACCATGTGACGACTAATTTATCCCAAAACTTTTGAAATGCCTCATCTAGTACAATCCCGGGATAAAAATAGTATCTCCATTTCTAATGAATACAACACTCGAGACATTTTCATCATCTCTACTACACTTCTAGGAATCGTCATGGAGGATAAATTGGAATTGATTGGAAGTGTGGTATAAATTTGATTACAGTCTTTTATGTTAAATAATTTCAAGACATCCCTCAAATAATTCTTTTGTTGTATCAAAATCATTCCATTATTCATGTCTCAGTAAAGTTTCTTCCCAATAATAATTTTTTACAGGTCCCAAGTCCTTCATATCAAACCCCATATCCAACTGTTCCTTCATCTATGGGATTTGATCATTGTCGGGGCCTGCAACCAATATTTCATCCACATAGAATTGTATAATGATAAAATAATTACTATCTAAACTCTTTAAATATGCACAAGTATTTCAATTAATAATATTGTATCCATGTCTCATGATATAGGAGTCAAATCTATTATAAAAACACCTCAACGCCTATTTGAGACAATAAATAGATTTTTCATCCTACAAACCAAGTTCTCATTTCCTTATTTAGAAAAACCTTCTGGTTGTAGTATATTGATGTCATCATCAAGATCACCATTGAGAAAAGATGTTTTCACATATAGCTACTCTAGATGCAGAGCGTATGAAACACACATCATCACAATTACTTTAATAGTCATCAGTCTAACAAAAGGAGAAAATATTTCATTGAAATCAATACATTATTTATGAGCATATCCTTTGACCACTAGTCTCTCATGATATCTTTCCAAATGGTCTGTTTCAACCCTCTGGATCTTGTCGTCCCATTTTTTCCAATGGAATTTCTTTCTTATGGTAATGGAACAATATCCCATGTCATTTTCTTTTTTAGGGATTCAGGTTCTTCCTATATCACCGCTATCCATGGAGATATATCTAGACTCTAGTTTACCTCCAAAAGGGATGGTGGATCTCCATCTTCTATAAATAAGAAATATGAAGCATTTCCCTTAGTGACATAACATGGGTGCCATATTGGAATTCTTTTCTCTTCATTTGACTATCTTAGTCTAGGATCATCGGGTACTTGATCATCATGCTCGGGTAATGCCTTGGAGGAAAATGGTTCTTCATTTGTTTCATCATTCACCTCGACTGTTTTAGTTATTGTATTCTCATTATCTATGTCTTTATCAATAATGATTTTCAATTTTTCTTCTTGAAATATGACTTCTCTACTGATGATAAGTTTTTGGTCACTTTGATACCACAAAATATATCCCTTCACACCATCATTGTATCCCAAGAATACACATTCCCTTGATATTGAGTCAAACATTGATCATTCCTAGTCATGAAACAGTTCAAATACAGGACTACTAAAAGTATGAAATTTAGAATAATTAATGGGTTTACAATTCCATATTTATATTGGTGTCTTCAGATCAATTTCTACTAAAGGAGATCGATTGATCACATAGAAGCCTGTATTTACTTCAACTACCCCAAACGTCTTGGTAACTCTTATAGTCTTTAGCATCGCCCTTGTTCTGTCCAACAAGGTTCTATTCATCTGCTCTACCACTACATTATTCTGAGGAATGTATGCCACTGTGAACATTCTCTTTATGCCTTCCTATTTAATGAAATCATCAAACTCCTCCCTTGTATATTCTCCACCATTTTCAGTCCTCAAACAATTGATCTTATTTTTTTTCAATATCCTTTTTCACTTTAAATGTTTTGAAGAATTCAATGACATCTGATTTCCTCTTGATTTCAAACAACCAAACTCTCATGGAATATTCATAAATGAAAGATAAAATGTATATTCTCCCACCTATGGACACAACTGGTGCTTTCCAAACATCAGAATGAATCAACTCCAAGATCTCCTTGATCCTCATCATTGAAGTTCCAAACATCAACACGTGTTGTTTACTCAAAACACAATTATTACAATATGGTAAGGATACCTACGTAATCCTTGGATAGAACAACTGATCTAAAAGAATATTCTGGCCTTGTTCAGACATATAGACAATATCCTCATTCCATAACATCGTCAACTCTTCCATCGAGGTAGTTGGTACAAAAAATATTCACTTCCTTGTACATTTCACCAATAAGAATATACAAGTTCATTTAAATCTTATATACCTTTATCACCATAAGTGATATCTTAACAATCATCATAATCCATTTCTCATTGTGGGTCTTTCATCTAATGTCATCAAATTCTCCCAAGGACAAAATGTTTTTCTTAAAACCCTCTACATAGAGTACTCCTTTGATGGTTAAGACTATGATATCTTGAATCATTAGTTTGATGGTTCTAAATCCAAGTATATTCAATGTATGATAATTCCCCATGTACACTATTCCTTCTGGGATAGTTTCATATTGTTCAAACCATTCCCATCGATATTTCACGTGACATGTTTCTCCTGAGTCAATAATCCATGTGTCATTGAGATGGTGTCTTCCTTCAGTAGTCGTTGTCTCATCACTAACTAGTACGTCTCCATTTATAGATTTGCTTTCCACATTCCTATAAGTGTTATTCTCATAATCCTTATAATTTCAATTGTCATTACAGACATTCCCCCTATTACAAAAATTATAACATTTTATTTTTTTCTTCTTTCTCCTTGATTCAGTCCTACCATGATTATGGATCCCACTAGAACAACACTCTATCAGTCTTCCTTTTTCTATTGGTAGAGCTTCTACATAGTGTGATATTATCTGCATGTCTTCCTTTTTTTGTGCGGACATTCTTCTTCAAGACCTAAAAATGCACATCATTTAAGGATAACATATCCATTACTATATCAGTGGTGAGGTTGATGATAATTTGATCATACAAATCTGGAAAACATTGGAGTAGAATCTCTGCATGTTTAGTATCCAATATTTTATAGCCCAATTCTATAAGATGAGATGAAACAGTATCGAGGGTGTTGATGTGGTGAACCACTGATAATGAATCTTCTATTTGAAAAGTGTATAATTTTCTATTCAGGATAATTTGGTTGTAGAGTGACTTTCCCTCGTACAGCTTTGTCAGAGTATGACAAATTTATTTTTTCATCTTATTCTCTGCAATTCTTGACAAGACCTCATCTACTAAATCCAAAAGGATGTTGAAAATAGAATTACCATCCATATATATCCATTTCTCCTCCACATCACCTCTTATATATTAATTTTTTCATGAAATCTTAGATGCTGCATTATGTTTTAGAGGATCACATTTCACTATTAGAGGCTTTGCTTATTCATAATTTATAAGTGATTCTGACTAGAGAAAATCCACTATTGGTTATGTGTTTACTCTTGAAGGAGGAGAAGTGAGTTGTATTTAGAAGTTACAGTCATTTTATTCTTTATCCTTAATTTAGGGATAGTACATGGAAGCTACAGAGTCATAAAAATATACAAATTAGATGAAAAGGTTGTTGGAGGATCTCATGCGCAAAAAATCATATTTCATTATTCTCTGATAGTCAGAGTGCCTTGAAAATTTCAAGGAATACATATTTTCATTTTAAGATGAAGAAAATTGAAATAAAATATCATTTTTTCTGAGGTGATATAGAATAATTTAGGGGGTAAATGCCGAAAATTCACACTAAAGAAAATTTGGTAGATTTCCTCATGAAGGTGATTGGTTCTGATCGGTTCAGATGGTGTAGATCCTTAAGTGGACTTACAGAGACATGAGAAGTATGTTTGGAAGATAGAAAGGATTTGTGGAGATGTAAATGACACTTAATCAAATATCATAGTGGGAGATATTTTGGAAGATGTTACAGAGAGGGAAAACATTAATTTTGGTCTTCGTATTCATTTGTACATGTTGTAGTGACACATCGGGTGAAACCCTACCATTGACTCCCCATTTAATTTGATAATAGAAATTTAATAGTGGGTATACCAAATGAGGGTTAAGGATAGTTGTAAAAGGGGATCACCTCCCCCGGTTTTTATCATCGAATTCAAAAGCAACACATCTTCATCCTTGAGTAAAGTATTTTGTGAGCTATTTCACTGTATTTTCATGATATTATTTCTTGTGTGTTTTCTCCTTGTAATTGAGAGAGAGAATTTGTAACCACATTTTAACATAGTGAAATCCATTTTTTCCATTTTTTACCCCTTTCAAGTTGTGGTTTTTCCATGTTGCATATGGTGTTATTTTAATAACTTACTTTTCACTTTATTTCTATCTCTAAATTATTGTTGAATTGATTGGACAATTGTTTATGATCCTAACATTCACTGACTCAACTGCCAAAAACATCAGGTTCTTACTCTTGATCTCATGGTGATAATTCTGGCATTGCATCTTGTGGTGGATATCTAGATATAGTTTTTCAGGTTATAATCTTCTTCTTTTTAGATCTGATATTTTGATCTGGTCATGTAATTGTTGTATGATTCACGGGGAATATATTGGACTATCACTAGATGTCCTAGACTCGGTGGAGTATAGTGGGTTATAGCTAGTTAATGATAGGGTTTTAGATGATATCTTAGGTGAGGAGTTGGGCACAGGTTGGATGTTGACGGAAGTAGTGATGAAGGGGTATTCTCCTGCTGGAATTTCTCAATAGTGTGGGTAGCCTTTAGACATTGGATGTAAGACGTTGTTTATCTACTAGTACTTTTTTTGTGGTTCATGAATGATGTTAGTTTTCTTTATGATGTTGGTCATCTGATTGAATGAATTTTGTGACTGACACTCCATTTTCATGGTTGTGACTTGTTCATCCACATCTTGTCTATTTTTTTGGTGGTTTTAGGAGTGATTCACCTGAATTTATATATGTTCAGTATTTGTATTTTATGTTCTGTTTTCTCTTGGGATGAAGATTTATTTACTATACTGGATTTCATTATTTCATTTGGAAGCGGCACAACAGTTTTGTAGGAGTCACTGTGTGGGCGACCACAAAAGAGAGATGATTGTGATGAAATACATCATTCAGCAATTAATTATCACTTTTTATGGATGGATAGGTACCTTGACATTGACACTTTCTCAGTGTTTTTAGTCTAATTTCATAGTGCATTAGGAAGAAATTACTACGAGTAACTTTCATTAATGAATTTTTCTATTTTTTAATGGGTTCTCTCTTTCCTGGTTTTAAAGAGGTTATACCTTTTTTATTTCAATAAATTGTGTTTAAACCTCAACCTTTTCAAAAAAAACACTCACTCGGTAATTAAGTTAAATTCATATCCCTACCATATAACACAGTAATGAATCAAAAAACTCAAAACCATGTTCATTATTAATTTCCATAACACAAATATTAGAAAATAATAATATATACAACACATTTTCATCCCCCATAATTCATTAAAATTATATAACGTCCAATATGAAAAGAATAATGGAAATTTATTCCCAATACCTTATATATCAATATAAAATTAATTATACATAAAAATGTTTCCTACAACGAAAATATATTAAATAAAATTTATATTTTTAGAATATAATTTCAATATTATCTGAACTTTTTTAAAAAATTAATTATTTCATTAATATTTGAAAAAACCCACAACAATAATTCACTTGTGATTTACCCACTTAAAACAAATTAATAATATTATTAATTCATTTATATTGAACTTATACCAATACAAATCAACAATGGTTGGTAATCCCTAGCCATCACAAAACATCAAAAATGTAAAACATTAATCTATTATTTTTAGCATAAAAATTTAACTATTAACATCCGCTTTCACTATAGAATACTAATTTATTACTAAGTCATATTAATTTAAAATAATATTCATTTCGTTAAAGTTTTAATAAATCCCACCATTTTCATTCAATTAAAAAAATCATCATTTTATTTTATTTTTAGCCAATAACATTAATCCACTAAAACTTTCATTTTATCACATGGCATGACCAATGCTTATTTTCATAGACACATATTTATATATATATTAGATTTTTCTTAATTGATTTTATATAGTTTTTCTAATTAATTCCTTCTAAAAATAATTTTCATTTACATTTCATCTGACCAATGCATAGTTTTATTCAGGTATCTCATTCATATTTTTTGTATAAAACAATCATTTAAAATCATGGAATGTATCGATATCTCTAACCTTATGTTATATCAATAATCCAAAAAAAGACTAGTTGTTTAAATATTCATAAAATTCAAATATAATTTATTTTTCTAGACTATAATGAGAGATTTGAATTAGAATATTGTATAATGAAACTTGATCACCCCTGAAATAAATCATAGTGTTTAAATTATGCATACCGTTATGATCATGATAAAATGAATGAGTTAAAAATCCATAAAAATAATAATATTGGTAGTTAATTAATATTATATGAAATGAGAGAATTATTCAATCTATATTATTAATCCAATTGATAGAAAATAAATTCCAATCCAAATTCCATGATAATGTAAATATAAAAATACCCCCATTAAAATAGTGTTTATTCAACTCAACTATTTAACTGGTGAACTACCAAAAACTACCGAGTTGTCTCTGTCTAATAAATGTATGCCATTGACCACTTAGAATTTGGATAAGGCATTTTCCCCACAATTATATTTATCAGGTATCATGTACACCCTAACCAGGTAATGTGTGACACCCTAATTTTTAGTTCAATAATTTATTTATTTATTTAATTACTGTTATTTGATTTTAATCTTGTGTTATAGGGTAGACCCTTAAAATAATTTTTATAATTTAGGGAATTTATCCTATTTTGTGGTTGGTGAAATGTCAGTGCCAAAAATTCAACAATTGTTTTAAGGGGTTCTACAGTGTGACAAATAAATTTTACGTGTTTTTTTCATTATATTGTAAACTTGGTGGACTAACCACATGATTGCCCTATGTTTATAGTTAAGGGTACAAAATTTCTCCATGTTTTGGGTAAATTATGTGTTCAATGTGTTGTAAACCCATATTAATAAATCACTATGAAATTAAAATGTTATAGTCCATCAATTTTACTTAACTCCCCAACTCCCTTTTTAACCCTATCACATGAACAACCAATGTAATCCACCCATGGTCACTTCTTACCCTCCCCTCCTCTGATTCATGACTGATTTCTTACAATTTAATATGGGAATTTTTTTCAGTATGGTTCCTCTATATCATCCATCCTCTTCCTCTTCTTCTCATTTCCTTGTGATTTTCATAGCCCTTTTTTTGTGTGTACCATAGGTAGAAACATATGTAGGTTTTTAGTTTTTATTCCACATGGATCTTATTTTTAGGGTGTGGTATGGGACTTTCAGAAATATCTCTTTCTATTATTATATGATTCACATATTCTATAAAATCCCTATGTAGGTTTTTTTCTTTTCATTTTCCCTAATATTATTCATGTACATAAGTGTTTGAAATTATTTTATATCAAATTTATATATGGCATTGAGTTTAATTTGATATATAAAACCATTCTGCCCAAGGTTTTTATGTTTTTTCTATTGACTTCCAAATGGGGTTATAGATACATTGCCCTATTTTGATCTTCACTTAAAGAATAAATAATATTAGTGACTAAAAAATATTTATAATAGTTTTTGAAGAGTAATTTTTTATTTAATAATTAGACTATGGTGATTTTAGAACATTATTGGACGACTCATGAGTTTAAGGTATTGGAAAATTTGGGGTTTCTATATTTAATAAATTTTATTAATTTTGTGTGATTCATCATTATATTGTTCTCTTATGATTGATTTTTTGAGTTTATAACATTAATTTTAGTGCACATACATATATTTATGCTTTATATAAAGAGATATTATAAGTCACTGACCTTAAACATTACATAATCTAGTTAATTTAACTATAAGAAACTTATAACATTCCCAAAGATCATTTCAATCTAGGTTTTAAAGAATTAGTACATAATTTATATACATTAACCCATAAGAATACAATGTTGGTACTACTAAAACAGTATCCATTTCTTCAATAACACAATTTTTTTAATAAAACATGAAATATTTATACAAATAAGTCTTTACAATATTCAACTTGGATTCTCCTTTTCTCTTACCCATCCTTAAACCCTGTAAAAAGTATTTTAAAACATGAGATGAGCACACAAAGACTAGTAAGGGACATAAAATAAAAGAAATATAATTCCTTCAAGACTTATAGAAAAATGAAATCATTTTCACAATTATATACTTCTCACGCATAAAGTATCATATACATACTTGTGAAAACAAAAGATTTCCATAAAACATAGAAAACATAAATAAACTATTTTGGTATCATGGGGAATTACCTAATTATGATTTTAACCCTCATGGATACCATATTATTTTTAACCCACATAGCAACCTTATAGTATAACCCCCAAGAATACCTTCAGATGTAACCCTCATGGCTACATTAGAGTATAACCATCACATTCACAATTGGAATAACTATTATAGTCAAATTCTAACACAAACATAGCCAATGAATTGGAGGGAAATATAAGACCCACCCTTCACCATAAAATATTCCAGAGGACTATAATATAACAATAATACAATAATACTTGCATCATGAAAGAATTCTGTTCAAAAAATTTCAAAATAGAAATTTAAAAGAGTATTTTTAAAGAAAAGTATATTACCTTGGGTTAATCATAATTAAAATGTGTTCAAACCTTATGAATAGTGGATTAAATATTGTTATTAATATATTAAAAATTATATTAATATTTATAACACCTTATATGATATTTTTATAACATCTTTACTTCCATTTATCAATAATACTTTTTTATTTTATTTTATTTTATTTTATTTTATTTTAGGTACATTTATTTCACAGTTTTCATGGTTGTTTCATAGTTGATTTTCATATCAAATGGAATAAAAATTGTAGAAGTGGAATGAAATGGCATTATTACTTTTTAAAAAAATTTTAATTTTACCATATATCATTTATTATGAAATAATTATGATTTCTTAGAAAAAATATTAATGAAAAAGACAAAATTTATTTTTGATATTTTTACAACCAATATGAAATTATATCATTTTCTTTATTATAATGTCTGTATACTTGTTATAGAATATTATATAACTTATAATATGTATAATAAAATATTTTTAACAATAACAATGGTTTTATGAGACTAATTGAAGGTGGTAATGAATAATAAAAACACATAGTCAACGATGATAAAAAATTGACACATCACAGATGATGTTTTCATTTTTCTATGATAAGAGGAGAATAAGAGAGTTTGAATGATAGATATTCTATTAAAATAATAAAAATATAGTTTATATAAGATAATAAAGATATAATGTCACTAGGATGAGTGAAGGTGATGATAAAATAAAAAAATAAAACAAATAATAAAATAAAATAAAATAAAAATAAAGTGGATTTTACCTCTTTTATTCTCCTCAGAGAGAAACTATTCAAGGCACTTGGTTTTGGTGTTTTGGTGAGACCAGTTGGTCTTGGATGATGGTAAGAGGATTTGGAGGTGAATTTTGAAGATATTAAATAAGATATAATTCTTTGATGTGGGAGGAGAATAGGTGGTATTTATAGTGGATGAGAGGAGTGTTTTCTCATTATTTCATTCATAAGTTTATTATTTTGGCTCATGACTATGAATAGTTTGATTATTATCATTAAAAATGTTAAAATAATGAAGGAGGACTTGATATTATGGATATTACATTAATGATGACTTATATAATATTGTATTGAACTTACAATATGTATGTGTTGTAAGTTATCATATTTTACTTTTCAAACAAAAAAATTATTTTAGAAAAATATTAGAAAAAACATAACCATTTTTTAATGTGATGAATTCAAAAAAGAAATCCATTTTTGGAAAGTATTTTTCAAAATATGATAAATTTAATTTTTAATTACATTCATAATTTATTAAAAAAAACCAATTTTAAAATTATAATTTATTTTATAACACTTTGAAAAATTAATTAAGATCTCATAAAAGTATCATATAATCATAAGAAAATAAAATATTATTATATTATTATATTATTATATTTTATGAATATATATTTTATTTTAATTCATTTACCTAATTTTAATTTTATTAATAAACATTTATGTTTCACTAAAATACCATTACATAGTTTCTAACATTCAAAAAATTTCTTCACGTATTCCATAATATAAATATAAAATATTTTCGCATATAGGATACATAAATTATATTTACACTCTCATAGATAATGTTAGTATTATATTTATATATATTCAATAATTTTTATAAATACAGCATATTTCACTACACATTTATAATTATTTTGACTATTTAACTCTAGAATGGAAAAAATTATAAGTACCTGGGTAGTTACTTTATCTCGTTCTTCTAGAAATTGAGTCCTCATAATTTTTATTTACTTATAAAACAAGTGAGTATATCTTTCCCTTGTATAATTTTTCCCATATTAGTTCTCCAACCATGTGGTTTATCTATATAACCATAACCTGGGGAATTTATTCTGAAATTATTTTTCTCTATAACCATGAATATAAATAATATTCTCTTTGTAAAAATGATTTTTTTCCAACAGAAATACTTATGCTCTCAAAACATGAGTTGAATTTGTAACATACTATCTTAATATCAAAACATTAAAAACATTGTGTACTTGAGATAAACTCCAAGGAAAAGTTACTCAATAAGAAACTAGTCCAAATTTCTCTAGGATTTCATAAAATGTAATGAACCATAGACCTAGCTTTCCTTTATTACCAAAACGTATAAAACTTTCCCAAGAACTAATTTTAAAGAAAACATGATCACCTACCTCAAAATAAAATACTTTCTTCTTGTAATCCACATAACTTTTCTGCCGTCTCTATGCTTTCCTCATATGTTGTGGGATCATCTTCACTTTCCTATCCACTTAACATAATAATTATGTTCCCATCAACTTTTTTTCCTAAAAATCTTCTCAATATTATGGAGTTCGACAACACTTTTTATATGATACCTCAAAAGATTCCATCTTTATACTAGAATGAAAACACTTATTATAATAATACTAAAATAAAGAAATATGTTGATCCCAAATTCCCTGGTAATCCATTGAACAATATAAAAACATATTCTCCAATGTCTTAATTATTCACTTGGGTTGTCTATTTTATTGAGGATAAAAGGTTGTTTTGTAATTTTAGTTATCTCCCAATGACTTTTTAAGGCCTTTCCAAAAGTTATAAGTAACATGGGATCATGGTCAGTTACAATGGATATAGTAACTCCATCAAACTAGAAAATATATTTTAGGTATCATCAAGAAATCTAATTTTTAGAAAGGGTGTCTCTAATAGGATGAAATTGTGCAGATTTAGTCGGTCGGTCAATTATAACCCAGATCACATTGTTACCATCAAAAGTCTTTGGTAGTCCCACTATGAGGTCCATGGATATATTTTCCCATTTACACTCAAGAACTGGACATGTTTGAATCATCCCCTCTGGTAGTTATCTCTCTAATTTAACATATTGACATGTCAAACATTTCATGGTAAATTTAGAAATATCTCTTTTCATTCCATCCCACAAGTAATACATTAAATGGTCTCTATACATCTTAGTGCTTCTAGGATGAAATGAAAATAAAGAACTATGATATTCACTTAACAATTATTTTTTTTCTTTCATATGGGAATCACAAGGCACACATAATATATTTCTAAATCTATATAAACAATCTTTATCAAAATTAATTTATATAAACTTACCCTTTCTAACCAATTCTACCATTTTCTATAACTCTTGGTATTCCTTCTTCACTTATTTAATTCTTGATGATAGAGATGAATACACTAACACCTAAAAAAATAGATGAATTTCATAAACTAATAATTTCCAATCCAATATTCATCAAATCATTAATTAAGAGATTATGATCTAAATATAAAATGTTTAATGTATCATGATGTTTTCAACTTAAGGAATCCTCACCTATTTTGTTTTTTCATAATGTTAATTGATTGTGAAAGCATAATATTTTATGAGTTCTAACCATATTCTATACCTCATGTTCAATTCCTTATGTGTAAATATATATTTTAAAATTTTACGGTGAGTATATATTTCATACTTGGATCTATATAAATGATGTATACAAATTTTTAAAGAGAAAACCATGACTACTACTTCCAAATCATGTGTTTGATAATTGAACTCATGAGGTTTTATTTGTATTTAAGAATAAGAAATTACATGATCAATCTACATTAGAAAAAAACCAAGTCCCTTAAATGAACCATCATAATAGATGAAACAATCACCCTTTCTGGATGGAATGTCCAAAATTGGAGCACTCCCCAATCTTCTTTTATAGTTTCAAAAACAAATATCATAGTCTTCTATCAAAAAATAAATTTAACAACTTTTGTGCTAACCTATTTACCGGGCCAGATAATTGTGAAATATTATTTACAAATCATCAGTAATATCAAGCTAATCTAAGAAAACTATGAATCTCTTAAAAAAGAGGTCTTCCCCATTCATAAACCACTTTTGTTTTGGTAAAACTAATTGTTATATCATCCTAATTTATAATGTTCCCAATAAAAGAAATACCATGCAACCAAAATCATATTTTCTAAACTCTCCATATAACTTATTTTCATTGAGAGTTTGAAGAATAGTCCATAAATATTTTTCGTTATGCTACTAAATTGTTGAAAAGTCTATAATATCATCAATAAAAACAACAAAAAATTTGTCCAAGTTTTCATTGAATATTCAATTCAAAAGATCCATAAATACAGCAAGAGAATTTTTAAAATAAAAGGACATACCAAAAAAGTCATAATCCTTTATCTAGTATAAAAATATTTTTTTAGAATATTATCCTTCATCAAATTCGGCTGATGGTACCCAGACCTCAATTCAATATTGGAAAAAATTGAACTACCTAGAGATGACAAAAAAATTCATCAATATGAGGAATTGGATACTTATTATTAATAGTAATGTTATTAAAATATATATAACACTAATAAAATAAATTTTTTTCATGACCCCCAAAATCCATTGCTAAAGGCCTATAGCGGCCGCCAAATAGTGGATTCTTTGGGCCCATCGTTGTTGCCTATAGAATCTACCAAATGGAAGATGTTATAGAAGATATTCACATGGGCTACAGATTCTTCCAAAAGGTGGTCCCTATAGATCAACTAGGTAAAACTTATACCAACTTTCAAATATTGGTAGCAATAAGTTATTTTATTTTAAAAACAAATCACTCTAATACTAAAAAATCACTATATTTAAAAAAATATTTGCAAAATATCTAATATCCAGGGCACATAAATCTGTTCAACTTTCCATCTTCCAAGACCCAGATCCTTCATCGAATATATCTGCATGACCAAATTTAATAAATAAATTGTACAGAAAAAATAACCCAACTAATAATTTAAAAGTAATAACATATTTTAATTAAAGCTTAGTATAATAGATTAAAGTTATTTTATTTTAAAAATATATTAATAATTTTGAGTAATTTTTTTAAAAAATTATAACATTTTATTATATCATTCTAACCTTAACACATGTATAATGGATATTTCATCCACTCACACACATCACCAATAATAATAAGATGGTTGTCCTATGATTTCATGTCATTCTACGGTTGTTTTCTATGCATTTGATTATTAATGACATGTTTTGTTATTTTAGGAAAATAAATGTGAATTTTACATCATCTTAGTCAAAAGATACCACCTATGGACATGTAATCTACTAATAAATTTCACAATTCAGTCTGTAATTTTTTTTTTCTGATTTAATGGCATCAGGAGGTCGTTTTGATGATTTCGACCCCCGAATGCACCTTTTTGTTGGGTCGAAAATTTTGAAAAACAATGGTTTAAGTCATACAACACTAACCACGTATCTAATTGAAATTATTTCCTCTCATGAACATTCCAAATAATAATAAGATCATTTAACTCTAGTTTCATGTTATATTGATGTCGTTTCTACCGATATGACTATTAAACATTCATTTTGATGTTTTGTGACACTAGAATTGTATTCACTATCAGCACAGTCAAATGACATCTCAAATTGAAATAATCATTTATTTAAAATTTTAAAATTTACTCCTCATTTTTTTTTTCTGAATTTCATTGAATTCTTAGGTCGCTCGGTTGGTTTTGACCACCCTACACACCTTTTTAAAGGGCCTCAAATCTTTAAAAACCATAGATTTAATCGTACCACACCGACTGAGCATCTGATTGAGGTGTCATCTACTCATACATTTCATAAAAATATTAATATGGTTTTACAATGATTCCATGTCATTATGAGGTCATTTTATATGGATCTGATAGTTAAACATCTGTTTCGGTGTTTTATGACACTGGAATTACATTTTGTGTCATTGCTATAAAATGACACTTCTGATCGATGTACCATCTACTTAAAAATTTCACAATTCAATACATGGTTTTTTTATTCTGGTTTCATGGATTTTTGAGCTCGTTCTTCTAGATTATACCACTTGAAAGACCTTTTTAAATGGAATTAAATCATTAAAAAACACATATTTTGTAATATTGTGTAGCCCACAAGTCTGATTGATGTGTCATCTATTTATAAACATGAGGGATAATAATTAAATGGTTTTACTATGAATTCATTTAATTTTAGGATCATTTTCTATATATCATACTGGTAAAAATCAATTTGGTGTTTTATGAAACCAAAATTGGGTTTTCTATCACTGTAGTTAAACGACACCTCTGATTGATGTATCATCTACTTGAACATTTAAAAATTCACTATATGGTTTTTGTTGCCTGATTACAAGGATTTTTTAGGTTGTTCAATTGGTTTTTACCACCCTACACACATTTTTAAAGGTTATCACATTTTAAAAGACCACATATTTTTTCATATCGTATAGACCACACGTCTGGTTGTTCTGTCGCCTGCTCGTAAACATCAAAAATTATAATAAGATAGTTTTCTTCTGAATTCATGTCATTCAAAGGTAGTTTTCTTTGTATATGACGTTTAAATGCTCATTTCTTTATGACACTAAAAGTTCGTTTTTGAAATCATAGACAAATGAAACCTTTTATTAATGTACCATCTAATCTACCATTTCACAATTCACATTGTAGTTGTTTTTGTTTGATTTCATGGCATTTTGAGTTCATTAGACTAGTTCTCACCACCCAAACCATATTTTTGAAGGGCATCAAATTTTTAAAAATCATATATTCAATCATAATATGCACACCTATCATTCAATTAATGTTTTTATACCCTCTCACATGTCACAAATAATAATAAGATGGTTTTCCACTGATGTCATGTCATTCTGAGGTTGTTTTTTATGGATCTGACTGTTATATGCACGTTTTGGTGATTTATAACACTAAACATGCATTATCCATCAGCACGGTAAAATGACACATCTGATTGATGTACCATATAATCGAAAATTTCATAATTAAATCTGCAATTGTTGTAATGTGATTTAATATAATTCTGAGGTTATTCGATTGGTTTTGACCACTCGACGCACCTTTTTAAAGGGCGTTAAATATTAAAAATCCACATATTCTTTCATACTGCATAGACTGAATGTTTTATTGATGTTATGTCTTCTTGAACATGTCAAAAATAATAATTAGATGGTTTTTCTATGATTTTATGTAATTCGTGAGTTTTTTTTGATATGGATTTGACAGTTAAATGTCTTTTTTTTGAATTTTATGACACCAGAATTGCATTTTTAGTTATTGTAGTCAGAACAAAATTTGATTTACACACCTTCAACTTGACAATTTAAAAATTCCCTACATAGTGTTATTTTATTTCATTGAATTCTAATGCCGTTGACCTGGTTTTGTCCAACAAACACACCCATGTAAAGGTCATCAAATCTTTAAAAACCACATATTCAACCATATCACACAGACTACAGGTATGGTTGATGTGCCATCAATCTGTATATGTCACCAATTAAAATAAGATAGTTTTCCTTCAATTTCAAATCATTCCAAGGTTGTTTTCTATAGATTTAACCAATAAATGCCAATTTTGGTGTTTTATGACAGTAAAAGTGTTTTGTCATCATCACAAACTAATGAAACATCTGATTTAAGTACTTATACTTGGACATTTCAAAATTTAATTTTTAATTTTTGTAGTCTTATTTCATGTCATTCTGTGTTTGTTTGAATGGATTTCACCACATGATGCACCTTTTTTCAGGTCATCAAATTTTTAAAAACCGTGGATCCAGTTGTACCACGAACACCACACATTTGATTGATGTGTTCTATCCTCTCACACATCGAAAATTTTTAATAAGATGGGTTTCTTTTGATTTTATGTCATTCTTAGATTGAATTATGGGGACATGACTATTAAACACACATTTTGGTGATTTGTAACACCAAATGTTCATTTTCTGTCAACAAGGTCAAACAAACCTCTGATTGACATACCCTTTTCTCAACCTTTACAAAATTCACTCTCTAGTTGTTTTTGTCTGATTTCATTGCATTCCAAGGTCTTTTGGATGGTTTGGACCACCCAATGCACCTTTTTAACGTGCATGAAATCCTTAAAAACAACATATTCAATTGTACTGCATAGACTTCAAGATGAATTGATGTGTTTTATCATCATACACATCATGAATAATAATAATTATATGGTTTTCCTATTATTTTAGGTCATTATGAGGTTTTTTCTATGGATATGACTTTTAAACGTCTGTTTTGGTGTTTTATGACACCAGAATTGTGTTTTCTATCACCGTAACAAAAAAAATATGATTGATGTACTGTCTACTAAACCATTTCACAATTTACTACATGGTGGTTTTCGTGCGATTTAATGTGTTTTTGAGGTCGTTTAGTGGGTTTTGACCACCTGAAATGCCTTTTTAAAGGGAATCAAATCTTAACTGACCACATTTTTAGTCATACCACACACACTACACATCTGGTTGACATGTTTAATCCATGAACACATTGTGAATAATAATAAGATAAATTTACTATGATTTCAAGTCATTATGAGGTTGATTACTATGGACCTAACCATTGAATGTATGTTTTGCTTTTTTATGAATCCAGAATTTTGTTTTCTAAATGTATTTTCATATGGCACCTCTAATTGACAAATCATATACTCAACCATTTCAAAATTCACCCCACAGTTGTTGTCATCTGATTTCATGAAATTTTAAAATCCTTTGGCTGGTTTTAACCACCCGACACTTCTTTTTGAAGGGTGTAAAATTTTGAAAAACTAAGGAGTTTATAATAATTCATAAACTGCACATCAAATTGATGTTTTTCTCCTCTCACACATAAAAAATAATTATAATGAAATTTTCCTATTATTTCATGTCATTCTAAGGTTTTTTGTTATGGATGTGACCATTAAACATACATTTTAGTGATTTATGACACTAAACATGATTTTCCATCAACATGGTCAAACAAAACCTTCAATTGAAGTACCCTCTACTCAAAAAAATTCACAATTCACTCCGTAGTAGTTTTCATATGATTTAATGGCATTCTGTGGTCATTTGGCTGGGTTTGACCACTTAACAACCCTATTTAATGGGAGTCAAATTCTTAAAAACAACATATTTCATCATACATCATAGAACACATGACTGAATAACATTTCATCTCCTATTACACATTATGAATAATAATTAGATGGTATTCTGGAAATTTCAAGTCATCATGAGGCCATTTTCCATGTATTTGACCATTAAACATCCGTTATGGTGTTTTATGACATCATAATTGTGTTTTATGTCACTACAATCAAACTAAACCTCTTATTGATGTACCATATTCTAAACCATTTCAAAATTTACTACACTATTGTTATCGTCTGATTTGATGGAATTTTGAGGTCATTTGGCTGGTTTTGAGCACCCCTCATACCTTTTTAAAAGTTGTTAAATCTTAAAAGACCACACATTCAGTCATACTCTGCACATCCTAGGTCTGGTTGACCTTTCATCAACCTGTATATGTAACCAATTATTATAAGATGGTTTTCCAATGATTTCATGTCATTCCAAGGTTTTTTTCTAGGGATCTGGCCCTTAAACTACCATTTTGGATTTTATGGCACTAAATATTCATTTTTCTACATTTGAAACCAAGGAAACCTCTGATTGTCATATCATCTGCTCAACCATTTCACAATTCCCGTGGAAGTTGTTTTATTTAGCTTTCATTGCAATATGAGTTCATTTGGATGCTTTTAACCACCCGACACAACTTTTTTAAGGGGATAAAATTTTTATAAACCTAGGACTCATTCGTACAACGCACATCGCATGTCTGATTGACATTTTATCTCCTTGTATACGTTAAAAATAATAAAAATATTATTTTCCTATGATTTTCTATCATTATATTATCTTTTTATATGGATATAACAATTAAAAGCACATTTTGGTGATTTATGACCCTAAACATGTTTTCTTCCATCAACACAGTAAAAAGACATCTCTGATTGACATACCCTCTACTCGACCATTTCACAATTAACCCCCCCCCCCCCCACATTTATTTTTTTCCTAATTTCATGGCATTCTGAGGCTGTTTGGGTGGTTTTATCCACCTGAAACACTTTTTTAAAGGGTTTCAAATCTTTAAAACCCACATATTCAGTCATATTGTGGATACCACACATCTGATTGATGATTCTTCTCCTTATACACATTAAAAATAGTAATTAGATTTATTTCAAATGATTTCAAGTCATTCTGAGGTTGTATTGTTTGTATCTGATCATTAAACATACATTTCTGTGTTTTATGACACTAGAAATTCATTTTCTGTCACCACGGTCAGATGACATCTCGAATTGTCCTACCATCTACTTGACTATTAAATAATTTACTATAATATTTTTTTCATATGATTTCATGGGATTTGGAGGTCTTTTGTAAAATTTTGACCAACCAACACACCTTTTTAAAAGCAATCAAATCATAAAAGATCACATATTCAGTTATACTTCCCACACCACACAACTGGTTGACATTATATCTACATATAAACATTAAAAATAATAATAATATGTTTTTACTATTATTTCAAGGCATTATAAAGTCGTTTCTATAGTTATGACTGTTAAAGGACCATTTTGGTTTTTTATGGCACCAGAATTTTGCTTTCCGTCAGTCTGGTCAAACGACATCTCTGATTAACTTATCGTGTACTTGAACATTTTACAATTCAGTCCAAAACTTTTTTTCATCTAATTCCATGGAATAATGAGGTATTTCAGTTTCTTTTGACCACCTAAAACACCTTTTTAAAGGACATCAAATCTCAAAGGGCCACATATTTAGTCATATCATGCTGACCGCATGTCCGGTTGACATTTCGTCTACTCGAAGTTATTTGATTTTTAAAATATAATAATAATTATTAATAATTTTTTTAAAATATAAAACTTATTATTATATTTTTCTAAGAAGACCAAATGTCTGATTGATGTGTCCTCTTCTCGCACACATCACCAATAATAATATGTTTGTTGTCTTATGATTTCATGTCATTCTAAGGTTATTTTATATGAATTGTATTGTTAAATTCGTGTTTTTTATTTTGTGACACTAATAGTGCATTTTCCATCATCCGAGTCAAATAACACCACCAATGGAAATACCATATGCTAAAAAAATTCACAATTTAGTCTATAGTTGTTGCGGTCCAATTTAAGAGCATTTGGAGGTTGTTCAGCTTATTTCGACCCCTAGACACACCTTTTTGAAGGGAGAAAAATTTTATAAAACCATGGATTCAGTAGTACCAAGAAAACATCACATTCTATTTACATTTAGTCTCCTCATACACATCCCAAAAAATAATAACATGTTTTTCCTCTGATTTCATGTAATTCAGAGGACATTTTCTATGGATCAGACTATTAAACGTTTATTTTTTTCATTGAAACTGGAATTGTGTTTTATATTAGCACGGTCAAATGAAGCCTCTAATTAATATAACCTATGCTCATCCATTTAAAAATTCACTCCATAGTTTTTTTCATCTAATTTCACAACATTCTGTGGTCTCTCAACTATTATTGACCACACTATCCACCTTTTTAAAGGGCCTCAAATCCTTAAAAACCAAAAATTCAGTTGTACAGAATAGTTAGCACATAAAATTGACGTTTCTTCTCATTATACATTTCATAAATAATTATAATTTGGTTTACCTTTGATTCCATGTCATTAATAGATTGTTTTCTATGGATCTGATATTTAAACATCTCTTTTGGTGTTTTATTACACCATGATTGTGTTTTCCATAATCACTGTCAAACAACAACTTCAATTGAAATAACCTCTACATAAACATTTCACAATTCACCACATGGTTTTTGGAGTCATATTTCATGTTATTTTGAGGTCGTGCAGCTAGTTTTGACAACCTATCATGCCTTTTTAAAGGGTGTAAAATCATTAATAACCATACATTTAGTCATATCGTGTAGACCGTACATATGATTGACACATAGTCTCCTCTTACAAACCATGAATAATAATTAATTGTTTTTACTATCATTTAATTTTATTCTAATGTCATTTGATATGGATCTGATAGTTAAACATCAGTTTTGGTGTTTTATGACACTAGAATTGCATTTTTCATCACCACAATCAAACAACACCTCCGATTGATATACATTCCGCTCAACCATTTCTCAATTCAGTACACAATTGTTTTCATCTGATTTCAATGAATTAAAAGGTCGTTCGGCTAGTTTTGAGCGCTATAAACACCTTTTTATGGGACTTCAAATCTTAAAAGACCACATATTTAGTCTTATCACTTAGAGCACAGGTCTAGTTGATGTGTCATCTACTCGTACATGTCACCTGTTATAATGACATTTTTAATCTGATTTCATGTCATTAAATGGGTTTTTTCTATGGATATGACCTATAAATGCCTATTTTGAGTTTTATAACACTAAAATTTCTTTTTTCATCATTGTGGACAAACAGAACTTGGATTGACATACTGTCTACTTGACTATATCACAGTTAACTTAATGGTTGTTTTCATCTAATTTCATGGCATTCAAAGTTCATTCTAATTATTTTCATGAAATGATGTACCTTATTGAAAGGCATAAATTTTTTAAAAACCATAGATTTAGTTGTACCATGCACACCACATGTTTGATTGATGTGTCTAATCCTCTTACATCTCAAAAATAATAATAAGATTGGTTTCCTATGATTTCATCTCATTCCAATGTCTTTTGTTATGGATCTGACCGTTAAATGCATGTTTGGGTTATTTATAATACTAAATGTACATTTTCTATTAGCATGGTCAAAAAACACATAATATTCATGTATTGTCTACTCAAAAATTTCAAAATTCACTCCATGTTTGTTTTCATCTAATTTCATGGTATTCTGAGGTTGTTCAGCTGGTTTTGACCACCTGACAAATCTTTTTAATGGGCATCAAATATTTAAAAACCACATATTCTATTGTACTGCGTAGGTCATACCTCCGATTGACATTCCATATCCTCGTACACATCACGAATAATAATAATACAATTCTCCTATGATTTCACGTCATTCTAAGTTCATTATTTGGGATATGACCTCTAAACATCCGTTTTGGTGTTTTATGAAACCAGAATTGCGTTTTTCCTCACCATAGCCAAATAACTCCTTTGATTGACATACTATCTACACATCCATTTCAAAACACACTACACATTAGTTTTGTATGACCTGAACAAATGGGTACTGAGCTACAACTCCCCAATTCCGCCTCAAATAGGCCTAGGATAGGCGACTAGTATCACGTAGGATATCGCAAACATGGGAGGCCTTACCCTAATGTACCTATACACATGCACCCATATACACCTCCATGTTATAGGGAAGAGATACATAAAAACTAAAAATAAATGCATGTAAACATTTATCCCACTACCAGAGTATAGCAATAGTGAAAAAGGGAAAATACAGTGTCCATCAAAAGAAAAAATGAAAAAGCATCAAACCTTATTTGAACTGGGGGATCGTTATAAGAAAACCCACAATAATCTCCTCATACAAACATCTATGAAAACCCTGGTTAGTCTAGATAGTATGCTCTTCCTGATCTTGGTCCAACTAGAAATCTGTCGAAGGACCAGTGGTCTGCACAAGATGCAAGACATGTGCAAGTAATGCCCATGTATGGGTGAGTATAATAATACTGAGTAGCCACCCCAAAAACCATAAACAAAAAAAGAAGTAACTAATATGCATCATATATCTTTACCCAGCTGAAGGGAACCCAAAAGTGATAGAATATCCATCTCAAGACCGTCCTCACAAATACCTGACATGGCAAGTATACATCCCTAGCATTACAATGAAACAACACAAGACATTATGTATCTCAAAACATACCTAGATATAATTAGCTCCAAGTCTCATGGTCCTAGCCATAAAATATCCATGGTAAATTATTTGAGGTTCCAACGCAACACCCACAATGATCTCATGAGTTACCAACATGATAGAAAACAAGAAAATCCACGGAATCCCACATAGCGTGAAAATTGAAAGAAAAAACATTGACAACTCAAAATCAATTAGACAACAACACCATATCAGACGACACTCCTCCGAGAAATTCCACTCCATCGGTAACATGATCTAGTGGCACAACCCGTCCAACACTCTTGATATTTATCCCTCAGGGAACACTCAATGGACAATGCCACAGAATAAATCACCTGATAACTAAACTACAACCAACCTATCAAGTAGGGGATCCCACTCATGCTATGTTGGGGAACACTAAAACCCTATCTGGAAAACCAAACACATAATGGGGGTATCACATAACAGATCGAATCTTCTATAACCCATCTCGTAGAAGATCAATGTCTATATAGGGTTGTTAAAATCAATACTAAGAACTCCACCGAGGAAAACGTCACGACAGATCACATAAGGAAAAACACATCCAGATACACAGATATATAGTATGTGCCCAGGGCTCATTAGGGGATTCGTATCCTACTAGAATATCCTAGTTCGAGGGTCCACACCTTTGTAAATGTGGGTAATACAGACACCAAATAGAATAACAGGGAACAAAATGGGACGTGAGGATCACACTTGGCCTCATGGGGTAACACATGGTCCAAATCTGCTAATTCTGCTATCTAAGAGGATTTAAAAAACTCACTCTAGAAAGTGGGAATGCATCCTCATTGTACTTGTTCAAAGTAGCCGAAGAGGGTTCACATATTGGTGAAGGGGACTTGATAATAAAACCCATGAAGATAAAGGGATAAGGGACCTACCAAACCTAGCTAGTCATAATGCTTCCATATGAGAATAGGGGGAACCACTCATCCGAGCTATTTGTAACATGTCCGAAGAGACCAGGGGTCCCAAAAAACCCTGTTTGTCAGTCTAATTGACCTAAGTGACCAACAAGACATTGCCTACAAACTGCGTCTCCTAGGAAAAAACTGTGTCCAACATTGGGTTCTATGTTAAAAAACATAGAGGATAGTCTATTTACTCACCTAAATTGTAAAATAAGGAACAGCTACTATTCAACCAATTAATCCCCTGTGGGGCCCATGCCTCAAATCCAAATAAAATGAAATGTGTCATTTCTTTTTAATCCTATGGAAAAAAATGGGATTGAATACTCATTCACCCAAAACTAATACCCGGTGAAAAATGTCATGTTTCACTGTAAATGCCCATAACAGGCCTCACAGGCCCTACACCATGGTTTCAGATTAAGATCCCAAAATATACCTCAAAAAATATTCCTTATCATCTAGGTCACAATGCCATAGATGGAACTTCAAATAGACATCAAACTCCAAAGCTGCATCTGATACAAGAAACAACAAATAATAATAACTAAAATAAAATTTTTATTTTTGGATGTTTTTTTCCATAGAGCATTGAACATGACTCAAAAAATCATCAATGTACCCTCAAAAATTCTACTATGAGGTAATGGTTGCATGGCCGCAGACGACACGCAAAACAGACCACTACTTTGAGAGTTATGGGGTTTTTAGTAAAAACCACGATCTAAAATCATCTCGATCGGCCCAAACATTCCTTTTCGGCTCACTCAGCCAGCCACGGTCCGAAATGCATTATCCTCAGGCTGCACTGCCACCCTACCCACCCCGCACCACCACCAGGCACTGGGTTACACAGCCTGGTGCACCGTGTCGCTTCCTGAAGCTCCGCACTGCCTCGCCCTACCAGAGACCTCCTTACCCAACTTCCGGAAACACTGTGCCGTTATTCCTCCTCATTGGACCCACGAGCAACACTTCCACATACTTCTTGTGGACCACTAGGGAGACTCTGATGGTGTAAAATTTGATCTGAAATTTGTTTGGAAAGATTAGGACTTGATCTACAAATACAATCCCTCCAAACTATGATCCAATTGTGCAATGGAAAAACAAATCTTAGAAAGGAGAATGGGTGTAAACTTCAAAAATACCTACCTCTTTGTGAAACTCTAATGATTCTATGCCAGATCTCCGCTCTAAAGCTATTTCTAAATGATCCGAGGATGATTGATGTCAAAAACATTCATCAGTGGCACGTCGTTCATTTATTTCTTCCAGTTTTTTGTCGATAAAGGAAATATAAGGGGTGGGGTGAATTCTCTAGGGAGAGGTGTGGGATGAGAGATTTTATTTTCTTTCTTTTAATTAAACCCCCCATTCTTCTGATCCCGACTCGCCACTAACCCGATAATTGATGCTGACAATGATTATATCGCCCCTTGGGTAAATGTGGCATTCTTAACCCAACCACATGTATAAAATTTTGATATGAGACATTGTTCAAAAGTTATTCGACCAGACATTCAAAAATAAATAAATTTATTTATTTATGAAAATTCCCTTCGAAGGTTTTTCTACAACAGGACCGAGCCTGAAAATGTTACAACCCTCCTGTGGTAAACGACATGCTCCAAACATAGATGTGCCCTCATATTTTTCATATGAGCTACCATTTGAGAGATAACCCATTTCCACCACGTTCATATAATAAAATTAATTAATATTTTTATACAATTTATTCGGGGCACACCAGGCCTCAGAATCAAATGTTGTCTTCGCGCCTAGAATTTGAAAATATTTATAACAATATTACAAAGTATGACAAGGACAGAACCTGAGTCACCACATCTGCCCCACCTTGTAAATTTTCATCTACAAAAATCCATATGAACGAGGGAAGGAAACATAACTCTAAACTCGGTCTCTCACATGAATGAGTTCACAAAAACCACAAAAATCCATCAAGGGTTCCCATGATACTACCTAGAACTGACATTGGGGAACCCAAGGCCTTTCAAACAAACTCTCTAACACACATCCCTACCTCGAACACATAATTCTAAGAGAATCTTCCACCACACCCCGATACTATCCACTTTGTGCAGCACTGACTCGCATGCCCAATTTTAATCTTGTCTCAACAACACATCTCAGTGGGGCAAGGATCCCTATTATTCATGCATTCAATGCACATAGAACCACACCAACATAGGGTATTTCCAATCCCCTAAATAGACAATGAGGAAGAAATAGATAGGAAAGAGTAACGCCAAACAATATCTATCAAAACTACCGTAGAAATTAGAAAGGACATATAGTGTACCTCTATCCATTTGAGAACCCTCGAGTACCTTTCCCCCATCTAGCATTATGAGCTGGTGTGGACCACCTTGGTGTGGTGGTGGTGGAAACTCATACGTCTTTCCACCTCTTGCGGCTACACCTACTCCTCCTCCTCGTCTGCCACCCCACATACCTCCATGCTCGAATCACTGCCACCACCAAGACATTCGGTCGACCATCTCCCTCTCAGCCGCCCAACAGGTGGTACAATATTTATCAATAAGTCCTTGGTTGTCACAAGAATTGAAGCACATCTCCTACTACTGACCAGAACTCTGTCCTGGATCTTGCTCCACATACCCACATTCTTGAGTTTGGGCATTGGTATGCCTCCGAAAATAATGGTTCCTCCTGCACTACTTGGTTTCTTACTATGGGTCCTGCTTGACCTTGACCTCAAGTGAACTCTGTCTATGAACTCATGGTAAGTGCATGACCCCAAAAAATATTCATTCAACCCCAACAGATCCATCCACAGCTCATCCTAATAGGATATATCCACATGAACCCTCAGCGGTGGGTCAAGGTGCTCCTCAACGGGTGGTGGCTCCACCAGCTATACAACTAAAGAAGATTCTACCTTATGACTAGGTCCTTATAAGGTGACCACTTATTGCATCGGGTCATACACCAAACCCATCTGTAGTACACTTGATGTTTTCTTTCTTGGAAACATCTTGAATCAAATTCAAGATGCACCATGGTAAAAGAGTACATCTACAGAGTTGACTCATGATGGACAAGAAGAACCCCAAAAACTAGTCATATGTTATGGATTTACCATTATTCCCCTTAGACTAGTGTCCTGTTGTCCCAAGTCCAATGGTAGGTTATCGTAATTCGAGAGAATGGATACATTAGCCATCACACTAACACTAGAGTCCCTGACATAAAATAAAAAATCAAAACACTATAACAATGTCTCTATTAAACCCAATAACAACACAGCTCGACCAACTATGCTCTGAGTTCCCAAAGTGGAACCTCCTCTGATGCCACTAAATCATAACCCGACCCAAGGGGGCTCGAGCCGCAACTCCCCAATCCCACCTCCAATAGGCCACAGGTATCCAACTACCACTGAGTAGGATATCATACACATGGGTGGCCATTGCATAAGGTACCTATACACATTTAACCACATAAACATCCACGAAATAGTACATAGATATAAAAAATGAAAATTAATGCATGAATACTTATATCCCCCAACTAGAGTACAAAAAAATGAAAAAGGGGAAATACAATACACATCAAAAGAAAGTTTGAAAAAGCATCCAACTTGATATGAATGAGGGGATCGCAGTAAAATACATGTCGGTAAGCTCCTCATCCATTCTCTAGGGAAAAATCCGTTCAGTATAGATACTACACTCTACATGCTCTGGGACCAACTAGGACTCTGTCAAAGGACCTATGGTCTGCACAAGACATAAGCCATGTGTGGAAAAATCCTGTGCAGGGGTGACTATATGAATACATTGTAGGAAAACCAAAAATCCCAAACCGAAAAGGTTCTAACTGATAAGAACCAGTTAACTCGACCCAGACAGAGGGAACCCAAATGAGATAGAAGCTCACTCTTGAGACCATCCTCAGCAATAACTGACAAGTCAGGTCGACATACCTAGCATTTCAATGAAATAACACATGCCACAGGGACTCTAAGAACAATCCTAGATATACACAACTCCATGTATCATGGTCCAAACCACAGACTACCCATGGTAAATGGTTTTAGGTTCCTATGAAACACTTGCAATAGTATCATGAGGTACTGATCTCATAGACAACATGAAAATCAAATACATCCCTAGTAACTCAAAAAATGAAAGGGTTACCATCAAAAACTCGAAGTCAATGAGCCAAATAAACCATCCCAAGTGACACTCCACTCAGAGATGCCACTCTATCAGTAACACGATCAAATGGAACAACCTGACCAACAATTGTGATATCTATCTGTAGGGTCACGCACAACAGACAACATCGTCGAAGAAGTCACCCAGTGACTAAACTGCCACTAACTCTTCCGATAGGGGATACCACTCAGGGTCTACAGGGGGACACTAAAACCATAGCTGGAACAATGAATAAAGAATGTGGGTATCACACAACAACCCAAATCTGGTATAGCCTATCTTGCAAAGGATCAATGCCCGTGTAGTATTGGTCACACTGATACCTAGAACTCCATTATGGAAAATTTCATGATAGATTATAGAATGAAGAAACACATCTTCATATGCTGACAGGGAGTCTATGTCGAGGGCTCACTACGGGATTCATAACCTACTGGAACATCCTAGGTAGAGGATTAGTGTCAGGGTAATTATTGGACACCCCGACAATAAAAAACCTACCAGAGAACATGAAGGAACCTGAGGATCACACCAAGCCTCTTGAGGTGACAAATGATCCAAACATTACTACATTGGTAGAATATTGAGACAACTCACTCCTGAAATCTGGAATGCACCCACACTACACGTACGTAATGTACACGAAGAGGGGTCATAGTCCGGTGTAGGGAATGTAATACCAAAACCCTCGTAGTATTCGAAGAGGGGTCACAGTCAGGTGATGGGGATGTGAAACTGAGACCCTCATAGCTAAATGAACATGGGGACCCACCCAACCCATATATTTGTAACACCACCATCTGATACATGGGGGAACCACTCATCCCAGTTAGTCGTAACATCGTCAAAGAGACCCAGGGGTCCCACAAAACCCTGCTACTCTACATCACTATCCCAAGAGAACCACACAACATCGTCTGCACGTAGGATCTCCTAGTCCCACACCGTGACCACCATAGCATTATACATGAATAAACACGTAGGATAGGCTATTTACTCGCCTGAAATGGTCAACCGGTGAAATATTACTATTCACAATAACAATTATATGTGGGCCCCATGCCTTGATCATGGATCATATCAAACAGATCATTCCATTGAAATCCTTTTAAAAAACACATGGGATCGACTACAAATTTGTCTAAAACAGACACCTAATGAAAAAGTCATGTTTCACGACAAACACCCAAACCCGGACTACGGGGGCACACACTGCAATTTTTGGTTTAAGCGTCGAAAATTTATCTCAAAACATCTGCCTTACCATTAGGGTCACAAATCCATAAATGGCATGTTAAATAGACATGGGATGCAAAAGATTCATCTGATACAATAATCACCAAATTATAATAATTAAATTATTATTATTATTATTGAACATTTCATGCAATCGAGCATCGATCCCAAATACAGAATTCTTCACAGTAGCCTCAAAAGTTCAATATCGAAGAAAGAGTATCATGTCCATAGATGAAACAAGAAAATGACCCTTGGTTTGAGTGTTACAGGGTTTTTAGTATAAACCCCAGTCAGAAATTATCCGGACTGACCCGGATCGTGGCTGCCCACCGTGCCGACTGCCAGCCCCGCTAGCCCCAAGCTGCACTGCCCACACACCTCGCGCCACTGCCAGGTTCCCTACACTGCTACCCAATGCACCTGGCTACAACCTGGAGCCCCGCACTACCTCACCCTACTAGAGACTTCCATGGCCAGTCTCTAGAACCCTCATGCTGCCTCCTTTTTGGACCTGCAACATACACCGCTTCTTTTTTCCCCAAACCATTGGGGACACTTCGGTGTTCATAAATTTTATTTGGAAGATGTTGAGGGAGGATCAAGACCCAATCTACACAGAACCTCCCACTAAACAATGATACAATGGAAAAATAAAAAAATGAATCTTAACGAGGGGAAAAGGGGTTAAACTCAAAATCACCTACCTCTTGGTGATACACTGGTGCTTCTATGCCAGATCTATGCTTCAAAGCTGCTGCTACACGATTTAGGGATGATCGTTGTAAAAAATAGTTGTTTTCAGCACCTCATTCAATGATCTACTCTGGTTCTTCATCAATATAGGAAATAGGAGGGGAGGGGCTACATTCTACAGGGAGAAGTGAGGGAAGAAATATTTTTTTAATTAAATCTATCCTCCCAGTCCTGGATCACCTTGTACACAATACCTAAGGCTAAAAAAGATTATGTCCCCCCTAGGGTAAAGGAAAAATTCTGAACCCAACCGCAGGTTCCTAATTTTGATCTGAGGCCCCATTCAGAAGTAATTTGAGCCAACGCCAATAAGTATATAAATTTATTTATTTATTAAAACACCCTTGATAGCTTTTTCTACAACAGGTCCATGCTCGAAAAAGTTATACCCCCTTAGGGTAAAAGTAATACTTCGTACATAGCCATGCCCTCGTAATTCTGATCCAAACTACATTTCGAGAGACAACATATTTCCTCCATCTACATAGTATAAAAATTAGTAATATTTTTATAAAATTTATTCTAGGATCACCGGGCCTCAGAATATCACACTGTCTGCACACTTGAATCTGGAAATATTCGTAGGAATATTCCAAAGAATTATAGGGACAATAACCAAGTCACTACATTGTTTTTTTATTGTTTCATGGATTTATAAGGTGGTTAAACTTGTTTTACAACCCGACACCCCTTTTTCAAGGTCATCGAATCTTAAAAGACCACCTATTCAGTAATATTGTACATACTGCAGGTCCGGTTGACTCGCCTTCTGCTCGTACACATCATGAATTATAATAAGATGGTTTTCCCATATTTCATGTCATTATATGGTTTTTTATATAGATCTGATTGTTAAACACCTGTTATGATGTTTTATTTCACTAAAAGTTTGGGTCTCATTATGGCAGACAAAAGACACCACCAATTGACGTATTGTCCACTCGACCATTTAATAATATAGTTTATAGTTTTTGTAGTTTGATTTCATAGATTTTCAAGTTTGTTCTGATGGTTTTCACCACTAGGAGAAACTTTTTGAATGGTGTCAAATTTTTATGAACCATAAATCTAGTATTACAACGCACACCACACGCCTGATTGATGTGTTCTCTCCTCACACACATCAAAAAATAATAATAATAATGGTTTCCTCTGATTTCATGTCATTGTGTGTTTGTTTTCAATGGATATGATAGTTAAAAACACTTTTTGGCAATTTATGACACTAAAGGTGTGTATTTTGTCAACCCAGTCAAAGGAAACATAAGATTGGAATACCCTCTACTCTTCCATTTTAAAATTCACTACATGGTTATTGTGATCTAATTTCATGAAATTATGAGGTCGTTCATCTAGTTTTGACCACTCGACACACCTTCTTAATGGGTTTCAAATCCTTAAAAACTATATATTCAGTCATACCACACATAATACATGTCTGATTGATGTTCCATTTCCTCATACACATCAGGAATAATAATTTTACGACTTTCTGATGATTTCAAGCCTTTCAAAGGATGTTTTCTATGGATCTAACTTTTAAACATCCATTTTTTATTTTATAAAACAATAAATTCATTTTCTATAATCATGGTAAAAAAATTCTAATTGGAATAACTTATACTCAACTATTTACAATTCACTAAATGGTTGTTTTCGTATGATTTCATGGTATTTTGAGTATGTTCGAATGGTTTTAACAACCTGACACACCTTTTTAAAGGTCATAAAATTTTAATAGACCATATATTTAGTCTTACCACACACACTACACATCTTCTTGACATTATGTCTCGTCAAACCGTGACAAATAATAATAATATGGTTGCCTACTAATTTAAATTCATTCATAGGTCATTTGCTATGGACCTGACTATTTAACGTCGGTTTTTGTGTTTTATGAAACTAGAATTGTGTTTTCTATCAGTGAGGTAAAAAAAACCTCTAATTGATATACGATCTTCTCATGCATTTGAAATTTTACTCAATGGTTTTTTCTTCTTATTTCATGGAATTATGAGAGTGTTTGACTGATTGTTACCACTCGATACTCCTTTTTTAAAGTCGTTAAATTTTTAAAAACAATGGATTCAGTCGTACCACCTAAAAAACATGTTAGATTGGTGTTTTTACTCATATAACAGGTCAATAATAATAATCAGATATCTTTCTAGTGATTTTATATCATTCTGAGGCCAATTTCTATGGATCTGACCATTAAACATACGTTTTGGTGATTTGTGACACTAAATGTGTGTTTTCCATCAACATAGTCAAAGAACACATTTGATTGATTTACCCTATGCCTGAGAATTTAAAATTTACTCCCCAGTTGTATTTATATTATTTCATGGAATTTAAGTTCATTCGGTTGGTTTTGACCACCAACACCCCTTTTTAAGAGGCGTTAAGCTCTTAAAAACCACATATTCAGTCAAATCGTACAGACCGCCCAGTTGGTTGATTTCTTGTCTCCTTGTACATGTTATGAATAATAAATTGATGGGTTTTTTATGATTTCTGGTCATTTCAAGGTCCTTTTCTATGGATCTAACCATTAAACATCCATTTTGGTGTCTTATGACACCCATTTTTCTTTTTCCTCCACCACAGTCAAAAAAACACCACTGATTGGTGTACTGTCTACTTAACCATTTCACAATTCACTAAAAAGTTTTTTTTATCAGATTTGATGAATTTATGAGGTCTTTTGGCTCGTACTGACCACCCAACACACCATTTTAAAGGATACCAAATCTTAAAAGACCACAAATTCAGTTATATTGTGCACACCGCATGTCCGGTTGACATGTCGTCTACTCATACATGTCAAAAATTTTAATTTAGTGGTTTTTGTATGATTTAATGTTATTCCAAGGTCATTTTCTTGGGATCTAACTGTTAAACCCCCGTTTTGGTGTTTTATGACACTTAAAGTTCATTTTTCATCATTTTAGCAAAATGAAACCTCTGATTGACATATCATCTATTTTACTGCTTCACAATTCAATTGGTGGATATTGTTGTCTGAGTTCATGGCAATCTAAGTTTGTTAAGATTTTTTTAACCAACCGACACACCTTTCCAAAAGGCATCAAATTATTAGAAACCTTGGATTCAGTCATACCGCACACCCCACATTTCCAATTTTCATGTTGTCTCCTCACAGACATCCCAAATAATAACAAGATGGGTTTCTTATGATTTTAAATCATTATAAGGTCATAAAATATGGATCTGAACATTAAACACATCGGATTGATATTTTTTCTCCTCATAAACATTGTGTTCCCTAGCAGCATCAAATCCTTAAAAAACACATATTTAGTCATATCGTGCATACTGCACATCTGATTGATGTTTTATCTCAAAATAGAAATCAATAATAAAATTTATATGGTTGTATTATGATTTAAATTCATTCTGAGGTATTTTATATAGATCTAACCATTAAACATCTGTTTTTTGGGTTTTAGGACACCAAAATTGCATTTTCCATCACCACGATCCAACAACACCTCTTATTGATATACCATCTACTTGACCATTTTATAATTAACTGAACCATTTTATTTATCTGATTTCATGGAATTATGAGGTTGTTTGTCTAGTTTTGACCCCCCCCCCAACAAACCATTTTAAGGGTCATCAAATCATAAAAGACTACATATTCAATCATACCATAAACACCACACATCTGGTTGATATGTCATCTCCATTCACACATTACGAATTATAATAAGATTATTCTATAGGATTTAAATTTATTATAAGGCCATTTTTATATAGATATTATTGTTAAATATCTATTTCGGTGTTTTATGACACCATAATTCGGTTTTATGTTAGTTCAGTCAAATGACACATTATATTGACATATTGTCCGCTCAAACATTTCCCAATTAACTCAACATATTTCATCCGATTCTATGGAATTATGAGGTCTTTCATCTAGTTTTTACCACATAACACACCTTTTAAAAGTGATAAAATATTCAAATACCACATATTCAGTTATATCATATAGACCACACGTCTAGTTGATATGTAGTCTTCTCGTAGACATCACAACATATTCATGTCAACCTTAGGAAAATATCAAACTCCTTATATCTTATTGAAAAAGTCTTTGATATGAGGTAATGGATACTTATTCATAATAATAATGTTATTCAAAGCTCTATAATCATTGAAAATTATCATGGAGCCCTATTTATTTTTAATGAACTAAATAAGATCATCCCATGGTGAATTGCTAAAATAAATGAATCATTTTTCAAGAAACTCCTACAATTGAATTTTAAATTAAAGAATTTCTTCTTGATCCATCAAATAAGGGGTTTATAAATTTGATTAGGATTAGGAACTAGGTCAATAGTAAATTAAACTCCATGATATGGTATTACACTAGAAAAATCATCAGTGAAAACATCCAGGTAATCAATTACCACCAGAACATCATTCATCTAAATAGTTTTCATGTTTTTAATAATATCGGTAAGATAACATTTATTTCCATCAATTAAGAGTTTCTCATCTTCTATATATTTTATCAATTGTATGGTAAATTATTTTATACCAACTGAAAATATTTTTGAAAAGAAACTTATTTAGATTTACAATCAATCTTAGCATGATAAATAGGTAGAAAATCTATATACAAAATTACACCAAACTCTACTAAGGGAAAAATGGTTTTTAGGTAATGTCTATTCAGATAAAAGAACAACAAGATCCTTATAATTCAGTTTTGCCTTAATATTTTCCCCTGGGGATTTAACCATAAGTTATAATTTAATTTTTTATGTTGAAATTTCTAAGTTACCAAAAAGATCTCAGAAATAAAAGAATATGTAGACCCCATATCAAAAAACACATTATAAAAATTAGAGTAAACAATAAATGTACTTGATAGAACTTCATTGAATGTACTAATAACTTCTTATGTAGTTTAGAAAGCTTTCACAACACCTTTATTATTATATTCGGGATTCCTTCCATCATTCAAATATTTATTTGGATATGTATTTTCATAATTTTCATTCTTACAACTTTCTAAACACTTTACAGTTTACATACCAGAATTGAATATACTAAAACGAATATGTTTTTCATTGAAATCATGGGCCATATTTCCAAACATATAGCACTGAAAAAATTTCCTATATTTGTTAATGCATTATCCAATATTATTTTTACCACACTTCCCACAAACTAGAAATTAGAATTTATTACCTTATTATTATCTAATTGATTGTCAACCATTTCTTACTATCTGGACATCTTATTCTCCTTATTTTCCAAGTACACGAGATCATTAAAAAACTCCATTTCTACCATCAGAACATCAAACATGTTTTTAATGAACTTTGAATTAAAGGTAATCAAAATCCCATAAATATATCTACTTTAATATTGAGTATTATCTATTGACTTTACTATCAAGATCTCAAATAAGATTTGGAGCATACCTTTCTACTCAGGTGATTTTTTCTACATACAAGACCACTGAATATTTCTCGTTTTGTTTAAATTTTATGAATTTATTTTACACCATATGTCTAACCACCTTTAGAAAATGTTTTTTAAGGAATATATTATTTAATTCATCCCATTTCAAGGCATCGGTCTCATCGTTATCCCTGATATTTTTAACCATTGACCACCACGGGTTGTCTTCACCTTGAAAACAAAAAATGGAAAGACTAAAAATTTGATTATATTAGCACCCCGTAACATAAAATATATATTGAAGGGATTTAAACAACCTTTCATCCACCTATATGTATGAAGATCCATAGGAAGCATGCAAGTGTTTCCATATAAAATGTTCAAGTAACATCATGTTCCTTTGTTATAGATCTAATTTTTCTCTTATAAGGATACCACCACTATTTATAGCCTACATTGACGGATCCATTACTATTAAAAAAAACTTAGTTCAATTTCCCTCCATTCTAGGTTTCATATTAAAAAATATTTCATCCTCTTAGTGCCTTCTTACTTCAGCATCCATTTCACTTCTATGAGAAACCATTATGGACAAACATAACTTTGGTGAAGAAACATTTTAATCATTAAATGATATATCATTTTAAATTAACCATAATTTAACAATAATATATGTCATTATATTAACATCATCTAAACACCTAATTTTATCTAAACTGTGCTCTCATACCAATTATAAGGACCCAACAACAAACATTACATAATCCAGTCAATTCAAGAAGAATATACATATTGCATTCCCAAATATCATTTTGTCTTAGAGTTTTATATAATTAGTACATAATTTATACATAATAACCCATTAGCATAAAATGTGGGTAATACTAAAATGATATACATTTCTTCCATAATATAATTGTTTTTAACAAAACATGAAATCCGTTCATGAAAAAACCTTCATAACATTCAACATAGATTCCTCTTTTCTCTTACCCATTCTTAAAACCTAAAAAATATTTTAAAGCATGGGATGAACAAAAAATGATCAGTAAGGGACATAAAAGAAAGGAACCATTATTCTATTAATACTTATAAACATATGAAATAATTTTAACAAAGACACACTTCTATCCCATAATGTATCATATACTCTGTGAAAACATGAGGTTTACATAGAAGAGAGAAAACATAAATTAACTATTTAGGTAACATGGTTAATTGCATACATATGATTGTAACCCTAATGGATAACATATGATTTTTCACCCCCATAGATATCTTATATGAAACCCTCATGGATACCTTATGGTGTAACCCTCATGGCTTCTTTATTGTGTAACCATCACAATTATATTTGGAATAACCATTACAACCAACATCCAACATAAAATAACCCAATGAATTAGATGGAGATACAGGTCCAAACCTTCGTCAAAATAAATTCCAAAGGACTATAAAAGAATAATAATTCATTAATACATTCACCATAAAAACAAACCTTGTTATTTTTTTAAATATAAATTTAAGGGAGTATTTTAAAGGAAAAGTCTATTACATCAGGTTCTCCATACTTGAAACACGTAAAAACATTATATATAATTGTTTAAAAAGAGTGAATATGTTAAATAAATATATTCAAATTTATATTACCTAATATTATATTTTCATAAAATATTTTTCACATTTATTAATAATATTTTGTTATTTTCATTGTTTCAGGTGCATTTATTTCATGGTTGGTTCTTTAGTGATTTTTTTCAAATGGAAGAAAAACCCAAGAATTGGAATGAAATGATGTTAATATAATTCCTTAATTTTAAATGATACCCCATAATTTTTATTCTAATATGAGGATGATTCATTATACCAAACATTAATGAAAACGATTTAATTTATTTTTATGTTTTTACGACCATCACGAACGTATATAATTTTCTTTAACATCATGTTTAAATGTTGGTTTTTTAACATTATATAACTTATAATATGTATAATAAAATCTGATTTTACCATAATAATGGTCTTATAACATTCCTTTTAGTATTTCATGGAAAATGAAAACACATCGTCCCCAATAATGGAAAATCAACACATCACGGATGATGTTTTAATTTTTTTAGAATAGCATAAGAAGATAATAGGATAGATGATTGATATTAGATTAAAATAATAAAATTTATTTATATTTAAGATAACTGAGTTATCATGTCACTTGGATAATGCGTGTTGAATAAATAATAATAATAATAATAAAATTAGAAGAAAATAAAAGAAACAGAAAAAGGATTCTACTTCTTGATTTCTCCTCCTTCAGAACCTACTTAAGGCACTTGTTTTGGGCTTCTGTGTGATACTAATAGGTCTTTGACATGTTTTATAGGCTTGGTAAGGTAATTGGTCAAAAATTAATCAAGATATAGGCTTTGAGGTGTGATGAGAAGAGGTGGTGAGGGGTGGTATTCATAGTGGAGGAGAAGAGTGTTTTGTCATTATTTTATTCATTAGTATATTATTTTGGATCAAGACATTGAATAGTTTGAGTACTGTAACTAAATATATTAAAATAATCTTGGGGGATTCGATATTATAGTTCTTATATTAGCGATGACTTGAGGAATTGTGTATTTAACCTATAATGTATATATATCGTAAATTACAGTATTTTACTATTCACAAAAAATCATGGATTCTAGAAAAATACCCAAAAATCACCTTAACCATTTTTCACATGTATAATTCAAAAATGAACTTTATTTTGTGAATATAATTTTATAAATATGATAAAATTATTCTTTAATTGAAAATCATTATTTATTAAAGAAATACCAATTTTAAAATTATATCTGATTTTATAACACTTTGAAAATTAAATTATGTTCTCCTAAAACTGTCTTATGTTCATAATACTATAAAATATTAATTTTTTAATATATTTTATGAAAATATATTTTATTTTAAATAATTATATTAATTATAAAATTGTAAATACACATTTTAGTTTCACAAAAATACCAACACTTAATTTATCACATTCAAATCATTTATTTATTAATTACATGATATAAATATATTATATTTTCACTAATAAGATACATAAATTGTATTTATACTATCATATGTGAGGTTACTATTCTATTTTTATAGATTCTTTAATTTATATAAATATTACTTATTTCATTATACATTAATAATTAACTTGACTATTTAATTCCATAATGAAAACAAATTATTTTATGAGTATCTAGATTTTTATGTTCTCCCCAACTTCTAGAAATTACATTATCTCAAATTTTATTTACTTATTAAAAATGTGAGTATAAATTTCACTCATAGAATTTTCATATTCCAATGTTGCTTCTTCAACTATGTGGTTTATCTAAAAAACCGTAACCTGGTGAATTACCTTATTATGTAATACTTTCTTTCTATAATAAAGAATCTTAGTAGGATTATATTCATAAGAAATGATCTCTTAAAACTATAAAACATATAGGATAAAAACATGAGATGAATATGGAACATACTATCTTAACATCAAAACATGAAAAAAATTATGTACCTGAGATAAACTCATAGGAAAAGCTACTTGATAGAAAACTAGTACAACATTATACAGGATTTCATAAGGTCCAATAAACCATGGTCAAAGATTCACATTCATACCAAAATGTATAACACTTTTTTAAGGATATATTGTAAGGAAAATGTGATCACCTACCTCAAAATATAAGTCTTTACTCAAATTATCTATATAAATTTTCTACCTGCTTTGATATATCCTCATGTGTTGCTGGATCATCTTCACTTTTTCAGCTACTTCCTCTGCTAATTATTTTCCCATCAACTTCTATCCCTGAATTAATCCGAATGTTCTGGAGTTCAACCCAAATTTCAATATAATGATTAAAAAGTTTCCATCTGTATAAAAAAAATAAAAACTCTTATTATAAAAAAATCAAAATGAATGGAGGATTATTATCTCAACTTCCATGGTAATCCATTGAACAATATCAAAGAATATCCACCAATGTCTTAATTTTTTGCTCGATATATCTATCAAATTGAGGATGAAATAAAATTATGTAATTTAATTTAGTTCTGAATGACTTTTTAATTTCCTTCCAAATGTTATAATTGAACATCAGATCATAGTTAGATACAATGGAGTGAAGAACCCCATGTAATTGGATAATCTCTTTTAGGTACAATCAAAAAATTTGATCTAGAGAAAGAGTGTCTTGAATAGAATGGGAATTTTCAGATTTAGTCAATCGGTCAATAATAACCCAAATCACATTATTTCCTTGAAATCTATTTGGTAGTCCTATCATGATGTCTGTGGTTATATTTTACCATTTCCAGTCTCGTACTATAAAATGTTGAATCATTACGTGTGGTAGTTTTTCTATGCATTAACCTATTTAAATGTCAAATATTTTATGGTAAAATTAACAATATCTCTTTTCATTCCATCCCACCTATAACGACCCATACTTTACATACATTGTTATTACTTCATAATTGTAGCACACTTATTTAAACATATAACAAAACCAATAAAGGACTGTATAGGTATACTGTCTTTAGAAACTGGGAAACATAAACAACTGGTTCATAAAGCATCTACTTTGCCTCCCATTTATTTCATCATATCTAGAGTCCCTTTTTGGAATATTCTACTTAATAACCTTCTTCCTGACCTGGGGAAATAAAACATACAAAAGGGTGAGCTCAAATGCTCAGTAAGGGTAGACAAAAGAAATATCAATCACATCATATACATAAGAACATAACTTTTGGAAATCTTATCCTGCAAAAGAGATCACAATATCATAACATGGGATAAATCATAGAAGTGAAATGTAATCCCAATAACCATAACTTAAAACATGAAACTTTGTGGAATACACACATAATCATAGAGAATAATTTCTTATTAGTCAAGACTCATTGCCAAGACTATCTTAGTGGACAAAGTCCATTTCTGAACCGAGTTACCCTCGTTTCAGTCCTGCTTCACTGAACCGGTATAACCTACCTTTCCAGCCATGTCTATCTCATGAGATATAAAATCTTTACCCAATGAATTGGAGGTAGTTATAGGTCCCACCCATCTCATAATGATACCATTCTTATGTGTGCCACAAAATATTAAATCATACATCATTGCATAACCCATGTAATAAAAATGGGAATCTTAAACATCGTGACATAATAAAACAATTCATATAAGATAAAGGAATTCATAAAAATATTTCCATCACAGCATAATCAAGTAAATTTATAATAGGGATAGAAACAGAACCCTATATTATCTTATATGGAAATTAATTTTGATAAAACACTTGAACTCCATTCTTGAGGAAAATATCCTTTATACTTCAAAAACAATTTCCTTTATTAACATGTCATACAATTTTAAACTAAAAGAAGTTGATTAAAAATAAACTTTAAAACTTGTAAAGGAAGCTTCTTGGAAATAATGTTTTAAAAATCCATTCATGCTGTATAAGTTAAAAAAACATTCTTCGTACTTTTGTCGGAAAAGTCAAAAAGTACCTTGTACGAAAAATGACAAAATATTCCTTTCATATCCTTTACTAAAAACTCACCGAAGGGTAAAATTGGATTTAAAAAATTGTAGGTGGATGGAAATAATATTACATATTGAGGAAACATAGATGTGGATGATAAAATACACCCCAGTAAATTCCAAAGTATAAACAATCTCGGATAAAAATGAGATTGTGATATTTCCATTACCTTAGGTCCGAGTTGCTTTGTAAGTGTCTGAACCTACTGTATAATGATTTAAATAATGTTATTGACTTATTCCAAAATCATACTTATTTTTATGATATCATATATGGTCATATTCTTAGCTTCTTAGTAGTAATATTTCATTGCTACTTGTTATTTGGGTGTTTATAACTTTTTGTTCTTATGCGTGTTTTGTCGAATAAATTCTTATTCTTTTCTTTAGGTTATAGATACCTAATTTCTATAATGGTATTAGTGTAATATATATCATATTCATTCATTCAATTAATTTATATAATCATTATGAAATGAAGATCATGTAGAAATAGTCGCATCACATCGTGGAGACGGTATTCTGTACGTACACACGAGTGATGATATCGTTCCTATGATCGTGGAATTGTATTTGAGTGTATGTATACTATTTCAGAATCAATATAACTTTATAATTGTCATATATAGTCATTATTTACACCATTATACCCATCCAAGTAAGGTGGTGGTAGAAAATAGATTACACCACGGCGTGGAGACGGTATTCCGTACGTACGCACGTGCGGTGATTTCATTTTCCGTAGGATGGATAGATGGTTAAAAAGGGTTGTTTCATACTTATAATAACATATAAGTATATAATTGATACTGATTTTATTACTTCATAATGAAAAAACTAAAGAAGAAGAAGTTTAAGAAGAAATAAATTGGAAAGGATCGGTAATGGATATTACCTCTTCTTTGAAGTGCTTCTTTGAGACCTCCTTTTAGGGCACTAAAATTGGTCTTTGAAGAAGACCAGAACCTCTTGGATGTCTCTAGGGAAGTGGAGAGGAGAAAGTGGCAGGGGTTGGCCGAGCTTGAAGGCTCAAATTGGTGTGAGGAAGAGAGGGAGCAGGTGCCCTTTTATAAGGGAGGAGAGGGGCACCTTTGGAATAACAAAACATATTGTTTTATTATAAAGTCAAGTTCGGTTTTAAATAGCTCCAAATTGATTTTTTTCAAGGCTAAGATGGGGATGGGTCGAAATCCTCTCATCCAATAGAATTTAGACAAGTTTAGGTTCCTATTTAAAACTTATCATTTAGATTTAACATTAAGTTAAATAATTTTACTTTTACCGTGTCTTCTTGTGTTCTTATAAAATAAGGTTAAAAAACTTACTATATCAAGCCAAACGACCCCCAAGTCGTTTATTATTAATATATATAACCTTATATAAGTCATTTGACCGAACCCTATATTTTTAGGAATAAAATAACAATTAATATTATAATATTTGTTTTAAAAACTATTTTATGTCAATTTTGACATTATTTAGTAATTGATTTTTGTGAAAATCAGAACAGAATGCTAAGTTCGAAAAAAGTTAATTAAATCAATACTAACATGTCATATTAACCTAGAAAATTATTGGAATTCATAAAAAGTCCCAAATTATATTTATTTGGGTATTTATAACATCAACTATGTCAATATTTCATTAATAAGATAATTACTGCATCATTGTTGTGTCATAAATAAATTAAATTATTTAATGTCTAAAAATTACAAATAAAATACAATTATGTAGGAAATCGTTTTAGCTTTCTAATGAATATTTATAGTCGAATTTATCTTATGTATAACCCCATATTAAAAATTATTTAGTTATTAAACTTTGATTTTAACTATTTTAACCCTTCTTTAAATAAATTATTAATAAATGTACTAATCTAATCCAAGTGGGCCTAAATGGTCATATTTTATTCCTATGTTTGTTTTTGGTCGAATTACACGTGTCCAATAGAATTAGGACATTTTTTAGGGTAATAATAATATCATTTTTACCCTTAATTACCCTATTTACTTTTAACTGTGGTAAAAAAAGTAAAAAGTTACTATTCACCAAAAAATTATTTTCATCTCATTGAACAACATTTTACATACTGACATCAACAGTGTCTCTTGGATTTTTAAAATTCCACTCACAGAAGTGGTAAAATTAAATTTAATGAAAAATTCAGTTTTTTTAACAGCCACTTAGTAGTTTCACTATTCATCAAAAATTGAATGTTTTCAAAAAAATTCCAAAATTTCACCCTAGGCTAATTTTGATATTCCGAGTTCAAAAATGAAGTCCATTTTGAAAATTAAAATTTATAAAATTTCAAAAATTGGTTATTACTATTCATAACGGCTAGTTTTAATAATATTTTAATAGCATATCATTGTTTAGTGAAACTCGGTATTGCGTACGACGCAAGCTATCGAGGAAGGTCGTGGTTGCGTGTAAAGCAAGCCAAGCTAGTGTTGTGTGTAGTGAAAGATTCCTTTGATGATTTATATAACATAAAAACAAAATATTTCACATAAAATTCTCGGGTGTCACATTCTACCCCCCTTAAAATAAATTTCGCCCTCAAAATTCGTCACTTTGTAACAAGCAGATGAGGATACCTCTTCCTCATCATATCCTCAAGCTCCAATGTAGCTTCTTCTAATTGGTGGTTCCTCCATAAAACTTTCACCAATCAAGTGGTCTTATTTCGTATGACTTTTTCTCTATGATCCATCATCTCTATCGGTTGTTCTTCATAAGAAAGATCTTGCTCCAGTGGTACAACTTCTGAGCTAAGTACATGTGAAGGATCAGGTATTTACTTTCTCAGGAGAGATACATGGAACACATCGTGAACTTGAGAGAGATTCTGTGGAAGTGCCAATCCATAAGCTACCTTCCCAACACGATCCAGTATTTCAAAAGGACCGTTATATCTAGGGCTCAACTTCCCCTTCTTTCCAAATCTCATAACTCTCTTCCAGGGAGATATCCGTAAGAACACTTTATCACCCTCTTAAAACTCTAGGTCTCCTCTTCGGTTGTCGGCATAACATTTCTGTCGACTCTGAGCTGCTCTTATGTGTTGTTGAATAGATCTGACCTTTTCTGCCATATCATCAACAAGATCAGGTCCTAATAGCTTTCTTTCCCCAACTTCATCCCAGAAAGTTGGAGTCTTGCATTTCTTTCCATAGAGAGCTTCATAAGGAGCCATCTGAATACTGGAGTGAAATATATTATTATAATAAAATTCCACCAAAGGTAGGTGTTGATCCCAACCACCTTTGAAATCCATAGAGAAAGCTCTCAAAATATCTTTTAGAGTTTGAATCGTTCTCTCAGACTGACCGTCTGTATGAGGACGATAAGTAGTGCTGAAACTCAACTCTGTATCAAGAGTATGATGAAGACTTTTCCGGAACGTCGAGGTAAATCTCGGATCCCAATCAGATATAATAGAAAGTGGTACTCCATGCAATCTTACCACTACCATTACATATATCCTGGCAAGCTGATCTAGAGGGAAATCATCTCTAATAGCAATAAAGTGTGCAGACTTTGTATGTCCTGTGACAAAGTCCATAGTGATGTTTTCCCATTTCCATTCGGGTATGGGTAATGGTTGTAACATCCCCTTAGCCTTCTGTCTCTCAGATTTAACTTGCTGACAAACCAAGCATCGAGAGACATATTCAGCAACATCTCTTTTCATGCCATCCCACCAGAAGTACTATTTCACATCCCTATACATCTTCGTGATTCCAGGATGAATAGAGAATGAAGAACTATGAGCCTCATCCAGCAACTCCTTCTTTAATTCGGGGATGGGAGGAACACAAACTCGATTCTTGAACTTTATTATCCCATCACAATCAAGGTTGAATTCAGGAACATTTATCACCTTCTTTTGTATCTCGACATCTTCTTTATGTGCCTCTTTAATCTTCACATGTATAGATGGTTGAACATTCATTTGAGAAAGATAAGATTTTTCCCCTTCCATTATAATTCCAAGATCCATTCTTTGTAAATCCATAAATATTGGATCTTTTGTGATCCTCATCATGGATAAACTGGCTTGGTCTTGTCGACTTAATGCATCTGCCACCTTGTTTTCTTTCCCAGGGTGGTAATGGATTGAGCAGTCATAATCCTTAATCAGCTCCAACCATCTTCTTTGGCGCATATTCAGCTCCTTTTGTGTGAAAATATACTTTAAACTTTTATGATCAGTATAAATATCACACATTCCACCATAAAGGTAATGCCTCCAAATATTTAATGCAAAGATTGCCACAGCTAACTCCAAATAATGAGTTGGGTAATTTTGCTCATGTATTTTCAACTGTCATGAGGCATAAGCTATCACCATATCATTTTTCATAAGAACACACCCCAATACCTTCTTGTATTCATCACTGCAGATCACAAACCATTCTCCACTACAAGGCAGTGTGAGCACAGGTGCACTGGATAACCTTCTGTTCAACTCCTTGAAATCCTCTTCACATTCCTCCGTCCATACAAACTTAACTCCTTTCCGAGTCAACTTGGTGAGTGGATTAGATAATCGTGAAAAATCTATCACAAAACGTCGATAATATCCAGCCAAACCAAGAAAACACCGGATCTCAGTTACTGTTTTTGGTCTCGACCAACATTCAATAACCTCTGTTTTTGTTGGATCCACAGATATCCCCTCTTTTTAGATTATGTGACCGAAAATGCAAATTTTTGAAGCCAAAATTCACACTTGGTAAATTTGGCATAAAGCTTCTCCTTTCTCAGGGTCTTCAATATAATTCTCAAGTGATCTTCATGTTATTACTTGCACTTTGAATAGAAAAGAATATCGTCTATAAAGACTACCACAAACTGATCAAGGTAGTCTCTAAAGACTCTATTCATCAGATCCATGAAGATAGCAGGGGAATTAGTAAGACCAAATGGTATCACTATAAATTCATAGTGTCCATACATTGTACGGAAAGCCGTCTTTGTTATATCCTCCCTTTTGACCCTTAATTGATGATACCCTGAACGAAGATCAATCTTGGAAAAGTATTGTGCTCCGCGTAGTTGGTCAAATAGGTCATCAATGCGCGGGAGAGGATATTTGTTCTTGATTGTGATCTTGTTAAGTTCTCGATAATCAATGCAGAGTCTCATTGATCCATCTTTCTTCTTAACAAACAGAATAGGTGCTCCCCAAGGTGACGCACTAGGGCGTATGAACCCCTTATCAAGATTCTCTTGGAGTTGCTTCTTTAATTCCTACAACTCAATTGGGGCCATTCTATAAGGTGTCTTTGAAATAGGCAAAGCACCCAGTACGAGTTCTATTGAAAACTCAACTTCACAATTCGGTGGAAGACCCGGTAATTCCTCCAGAAATACATCATCAAACTCCCTTACAATGGGAATATTCTTAATTGTGAGTTTCTCACCAACCATTTGAGATAAATACCCTTCATTTAGTGGAAACAGGACCCATAAGATGGAAAGAATTTCCACTGGAAGGTTATGTTTATCCTTGCATCGATAGACGATCATAGAATGATCTGGAATATGAAATGTGACTTCCCTTATTTGGAAATTGATATGCGATCCATGTAGAGAAAGCCAATCCATGCCAAGAATCACATCAAATTCCACTATAGGAAGGATCCAAGATTTGCAGGAAGCACTTTCCCACAAACTTCAATCGGAGAAGAATTATAAACTTTTGATGTGACTGTTGTGCCATTAGGGGTTGTCACAACTAACTCAACATCTAACTATTGAGGTAATAAAGTGATATCCTTAGAAAATTCTTCAGAAATAAAGGAGTGGGTGGATCCATAATCAAATAAAACATTTGCTACTTTAGAGTGGATTGTAAGTGTACCTTTCACCACATCGTTATCGTACTCCACATCGCTGATAGAAATTGAAAGTGACTTTCCTTTGTCTTTAGCCTTAAGAGTTTGTTGACGTCAACCATCATCATCAACCTTTGGATTTGGGCATTAATTGGCATAATGCCCCATATCCTTGTACTTGAAACATTGAAGTGTAGTAGGTTCATTCTGTGTATCCCTTCCTTTGTTTGCATCATTAAACATCTTCTTCCCATCATCGCAGAATTAAAATGCTCGATGACCTTCGTTTCCACATTTGAAACATTTACTTGTCCCTTTAAGACAACTCCCTCCATGTTTCTTTCCACACTTTGTGCATATGAGAAAGATCATCTTCTTCTCAGTGTGTTCTTTATATTTTCCTTTGAATTCCATTTTCCGCTTCTTATCAAACCCATATGACTGATGGGTTACTCCAATCTATATCTCAACTTTGAGAGCACATCGAACAATTTCCTCGTAGCTATTGAAGTCCCTTATGGATAAGGACCTCCGAAGACTTGGTTTAAAGCCACTAAAGAATCAACCGATCTTACTCTCAGGTTGGATAATAATACCAGAAGCGTACCTTGAAAGTCTTGTAAAATTTGCTTCATAGGTACCAACAGATTCATCATCCTTTTGCTTTAGTTCAAGAAACTCTTTCTCCATCTTTGTTCAGAGAATACGAGGGAAGTACTTATTGAAAAATAAGTTCTTGAACGCGTCCCATTCCATGGACTCAATTTCATCCCTTTGCCTCGTATTCTTAATAAGATTCCACCATTCATCAGCATCACCCTCCAAACGATACACTGCTAGGATGACTTTATCATGCTCAGAACATTAAAGAACTGGAAATATCATTTCAGTAGTACTAATCCATTGTTCAGCAACTAATGGATCAGTAGACCCGCTGAATGAATGTGGACGTTGTCTCATGAAGGATTCAACAGAATGTTGCTCCTTCCTTTGCTCGTTTGGAAGTCCAGCATGATTCATATCTTGAGAAAGTTGTGTGAGCATGGCTACAAGATTTTTCATTCCATCTCCCATAACGTTTGGTTGCTCAGGGGGACAATCATTGCATTGCCTGTCACATTCCGCATTAACACAGTTCCTTCGGGTTCCAACCATTGACTAAAACCAAGAAGAATAGTGTGACCAACACTAATTATAATAGGAAAACCACATAACCAAGAATAAAATTTCACACTTAAGGTCTTATCCTAGGTTATTCCTATCCATTTCTAAAACACTAAGATTGTGTTCTATTCTTAGACTTATCCTTAGGGTTCTTACTAAGGCTTTTACATCCTAGTTTCCAAAGGTTGATTATACCTTTCCTCTGATACCAACTATAACGACCCATACTTTACATACATTGTTATTACTTCAGAATTGAAGAACACTTATTACAACATATAACAAAACCATGAAAGGACTTTATAGGTATAGTGTCTTTAGAAACGGGGAAACATAAACAACTGGTTCATAAAGCATCTACTTTGCCTCCCATTTATTTCATCATATCTAGAGTCCCTTTTTGGCATATTCTACTTAATAACCTTCTTCCTGACCTGGGGAAATAAAACATATAAAAGGGTGATCTCAAATGCTCAGTAAGGGTAGACAAAAGAAATATCAATCACATCATATACATAAGAACATAACTTTTGGAAATCTTATCCTGCAAAAGAGATCATAATATCATAACATGGGATAAATCATAGAAGTGAAATGTAATCCCAATAATCATAACTTAAAACATGAAACTTTGTGGAATACACACATAATAATAGATAATCATTTCTTATTAGTCAAGAATCATTACCAAGACTCTCTTATTGGACAAAGTCCATTTCTGAACCGAGTTACCCTCGTTTCAGTCCTGCTTCACTGAATCGGTATAACCTACCGTTCCAGCCATGTTTATCTCATGAGATATAAAATCTTTACCCAATGCATTGGAGGGAGATATAGGTCCCACCCATCTCATAATGATACCATTCTTATGTGTGCCACAAAATATTAAATCATACAACATTGTATAACCCATGTAATAAAAATGGGAATATTAAACATCGTGACATCATAAAACAATTAATATAAGATAAAGGAATTCATAAAAATATTTCCATCACAGCATAATCAAGTAAATGTAATAATAGGGATAGAAATAGAACCCTGTATTATATTAGATGGAAAATAATTTTGATAATACACTTGAACTATATTCTTGAGGAAAATATCCTTTCTACTTCAAAAAAATTTTCCTTTCTTAACATGTCATACAATTTTAAACTAAAAGAAGTTGATTAAAAATAAACTTGAAAACTTGTAAAGGATGTTTCTTGGAAATAATGTTTTAAAAATCCATTCATGTCGTATAAGTTAAAAAAACATTCTTCGTACTTTTGTCGGAAAAGTCAAAAAGTACCTCGTATGAAAAATGACAAAAGATTCATTTCATATCATTTACTAAAAACTCACCGAAGGGTAAAATTGAATTTAAACAATTGTAGGTGGATGGAAATAATATTAGATATTGAGGAAACAGGGATGTGGATGATAAAATAGACCCCAGTAAATTCCAAAGTATAAACAATCTCGGATAAAAATGAGATTGTGATATTTCCCTTACCTTAGGTCTGACTTTCTTTGTAAGTGTCTGAACCTCCTGTATAATGATTTAAATATTGTTATTGACTTATTCCCGAATCATACTTATTTTTATGATATCATATATGGTCATATTTTTAGCTTCATAGTAGTAATATTTCATTGCTACTTGTTATTCGGGTGTTTATAACTTTTTCTTCTTATGCGTGTTTTGTCGAATAAATTGTTATTATTCTCTTTAGGTTATAGATACCTCATTTCCAGAATGTTATTAGTGTAATATATATCATATTCATTCATTCAATTCATTTATATAATCATTATGAAATGAAGATCATGTAGAACGAGTCGCATCACATCGTGGAGACGGTATTCCGTATGTACGCACAAGTGATGATATCGTTCCTATGATTGTGGAATTGTATTGGAGTGTATGTATACTATTTAAGAATCAATATCACTTTATAATAGTCATATATAGTCATTATTTACACCATTATACCTATCCAAGTAAGGTGGGGGTGGAAAATAGATTACACCACGGCGTGGAGACGGTATTCAGTACGTACACATGCGCGGTGATTTCATTTTCCGTAGGATGGATAGATGGTTAAATAGGGTTGTTTCATACTTATAATAACATATCATTATATGAGTTATACTGATGTTATTACTTCATAATGAAACAACTAATGAAGAAGAAGTTGAAGAAAAAGAAATTGGAAAGGATCGGTAATGGATATTACCTCTTCTTTGAAGTGCTTCTTTGAGACCTCCTTTTAGGGCACTAAAATTGGTCTTTGAAGAAGACCAGGACCTCTAGGATGTATCTAGGGAAGTGGATAGGAGAAAATGGTAGTGTTTGGCCGAGCTTGAAGGCTTAAAGTGGTGTGAGGAAGAGAGGAAGGAGGTGCCCTTTTATAAGGGAGGAGAGGGGCACCTTTGGAATAACAAAACATATTATTTTATTATAAAGTCAAGTTCAATTTTAAATAGCTCCAAATTGATTTATTTCTCGGCTAAGGTGGGTATGGGTAGAAATACTCTCATACAATAGAATATAGACAAGTTTAGGTTCCTATTTTAACCTTATCATTTAGATTTAACATTAAGTTAAATAATTTTACTTTTACCGTGTCGTCTTGTGTTCTTATACTATAAGGTTAATAAACTTACTATATCAAGCCAAACGAACCCCAAGTTGTTTATTATTAATATATATAACCGTATCTAAGTCATTTGGCTGATCCTAAGATTTTTAGGAATAAAATAACAATTAATAATATAATATTTGTTTTAAAAACTATTTTATGTCAATTTTGACATTATTTAGTAATTGATTTTTTTGAAAATCGTAACAGAATTATAAGTTCGAAAAAAGTTAAGTAAATCAATACTAACATGTCATATTAACCTAGAAAATTATTTTAATTCATAAAAAGTCTCAAATTATATTTATTTGGGTATTTATAACATCAAATATGTCAATATTTCATTAATAAGATAATTACTGCATCATCATTGTGTCATAAATAAATTAAATTATTTAATGTCTAAAAATTACAAATAAAATACCATTATTTAGGAAATCTTTTTAGCTTTATAATTAATATTTATTGTCGAATTTATCTTATGTATAACCTCATATTAAAAATGATTTAGTTATTAAACGTTGATTTTAACTATTTTAAACCTTCTTTAAATAAATTAATAATAAATGTCCTAATCTAATCCAAGTGGGCCCAAATGGCCATATTTTATTCCTAAGTTTGTTTTTGGTCGACTTACACTTGTCCAATAGAATTAGGACATGTGTAATGGTAATAATAATATCATTTTTACCCTTAATTACCCTATTTACTTTTAACCATGGTAAAAAAAGTAAAAAGATACTATTCACCAAATAATTATTTCCATCTCATTGAACCACGTTTTACTTAATGACATCAACCGTGCCTCTCGGATTTTTGAAATTCCACTCACAGAAGTGGTAATATTAATGTTTTTGAAAAATTCAGTTTTTTAACAGCCACTTAGTAGTTTCACTATTCATCAAAAATTGAAAGTTTTCAGAAAAAATACCAAAATTTCACCCTAGGATAATTTCGATATTCTGAGTTCAAAAATGAAGTCCATTTTGAAAAATAAAATTTATAAAATTTCAAAAATTGGTTATTACTATTCATAACGGCTAGTTTTAATAATATTTTAATAGCATATCATTGTTTAGTGAAACTCGGTATTGTGTATGACGCAATCTATCGAGGAAGGCCGTGGTTGCGTGTAAAGCAAGTCAAGATAGTGTTGTGTGTAGTGAAAGATTCCTTTGATGATTTATATAACATAAAAACAAAATATTTCAAATAAATGTCACGGGTGTTACACCACCAATAAAACATCTGAAGGTCTTTATACATCTTATAGATTCCAATATGATCTAAAAATTGAGAACTATGAGGTTCAATTAAAAATTATCTCTTCAGATAAGAATCACATGGCACATGTAATCTCATTCCAAATCTCAAGAAATAATATTTATAAACATTTAATTTTACCAAAATAACATTTAAAACTAATTCTACCTTTATCTATAACTCATGGACTTTCTTCTGTACTTGTTTAATTTTATCTATTAGGGATGTCTTTACTAACACCTGAAACAAAAAAGATAAATTTCCTACACCAACAACTTACAATCCAAAATTCATCAAATCCTTAATCAAGGGATCATGCTCCAAACATAACATGGTTAATGTTACATGATGTTTTTGAGTTACGAAATTGGAAAATTTGATTGTTTTTCTAATATGGTAATTGATCATGAAATAATAAACCATTATCAGTTCCATCCATCTTCTAAGCCTCATGTTCAGTTCCTTTAGAGTAAAAATAAACTTAAAACATTTATGGTGAGTATATATTTCACATTTGGTTTCATATAAATTATAAATCGAAATTTTTAAAATGAAAACTATAACTAATAATTTAAAATCATGTGTGGGATAATTTTACTCAAGAAGTTTCATTTCTCTTGAAGCAAAAAAAATTACCTGATCATTTTGATTACAAATACAACCAATTCATTTTAATGAAAAATCATTATAGATGAAAGAATCACCATTTTTGGTAGGAAAGTTACGAACTAGAGTATTCAACAATCTTATTTTTAGTTCCTAAAAAGCATTATAGTCTTCTATCCAAATAAATTTAACCCATTTTTTCGGTTAACTTATTTATTGGTCTATAAAACCGTAATATGTTTTTAACAAACTGTCACTAATATCCTACTAATACAATAATACTATGAATCTATGTAACATTTTTAAGTCTTGGCCATTCATCAACTCCTTTTTTCTGCAGGATCACCTATTATTCCATCCATACATACAATATTCCCATGAAAATAAATATGTTGTAACCAAAAATAACATATTCTAAATTTTCCATATAGCTTATTTTCATGGATATTTTGAAGTACAATAATTAAATGTTTTTCATAATCCTCTTCAATTTTTGATAACACCAAAATATCGACAATAAAAACGAAAAAAACAATTATCAAATTATTTATAGAATATTATTTTCATAAGATACATAAACATAGTAGGGTTGTTTTTCAAACAAAAGGAATACCAAAATGTCATTATTCCCTTATCTAGTATAGAAAGTTGTTTTGAATTGTAACCCTCCGTCAAATTCAAATAATGGTACCTGGATCTCAACTCAATCATGGAAAATAATTAACTCCCTAGAGCTTATGAAACATTTCATTGATAAGAGGCAACAGATACTTATTCTTAATTGTAATTTTAGTCAAAAATCTATAACTAATGAATGGTCTCATGGAACCATCTTTTTTATTAACTAAAAAATAGGATCACCCCATGGTGAACTTATAGAATGCATGAAACCTTTATCAAGAAACTCCTACAACTTATTTTTAAATTCAAGAAGTTCTACTTGAGCCATTTGATAAGGGGTATAGAAATTGGATTAGAATCTGGAACTAATTCAATAGTAAATTCAAATTCTTGATATGGTATTACACTAGGAAAATCATCAATAAAAACATCTAAGTATTAATTTACTAGTGGATCATCATTAATATAAATAGTTCCCTTTTTTTCAACAATATATGAAATATATCTTTCATTTCCATCCTTTAATAGTTTCTTATATTCCTAATATATTATCAATGGTATGGTCTCATTCTTGTATAAAAACTAAAAATATTTTTTAAATACAACTTCATTGGCTCAAAAATGAATCTTACCATGGTAAATAGATATCCAAAACATACCCAGAATTACATCAATCTCTACTATGGTAAAACTACATGGTTTTCAGGTAATGTATTTCTCTAGAAAATAACTTGAAATTCTTATAATGTATTTTTTCATTAATATTTCCCTTGGGGTTTTATCCATGTGTTTTAATATCATTTCTTATTGTGAAATTTCCAACTTACCAGAAAATATCACATAAATATAGAAATTTGTAGACCTTATATCAAATTATACATTACAAAAATATGATTAAACTATAAAATTTCATAATACCACATTATGGGAAGGGTCAATATCTTCTAATGTAGTCTCAAATGATTTTTCTACTCTTTTATTCTTATAATCTAACTACTTTATATCATTAATAACAATCATTGTAGTTGTATGTACATAATTACCCTTATCGTCACATTGAAAACACATTAAATTTTTCCTATCAAAATAAAACATACCAACACTAAGATATTTTTTCTTGAAATATCAGGATGTATTTCCAAACATACCACATCAAAGAAAGTTCCCAGATTTGTTAAGGCATTACAATGGATAATTTTTACCACACTTCCAACAATTTAGAAACTAGAATTTATTACCTTTATATTTCTTTGATTGACTCTTACACATTGTTTTCCAACTAAACCTATTCTCTTACTTATTTTAAAAGTAAAAATTATCATTAAAACACTGCATTTTAATACTCATAGAACATCAAACAAGATTTTCCTAACGTTTCAATTCATGGGAGTCCAAATCCTTTCAATATATTTTCTTAAATCCAGAGTAAAAATGATTTATTTTACTATAAAGATCCTGAATAAGATTTAGAGGATACCTTTCCATTCTGGTGAATTTTTCATCATATACGACCAATGAATCATCATCCTTTTATTTTATTTTTAGAAATTTCTGTTCCAACCGATCTTAAACCACCTTTGGAAAATATTTTTTAAAGAACATATTTTTAATTTATCCCATTCCAAGGTATTGATTTCATCACTTTCCCATATATTTTTGACCAGTATCCACCCCTGGTCATCTACTACTTCAAAATGGAAATTCAAAAGACAAACCTTTTGATTATTTTAACACCCCATAACATCAAATATCTTTTAAAGGTATTTAATCCACCCCTAGTAACCATTGGGTCCAAATATCTACTAAAATCCGAATGGTATTTTCTCATAAAATTCTCTAATATCTTCATGTTCTATTCTGGTAGTTTTATCTACTATCTTGAAGGGATACCCCTGCTATTTGTTACCTAAATCAACTGATCCATTAAATTCAAAGACTACTCGATTCAAATCCCCACCTTTCCAGATTTCATATTCAAAAGGATATATTCTTCCTAGTGCCTTCCTACTTCACCTTCCCTTCCTCTTCTGTAGAAAAAATGTTCTGAATATACATATCATAGGTGAAATAACATGGTAATCATTTAAGGCTATATCATTTCAACTAAAATCTATAGAAAATATAATTTATGGTATTATATTAATATCATCCTCACCCATAAAGTTATCTAAACCAATATGTGATTCCAAATATAAGAAATTATCCTTAAAAATTACATAATTTGGAAAATTCAACCAAAATACACTTTGTTACATTTCAAAAGATGTTTTTGGTTTATAGTTTTAAAAAATTATTGCATAATTAATACATATTAACCCATAATCATACAAAGTTGGTATTACTAAATCAATATGCATTCCTTCCATGATACAATTTTTTAATACAACATAAAATCTTTCCATGAAAAAATCATCCCAATATTCATCATGGATTCTTATTTTCTCTTACCCATCATTTAAACATATGTTTTTTTAAAACATGGGGTGAGTATAAAAATATTACTAAGGTTCATAAAAGAAAGTATCTATTAGTCCTTTAATTATTATAAATATATGAAATCATTTCCATAAATACATACTTCTCACACATAAAGTATCATATACTTTGTGAAAAAATAGATTTCCATAAAACATGAAAAATATAAATAAAATATTTAGGTAACATGGGGAATTAATTACTTATGATTGTAACCCTCATGGATACCATATGGTTTTTAAACCTTGTCAATTCCTTATAATGTAACCATCATGGATACCATATGATACAACTCTCATGACTACCTTATTGTGTAACCATCCTAGTTATATTTGGAATAATCATTACGGTCAGCTTCCAAAATAAACATACCAAATGAATTATAGGGAGATATAGGTATAACCATTAATTATAAAAAATTCCCATCAACTATAAAATAATAACAAAACATGAATACTTGCATCATAAAAGTGTTATTTTTTATTTTTTTGATAATAGAAATTTAAGAGTATTTTTAATGAAAGCTCCCTCACATCGAGTTCATGTTAATTAAAACATGTTAAAACTTCATATATAATGGTTTAAAGAGTGTTATTAATATATTATAGAACTATATTTAAATTTTTAATACGTTATATCATCTTTTTATAATATATTTCCATACATTTCTCATTATTATATTGTTATTTTCATTGTTTCAGGATCATATTTTCATAGTTTCCATGGTTGGTGGATTATGAATTTTTTTATCAAATTAAAGGAAAACTGGATAAGTGGAATTAAATGGTGTTAATATGTTTATGTAATTTTAAATTCTTCCATATATCATTATTTTCTGATATGATGATGAGCCATTGGGGAAAATGATAATGAAAATGATTTAATTTATTTTGGAGGTTTTACCGACCATCGAGAAATCATTTTCTTTTCCTTGAATTCAAGTTTATATATTAGTTATATAAAATTATATAATGTATAATATTTATAATAAAATATTCTTTAACAATGATTCTAGTTTTATAACATTCCTTCTATGTTGAAAAGTAAAATGAAAAGATATTGTCCACGGTGAAGGTAAATTGACACATCACAATTGATGTTTTCATTTTTTAATAAATAATAGAAGAATATGAGAGGTTTGATGATGGATATTAGATTAAAGTAATCAAATTATAGTATATGTCAGATATTTTAGTTATCATGTGACTTGGATAAGGGGAGATGAAAAAATAGGAGAGGAAAAGAAATTAAAAGGAAAATAAATGAAAAAGGAAGTGGATTTTACCTCATGAATTTTCCTTCCTGAGAACCTCCATAAAGAATTTGGTTCAAGCCTTATTGTTAGAAAAGTAGGTCTTTGACATGAGGAAGAGTCTTTGGAAGGTAATTACGGGTAAATTAATAAAGTTACAAGGATTTTTTGTGTTAGGAGAAGATGTGGTGGTGGGTGGTATTTATAGTGGAGGAGATGGTGGTTTCTCATTATTTTATTCATTAGTTTATTTTTAGGGATCAATAATATGAATAGTTTGAGAATTATCACTAAATATATTAAAATAATGATGTAAGATCCGAGATTATGGTTAATACATCAGTGATGACTTGGGATATTGTTCATTTAACTTATAATGTATATTTACCATAAATTATCAAATTTTCCTATTCACAAAATTCATGTATTGTAGAAAAATCCAAAAAAAATAACCATGACCACTTTTTGACATGTACAATTAAAAAATAAACTCTATTTTATTAATATAATTTTATAAATATGAGAAATTTAATTTTCAATTAACATAATCATTTATTTGTAAAATACTAATTTTATAATTATAATTGATTTTATGACACTTTTAAAATTTAATTGGGGTCACATGAAATTATCTTAAATTCATAAGATAATAAAATATTAATTTATTTATATATTTTATGAAAGTATTTTTTTTGAATCATTAAATTAATTATAAAATGATAAGTAAACATTTACGTTTCACAAAAATACCAACACTTAATTTATCCCTTTCAGAACATTTATTTATATATTCCATGATATAAATATATCATTTTTTTCACTAATAAGATAAATTAATTTTATTTATACTCTCATATATTAGTTTATTATTATATTTTTATAGATTCCTTAATTTTTTTAAACAACACTAATTTCATTATACATTTATATTGAATTTGACTATTTAATTCCTGAATGAAAACAATTTATTTTTTAAGTAAATTTACTATTAGAGAGAGACATATCAATATATTCACAAGAGAATATTTGAATATAAACATTGATTTATGTTTATATATATATATTTGTGTGTGTGTGTGTGTGTGTTATTTTATATGTGTATAATGAAAAATATTAGTTTTAAAATTTCATCCTGTTGTTTGGAATTGAATTTTGGATATGTTTTCAAAGATGTGATTTTAAATAGTTTTGTTCTCTTTTAGAAATAGATTTTATTTCTAAATGTTTTTTAAATGGGATCAAGGGAAATGATTTATTTTCAAGTGTTTGTTAAAATTGTATTATTAAGGAGGAATGATTTAAAAATATTACTCTTGACTGTGGGATGTTATTGATGATCGAAAGAATGATTGATATGTTTATATATTGTGATTGTAATAGGGGAGATCATACGAATGTGGTTAACATAATGGTTCTACAATTTCATATTTGATGTATAAAATTGGGTTTATTCTGGTGTCCTTGAGCGACCTCAATTTTATTACTAGTTTATATCATATAATAGGTAGTGTTCTATATGTGATTCAGTTACCTTTGGAAGATATAACTTGGATATCCTCTCCATAGGGAACATATTATTCTTGTGGTGTTATATATTATTGATTAAACACTCTTACTTTCATGGATGATATTATGATTATGATTTACTAACCATATATATATTAATCATTTATAACTAAAAAACATTAGTCACTTATAAAGACATTTTAATTTATTTATTCTATGTTATTTATTTATTTTATTATGGGTTTCCATATTAGAAAAAAAAATTAAGTAAATAAATGGGGAATTTCAATGGTCTGTTTTAAAAGGGGTTTCTTTATTGAAAAATAATTTTGAAATGCTCGTATTTAATAAATGAGGCTTTAGTTCAAGAAATAGTTTTCAATATTTATTTTAATTTAAATAATAATAAATATATATTTTATAAAATTGTAGGTCATGATTTTTGGTTTTATTTTTTCCACTCATGAAATATATTTTTAAAATGTATTTCAATCTAGATTTTGTGGTATATTTTGGAAAATAAAATAATGGGATTTGAGGTGGTAAACTACTAGGTTGTATATTAATCACCCTACAAAAACAAATAAGTGTTATATACTGAGTGGTTTTGTAGGTTCTAGATTGATTCTTGGGTTGCAATATGTGTTTTGATGGACTGTTATATCAAGTAAAATTGAATAGTTGTTTTGGTATTCCAATGTTTACTTTCATTATTTTTATAGTTACACTGAAGTAAGATTTAGTTAATTTCCATTAATTATTAGCACATTTTATCAATGATGATTGGGTGATGGATTTTAGGGGCTGTTTATATAGTAGAATTATAAGGTTCTATGAGGGATAATATTTCATTTTATTTATTTACTATTTGTTTAAATTAGTTATTTTTATTTTATATTTTTTATTAGTTATTTTTTTCATTGTTGTAAGACTTAATAAAGGGTTATTATGGAATTTGAATAAATTTTTTAATTCTTAAAATATGACTTTTCAAGGTGAAATAATATTGATTTAATGTATTTTTATGACATAGAATGTGTCTCCAACCTGTGGGGATTAGGATCTCCCTTAAGGAAAATGGAGAGTCGGGTCAGGTGTTGGATCAATTGGAAGCCCATGAAATAACATTACAAATGGTGTTAGAGCCTAGGTTCTTAAATAATGCTTGGGAACTTAATGTTCCCCTATTATTTTAGATATATGGTAGTTATATATAGTATTTTTGGATCCTGAGAGGAATAATTATGAATATTATCTTGAGATCTTACTCATTATTAACCTCAATGTTTTCTACGAAGTTAGTTCTCTATTCATGGTGTGTGTTTTTTATAATGTTTTGTTATATTTTGACGGTATTTTTAATTTTTTTTAACAATGTAATGGTACCTTAATTGATTTATTATATTTTAATATAAAACTATAGTTGATTTGGTGGTACATTTTGAGATCAAACATCCTCTAAAACCATGTAGAGCATGTGTGTAGCGTTTTTATTACTCCAATTGATTTATTCAATATTGAAACATTGTCCACCAAGTCTTGTATCCAACACATGCATGGTTACTTGATCTATTTATGTTAACCTTATGTTATGTGATGTTGATTAATTCAGCTTTGTTTAATAATTTATATTGATATAATTATATGTTTAAATTTTTTGTGGAATTTTTAAATATTTTAAAATGGAAATGTGTAGATTGAAATTATTTTTAAAGGGATTTAAAAAAAATTATTTAAAATGAGGATGTTTTTTTCAATTCGTTAAAGAGATTTTTTTTACTAGTAAATATTTCGTCCCAAGCTATGTAGGTATTTTTTGTTAGGTTAATTTTTTTAGTTACCATAAGGATCGGGTCATATATTTCCCATTTTTACCATTAGGATTATTTTTTAGCTTCATTTATGAGTTCATGGGATTTATAGGGAAAGAAAGCATTACGGTGTGAAAGATTGTGACACCTTGATTATTATTTCCTTAGTTAATTAATTAATTTGTCTTTATTTTTTGTCTTGAGATTATGGTATCTCCATTTACTTTTTTTGATTTTTTTTGGAATTTGGTCTATATCAATGTCAGTATATGGTTAGTGTTAACCATAAAATAACCATGTGAAGGGTGTATTTAAGTTAACATAGACATATTTCACAGTTTTTGTATGTTTTCCTAGAATTTCAAGCTAACCACTGGGGTTACCAATTTTCCTAGTAAGGGTAGCCTGGTTGGCCCATGGTTTTGGTGAACCAATGAATTGATACACAGAAATTCATAAACTATAAGAAATTACATTTTCCCCTAACCCTATTTTACTCCAAATCCCCCTCTCACTCACCCTTATTAAGCACATAGCTAAAAACAGAACCTCTTCGTGTACCACGTATATTTTATTTCTCTAATTCATGGGTGAGTTATTATGTTTTTGGATGGTAATTAGGGTGTGTAATGTTACTTTCTCTCATCCTTTCTTTTCCTCACCTTTTCTCATGATTATTTTATCCCCCTATATTGTGTGCACCCTATTTCAAACCCTATGTGGGTTTTTTATTTTTATTTTGTTTGTATATTATTCCATGGGTGTGTGATGGGTATTTTTCCCATCTCACTTTTCATTATTGTGGGATTATCAAAGTTTACTCTTACCCTAGGTAGGTGTTTTCGTGCGTTGGATTATACATAATATATCGCATGTGCTTGAGTATTTTAAATTTGTTTCATTTAAATTTATATATTATATTTTGTTTAATTAGATTTATGAAATAATGTTTCCTTGGGGTTTTAGGTGGTTATAATTCATTTCCAAATGGATTCATAGGGAAGTTTTCCTTTTTTTGGTTCGTACTTTAGGAAAATATTATTCTATTCATCAATATAATATTTTTGTTGGTTTTAAAAGAACAAATTCGTATTTAATATTTTTGGGGGATTTATGAAACTTTATTGAATGTCATACAATTTCAAGGGATTATTTTATTGGGGTGACCATTCTTTTATAAATTTTATTATGTTTCCTTATATCAAAATTATGTTTTACACTTCTGATTGATGATATGTGTGGCTGGGGTTACTTTTTGTGCTTATATACAATTGTATAGGTTTATATGTATCTATAAATATTTATATATTCTCATGATAATATATGAATATTTACATTAATATAGTTTTACATATATACATGTAATATAATATTTTTATAATGGAAAAAAGTGATGTTTTAAAATTTTAACATGATGTTTGGAAATAGATTGTGGATATGTTTTAATCTTAGTGTTTTTAAATGATTATGTTCTCATTTAGAAATTGTTTTAGATTAACTTTTTTATGAAATGAGCCATAGAAGAAAAAATTTTCTTCTAGGGTGATTTCAAAATGGGTTTTTGAGAAGGTGTCATGGTTTAAAATTTTCTACACCTGATTTTGAGAAGTTATTAATGATATATAGAATGATTGAAATGTGTGTGCTTTGTGGTTTTCCCATGGGTTACTATAGGATGGAAGGTAATTAAATGGGTGTTGTTCTAGCTTATCTGATGTACTAGTTATATGTGATTATTATGTCCTTAAGAAGTCCAAGTTAAATAACTGGTTTACGTTACATATTTACACAATGTTTTGTTGGGAAAAATCGCTCAAGGAGTCCTGTTAGTGTATTTGGGGTGATTTTGTTTTTTAGAAAATCCAGATGGCCAGAAATTTCAATGGTTGAGGTTTCCAAACTATGTTTTTAATGTGGCAAAATTTCCTTTTGTTTGCTAAATTTTTGGGCCACAAAGTATAGAGTTGTTTTTTGGAAAAGGAATATTTTCCACAAATGGGTTCATGGTTTTTGTATGGTGAATCATAGTTCACAGAACGCAAAAGGAGGTACACAGAATGAATAAAGTAAATTGAAAAAGGAGGATTTCTATATGGAATCCATATAAGGTCTGCAAAGTGTGCTATGCGAACTGCGTACAGAATATAGTTCACGGGAGGCTCATAGTTCAGGGGAGGATGGTCATTTTTAGTTTGAGGTAGTGATTTTTGGACCTAAATTTGAATTATTTTTCAGAACACATAGGCTTCCATAGAGTATCAAATCACAATACAAACCCAATAGCACAGTATTTGGTGAAGGGTTTACCACATCAAATATTTGGGTGATTTAGATTAGAGGGATTTTTTAGATCTATTTTCTTATATAAGGACCACTAATTGGATTATTAATTATATAAAATTTCATTATATAGTATCATCAGTTGGGGATAATTCATTGAATTCTAAAGTAGTTCACTGGAAAACAATTTCATGATGGAAGTGGTTTTTGAGGGAGAATTCCATGAAAGGAGAAGAGTTTTTTGGGGACAGTTCATAATTGGGATTTTGAAGGGCATTGTTTCCTACAAATAAAAAGAGACCATGGAGAGGAGGTAATCCATATAAGAATTATTGGTCCATAAAAATATGGGAGGTCCGTGGAAAAATAAGGGGTCCACAAAGTAGGGGTGGTCTGCGGAAGAAAAATTCATCAGTAGTAAAAGATTCTTTCAATAAATCAAGTACAGTCCACGAAATAAGTGGTGTCTCATGAATCACTCACTCCATGAGGTGAAAAAATATTCAGGAAGGAATCAAAAAAGTTCATAAAGGGACTAAAATAGTTTAAAAATGAAATTTATACAAACTAATAGTACATGAAAAAATAGGACCTCAACAGAGAATCTACCTATTGTTGAGGATGCGTGAATTCATGAAATGTAAGGGACCTAAAAATCTATAGACTGTGTGTGGATCCATTCCAAAGGAGTTAGTACAGAAAGAAGTATACGATGATCCTCTCCCCCAGTAGTGATCTATAAAAAGAGAAAAATGTAATGACCCTTGAGAAATTAGTGATATGACTCTAAAAATTATAAAGTTAGTGAGTTTGGGAATAATAGTGATATATCTCTGACATTGTTATTTAGATGGATTTCATACATTGGAACATCTTCATTGTATTCTCCTTGGACATAGCCTAGTGAGGGGAAACCAAGTAAAATTGTTGTTTCTCATGCATGATTACAATTTTATTCACACGTTTCTAAGGGAAAGAGAGATAATATTTTTTTTTAATGTTTAATCAAGATCCAAAGGGGAATGAGTTTTAATCTATCACACCTTGATTCACCCCCCTCTCTGAGGGTATTTAACCTAATTGAGATAGGACGTTCTACAAGAGATAAAGTTACCTATTGAACCTATAAGTTGTAGCTCCTCCAAATGTGTTGTGGATTATTATTATTATGTTACATATTATTTAGTAACCAATATCACTTTCATGGACATTTCTTTATTTTGGTTAACTTCCATTTTTAATCATTACTATTTATTTCTTCTTTACTTTAGTCCATTATACAACCCCTTTTTATTAATTTTTGTGGATTGTATTCCATTTTAATTCACTTTCTCATTATTAGTACCACTCTTAAATTAATAAAAAAGTTTAATTTCATAGGATCATTTTACACAAGACTGTTTTATTGAATATTATATTTCTAATTGGTCATTATTAATAAATGAGGCTTTGGGTGAGGAAATTGTTTTTTTGTGCTTTTTTCTTTTAAAGAAAAAATATATTTATGTTTTAATAAATGGTTGATTATGATGTTTTATTATATTGTTTTTCATTATAAAATAAATATATGAAAAAAAATTAAAATATATTTTTTTATTTTATATAAAAATTGTAGAATTTATAGTGATTATATACTAGTTTGTCACGCTCTAACCAACCCCCCCCCCCCCCCATTTTGGTTTTTGTAGACAAATTTTATTTATAGGTTTTTGCTGGATTCATGGAATTAGATGAATATATGGATATATAGTGAACTTAGGTTACATGTAATAGTTTTTGTATTATTCCAAGATTAATTTTAGTGTTTTAGTAGATATCGCGAAATAGGCCATCCCTGCTTTATTCTTTGTTAATTGGTGGCACATTATATCTGTGGAAATTGGGTGGTGGATATCAGATGATGTTTTTATTGTGAAATTTATAGGGTGATATGGTGGATAAGTTTTCTAATTTTTGATATACTACTTTCCAAAATTGTTTAAGTTTATTTTAAAATGTTTCTTATTAAATTTTTAGCATGGAAATCTGAATTATAAATGATTCATGGATGAATTTTAGAAAAATTCATTGTATTTTAAATATTATTTATCTGAGATAAATCATTCTGATTAATTATATCATGATTTCTCTAGTGCTTATCACTAACACTTTTGCATTGGTACACTAATCTAACCAATAGGGAAGATATGTTGAGTTCTAGTTCTGGTGAATTCCAGGGTTGATTCATTACACACCTGTTGGTATTAACTACTTGTATGAACCATTGACGCTTTACTATACTCTACCATTAAACTATAATCTTTAAATTTTAAATAAAATATAACTTTACCAAAATTATTTCACCCATGAAAGGCTTGGAGTCACTACAAAGAGTGACCCATTTATTCACATGGCTTATACAATTACCATTATAGCGTAAACTTCAACCAATATGAATTATTTATAAGATTTGTTTAATAATTATTTATCAACATTGTTTATTCCATTTTATTTAATTTTGACTTATTTTATCATTTACTTCCATCTATTTGTTTATCCTCATTGTAGATACATGATATAATATTCCATTTTTTACATATCCTCCTAACCAAATATTTTTGAAATCATGAACCAATATTAAATCTTAGAGTTATAATTTTATTTTTAAGGATAATTTCTTCCTAACTCATATATATTTTTATGAATTATAACATATGTATATATATATATTATGTTAACGTTTTATGATTGGAGTCATTATATCATAATCATTAATAAATTAAATATATACCATTCTTTATAGTAATATTTTTGGGATTAGTGGTCCTCGAAAATTAATATAGACTAACATAAATAATCCTTGTAATTTATTTTTCATGGATATGTATAACTCATTAGGGTTTTTCCAAATTAAGAAGCAAAAAATTCACATTCAAGATCTCTCTTTAAAGTGGGAATATCCTTATTTATTCCATATTTTACAAGAATTATTTTGAGTTTATTTATTTGGACATAAATTTGTTTCTATAATCTTTTTATCTTTATTTAATAATAAAAAAGAATATTCGTCACTATTAATTTGATATGCATTAACTTTATTTTCTTTTTCCATTCATAACCAAAATATCATCCTTTGTTTTTATTAATAAATTATCACCATTAAAGTATATATAATGAATATATTAACAAATATTACTCACACTAATAAAGAAATTTCTAGGTATATCAACTCAAAGAATATATACATCTCTCATATCTTAAAATCCAATCACTTCCTTTTAAAGTCTTTTAAATTATATGGATTCATAATTTCCAAAAACACATAGTTAATTTTTCTTTTTGATTCATATTATTTAAAATATTTTATTTCGTATCTTGTGGGTAGAACACAAATTATTTAACATAACAATACCTTCTATAACTCATGACTTGGAACATAATTATATAATATTTGGTTTTCATTCCTAATTAACTTTCTTTAAATTCATTGACAGTTAGTGTGTTTCCTTATTTATTTGATTATACCTTAAATTTGTAGTAGTACTCCATCTCTCGTTAATATGTAAACCTAATTTCATAATATCAACATGTTTATAGGTATATATTTTTAAAACCTTCTCCGAGCTAGATCACTTTTTCTCATAGGTACACTTCTATAATTTCTTTTTAAAAAAATAATTTTATTTGTCTTTATACCCTTGTCATTAAAAAATTAAAAAATGTTAAATTTATTTTGTTATTAGGAAAAATATAAATGATCATCCTTCTATATATTTGTTTAATTTTGAGGAGAAATTGTCAAATTTTCTATCAGAAAAATATCACAAGTGTGGTAATAGTATTTACACCAAAAAAACATAATTTTTTATTCACTAATTTTTAATTCCCTTTAAAAATTAACCACATATTTTAGTCCACATAGATCAATTTAATTTCATAGAAAAAAACCTAATTCTTCATATATGGTTCTATTTAATTTTAATTTACATATATCCCATTTTAGTATTTCATTTGGAATATGAAATTTGTTTAATTAAACATTCCTCAAAAGATTTACCATATTGGAAGAAAACCAAAAAAACACTAGCTAATATATTTTTGATAAGTTCACATATGAATGAAAAATGAAATGCATACCAAGAATTTTAGTATAAATATCATAATAACCTTCTCTGAAAGGGTAGGAATGATCAAAATCGCCATAGTATCAAAACATGGCCTCCAACCTGTGTAGGGGTTACACTAGTCAGAGGATATGTGATCGTATCAGGCGGAATAACAAATGATGAAAGGGTGATAGTTCCTTTATTGTGAAATGATGAATGGAATTTCAAGAATAAAGGATCTATGGAAATATTTACATGAAACTACTGACCATAAAAATATCATCTACCCACCCACCAAATAAAATAACTCATTACCTTTAAATATTTAGGGTCTAATACTCCTCTAATAATGGATAACACACCAAGCACCCCAAGTGTAATCAAATATAATATTTAAATAATTATTTACTAATAAATTAATTAAATAGATTCAATGAATATATGGAAATACATTTATCCATATGATTAATACATCATGGGAATTATGTGGGTAATACATGCACCCTAAAAGTTTCATCACATGAAACTAGTCTATATTTAGTTCAAAGTAGTCTCTATATCTGAATTGAAAAAATAGTAGTTTAAAAAATATCCTTAAGTAATACGAATCATATAAATATGACATTATGTTAATGATAAAAAAAATCTCCATTTTTTACTTAAACTCAATAGGTAATTAGTTCAAAAACATTAAAAAATCATTTTGAATCCATGAAAACTACTTTTAGATATGTTTCAATATAGCTCTCTTCATTTTGAACATGCAATTTTTCTAATATTTAATACATATATAAAAGCCTAATTGTGTTACCCTATATTAATTAATAACATTTATATGAAATATAAAATCCTTCTTTCATGGATGTAAGAAAAGTGTGGCATATAGGGAGCATCATGGTCAATCAAGCTAGTAAGGGGTCACATGTGATCTTCATCAATCATTCTCAAATTTCTATATAAGCATATCTACTACAAGAGATATCATATAAATCATATCTGTACCTTTGTAATCATTTATTTCATGACATATATTGAAAACCATAGATAGAACAATTTTGAAATGGTATTCGGTTATCTAATATTTTGTTGATTCTCTGAAAATGTCTAGCATGCTCAAAGAATACAACACATGTCATTTATCTTGAAGATGATAGAACATGATTTTATACTAATCAAATTAATTAAACACATCATATATGACACAAATATATATTTCCATGAATTTATTAAATCAAATTAAATCATGAAAAATATTTATTTAATTGTAATATAAGTGGATTAATCCCATATTGGTTTTTCTATAATTTACAAGATGATCAACAACATACCCAACCAACACCATATTTTATAAGACAAGATTTCTTATATTTGAATGTTTTTAAAGAATGAAGGTTTTCTTTCTAGGTATATTTCTATCCTCAGGTAAGAATGATTTGATAATAAGTATATACCCTTTTGTATATCAATGATTATATAACATCACATGGGAGATTCTTTAGTGGGTTAATCTAAGTAATAATTCCTCAATTATTAACTCTTCAATCTATTATTCATATCCTATATACAAATCTTGTAATTGGTACAATAATATATCAATTATAATATTAAAATATAATAAAAACCCACACTACTCTATGATGATTTTCAATTGGGGATGTAAAATCCCATTCCATTAAGAGTGTGAAATTCTAAGGGAATTTTAATATTCATTTCAGTGTGATGGGTTTATTTTGAGATTCATGAAACTAAATAATATTCTAAGAACTTGAACATCATTAACCAATTTTTTTATGGGGCTTGAGGCCCTATTGGTAGTATTGGTGCTCGGGCGAATACCACGTGTGTATAGGAGGGAACCAGAAAAGAGTTGATTAGTCAAGCTACTAAAAAGTTTCAGTAATATACCATTCAAAGTTTAAATGCGAATTCACACCATCAATGAGTTTTTTTGAGATGATTCAGGATATAAAATAGGGATGGCCAATGGTTGTTCCCTTCGGCCCGAGGATATCATAATGTGAATGATCCCCAAGGGATTTTTTTCAGGGTTATGAATGTCATTTTATGTTTAATCTCCATTAATTTTAATGTGGTTATTTTATTCAGTATATCCCTTTCATTTGACACCCTTCCCTCTCTCATTACACATTGATCAACCTTTTAGGGGTATGTTTTTGGTTTAATTATGTACTGGATCAGTGATAAAGTGTATTTGTTTCCTTCGTTATTAATTATCTTTGATTGTCTCTAATTTAATTTATTTTTTAATTAGGGGTTCTTGAATATTTATTTTTAGCATTGTACAAATCATATCAATTTATGGTCCTTTTTTCATAGAGAGGGGAATCCCTTTGTTGCTATCTATATGTTTTCACAAATATTTTGTATGTAGGTATGCTAAATTATGGTTTTTCTATGGATTTTGAATTAAATAAAATTATTTGGTTAAGGAATTTATAATGGTTATTGGGGACTTTCGTGGACTAGGATCAAGTGTGTGTTAGGTGTGGAACATTCCTCATGGCTGAGGTTTAATCAAGTTGTTGATTTATGGTTATATTTTAGGATTGAATCATAATAATTTTTTAATTAATGTTTTAGTGTTAAAATGAATTGGATAACTATTTACATTTTTTATAATTAATTATTCTTCATTTATTTTTGATATACGGCCTCGTAGTGATGGACAGTGGCTGGATAGACTTTATATTGAATGGGTAGAGATTTTGGGTATCCAATTAAAAATTAAATAGTTTCATGTCTAGGTAGGTGGTCAATCATATATACACATTTTTTATTATGGATTTTATTTTTTTGCAAGTGATACATGGGGTCTTACTAATGAGGGATATTGAACTGTTAAATTATATATTTGTTTAATTAAAATATAATTTCCTTGAATGGGTTGAAAAGTCTAAAAATGTCCATAATGAATCCTTTTGAACTGGATTCATTTTCTTGACCATGAATATTTGGGTACGTGATTATTATTTTGTATAACTTGTGAAGCCTAGTCCCTAAGGGGTAGAATAAAATGAATGCTGTTTACCAGCTCTAGTGATATGTTCCCTTAGTGACCTCTAGGTATATGTGAGTGAGGGATAGGGATTAATATATAAGTTATTGAAAATATGGTAACCTTGAGAAAACCTATATCCTTTGGGATACGTGAGATGAGAATGAGGTGATCATTCCTTTCCCACAAAATTATGGGAACCGAGTTGATAATCCTTGGGTAGAAAAACATAAGGTTGGGTATGTGGACTAGTCTTAGGTGACCGTGGGAAGTAAGATGGCTATTTTTTCATCTCTTCATAGTGATACCACTGTGTCTTGATTTATGAGGTTAGTGAGTCCATAATAATATTACGATGAAACTGAGAAATACCATGCCATCTTAGTGATAGATATTGACATGATAGAAAAGAACATGGTAGAGGTAACCATTATGGGGTGTCCCAAAAATGATTACCCCTAGGGGACATCAGTGGGTGTCCACATGATAAATCGATCCTTATGATGGTGCATACAAGAAATTGGTATTTATGATCAGAAGTATCAAATTAAAACCAAGATTAATGAATTGTTTCATTAAAGATTAGGTTCTTGACATCAGTTGTTTAAGTTGGGATGAATTTCCCAATGAGATATAAAGATATGAATAAGATTCATAGGAAATTATCCTAGGTTACATCCCTCATTCCTAATATTGCTTTGTGATGGCTCTAAACATGTATAGTGGGAAACAGAGTCCCGTAAAATTTTGACACATAGTTTGGTATACCATAGACACATTCTTTGAATATTTATAGTGGGATACATAATTCATAAATACAATGATATATCAGTTTTAATTACTTGTAAATTATATTTGGACCTATAATATGCTATGTTCAGTAGGGGAACCATAACCTTAGATTTAGAAAAAATACATATCAAGCATGGGGAACTACACCTCTGGACTTGGATAAGGTAATGTCTACAAAGGAAAAAGGACAGATATGTAATTTGATGAGGGGATTACAAGAATGTTATTCTTGGGATTATGGTAATGATTTCCTGGTAGAATAATCAATTTATTTTATGGATTAATTTTTCCTCGAAGGGTACACCCTGGATCAAGGTGATAGTTTTGTATTCCTTGGACCCACTCCTTGGGTCTGTGTGGTGGGATGCGAAATCGATAAATATTTCAATGTAGGAAAATGTACACCCCTATCTTTGGATGTAGTTTTCCTATAATGGTATTCATTAAATATATGTGATGGATTTCCTATAAAGGAGATAAATAATCTAGGATCTAGATTCATTTTTCATAGAGGTTACACCACTGATCTCTGTGATGGATTCCTAGTAGGTAAACCAACTAACTCTTGATATATTTTTCCTCCAATAGTATTCCCTAGATCTAGGAGACGGATAAACAACATAAAGGATTTAAATTGACCCAAACATGATTTTCGGTATATTCTATTGGAAATGATATTTGTATCCATATTTGAGAGATGTGTTTCAAGACACCCTATCACTGTTTGATTTAGATTTGGGTAAATAATGGTTTTTATGTTAGAACTCAAGGATTAAAAGTGATTATATATTTATTCCTATTGAGTTTTTTGTATAAAATTTTCTAATTATATCATATTTGTAAATTACATTATTGGTTATGTATGGTATTTCATTTGTGGTTCCCAAATAACTTATACTCAAATGCTACTTAGGTGTCCATGTCACTTGGGTACCTAAATATACTACACTAATTAGAGGTTATGGTAGGGTAGAGGCCTAATGTTACATGATAGTGAATGATAGCTTAGATGAATTTGGCAATTGGGATGAAGTGAGATGAGGTGATTTCATAAATCCTAAATGTATTTTTTATTCATTATTATATTATATACATATAACTATAATTTTATATATTTTTTGTTACATGAAGGAATGAAAATGAGTTTTTATGACTTCTTGCTACCATATCCATTTTTATTGATGGATATGTTTACTACTTCTGAGTATTTTTGATACTTTTGTGGATATTTCTCTTATATGTCTTATCTATTACTTTTCACATTATTATGGTGGTATAGTCTCCCAAAGGTACTACCCTAGAACCGCACTTATAGTTAGTATCCTCTGGTGAACAAGGAGGCACACCTAAGCTCCCAATAACTATTAATTATGTTCAGGTACCGCTCAGTGGCCACAGATCATGGGGGGAAATTAAAAATGATATCATTTTTTATTTGAAATACATCATAGAATGTATGGAGTTTGTTTGTCTAAAACACGAGAAGACGATAAATCCATCACATAAATATTTTTCATACCATGTGATGGATATCAGACTAATGTATTGTGAATAACCTTTTTGATATTGAGTAGTGGTTACAAGGGAAATAATATTATTTTTATTGGATTCTGATTTTAAACATTTTCGGTCTTACCTCATGTGACACAATTTTTATTTTTGATTTTCTATATTCATTTTTTTATCACTTGGACTAATGGAAAGATGTTTATATTAATTAAATTATGTTTTAAACATAGTATTAATATGAAACATTTCTTACTATGTGTGATTTTATATCACTTAAGGTAGGGTTCAACTATTTAAAGAGTCAAAAATATCTTATATAGTGTTTTCCTCTATAACGTGGTGGTGGTATTCTACTCAGTTTGACCGTAGTATATGTTTATTCTAATTAATAGTCATGTGTATTTCTAGTGAGATACTCCTTGATGACATATAAGTAGTCCCCCATTTAAAAGGAATGTATATTGACCCTAGTCCGTTGGTATAATCATTTGATTCTATATATGTTGACCTATAACTGGTCTTTGTGATATTGGTATCAAATAGAAAATAGGGTTAGTTATTTAAATGGACAAAAACAACCAATATGGAGTTTTCAAATATTTCTCCATGGTGGAATTATAATTAACTGAATCATATGACCATGAAATACATTATGTGTATCATGGAGGTGCTATAACATTATGTATATATATGGGTACTTGGATGATAATGTGGTCCTTAGGGGTTTGATCCCATATATAGAGGCCTGCTGAGGATCATCTTAAGATTATGGTTTATCGAGAGGGTAGTCTCATAGGTGGATGCCCAATGATAATTAGTTTCCTAGTTGGTTGTGATTTGAAATATTATTCTTGATATGGATATGTGAATACTATAATGGATGTTATCATGTGGCTTTTGATACTAGAATATAGTGGTGTTTTCAGTAATTTATGGCTTAGTGATATATGATTTATGGGTTAGAAAGGAAAGCATAGTTCTTGAGATGCAGATTTGGATCATGGTGATCCAATTATTATGGTTGAAATTAGGTTTGATTTTTATAAAAGGGTAACCCGTGATAGGAGTTATCCCAAATTTTTAATTTCCTTCGGACTTGTTGACGCATGTGTAGATGCTGAAACTTGATATCAAAGTACTTGAGGTACAAATGGGTGTATAGGATAGTAATGGTGATAAATTAAAGATTATGAGCATGCAAGGACCATTAAGGTACATTTCAGTGCCATTAATTCATGGTAGGTTATTTCCTATATTTTATAGGCATGATTATACATTTGACTTTCATAGAGAAGCACATAGAGTTCAAATATCTGGTTTAATGGCTTGTTTCATAAGGGTAGGATCACTAGTATTATTAACTGTGTTGATTTGGGATATAATTATGATGGCATTGTCTCATGCCTTAAATTATGGGTAATCATGTATTAGACCATATCATAGGTGAATTTTATTATTTTTTAAAAGGCGTACAAAGGTAGCATTAGGATGGATGAGATTAAATTTTTGTGGATCATGGTTAGTGATTTAGTCAATTGAGCATGGGTTTGATGATCTGAGACTCATGGGAGTATGAGTTGGGTTTCAATTAATAGTTTATATTGGTGTGTACAATCAATATGTTAGATAAAAATTGGAATAACATGCGCTAGTTATTCATGATGATGGCGAGTTGTAGATTGGTAAAAACTTTGTGTAGGATAAATACCTCTTATTTTGATGAAACTCTAATCGTATTGGATTCCTAGGGTTTTAATGAGAGTATGAAATGTATTCCCATGGTATAGGTTACCTCAAAAATAGGTTGGGTGCTGTGATATGGTTTATTTGGGAGTTCATCATAGACATGTTTTCCTTGGTAAGAGATCATCGAGGATCTATAAAAGTGGCCTGCCTGTGATGATGAAACCAATCGATGTTACACTCAATGAGTGGTATTAGAGAAGATTTGTGGGGGGGAATCTTCCATAGGCTGATGGAGGGTGTGATATTTGTTTAAGATATAAATTTGATATATGTTTTTAATGACATTCCAATGATATGGGAATGGGTAGTAATTGACTTTTAACAATGCATATCAGTTTTGAGAAACATGACCATGTGCAGAAATTACACATGATAATAGAAGTAATGTGATCCAAGAATGTATAACCCCATTTGAGTGTGGTCATAGATGTGTATTATAACGATTCATTGGGTGGTTGACATAGAATTTGGTTGTGGGGGATCTATTGAATCCAATTAAAACAGGTACCCTTCAGAATATGATTTCTATTTTTCTTGGGTGAGGATCCAACAATGGAATTTTTTTGAGTCAAGTTCAAGATTTTGTGTGGATATTTGAACAATCATATGATTCTTTTAGGAGTTAAGGCATTGGGATCATGTGATGTGATATCATGTCAAACGATCTTCCCAAAAATCATTATAAGTAGTGATTCTAATGCGTAATAACTGGTGTTTTTAGGTGGGATTAGGTTCAATGTGATGGAAACCACACAGAGTGGGTCATTATACTACTTATAACATGTTTTTTTAGGTAATATGGATAGTGGTGAACACCATGGATTTGGATTTTTTTATTATATGGGGTTTTTGGTGAGGAGAAAAATATTCTGGATTAGTATTTTGTTAAAGAAACTATAGAATCCCATTATATATGGATGTTATTACGTTTTTTCTTGGATATTTAGTGGTGAAAGTGAGTGGTTTCATTATTTTTTGTGAATAGTGTGCTTCATGGTTTTGTTTTCAAAATTGAATCACATTCAATATTAAATAGTAGAACATCGAGACATAATACTATCTTACATACCCAATATGTGATGGTATTTTTGGTTGAATGATTGAAGATACTTCTCAAGGATGAGAAGTACTATAATGGGGAGGCTATAAAACATTGTTATACTAAGGATACTAAAAAAGGAATGGGTGGTTAAGCAACTAAAAAGTTACAGTTGAAGGAAATTCAAGGTGTGATTGGTCATTCACATCATGAATCAGTATTTTTCTAAATCACTTAATCTATAAAAGTTTCATGGTCTTGTTTTATTCACCTTTTCCTAAGTAATTTAGGGTGTTAATAGTTGTTTAGGTCGTTCAAGGTGTCTAACTATTTTTTTAGGAAGGGTAGAACCCTATTATTATGCTTAATCCCCCCATCATGTTATGTGAAATGGGTGATATGGGAGAGCTATTTCAGCTAAATCCCTCCCCCCACTCATTCCCTTTTGATCCCTCAGGGAGGGGTTTGTGATTGTATGGGAGATATGAGTTCAAATGTCTCTTTCGTCTTTCATTATTCTTCATTTACATTTTCCAGAAATTTTAGTCTATGTGTTGTTAGGGTTTCTTGAATATTTCCCCATATTATTTTATTAACCATCTTAATAGATGGTTATTTTGTATTTCGTGGTGAGAGTACATCTTTATATAGAATATGTATTTAGATGTGCATCGTTTATATTTAGATATTCCACTATATGGATTTCTACATGGTTTTTGAAATAATATATATTATTTGGTGAAGTAACTGGTGTTGATTATTTGGTCATTTTTATATCCTAGGATTTGGTGTGTGTCTTTAGTGGACCACACCATGTGGAAGGAAATTTCAATGAGTAGTTAGTGCGCGGTACCTGGGTGGACCTGGGAAGGCATGACAAGATCTGATGAGTGATGAATTAAAAGGAAAAAGTGTGATGCCTCGATGTGGAATACACAAATAAAAATGTCTACATACACCCAAAGGTATATGTAGGGTGTGAGACAATAGCTCTATAGGTTACCACCCAACAAAAAGCTTTCATGCCACAACATGTAAGAGATAATTTAATATGCGTATTTTTAAAAAACACACTTTTGAAAAATATTGTTAAGGAAAATATTTTCATGTTGAAAGTAAAAAATGGAAAAAAATGTTTGAAGAAATACCATTTCACGAATAATACTTAAATGTGGAAGAGAAAATTTATAGATAACACCCAATCTCTCAATTGGTCCTCCATATACCGACTGAAGGCACCACGTCACAAATTTGAGAGTAGTGTGGGTAAATTCCCTAAGGTACCTAGTATGCGTGGGGTGCTAGAGACATTATACCTTAGTGTAAATGTGGAAAAGGAACCACAATAATCAACACTTTCATGAATGAGACACTATTAGGGTAACACATCCATAACCTAGTGGTCTCCAATCATCATAAAATTTAATTAATGTTGTAATTTCCATCCTACTAGTTGAAACCGGAATGAACCCCTTCGGTCTCATCTAGCGTACTAGTCCAAATCCTCCCAACAATGTACCTAGGATTTTACCAGAAGCTCAATCAAGTTCCACATCCACATAATATATCACCTTCACATATCACAAACCAAATAAGACATTACACACAAAATCCACCACCATCATACCCAAACGCCATTTAAAAAACACACGCGCAACAAAATACCTTTCAAAAAATATATTTTTCATCACATAATCAGTTCAAAAATCCCCATTTGGAAACTCTCAAAGAAAAAAATAAACAATTTTCACAACGTATAAAACAATATAAAATAAAACTACAAGGGACAACACAACAAAACACCACCATGTGACACAAAGAGGGTTTACACCCAAAAAACATGTCTTGTTTTATATAAATGCACTACTTTAAAAACAATCGCATATTTAAATAATTTAAAATATCACTTTCATGCCATATAAATAATTCAATAAAACATTAAACTATTTATTAGATCATTTCAATAAAATCCAAGATGGAATTATAGTAAAATATACATAAAATTCCTTATTTTTAAAACCAAACCTACACTAAGAACCATTCCACACCCTAATATGCATCACATGCATGACCGGATAAATTATTTAAATTTTTTAAAGAAAATTATTAAATACACACTAAAGGATTTCACATGAAAATGTCACATTGAGATTTAAAACATGTGTCACCCTATCAAACACCCCTTTCACACATCAAATTCATGTAAATAAATAAAGTTAAACAGTTTATAAAACCCATCAAATTAGAAACCAATAGCATATACCAAAAACAAAATCTATTCCATGTTGAAAGTCACTCTAAAACCCAATGTGCAAGGTAACCTTGTCAAAAACTATTTAAAAAAATTATTTTCAAGGGTGCGCAATAAGGTGAACACTCCAAAATAGTCATTTTACACTTCAACGCATATCAAAACACTACAAAAATATATTTCACACCACAATAATTTGATCATAAAACACTTTTATTAAACCAAAAAAAACATATTAAATTAATAAAAATTATTCAATGATATGGAACCACCTACCTTAGGTGAATAATTTTTCAAATCATGTGTGAATTACCAGTCACACCTAATGCACACAACAAGTTAGCCAAAGGAGAACCCTAGACAATATTTCAAACCAAATAAAATTCCAGATCAACCCCTCAATAATCCCCATACCCACTAAAAAACAAAACTCAAGGAAAAAAGGACACTCAATCATAAGGGGTTGCATGAGTGGCTGAAGGGTGAGGTACCAGTGGGGTATACAGAGCCTGCGAGGCTACTGGTTGTGAAGCAGGGTGGTGTGATGGGGCTAGCTGGGGAGCGGGGGTGCGGTATGACAGCTCTGGCTGGCGGAAGGGGGTTCATCCCGGATTTTTTTATAATTGGAGGATGGTGTGTCACACCAAAGGGAGTCATGGGTGGATGTCATGTTTCACCAGAGAGAGTTAACGGTCGAGAGGGTGTGCGCTGGGGAAATCAGACGGAGCAGGTTGGCTATGACAAGAGAGGGAGAGTGGGTTCCCAAGAGTGAAGAGGGACAGGGCCGAATAGGAGCACATGGGTGGTGATGTAAGGGAACTGGTGAGAAGGGGGATTGAGAATGTTATGTAAAGGGAGCAACAAAATGGGGGGAGAGGCATGACAGACAATAGGGGTAAGGGGGTGTGATGCCACTTCTCTAGTGGGAGGCACAAACCCTATGTAAAATTAGGGAGAAAATAATGAAATATATAAATTAAATGTGTAAAATAATAATAATAATTAATAATAATTTTAATAACCACAAAAATAATAATAATGATAATATGATAAAAATAATAACAATAATATTTAATTAAAACATTATAAATTAATAATAAAAATAGTAGAAAGAAGAATAGTAATATTAGATGAATAGAATTATACCCTTAAATATAATTATAATAATAATATTGATAATTAAAATATTAACAATTCTAATGATGATAATTAATGATGACAATAATAAAAATAATATATGGTGATAATAATAATAACATTAATGATTTTAATAGTTTTATAATAACAATAATAATAAATGTGATGGTAACTTTGTATAATATTAACAATAACATTGATTATTATAATTTTTAATAACAACTTAATAAAAAATTATATTCTTAACACTACTCAGAATAATAATAATAATCTCAAACAATGTTCTTTATTATTATCATTGAAACAATTCCATAATTTTTTTGTTCACTCTTCTTATTTTTTTCTTCCATTTTATTATTCATTACATTTTATTCATCTTCCTTAAACATCAGGAAAGTCGTGTGGTGGGCCAGGTGCTGTTGTGAGGTGACCCAGAAAATGTTGTGCGGTTTCGACTGTGCCCCATTAGTGCATCAAATGCCACAATTCCTAAAATATTAATTTATCAATAGAATGTAAAATTTTAATAGGGATGAGCCCATACATCGACAAATATTTGAAAAATATAATAAAAATAATAAATAAAAATTGTTTTAGAGATCTGTGTGTGAAAATTCTCCACACCATAGTAGTTTTTGTCCCCGGAAAGCCATCACTTCGTTCGAACCCCAAAGTAGCAACTAATACACCCTTAAGGTTCAAAGAGGATCCCCACTAAAAGAATGTTTAAAGCGGTAACACATTGTTCTTAGAGAAGGTGACATTAATGAAAACCGCAAGAAACTCATAAAAAGTCTTGTTGGTATGTGTCGCCCACCCCAAAGACCTAGAACAACACTAGTTGATTAATCAAGGAAAGTAAATCTCACAACCATGTAAACCAACATCAAAAACAAAAACACCTTGAGGCATATTGAATAAAGATTGCACTGTTTGATTGGAAAGAAAAATCAAGACTAACAATGTCCAAGGAACAATTTGATCACCTACCACCCAATAATCTCTAGGAACAGAACCAAAAGGCCAAAAAGGTAAATGTTGAAGGGGATCCCCACCATTAGGAACCTAAAAACTCTCATGTTAATACTAGAAAACCAATATAGGGAGGCACGAGTAGACTCCCCACCATTATGGAAAAGGCTAACACTAATTCATTCTAGTGACATTTGAGAAACATCCACCATGGTTCTTCCCATCATTAAAACTGACATAATATACATAACATAGAAAATTTCTAGATGGTGACCCCCCCCCCTCCCACACACACAAAATTGGTGGGGAGGGTTGGTCCCAACTACTGGGGCATCAAACCATGACTCATGAAAAATGGGCATCTCCATATCCCTAGATGAGAACTATTCAAATTTGAGACAAATTTACACAACATACCTCATAAGGACCAAAAAATTGATTGCATTTGGTGGGACACACCCCCTAGGAATTTAAGGCAATGAGGTAACCATGCTTCCTCATAGCCACAGAAACCTCAAGCACCCAAATGGGTCATTTGGAATTGAACAACCATAGAAAACAAATTAAACATATTTTACATTCAAAAATGACGAGTGAAATAAAGTCATTGTCCCGTACACTCTCGGTGTTCCTGACAACATTGCAGATTCACTCTAAGGCCTATGGTAGGATCCTAGATGTCTGCAGTATATCTTACTTGATATTCATGCATCGAAGACTCCCAAACAAAGCTTCTCCTTTTCAGGGTGCAGCAAGCATTATACTACAATAGAGACACCACCATTAGACACAACACACTTCGATATCCACCTACTCCCTCACTAGATGTCCACCATAACAAGAGTTTAGATGATTCACATTCATCACCTGGTTCACGCCCAAATTTACCCAAGAGAAGAAGGGTAGAACGGTCCTTGTAGTGTAGCTTGGGTTGTCGATTCCACAGAGACCTAAGAAGATACCTAAGATACAAAACCTAAGGGATGGATTTTTGGCTATGAAGTGGCCAACTTGGATTGATTTTGGATGGGTTTTAATGATATCTAAAAGATTTAAGTGGATTCAATTTAAAAGAATGAGTTGATCCTAGGTTATCACTCGGGGTGGATTGGATGTATTTTCTTTTTAATGATTTCAATTTCTTAAATTTGAGATGGGTTCATTTAAGGAGATAAAACAATATCATCACTTACTGGTTTAATGCCTACACCCTCTAATACTAATCACCTATACACTTGAAGGATCAAAGTTTTGAGCACTTCAAGGTAAAGGATCGTATTAGTACTTGAAGTGTGTGGCCTTAAATTCAACAAGGACGATGGAGTTTAAAAATCATCAAATAAAAATCCCAATTAAAGAAGTGATTATACATTAATTAGGTGATAAATAACATCCAATCCAGCCCCTTGCTACTCCCTTGGATCAACCCATAAGTGGGTTAGCCCTCCATTGATCCCATGGTTTCAATGGAAGCGGAAAGTAGACTCATAAGGGAGGAATGAAGAAGTAAAGAAAACAACAAAAATAAAATGATCACTCCACCGTTGTGTGAATAATTTCACAAGGGTTGGTGTGAATAAATTCACACCTTAATCCAACGGTATCAAAGTGATATTAAGAACAACAGAATAAGAGTAGAAGAAGAACTTTTATTAAGAAACTAAAGTGAATTGAACAACTTACATGTGAAAGACAAAATTGAGGCAACAAAAATGCAGCATAACATTACAAGTAAACAAAGCATCCAAGATCTTCAACTCCTTCACCACCACTGCCTTAAATAGGCATTTTGGGAGCCTTGGGTCGAGCCTTCAACAGTACAAGTCATCCCACTTGAGTATGGTAGGCCTAGGGTGGTGGAAAGTTTGTGGAATTTGGAATTTTCCACATTTGACCCGAGGTGGCAGCCAGATTTCATCCACCGAACAGACGCGTTTGGATGACCTTCTAGATGGCCGAATCAGGGTGGGCCATAGAAGAAGAAAATGGAGCTCCGGATGTCTTCTAACCGCCTGTAAAATTTGGGCCCATTTGGAGTTGTGTATTCCGAGATATGATCAAAATGGTGGACTGTTTTTCTGGACCGCAGAATCTGGCCCAGAATTTTATCTCTAACTTGGGCCGCCTAAATGACCAACATGGAGGCCGAATTAGCATTAACTCCTGAAGAGTGATTTGTTTCTGTACATGTCTTCTATCATCCCACGAAATTTGGGATTAATTGGGCCTGTATGTTGGGCCCCAAAGTCTCATCAGTGGGCTGGTGTCCAATCTGCCTTCTCCAGAATTGCTTCCTTTCATTGCCAAATATCTCCATCATCCTCCATAAATTCTCCATTGATCCCTGAATCAAACATGTTCATATTTAAGTGTAGATCAATTTCCAAAAATATCAAATTAAAATATGTAAAATTCAATTCCTTACAATCAGATGAATCATTGGGTACTTTAAATGATGTTCAAAAATGTACCACATAGTAGTGCATTTTAAGAAGGTATTACAAACATAATGTGAAATGATGTTCAAAGTGTAAAATGCACTAAAATGGTGTTTATGAATAACAAAGAACATGAAAATTATGTATATTAACAATGAATATTAGCCTCATTTAGTGGCTAATCACACCCCCCAACTTGAGTTTTGCTAGTCCCGAGCAAAATATATCTCATCAAAAATGAAATTCAAATTCCCTTTTCTAAAAACATTTTAATACAAAATGATCACCAAAAAACCTTATACCAAACAATCATGAAACCCATCAAAATATTTTAATACGAGATAGTTTCATAAGCAGATCCCAATCCCAAGCCCATTCCTTTGATCAAATCCATCATCATACTTCATCCAACTCAATTAGGTGTAATGATGTGTTGTGAATCACAATAGATATGGGGTTCATTTTCATTCAAGGGGGAAATCATGGAAGCGCTAGGTGGAATCACATTTAATCCTAATATGAGCATTCTTCATCCCTATTTTTTTTTTGATTTTTTTTGCAATATTGCTATAGTAATTGAGATTGCAATTAATCAAATTAACCCATGTAGCAAGACTTTGCCGATGACTCCCAGACTCAAAAGGCCTTAGGGCACCAAGTGAAGCCCACATACTCGGGCATCGTCTCGAGTTAACTTAATCAAAAACAAAGTCATATTACCATAAATAGAGATAGATTGAAAAACTCAGGGCTAGACAACTCTGGAGTCACGATCCCCAAGTGCCGAAAGCCTCGCATTTTATCAATCCATTGCTCTACACGCAAATTTTTATTTTTATTTTTTATTTTTTATTTTTTAATAATTTTTTTTTAATAATTTTTTTTTTGAGTACTCATATTATTCATAAAAATAAAACCATCCTATGCTATTTATTATGGGACCCCAAAAATTCAAATTAGTACCCCACAGTCTAGAGGACGTGCATTGTGGCATTTTTTTTATTTGGATGAAAATATAAATGATGACATATCACATTGGACAGCCACACTTTCCAAAATCTATGCTCATGAAATTATACAAGGATTAAAATCAGAATCAGGGCATGCTAAATTATTTGATATTCAGTTTCAAAGTGTGCAATGTGTATTACCATGTTCGAAGTTAAAGGAATTTTTCCTTCCATTTACTTTTTTTTTCAAATCATTCAATTTTTGTTTTTGACACAAAAGCATTTTTTTTTTATTTTATCTCCCCCCCAACTTAAAACAACACTGTCCCCAGTGTTTAAAGAAAAGAAAATTTAGAAGGGGGTAGAGGGAGAGAATTAAAGTTCAAAAATGAAATTGAAAATGAGGGTTATGGAATGAAGTCACCTGGTGGTTGAAGTTGGAAGTTCTTGCAGCTTGAATTTGTTCCTTTGATATCCATGTCGCTTGCAAAGTTCCCTAGTGGAAAAAGGAAAAGAAAAAAAAAACAAAACAAACAAAACAAACAATATATATATATATATTTATATAATAAAGGAAGTAAAATATAAGAATATATATAAAAATTATAGAATAAGGTAGCACAAGAAGCCGCAGGTCAGTGGTAAGCGCGCGCCCCTGTCTCCCTTCGGTCCCGGGTTCGAGTCCCCGCGGCTTCGCCGGTTGTGACGGGGTTTGCCCCACGGCCTATGGCGTGGACTTTTTTTTTTTGTATTATTATATATTTTTTTTTAACCCATTGAATAATAAAAACAAAATAAACTGATGATACATTGTCTTCTTTTTAAATTTCTGGGTAAGGTATTACTCAAGGATCACACCACGTGACACGGATGAATATGGTGCTCCTCTTTCGTACCCATCCATACTCATAATAGAAGAACAGGTCAAAAGTCTATTTTTTTTTATTTTAAATATAAACATGATTAAGTAATCTTATTTGAAAAATAAAGATGATTCAGAAATATTAGAAACATAAAAACCACGGGTTGCCTCCCGTGCAGCGCTTTGTTTAACGTCGTTAGCTCGACTTAAACCCCTTATTGATTAATTGTTGTTTTTTTTTCAAAGGTAGGTTCACTCAGGTCTTCATCAACTTCATGTTTTTGGAATGGTTCTATGAATGGTTTGACTCTATGACCATTAACTTTAAATATTTGACCATTGGTGGGATCTTGAATTTCAACAGCCCCATGGGGGTACACCTTATGCACTATGTATGGACCGGACCATCTAGACCTCAACTTTCCCGGGTGCAAATGAAGTTTAGAACTATACAAAAGCACAGGTTTCCCTGGTTCAATGTGTTTAGTTTTAAGATTCCTAGACTGGTAGGCTTGAACTCTAGCTTTATTGATCCTTGAATTTTCATAAGCCTCCATCCTAAGTTCCTCAAGCTCGTTTAGATCCAATTTCCTCTTTATTCCGGCCAAAGAAATGTCAAAGTTCATTTTTTTGATTGCCCAAAAGGCCTTATGCTCAATCTCCACTGGCAAATGGCATGCTTTACCATAAACCAACCTATATGGGGACATTCCTAGGATAGTTTTAAATGCTGTTCGATATGCCCAAAGAGCATCTAAGAGTTTGCTCGACCAATCTTTCCTAGATGGATTGACAGTTTTCTCAAGAATTTGTTTGATTTCTCGATTGGCTAACTCAGCTTGACCATTGGTTTGTGGGTGGTAAGCGGTGGACACTTTGTGAGAAATTCCATACTTCTCCATGAGCGATGAGAATGGGCGATTGCAGAAATGAGTTCCACGATCACTAATGATAGCCCTAGGAATCCCAAATCTAGAGAAGATGTTTTCTTTAAGGAATCTAATCACAGTTTGATGGTCATTGGATTTTGTAGGAATGGCCTCAACCCATTTTGAGACATAATCGACAGCCAAGAGTATGTAGAGGTATCCCCGAGAGTTTGGGAAGGGACCCATGAAATCAATTCCCCAACAGTCAAAGATTTCAACCACTAAGATAGGAGTGAGTGGCATTTGATTCCTTTTTGTGATGGACCCTACTTGTTGACACCTAGGACAACTTTGACAATATGTGTAGGAGTCCCTTGAAAGGGTGGGCCAGAAAAGACCACATTGAAGAACCTTGGCAGAAGTTTTCTTAGAGGAAAAGTGACCTCCACAAGCCTCACTATGACAGAACATTAGGATGGACTCTTGTTCGGATTCTGGCACACACCTCCTAATGACTTGGTCAGGACAGAACTTATATAGGTATGGATCATCAAACACATAATGCTTGACATCAGAAAGAAATTTTCTTCTAGCTTGGGTCCCTAAGAATTTTGGAATGACCCCTGAAACTAAGAAGTTGGCTATGTCAGCATACCAAGGGCAGTCACTCACAGAATAGAGGTTCTCATCGGGAAATGAATCAGACACAGAAAGGTGATGTGATTTGTCCTTGAATTCCAACCTAGAGAGGTGATCAGCTACAACATTCTCGACACCTTTTTTATCCTTAATGGTTAAATCGAACTCTTGAAGAAGAAGGACCCACCTAATCAATCTAGCCTTTGCATCTTGTTTTTGGAAGAGATATTTTAGAGCTGAATGGTCGGTGAATACAATGATGGGTGATCCTAAGAGGTAGGACCTGAATTTCTCTAAGGCAAACACAATAGCAAGTAACTCCTTTTCAGTGGTGGTGTAATTGATTTGGGCATCATTTAAGGATTTGCTTGCATAAGAAATGACATATGGAGTTTTATCACACCGTTGTCCTAACACAGCTCCTACAGCAAAGTCACTGGCATCACACATGAGTTCGAAAGGAAGGTCCCAGTTTGGAGATTTCATAATGGGAGGAGAGGTGAGAGCGGATTTAAGGGTTGAAAATGAACCCTCACAGCTTTCTGTCCAAACAAATGGAGCATCCTTTACTAGGAGAGCACAAAGAGGGCGAGAGATTGAACTAAAGTCCTTAATGAATCTTCTATAGAAACCAGCATGTCCTAAGAAGGACCTCACTTCCTTAACAGTTCTGGGTGATGGAAGGTGACGAATGATGTCAACCTTTGCTTTATCAACTTCAATCCCCCTACTCGAGACCAGATGGCCTAGAACAAGTCCCTCTTTAACCATGAAATGGCATTTTTCCCAGTTTAGGACCAGATTTTTTTCTTCACATCTTGACAAGACTCTATCCACATTCTGCAGACATCCCTCAAAGGTATCCCCAAACACAGAGAAGTCATCCATGAAGACCTCAAGAAAATCCCCTACCATGTCTGAGAAGATTCCCATCATGCACCGCTGGAAGGTTCCAGGGGCATTGCATAACCCGAACGGCATGCGTTTAAAGGCAAAGGTACCGAAAGGACATGTGAATGTAGTCTTCCCTTGATCCTCTAGGGAGACCTCAATTTGATTGTAACCTGAGTACCCATCTAGGAAGCAATAGAATTGATGACCCGCCACTCGCTCGAGGACTTGATCAATAAAGGGCAAGGGAAAATGGTCCTTCTTGGTACAAGAGTTGAGCTTCCTATAGTCAATACAGACTCTCCAGCCACTACTCACCCTAGTTGGAAGAATTTCCCCATCCTTATTAGTGATCACAGTGATTCCAGCTTTCTTTGGGACAACTTGAATTGGGCTTACCCACTCACTCTCAGCTATGGGGTAGATGATACCAGCTTTCAACAACTTAAGAAGTTCTTTCCTTACCACATCCATAAGATTTGGATTGAGTCTCCTCTGAGGTTGACGACATGGTTTGGATTCAGATTCAAGAGTAATCCTATGAGTTCCAATAAGTGGGCTAATCCCAGGAATATCAGACAGGGTCCAACCAATGGCTTTCTTGTGTTTCCTAAGGACATCTAGAAGCATCCCCTCCTGATTGGCTTCAAGAGAAGAAGATATGACTATAGGATGTGTTTGATTTTCCCCTAGGAAGGCATACTTGAGGGAGGTAGGAAGTTCCTTCAATTCAAGATCTGGTTGGTTCAGAATTTCAGCAGAATATTGGGGCATTGGATCAAGATCAAATTTGTTTCCTAGATTTTCAGATTGAATTGATTCCCCATGTGTAGAGGTTTCAGCCACAAGATTGTATTGACCTGGGTTAGGGAAGGGAGTTTGAGTCGTCTCCATGAATGTGGTTTCCTGAAAGGTTTCACTGATTGTTGGTCCTAAGACATCATTATAGGAGCAATTTGAAAATGATTCGAGCCAAGGAGATAAACTTCCTTCATGTGAACAAAGGAAATCAATCTCATTCTGACTTAAACATCCATCAAATATTCCTTGATGTTCCATGGATTCATTATCAATGCTTCCTATCATGTTTACTTCATGAATATCCTCGTCATCCCCTATTTGTGAGCTGGCATTGTAGATGTTCAAGTCTAGACTCATGTTCCCAAAGGTGATAGTCATGTTCCCATTTCGGACTCGGATAACAGAGTTGATTGTTGCAAGGAAAGGACGGCCAAGAATGATTGGAGTTTGCTCCCTAGGACCTAAGCTTGGATGATTGTCAAGGACAATGAAGTCAGCAGGGTAGATGAAGTTTTCAACCTTTACCAGAACATCCTTTAAAATCCCCTTTGGAACCCTAATGCTACGATCAGCAAGCTGAAGTGTGACAGATGTGGGTTGGAGCTCTTCTAGGCCTAACTGGCAGTACACAGCATATGGGATGAGATTGACACTAGCACCTAGGTCACACAAGGCCTTGACAACTTTGCTTTCTCCTAGTTCAACATTGATGTAAGGGCAACCTGGGTCTTTCAACTTAGGAGGAATGGTCCCTTGAATGGTGGTACTCACATTAGCAGCCAAAAGGACTTGGTTTTTATGTGAAAATTTTCTTTTAAAAGTGCACAAGTCCTTAAGGTACGTTGAGTAGGAAGGTATGGTTTGGATTGCATCGAGAAGAGGAATGTTCAACTTGACTTGTGAGAAGATTTCCCTCAATGTTTCACTCAGTTCAGGCTTGGATTTCCCCCTCATGCGTTGGGGAAATGGTGCAGGTTGTGGGGTTGTTTGTTGAAGAGTTGTTTCTTTCACATTGTTATCAGTTTCCTCAGTTTGATCTTGTGGTTCACTTGAATTCTCATCCAAGTTTGAATCTTCAGGTGGGTTCTGAATTAGTTGTTCAGGTTTCTCAATTGATTTCCCACTTCTTAAAACAGTCACAGCCTTTAGTTGTTCATGAGTTATTTGAGCACAACTTGACTCTCCCCTTGAAGTTGAGGACGGCACCGCCTGAGTAGGCATGGGTGCCTTTCCAGTTTTGATGGTTTGAAGTTCTTGTTTTAGGGAAGATACCTCCGAGTTCATCCTCTCCATTTGTTTGCACAGTTGTTCTAGTAGGCTTTGTGGAACAGTTTGGGTTGGTGCTTGAGTAGGTTGGTTTATCCCAGGGGGATATTTTGGAGGTGGGATGGTTTGTTGAAAATGGACCGGTGGTTGTTGGTATTGGATAGGTTGGGTTTGGAACTGGTTATGGTTTTGGTAGTTCTGATGGGGGTAAGGATTTTGTCCCTGTGGTTGGCTAGGTTGTTGGTTATCTTTCCAGCGGAAGCCTGGGTGGTCATTGTACCTTGGATTGAAGGTGTTTTGGTATTGAGGCTTTTGAAAGTTTAGGGCATTGACTTCCGCTGGGGGTCCTCCTAGAAGAACATCCTTGATGGATGGAATGGTTGGGCAGTTGTCTGTTTTATGGTCATGTTTGTCACAAATTGTGCAAACAAGGTCTACATTTTGGATTTCATGGACTTTCCTAAGGTCTATCTCTTCAACCTTCCTAGAGAGTGCTGCGAGTTTGGCCCTAAGGCTTTCCTCTTCTCTAAGTGTATGAATTCCTGTGGTTCTTTGTGGCTTTTCAGAATAGGGTGAAGTTCCCCAAGTTTGGTTTTGTTCAGCCAGACTTTCCAGATACTCGTAAGCATCATTTGGGGCTTTGTTTTTAAAGGTTCCATTACACATCATGTCAATGAACTGTTTGTTCCCCGGACCCAACCCTTCATAGAAAATTCTCACTTGTTCAGGTATGGAAAACCCATGGTGTGGAACCATGTTTAGGGTGTCTTTGAACCTCTCCCATGTTTCATAAAATGACTCTCCCTCTTTTTCAAAAAAGTTTTGGATGCTCTTTTTAAGTGCAATTGTTTTGTGATGAGGGAAGTATTTTTTGTAGAATTCTCTTTGCAGTTGGTCCCAAGAGTGGATTGATGCAGGTCTCAAGTTGTTTAGCCAATTTTTAGCTCGATCCTTTAATGAAAAAGGAAATAGCCTCATCTTAGCAGATTCTAGTTGATGTGGGGGACACATGGTTTCAACAATGTCGTTGAACTCTTTGACATGAAGGTATGGCATTTCTGACTCCATCCCATGAAAGGTTGGAAGGTGGTTTAGGACATGGGGTTTGAATATGTAGTTGGTGTCTCCTATGGAATTGTGTCTAATGCATGAGGGGGCATTGGTCCAAGCTGGAGTGAGGTAGTCGTTCATGGTTTGATCAACTACATTCCCTAAGTTTGGAGCTTCTTGGTTTTGGTTTCCCATTTGATTCCCCCCAGGGTTTACAATTTGATTTTGTGGATGACCCTCCATTGGACTTGTTTCAAGTTCTGACTTTGGGGTTTCAAGAATATTTGAATCTGATTTAAACAATCCCTTAGGTGCACTTGACTCCCCTATCCTAGGACTTTCCACCCTAACTAGTCTGTTTGAGAAATCGCGGGTGTAGGCGGACATGCGCCAAAAAAAAAAGCGAGAAAGGGACAAGATAAGAGATCTTGGGTGAGAGTAGAAGAATGGAGGTGAGGAAAGAAGGTTTTTTTTTTTTTTGGATCTAAGGTACTTACTTGGTCCCCGGCAACGGCGCCAAAATTTGGTTCACGCCCAAATTTACCCAAGAGAAGAAGGGTAGAACGGTCCTTGTAGTGTAGCTTGGGTTGTCGATTCCACAGAGACCTAAGAAGATACCTAAGATACAAAACCTAAGGGATGGATTTTTGGCTATGAAGTGGCCAACTTGGATTGATTTTGGATGGGTTTTAATGATATCTAAAAGATTTAAGTGGATTCAATTTAAAAGAATGAGTTGATCCTAGGTTATCACTCGGGGTGGATTGGATGTATTTTCTTTTTAATGATTTCAATTTCTTAAATTTGAGATGGGTTCATTTAAGGAGATAAAACAATATCATCACTTACTGGTTTAATGCCTACACCCTCTAATACTAATCACCTATACACTTGAAGGATCAAAGTTTTGAGCACTTCAAGGTAAAGGATCGTATTAGTACTTGAAGTGTGTGGCCTTAAATTCAACAAGGACGATGGAGTTTAAAAATCATCAAATAAAAATCCCAATTAAAGAAGTGATTATACATTAATTAGGTGATAAATAACATCCAATCCAGCCCCTTGCTACTCCCTTGGATCAACCCATAAGTGGGTTAGCCCTCCATTGATCCCATGGTTTCAATGGAAGCGGAAAGTAGACTCATAAGGGAGGAATGAAGAAGTAAAGAAAACAACAAAAATAAAATGATCACTCCACCGTTGTGTGAATAATTTCACAAGGGTTGGTGTGAATAAATTCACACCTTAATCCAACGGTATCAAAGTGATATTAAGAACAACAGAATAAGAGTAGAAGAAGAACTTTTATTAAGAAACTAAAGTGAATTGAACAACTTACATGTGAAAGACAAAATTGAGGCAACAAAAATGCAGCATAACATTACAAGTAAACAAAGCATCCAAGATCTTCAACTCCTTCACCACCACTGCCTTAAATAGGCATTTTGGGAGCCTTGGGTCGAGCCTTCAACAGTACAAGTCATCCCACTTGAGTATGGTAGGCCTAGGGTGGTGGAAAGTTTGTGGAATTTGGAATTTTCCACATTTGACCCGAGGTGGCAGCCAGATTTCATCCACCGAACAGACGCGTTTGGATGACCTTCTAGATGGCCGAATCAGGGTGGGCCATAGAAGAAGAAAATGGAGCTCCGGATGTCTTCTAACCGCCTGTAAAATTTGGGCCCATTTGGAGTTGTGTATTCCGAGATATGATCAAAATGGTGGACTGTTTTTCTGGACCGCAGAATCTGGCCCAGAATTTTATCTCTAACTTGGGCCGCCTAAATGACCAACATGGAGGCCGAATTAGCATTAACTCCTGAAGAGTGATTTGTTTCTGTACATGTCTTCTATCATCCCACGAAATTTGGGATTAATTGGGCCTGTATGTTGGGCCCCAAAGTCTCATCAGTGGGCTGGTGTCCAATCTGCCTTCTCCAGAATTGCTTCCTTTCATTGCCAAATATCTCCATCATCCTCCATAAATTCTCCATTGATCCCTGAATCAAACATGTTCATATTTAAGTGTAGATCAATTTCCAAAAATATCAAATTAAAATATGTAAAATTCAATTCCTTACAATCAGATGAATCATTGGGTACTTTAAATGATGTTCAAAAATGTACCACATAGTAGTGCATTTTAAGAAGGTATTACAAACATAATGTGAAATGATGTTCAAAGTGTAAAATGCACTAAAATGGTGTTTATGAATAACAAAGAACATGAAAATTATGTATATTAACAATGAATATTAGCCTCATTTAGTGGCTAATCATCACCTATTCACATTAAACATGAAACTTAAGAAGGAAATATGCATGACAAACACTCCCCCTTGAAAATAAATATTCGAACTCTCTAAGAGGAGGACACACTCATATAAAAACAAGGATTCCTGAAAGATTCTACAAAATCCATCCTTGATCTTCAAAGAGAACCCACACTGCAAGATGTCCCCGAACATGACACTTGAGGAAAATGGAAGCCCTAAAATCCATTTAATACATCAGTTGGAACTGATTAATCCTAATCGCCTCACCCTTCCTAGAAGGAATTTCTTTCACAGTTTCCTAGTAGACCATTAGACACAGTGGTGTCAAACATCACACCCGACGACTCAGATGACTCAAAGAGAAAAAACTACTTTTAACTCCCATCACATCTGTCATTTTTTCTATGAGAGGATCTGATTAATTGGAAAGAAAAAGGGATTTACTTAGCACTATTACTCAAAATGTAGAGTACTTACTTTAGTCAACTGAATGGTTAGCCAATGGTTAATTACCAGTGGTTGTACTTCAATCGCATATTAATGCTTTATTGGGATGTTCACTAGTCTAGAAAGAAAAGCATAGACCCAATCAAACTGGTCTAATGGCCAAGACACACAACAAGAGAACACCAATGTTCTGGGGGAACCCCTGAAAGGGATTTCAGAAACACTTTTCCAAAGAAACCACTAACCACATGCTTTCACACCAACATTAAAACAAGAATTCAAACATTGGATAAAAATTATTCAAAAAAGATTCTTGGCTAGAAACACCTCACATCCATATAAGGCCCCAGCCTTAAACCTTACTTAATATTGAATTAAATGAATAATTCACATTGAGGATCTTTTCAGGTTTAGAGTTTTAGAGAATTAGAACATAACTATTACATCTTAAAAGATTACAAAGTAGACACTTCTACTAAGTCTCCATAAAACAAAAACTCTTAAAAAGAAAGATGTCTAGATTCCATGTTTTAGATAGCATGACATTCCCTTGATCCCATCCTTGACCTTATTCCACTTTAAGTCCTGTGAAAAACATTTCGAAAAACTTGGGGTGAGCATAAAAAGCTCAGTAAGGGATACAAAGAGAATGAAAACTGTTAGTTTTTCAAAATCAAGTAAACCATGTATACTCTATCAAAGTAATACCTTCACCTTCATGAAGTAGTAAAAACTTTTCACTGAATAAATTATCATTACTTACCTTTTTGTAACCAAAGTATTACCATAAAACCCATATAAAGAACACATAACATATATAAAGGTAACTTGGGACATAAACATACTTAAGTGGAATAACCATACGGTTGACTTCCACACATATCACTTAATGGAATTTCCATATGGCCAATTTCCATACATACTTAATGGAATAGACATATGGCCGACTTCCATACCCAATGCATTGGAGGTTATAACGTAACCACCCATCCTGGTATTCACGGCACCACCCGTCATATGGTTTATAATGTAACCACCCGTTAAAATGTCCAAGTACCAATATAAAATCATAAAACATAAAACCAATATAAAGGAATGATAACATTTCCACATTTCAATCACAATATTTCATAAATATATTGACATAATATAATCCTTTTTCAAAACCATTTTCAATACCAAAATACATAAAAGAGTATATCGTATTTATTTTATTCTAAAAACATTACGGCTTGATGAGAAAGCCAAAGACCAAATAATACTCGTGGCGGCGGAAAAGGTCGTTGTCACCGCGTACGTAAAAAAAACATTCCTTTTTGTATAAAAGTAAAAGTCAAAGGGGTTTATACACCGTATAATAGAAAGTTGTGTATAAAACGAAATATGCCTCAATGAAAGGAGATTGAGACGAAGTCCCTTACAAAGATAATTTTTAAAATGAAATAGATATATTATGTGTATTCACTATAAGTACACATAAATAAAGTACAAATAAAAGATACGACATAATAATATAATGACATAATTTGAAAGTAGGAGATTAATCCAAAGAATGAAAATTGGGTTAAGAAGTTCCCTTACCTTGGGTCCGACTTGACTCGATCGTTCTTTAACGTCCTGAATAATAAACTTGAGTTAATTTATACTTGATTAAGAACCTTTTTAAATTTCATTATTCCTTTTATATCACTTATTTCCATGTTATAAACATTATGTAACCATTTAAGTTAATAATGTTTGTTTTGTCAATATTTGGTTCTTAAGTCGAAAGTTGACTTCTTACAATTACATGTTGTTCATGTGGTCAAAAGTTCTTTATATCCAGAATTAAATTCCCGATTTGGATATAATATGTATCATATATATCCATAATATACATGTATTTATAATATAACATAATCATTTAGAGGTAAGAAATGAAATGCACCGTTCATGGAGACGGTAAGCCGTACGTACGCATGAACGCTACTTTCATTTCTTTGTCATATTAATGGAATGAAAACTAAATGAGAGGTATGTATATTTTAATTCTAGAATTATATTCATCACTTAGATATATCATTAATTATATATATCCATTATATACATGTACTTTTAATAGTACATTACATTTGGGGATAAGAAATGAAATGCACCGTTCATGGAGACAGTAAGCCGTACGTACGCATGAACGCTACTTTCATTTCTATCTCGTATTTTAATGGAAAGAAATAATAATGATATAGAGGTATATTATAATTCCAGTATAAAATCATATATAATAACTTTAAATCCATCCTTTACACGTCCCACATATGGCATTAACGAATCACATCACTTTTAGGGGGCGGTAGTCCGCACTTCCTTAAATGAAGATATCGTGTTTACCCATAATGGAAACCATAAAGGTATGCCAAAAATGAAAAATACAGAAGCTTAAAGAAAAAATAAACATATTATATATCATATATAAAAATAGTGACATCATAATGGCCACCCTTGAAGGTGTTAAATGAGTATTGAACAATCATCGTTTCGGGAGGCAGAATTTCGCCATCCACGAAAACCGTATGTTCTTTAACCATTTGATGTAGTTGTGTGAGAGTGTAGCTCAAATAAATATTATAAAAACATCCTAGTATATTGAAGATACTGGTTTTGTTACAAAAGAAGTAAATAAAAAGAGTTTAGAGGGTTGGAGAAGCAAAATAAAACAAATGAACAAGAGAGAATGAATTACCTTTAAAAGTGTAACTCCCTTTTGATTTGAGCCTAAAGGCTTCCTTTGAAAGGATTCTGCCCAAAGGGAATCCTCTAGGATGAGGAGAGGGATGTGGAGAGAGTAATTGGGCAGGGGTTGGCCGAGCCGAAGGCTTGAGGAGTGTGTGAAATGAGGTAGAGGTGGGGGCCTTTTATAAGAGGAGAGGAGGGGCACTTTTGGAAAGTAAAGAAATATTACTTTATTTGAAAATGTGTTTCGGTTTTAAAAGGTCCCACATTGATATAATTCGTGGATAAGGTGATAAGGGTTCGAAATCCACTCATCCAATTGGTTTTGGCCATGTGTAGGTTGTAGATTTTACATTATCTTTCCATTTTATTTAAATCGTCAAATAATGATGTCATCGCTGCATCATTATTATGTCATATATAATTTAATATATTTAATGTCTAAAAATTATAAAACAAATACTATGATGTAGGAAATATGTTTAGATTTCCAATGACTATTTATAATCAAAATTTGGACTTGTATAACCCCACTCGAAAATTATTTTAGTAAAACAATTTATGTTAGTGTCATTTTCACTTTAACATTAAATAAAAATATATTAATGTCATTTTCCAACTAAAGTGGCTCCATGGGGTCCCCAAGTTGGCCCATGGCTTTTCTTGGTCGGCCATGACTCACCCAATAGGTTTAGGACAAGTTTCATGGTGTTTCCACATTCTTATAATATCATTTTTACCTTAAACTACACTAATTACCTCTAATCGCGATTAATGAAAAAAAGTTACTATTCACCAAAAAATTATTTTAATCTCATTGAACCACATTTTACTTCTTAATGACAACCATGTATGTCGGATTTTCAAAATTCAATACACATTAGTGGTAAACTTTCATTTAACTAAAAAATCAGGTTGCTTGATTACCACTTAGTGGTTTCATTATTCATCAAAAATTGAAGTTTTTCAGAAAATTACCAAAACTTCACCCTAAGCTATATTTGATATTCCGAATTCAAAAATGAAGTCCATTTTACAAAATTAAAAACATATAAGTCAAATTAATTAATTTAATAATTAATTCCCGCTGTCATGACAAATAGCGTGTTTTTGTGAAACAATAAGTATCAAAAGATTGACACCAGTTTAAGTCCAATTTCAAAGTGAAATTGATTCCAATGACCACCATTGGATTAACTGGTAAAAATATTTTATAATTTCACTTTAAAACCAATTAAAATAATAATCTAATAATATAAATAAATTATATTAAAAAGAGGTTTTGAATTAAAACACAACATTTTACACTATTCTTTAAAAAAATGAACTTTATCAGAAAGGTACCAAAAATTTACACAAACTAAATTTTGATGTCCCGATTCTAAAGAAGAGTTATATTTGGTCCAAAATAAAGTATAAGAGTTATCAAAACTATATTTAATTATGGTTCACCATTAAAAGTTGATAAGTGAACCTTTAGTGAAAATTAGAGTATATATGCCCTAAAATTGAACTCTTTCCGTATTTTAAGCCTCTATCTTTTATTGGGTAAATGTATAAACATTTAAAAACATATCTAATCATATTTTAGTTATTTCTATCCATTCCCGCCAGTACAACGGCTACTTGTTAACTAACATTTAAAATAATATTATTTTATTACTAGTGTGCTACGTAAGTTTCAAAGAAACTCATCGTTGCGTATCGGGTACGCTATCGAACATAGCAACCCCTTTAAAATAAAATTAATATTTAATTAGTAAATATTAATAAATATGAAAATTATTTATTCTTTATTTACCTGGGATGTTACATCCTTCCCCCTTTTGGGAATTGTGTCCTCGCAATTTTATTCACTTATCAAAATAAGTGGGGGTACTTATCCTTCATAGCATTTTCAGATTCCCATGTTGCCTCTTCAATCACATAGTTTTTCCACAAAACCTTTACCTGATGAATCACCTTATTCCGTAACACTTGCCCCCTGTGGTCAAGAATTTGGACCGGTTGTTCCTCATAAGATAGGTTCTCTTCCAGCTAAACTACCTCTGGACTCAAAACATGAGATGGATCTAGCATATACTTTCTCAACATCGAAACGTGAAAAACATTGTGTACCTGAGATAAACTCGGAGGTAAAGCCACTCGGTATGCAACTGATCCAACTGTTTCTAGAATTTCGTATGGTCCAACCAACCATGGACTCAACTTTCCTTTCTTACCAAATCTCACCACACTTTTCCAAGGAGAAACCTTTAGAAAAGCATGATCACCTACCTCAAAAGATAGATCCTTCCTCCGGTTATCCGCATAACTCTTCTGCCTGCTCTGAGCTGTTCTCATGTGTTTTCTGAATCAAATGAACTTTTTTTGCCATCTCCTCCACCAATTCTGGTCCCATCAGCTTCCTTTCACCCACTTCATCCCAAAATGCTGGAGTTCGACACCGCTTCCCATATAATGCCTGAAATGGTGCCATCTGTATACTGGAATGAAAACTGTTATTATAAGAAAATTCAACCAAAGAAAGATGTTGGTCCCAACTTCCCTGATAATCCATAGAACAAGCTCGTAGCATATCCTCCAATGTCTGAATTGTTCATTCTGACTGTCCATCTGATTGAGGATGAAAAGCTGTACTAAAATTTAATTCAGTACCCAACGACTTCATGAAGGCCTTTCCAAAATTTAAAAGTAAACCTGGGATCACGATCCGATACAATGGAGAGAGGAACTCCATGTAACCTGACTATCTCTTTAAGATACAAACGGGAAAGTTTATCAAGAGTGAAAGTATCTCGTATAAAAAGGAAATGAGCAGATTTGGTCAAGAGATCAACAATAACCCAGATTGCATTATTACCTTGAGATGTCCTCGGTAATCCCACAACAAAGTCCATGGATATGTTTTCCCATTTCCACTCTGGCACTGGTAAAGGCTGAAGCATCCCTTTCGGTAACTGCCACTCTGCTTTAACCTGTTGACATGTCAAACACTTCACAGTAAAATCAGCATTGTCTCCTTTAATTCCATCCCACCAGTAATACTCCCGCAGACCTCTGTACATCTAAGTACTGCCAGGATGAAAAAAAACAACTCATTCTTCAACTGCGAATCACAAGGCACACATAACCTCTTCCCAAACCTCAAAACACAAACACAAACTTATCCAAGAACTCATGGAAAATTTTATTCATAAGGTCCATGAATACAACAGGTGCATTGGTTAACCCAAAAGGCATAACTACAAATTCATAATGGCGATATCTAGTACGGAACGCAGTCTTCGGAACGTCTTCTTCTTTTACTTTCAACTGATGGTACCCCGACCTCAAGTCAATCTTCGAAAAATACTGAGCTCCCTGGAGATGATACCACTTCATTCGATGGCCCAACATCTGCTGAAGTTGTTGCAAAGGATTTTTCCACCCCTTTCTGCTTGTAGTCTGGCTGCATTCCCCCAGTTGAGTTCTTCGTTGGACACTCATTTTCATAATGACCCATTTCATTACACTTAAAACATCTTACCGTTGGATTTTCGTTTCCTGCTTGATCATATTCCTTACAGTTACGAGCAATATGACCAGACTTACCACACCTAAATCACTTACCGGACTTGGATAAACAGTCTCCAGGATGCATTTTACCACACCTCTCATAGGATGAATATTTGGTTATCTTACCTCCTTGCTTCTTTGATGAATTCTTCCCCTTTTCCTGCCAACTAGACCTCTTATTCTGTTGTTTGTCATAGAACACCTGATCATCGGCAAACTCCATTTCCACCTTCTCCACACATCGAACAAGTTTTTCATAACTTTTGACCTCACGAGAAGTTAAACCCTTCGATACTTTGGCTTTAACCCTGAGTAAAAACGGTTTATTTTACTATCAAGATCTCGTATGAAGTTTGGAGCATACCTTGCCAATCGAGTGAACTTTTCTTCATAAGAAGCCACTGAATCATCCTTCTGCCTCAATTCTAGGAACTGTTTTTCCATCCTAAGACGAACCACCTTAGGAAAATATTTCTCAAGAAACATACCTTTGAATTCGTCCCAGTGAAGATCCTCAATCTCTTCACTATCCCTTATATTTTTCACCATCGACCACCACTGATCAGCTTCACCTTCAAAACGGTAAACAGCAAGACTAACCTTTTGATGTTCTGAACACCCCATGACATCAAAAATCTTCTCCAGTGCTTTAATCCACCCTTCAGCTAGCACAGGGTCAGATGATCCTCTGAATGATGGGGGATGTTGCCTCATGAAATGTTCCACCACTGACATGTTCCTCTGCGGTTGATCTGGCTGATCTCGTGCATGGATACCACCACCATTTATAGCCTGAGTCAACTGTGCCGTCACTGCAACAAACTGTTCAGTTCCGATTCCGACCATCTCAGTTTGCTGATTTGGAAGGTTATCTTCCTCCTGATGTCGTCCCAACATAGCTGCTTTGTTTCTTCTGCGGAAAACCATTCTGAACACAGAAATATCTTAGGTGAAGCAACATGGTAATCCGTAAATGCTATATCATTTCAATCATATTATAATTTAACACTTTTCTAACTCCTAAAGTTGTCTAAACCGACCTCTGATACCAACTATAAGGCCCCAGCCTTAAACCTTACTTAATATTGAATTAAATGAATAATTCACATTGAGGATCTTTTCAGGTTTAGAGTTTTAGAGAATTAGAACATAACTATTACATCTTAAAAGATTACAAAGTAGACACTTCTACTAAGTCTCCATAAAACAAAAACTCTTAAAAAGAAAGATGTCTAGATTCCATGTTTTAGATAGCATGACATTCCCTTGATCCCATCCTTGACCTTATTCCACTTTAAGTCCTGTGAAAAACATTTCGAAAAACTTGGGGTGAGCATAAAAAGCTCAGTAACGGATACAAAGAGAATGAAAACTGTTAGTTTTTCAAAATCAAGTAAACCATGTATACTCTATCAAAGTAATACCTTCACCTTCATGAAGTAGTAAAAACTTTTCACTGAATAAAGTATCATTACTTACCTTTTTGTAACCAAAGTATTACCATAAAACCCATATAAAGAACACATAACATATATAAAGGTAACTTGGGACATAAACATACTTAAGTGGAATAACCATACGGTTGACTTCCACACATATCACTTAATGGAATAGCCATATGGCCAATTTCCATACATACTTAATGGAATAGCCATACGGCCGACTTCCATACCCAATGCATTGGAGGTTATAACGTAACCACCCGTCCTGGTATTCACAGCACCACCCGTTATATGGTTTATAACGTAACCACCCGTTAAAATGTCCAAGTACCAATATAAAATCATAAAACATAAAACCAATATAAAGGAATGATAACATTTCCACATTTCAATCAGAATATTTCATAAATATATTGACATAATAGAATCCTTTTTCAAAACCATTTTCAATACCAAAATACATAAAAGAGTATATCGTATTTATTTTATTCTAAAAACATTACGTCTTGATGAGAAAGCCAAAGACCAAATAATACTCGCGGCGGCGGAAAAGGTCGTTGTCACCGCGTACGTAAAAAAACATTCCTTTTTGTATAAAAGTAAAAGTCAAAGGGTTTTATACACCGTATAATAGAAAGTTGTGTATAAAACGAAATATGCCTCAATGAAAGGAGATTGAGACGAAGTCCCTTACAAAGATAATTTTTCAAATGAAATAGATATATTATGTGTATTCACTATAAGTACACATAAATAAAGTACAAATAAAAGATACGACATAATAATATAATGACATAATTTGAAAGTAGGAGATTAACCCAAAGAATGAAAATTGGGTTAAGAAGTTCCCTTACCTTGGGTCCGACTTGACTCGATCGTTCTTTAACGTCCTGAATAATAAACTTGAGTTAATTTATACTTGATTAAGAACCTTTTTAAATTTCATTATTCCTTTTATATAACTTATTGCCATGTTATAAACATTATGTAACCATTTAAGTTAATAATGTTTGTTTTGTCAATATTTGGTTCTTAAGTCGAAAGTTGACTTCTTAGAATTACATGTTGTTCATGTGGTCAAAAGTTCTTTATATCCAGAATTAAATTCCCTATTTGGATATAATATGTATCATATATATCCATAATATACATGTATTTATAATATTACATAATCATTTAGAGGTAAGAAATGAAATGCACCGTTCATGGAGACGGTAAGCCGTACGTACGCATGAACGCTACTTTCATTTCTTTGTCATATTAATGGAATTAAAACTAAATGAGAGGTATGTATATTTTAATTCTAGAATTATATTAATCACTTAGATATATCATTAATTATATATATCCATTATATACATGTACTTTTAATAGTACATTACATTTGGGGATAAGAAATGAAATGCACCATTCATGGAGACGGTAAGCCGTACGTACGCATGAACGCTACTTTCATTTCTATCTCGTATTTTAATGGAAAGAAATAATAATGATATAGAGGTATATTATAATTCCAGTATAACATCATATATAATAACTTTAAATCCATCCTTTACACGTCCCACATATGGCATTAACGAATCACATCACTTTTAGGGGGCGGTAGTCCGCACTTCCTTAAATGAAGATATCGTGTTTACCCATAATGGAAACCATAAAGGTATGCCAAAACTGAAAAATACAGAAGCTTAAAGAAAACATAAACATATTATATATCATATTTAAAAATAGTGACATCATAATGGCCACCATTGAAGGTGTTAAATGAGTATTGAACAATCATCGTTTCGGGAGGCAGAATTTCGTCATCCACGGAAACCGTATGTTCTTTAACCATTTGATGTAGTTGTGTGAGAGTGTAGCTCAAATAAATATTATAAAAACATCCTAGTATATTTAAGATACTGGTGTTGTTACAAAAGAAGTAAATAAAAAGAGTTTAGAGGGTTGGAGAAGCAAAATAAAACAAATGAACAAGAGATAATGAATTACCTTTAAAAGTGTAACTCCCTTTTGATTTGAGCCTAAAGGCTTCCTTTGAAAGGATTATGCCCAAAGGGAATCCTCTAGGATGAGGAGAGGGATGTGGAGAGAGTAATTGGGCAGGGTTTGGCTGAGCCGAAGGCTTGAGGAGTGTGTGAAATGAGGTAGAGGTGGGGGCCTTTTATAAGAGGAGAGGAGGGGCACTTTTGGAAAGTAAAGAAATATTACTTTATTTGAAAATGTGTTTCGGTTTTAAAAGGTCCCACATTGATATAATTCGTGGATAAGGTGATAAGGCTTCGAAATACACTCATAAAATTGGTTTTGGCCATGTGTAGGTTGTAGATTTTACATTATCTTTCCATTTTATTTAAATCGTCAAATAATGATGTCATCGCTGCATCATTATTATGTCATATATAATTTAATTTATTTAATGTCTAAAAATTATAAAAAAAATACTATGATGTAGGAAATATTTTTAAATTTCCAATGAATATTTATAATCAAAATTTGGACTTGTATAACCCCACTCAAAAATTATTTTAGTAAAACAATTTATGTTAGTGTCATTTTCACTTTAACATTAAATAAAAATATATTAATGTCATTTTCCAACTAAAGTGGCTCCATGGGGTCCCCAAGTTGGCCCATGGATTGTCTTGGTCGGACATGACTCACCAAATAGGTGTAGGACAAGTGTCATGGTGTTTCCACATTCTTATAATATCATTTTTACCTTAAACTACACTAATTACCTCTAATCGCGATTAATGAAAAAAAGTTACTATTCACCAAAAAATTATTTTAATCTCATTGATCCGCATTTTACTTCTTAATGACAACCATGTATGTCGGATTTTCAAAATTCAATACACATTAGTGGTAAACTTTCATTTAACTGAAAAATCAGTTTGGTTGATTACCACTTAGTGGTTTCACTATTCATCAAAAATTGAAGTTTTTCAGAAAATTACCAAAAATTCACCCTAAGCTATATTTGATATTCCGAATTCAAAAATGAAGTCCATTTTACAAAATTCAAAACATATAAGTCAAATTAATTAATTTAATAGTTAATTCCCGCTGTCATGACAAATAGCGTGTTTTTGTGAAACAATAAGTATCAAAAGATTGACACCAGTTTAAGTCCAATTTCAAAGTGAAATTGATTCCAATGACCACCATTGGATTAACTGGTAAAAATATTTTCTAATTTCATTTTAAAACCAATTAAAATAATAAACTAATAATATAAATAAATTAAATTAAAAAGAGGTTTTGAATTAAAACACAACATTTTACACTATTCATTAAAAAAAATGAACTTTATCAGAAAGGTACCAAAAATTTACACAAAGTAAATTTTGATGTCCCGATTCTAAAGAAGAGTTTTATTTGGTCCAAAATAAAGTATAAGAGTGATCAAAACTATATTTAATGATGGTTCACCATTAAAAGGTGATAAGTGAACCTTTAGTGAAAATTAGAGTATATATGCCCTAAAATTGAACTCTTTCTGTATTTTAAGCCTTTATCTTTTATTGGGTAAATATATAAACATTTAAAAACATATCTAATCATATTTTAGTTATTTCTATCCATTCCCGCCAGTAAAACGGCTACTTGTTAACTAACATTTAAAATAATATTATTTTATTACTAGTGTGCTACGTAAGTTTCAAAGAAACTCATCGTTGCGTATCGGGTACGCTATCGAACATAGCAACCCCTTTAAAATAAAATTAATATTTAATTTGTAAATATTAATAAATATGAAAATTATTTATTCTTTATTTACCTGGGATGTTACAATCCAACTCTTTTAAAATACATGGACACAACACACAATCACTGGATATTAATCCACCAAATATTCCTTTAAGAAAACTTTATGAAAATATATGAATCTGGTGGGTTACACAAACACCAATGGTGCTCCATTGGCCCCACACATGAATGTTACCATGCCACATCGGTACCCACCTCAGGTCCAACCAGGCACCCATCTACTCATGTCTGTGACCATTTCTATTTCTATATACACCTAGGCATGTGGTTTCCCATGAGAACACCAAGGATCATAACCAGACCATTTCATTTTTAAGAACCAAAACATTCACCCATACTTTTCAAAACATACATATCATTTTATTTTAATGGTGATTCATTTAAAAACAAATTCTATGACCAAATCTTTTTTACTTAAAAATAAGATACCCATGAACCTAAAACAATTATATGAAGAAGGATACAAGAGGAGACACGTGTCAGCGGGTGACTGGGACATATGGTTGGTCTCCATACACCAATCACGCCACTGCTATAGAGATTATTCTAGGATAGCATTCTTAGATCCCCATGGCCTTCCAGACCCAATGATCTCACTTGGACCACTGACCTTACTCCCTTTTCATTTCCCCTAGACAAGATTAAACACAAGGACCCAAGATTCCGAAAAACCTCAACTTACCCTGGCAACATGAGTCCCACCCTAAGGTGTGCTGGCCAAGAACCTTACTCATCACTAGAACATCAAGTTATGACACCCTTAATGTTGGTCTACAATGACTCTAACCCAAGGTAACATGACCCACAATAGAAAACCTACTCTGATACCATTTCTCCACTAACCAAGCCAGGTCTTCATCTGACCTGGTGCCCGCCCCAGTCCACGCAATTGACCTAGGAGTGTTCATGATTCCCACGGGCTATCATAAGTTCCTGGGTATCAAAATAGTTCAAGGTCACCATTTACCCAAAAAAAATTATTGAAAAAAAACTAAAAAGATAAATAAACTAAATCTAGAAACCATAACCAAATGGTCCCTTAACATTGGACCAAACATAATGTTTACAAATCCACCCAAAACTCAAAGAATGCTGCAATGAAAATAAAATTAACACATCTATCTGCACCTTTATCTAACATGAGGAGCCACTTCCTCAAACCACCATCATCAAACCTGTTTGGGAAGGCCATCAACAACCCGAAACACCATCAATAAGCATGATGACTTAACCCCAAATACACAATGAAAAAGCTCTACATGCACCCAATGGTGTTACTTGGGTGTGATCCAAGAGCTCTAAAATATACCACCACATAAAAAGGTTCTATTCCAAAACATCTATGAGATAATTTAATATTCTTATTTAAAAAAACATGTTTTAAAAAAATATTGTTTTGGAAAAAAATTTCATACTGAATGTAAAAAATGAAAATAATGTTTGAAGAAAAACCATTTCACAAATACTACATTAATGTGGAAGATAAAATTTATAAAGAACATGCCCACTCTCATGTGGTCCTCTATATGCCGACAGAAGGCACTACATCGTGAATAGTAGAGCACTATGGGTAAATTCAATAAGGTATCTAGTATATGTAGGGTGCTAGAGACATCATACCTCAGTGTAAACATGGAATAGGAACCACGATATTCAACTCTCTCATGCATGATCCACTCGTATAGAAACACATCCATAACCTAGTGGTCTCTAATAATAACAAAATATAGTAAGTGTTGTAACGTCAATCCTACTAGATGATACTAGGATAAACCACTTCCGTGTCATCTAGCATACTACTACTAATATTCCCACCTAAGTACCCAAGTTTTTCCCTTATGCACAATCAAGTTCCACATTCACATAATATATATCCTCCACACATCACAAACCAAACAAGACATTACACACAAAAGCCACCACATTCAGACCCTAAAACTATTTAAAAAACACACGAATACCAAAACACCTTTCCAAAATATATTTTTCGTTACTTAATCATTTCACAAATACCCAATCAGAAACACTTAAAGAAAAACATAATCAAATTTTACAACATAAAAACAATATTTAATAACCCAACAGGGGCTGACACAACAAAACACCACAATGTGACACAAAGAGGGTTTACACCGAAAAAACATGTCTCATTTTATATAAACATACTACTTTAAATATAAATCCATATTAATTTCTTTCAAAATATCACTTTTGTGCAATCTAAATAATTCAATAAATCATTGAACTTTTTATTAGATACTTTCAAGAAAAACCGAGAAGACTTTACACAAAAATATACATAAAATTCCCCATTTTTAAAACCTAATGTACACTAATAACCATTCAACACCCTAATACGATTCACATTCATGACCTAATAAATTATTTCAAAAGATTAAAGAACATTATTAAATTTTACACTGAAAGTTTTCACATTAAAATTTCACATTGAGATTTATCACAAGTTTCACCCCGTCAAACACTAATTTTTCACAATACATTTAAGTAAATAAATCAAGTTAAACCGTTTATAAAACTCATCAAATTATCACCCAAGAGCTCATATGAAAAACACAATTCATTACATATAGAACTTCACTCTAAAACCAAATGTGCATGATAACCTTATCAAACTAATTTCAACCAATTAATTTCAAGGGTGTGCAAAAAGGTGAACACACCAAAATAATCATTTTCCACTTCATTTCATATATGAACATTCAAAAATTATAATTTTCACCATAAAAATCGATCAAAAACATATTTTTAAAAACAAATAAACACATTAAATTAATCAAATGATGCAACGGTATAGATCCACCTACCTCAGGTGAAGAAATTTTCAAATCTTGTGTGAATTACCAATCGCACTTAATGTGCACCATAAGAATGCCAAAGGCGAATCATAAACAATAATTAAAACCAAAAAATCAAGATAAAACCCTCAAATAAACCTTATACCCACTAAAAAACAAAACTCAAGAAAAAAATGATTCTCAACTAGAAGGGGTTGCATGTGAGAATGAATGGAAAGGCACTGGTGGGGAAGCTAGAGCCGGTGAGGCTACCAGCCTGGAAGTAGGGTGGAATGATGGTGCTAGATGGGGAGCAAGGTTGTGGTGTGGCCAGCCTAGCTAGAGGGAGGGTTTTCAGCCTAGATTTTATTAATGTGGAGAAGGTTGGTGTGTTACACCAGAGAAAGTTGGGGATGGCTGGAATGTCACACCAGATAGAGTCGTCGTCCGAGGGGGTGTGAGTCGAGGAAAGCTGACAGTGCAGGTTGGTCGGGACAAGAGAGGGAGAGGGTGTTCACTAGAGTAGAGAGGGAGAGGGCTGGATGGGATCATAGGTGTTGCGGCATGAAGAAACTGCTGATTAGGGGGGGGGGTGATCGGGAAGGTTGAGGAATGGGAGTGCCAAAATGGGGGGGGTGATTCATGACAGAAACTAGGGGTAATGGGGTATGACACCACGACTCAAGGGTGAGGCACAAACCCTAAGATAAATTAGGGTAAAAGTAATGAAATAAATAAATAAAATTAGTAAAATAATAATAATAATTTAATACTAATATTAAATAAAACCAAAATAATAATAATGATATTAATATAATAATAATAACAACATACTTAAATTAATACATTAATATTAATAATAAATGAGGGAAAATAATAATAGTAATATTATATTAACAGAATTATAACCATAAAGCTAATTATAATAATAATATTGTTAATTAAAATATCAACAATTCTAATGATAATAAATAATGATGACAATAATAATAAAAATTATGGATATAATAATAATAACATTAATGATTTTAATAATTTTATAAACACAATAGTAATAAAGGTGATTTTAAAATTGTATAATAATAACAATAATATTAAATATTATAATTTTTAAAGATAACTAAATAAAAATTCATATTCATAACAATGTTCATAATAATAATAATATTATCAAACAATAATATTATTATTATCATTAAAAAATAGCATAATTTTTTTCACTATTATTATTTTTAATTTATTTCTATTTTATTATTCATTACATTTTACTCATATGCCTTAAACATCAGGCAGGTCGTGAGGTAGATAGGGTGAGGACTCACGGTGACCTGGGAATGGGCACGTGGCTTTGACCATGCCCCACTCATGCATCGGATGCCACCATGACTAAAATATCAATTTATTAGTATAATGTAAAATTTAAATCAAACTCATCTCGCACTTCAACAAATATTTGAAAAAGTGAGTAAAAATAATAAATAAGAATTCTTTTAGAGATCCGGGTGTGACACCTTTAGTATTTTAAATTTTATTTGTATGAATATTACATGTACATTATCGACCGTAAGATAAATTAACATGTTAAATTAAATGAATTGTTTAATTAAAAATGAATGTATATGCATGAATTGAAAAAATTACCATGTGAAAAATAGACCATTGACCACATTCTTGATTGCCTCAGTCACTAATGTCCATGTACATGACTATGGTTGTGTGTTCATTTTTATGTATAGACCCTTAGAGTTGAGAATTAAGTGAATAGTATGTAATGGTTCTAATTTTAGGATTCCTTAGTGACCTCGAATTATAGGTTTCTGATGGATTGTAATGAATTCCCAAGGGATTTGAAATATGGGAACCTTGAGATTCCTTAGAGCCTTTGGGATAGTATAGATGTGCATGGGATGAGCATTCCTTTCCCAATAATGTATAACAATTGGGTAGATGAGCCTCCTATATATTGATGTTGGGTTGGTCATGTGAACCAGTGTTGTATGGACATGATAAGTAATATAGAAAATTTCCATTTCCTTTAGAGTGATGTTAGTGTGTCTTTCCTCGTGTGGATTTCTAGTATAAATGAAAATTATGAAAATATTGAGGGATTATATACCCTATGAGTGATGGATGTTTACCTGAGAGATGAAAATGAGATTGATGAAATCCTTATTGGGTGTCCTGGACATGATGAGACCTAGGCGACCCCAATATGTCCCCCAATGATAGATTGACCCAAGAGAGGATGCATTCAAAAAATGGGTATTGATGATTGTGGGTTTCCACATAGAACCCATATTGACAATGTGAGAGAATTAGGTTATAATATTTTGCATGAGATGTTTATATTTGGAAGGGATAACAAATATGATGTACTGAGATGCATGGTATTCCTATAATATTCTCATAATATTTTTCCTTCATGCTTGATATCATTTTGGAATGACTTAGACACACTCCTTGGAATCATATGGTGGGATGCAAAATCCAATGAGATGATAACGCACCGTTTGAGATCCTTTGTACATGATCCTTGGATTGTTATGGTGGGATGAATAGTCCATCAAGATGGAGATATATATTTTTTTATGCCTTATACATACTCCATGGAGCTAGATGATGTGATGTACAATAGGGATAACCAAAAACATACACTTCAATGATACCCCTAGAATCAAAAGTGTTAATTCTCAATAGGGCATGTGATGGATCTTAGTGATGATTTTTTGATTAGTAAATACCTTATGTTTCTTGATAATTTTTTCCTGAAAAGGAGACCTTGGCTCTAAGTGAAAGTTTGGGATTCCATAGAAATTATACAAGGGTCAGTGTGGTTGTATGAAGAGTTCATCAATATTTACTGATATGGAGAGGAACACAATTGGATCTGGTGGTAGTTTTTTTTTGACAGTGTGCACTCTAGGTCCAGGTGATGGATTTACTATAACTGATATGAACACCCCTACTTCCTAACCCAACTTTCTTGAAAGGGTATTCCCTAACACCATTTGATGAATTCCTGGTAGGTAAACCCCTAGTTCCAAAAATATTTTTATTAGAAGCATATTCAATAGTTCTAGGTAACAGGTGCACAACAGGGATGCTTTGTATTTCCTAGGACATGATCTTATGAATTCGTTTTTCATAATGTGATTGTTTGTAATGGTTGTGTAATTTACTCAGAGACACCCCATAATTGGCTAAAGTAGCCTTGATTTTATCATATGTTTCACACAAGAAACTGATGTGTGATATTTTATATTAATTTTTACTTATATATTTTTATTTTTTATTATGAGCATATAAAATGTTTACACTGAATTTCTACTTATGTGTGAGACAACATTGGTAGTGTCGTACTGAGTTGTACTCACATTCTCATCGGGTGTCCATGGAACTTGGGTACCTAATATGACATCATTTATTGTGTGTTAATATTGGGAAGAGGACCATTAATACATGATCAAACAGGATATCTTAGAAGATTTTATAGATTGGGACAAGGTATGCCCCAAGTATAGTATAGAGGATTATTTTTTTTCTTTTATTCTAAACATGTGACTGGTCCTATGGTTGTTTCATGTTTTATACTATTATTACCATATTATTGTATGACTGATTTCTTCCCAATTCATTAATTATTTATGTATATGATTTTTGATTGTGCATTCAATTGTTACTATTGTGGATGAAATTTGGTTTTTCATATCTATAATTATGCACTTTTATATAGACATTTAGTCTCCCCATAGTACTACCTTAGACCCATACTACTAGTCAACAACCTCTGAAATATGGGGATGGATGTATAAGGTGCAATTGACTACTCCTCCAATCTAAGAAAACCTTAGTAACCACATCTAGGGGACGATGTTACAAGGGAAAACATTAAATCATACATTGAGGGGATATTATTGTTATACTATTTAGGAAAATCAAATTTCAGAATACATGATTTATTGATAAATTTAGGGTTTTATTTAGTATAATAACATAAAATAAAATTCAAATATTACATCTATATCTTATATATCTTATTCCAAGAAAATTTTCCTGACCCACAGGATTCTACTATGATAATAAATTCATCAATGTATATAATAAATTTTCCATAGTATTCAACCAAAAGTTTCTTACATCACCAATCTCAATGATATCTTATACAAAATTGTATTTAAAAATATATTTTTTGTCTATTTGTTCATAGGTTTTATAGCATGATCAACGGTTCATGTTTTGTCCCCATAAATATTGATTACACTATCAGTGTTATGATCCACTCAATATTCAATAACAAACAACTTCATCCAAACAACGTTCTTTACAACATTTGATATAGAAATGTACATTAACTCTATTTTCATGTGTTGTATGGTAGATTTATTGGAGCACTTCATACTGATATCTCTACCATTTAGTCAAAACATGAAACCAGATTGAGATTTCCAAATCTCTCTATAATATTGGAAACAAACATATGGGTAAACTTTTATATAACAATTATTATTTTCCCTAATGATCAATGACATATCCTTAGTCCCTATAAAGTACTTAATAATGTTATTCACTTTAATCTATCAAATTTCACCAAGATTATATTGTTATCTATATGTAATAATAATAGAAAAGATATAATCCATTCAAGGATAAAACATGGTATAGATAATAAAACTTATAGAAGATACTAAAGAAATTTTATCCTTCCTTTCTAAATAATTTTATGTATCTTTAACCATCCAAAACTTTTTACCATGTAACACTGATTAAAAACCCTTTTGTAGTTCTCCATGTTAAAACTATTCTTTACAATACTAATGTAAGTGTCATGATGGAGTCTATGTATCCTTTTGGATATATTTCTATATATCATTATACTTAGTATATAGTATACTTCACTGATGTATTTAAATTAGAAACACATTTTGAATCAGCATAAAGGGAATTATAATTTTATCATTTCTGATGATCAGTATATCATCAACATGAGATATCATAATTACTATTATACTCCCACTAATATATTAATATATATACGCATTATTTGGTATTATAATGAAACAATACTCTTTGATTTAATTAAAAAATTATATGTTCCTACTTTAATAATCCTAATTCAATCTATAAATGGAATATTGTAGCACGAATACCTTATAAATATCATTTAGAACATTGAAACCATCTGGTTGTATCATATACACATATCTGACTAAATTCACAATTGGTAAAATGGTTTCTACATCTTTATGATATATCTCATAATCAAAATGATATTTTATAGAAATGATAATATGAATCAAACTTCTAGAAGATCAATTTTCCTCCCGCTAATGATCTATTAATTGAGTCGTTCTCATGGAATAATATAGTTCAGGACAAAAATAAGTTTTATAGAAGGATTATAGAATTAATATCTATTAGTTTCTTTTTTATTACTAAAAAATAATATCTTATTAGATTTGGAGTTTAGATTATTATAAACCAATTATCCTATAAAGACTTCACATCCCCAACTCTTTATAAAATACATCATGGGGCATTTTATAGTTTATACCTCATATGGTGTATTTATGATTACTTTAGATAGAACATGGTTCAGTATAAAAATATAATCTAGTAGATGATAACCCAAAATTAATTAGGAAGGTCACATTAACTCATCATTGATCGAACCGTGTCTCACAATGTACAATTTCTTATCTTTTAGACACCTTTCCTTTGTGGTTTTCCAAGATGTCTTTGTTGTGAAATAATTTTTAAATTTCTTAGATGATTAATGAATTATCACCACAATTATTCACCAAATTAATATGATCAGATAATTTAAATAATTTTTTGTAATATATTTAGTAATTCTTCTTGTAGATATTTAAACTTCTCAGAAGTGTCATAGTTGTTTGTCATTAAAAACACATAGCCTTACCAAATAAAGTCATTATTAAAGGTAACAATATACCTAACACACCGACATTATTGGGTTCTAATTCGTCTAAATACATCACTATGTATGAGATCCCACAATATCTCATTCACCTTTTCTACAAAAAGGTTATTTTATTAATTTTCCTAAAAAATATGATTTTATATTTTTTATGGAATCCAAAATAGATTATTCCAATTATTCATATTTATGAAGTATTTTTATTCCTTTATCCAATATATGTCCAAAGTGGCAATGCCAAATTTGGGAAGGATTATAAACAATCATATACTTCATATTATGAATATTATAAATTGGATTATCCATATATATAATGTATAACCTTTTTAATATATTCCTTATCCAAAAAAATATTTTATTATCATATATAGAAAAAAAATCTAAAATGATAATGAAAAATACGTATTTTCTAAAAAAAAGATACAAAAATAAAATTCATGTTTATAATAGAAACATAATAACATTTCTCTAATTCTTGAAATAATCCATTGCGTAAAATTAGATCATAAATATTGACTTCTAATGCTAAAACATTTTCTTAATTACGGAAAAAAGATATACTTAACCCTCCATCAATTCACTCTTTTCTCTGTGTCTATTTTTAACATCACAAATGTGTGATTACCAACTCATATGTAATACCCATTATTTAGAGTTTGGGAAATTTATCACAATGAAATTCACAGTAAATTTCTGAAAATGATTTTGTTTAAGAAGACTACTCAACCCAAGACATCAATCTTTAGATTTTCCTTTGGTGAATCCAATAAGGGATCTCAATATGAAAAAAATATATTATGTAATAACCTATAACGTAAAAATATATTTGGTTAGTGACTTGTATTATAACTTTTCATCAGATAATTTTAAAGAAATTACTTTCACTATAATGATACCACAAATCACTATGTTCATTTAGTGATCCAAATACCATATTTGACTAGGAAATGATATTGATTTATAATTTCGTTCACCGATTAGTTATTTAGGCTAGGAGAACATCCTAATAATAATTTTTTGAAATCTTGGACAGTTTAAGGGATAAATATTTTTCCATATCCATTTTTATGGATAGTATTCAATCTTACTCCTCTACTAACCTAAACCCATTAGGGTCCCATCAATAGTGTAACCCAAATAAACATTAACAATAGGCTAATAAGGAATAATAAAGGAGCATAAATATTTGGTATGAACTATATAAATAGATAATTGAGATTAACTTATAAATTTCTTTATATACACAAGATAATAAAGGGGTTCCCAAATTTGTCATAACCTACCTATTTATATGTCATAGGTCTTGATAAATTACATTTTTTAATGAATCTAAAACTAATTTTTTATAGGTTTTTTAATTTTTTAGAAAACCTCACAATATTAGTAACATTATATGTATGTTATGTTCATAAAAAAAATAATTACATACAACCATTATATAATCAGTTTTATTGCATTGTGTATGCACAATTATAACAATTTGGTTTTGGACTGTCTATTCCATTCACCATATTAATGTGATAATAGGAAATTAAAATGTAACAATTTACAAAACACCCATGTCTATGTTACTCACCCAAAAATATAATCCAATTATACTACTAAATATATAAATTAATCTCATGCATAAGGTACAAGAACTTTTTCTTATAGATGGGTAGAGTTTTATGAGATCAAGAAAATCCACATTAGTAATTTATAAGTGGCATATATCCAACCATATACCTTTTTTACAAGGATTAACCCTCCATGCCAATGGTTAGTCTCACCCTAAGTTCCACTCTTTGAGTGACCTTTCTCAATAGATAATCTAGTTCACGATATCACAAACACCTTAATATGTACAAACTACATTCAACAAATCTTATAAGTCTAATATATCTAAATACTAATTAATGATAGGTAATATAAAAAATGAAAACATATAGAGTCATACCTAGTATGTTATCCAAGAATATATCTATTAGAATCAATTTATCATGTAAATAATAGCAAACATATCATTCAAAATTTATAACCATGAATAAAATATATGAATAATAAATTAAGTAATAGTGTTATTTAATGTGATAAAATATGATTTTTTTTCTTATTAAAAATAATCTTATAAAATAAATCTTATTAATCCTAGAAGTATTTCGTTGAATAAAAATATAAAATATAATAAATATAAATAATTAATATATTTTATTTTATTTTCCAAAAAATTAGGGACATCCCTTAGCTCATCGACCCGAGCATTTAATAATCAATAAGGGACAATGATAAGGCTAAAAGGTATGTCAACCATTGGTGGTAGAGCTGTTTCAAGCCTATATAGGTTAGAAAAATCACAAGGAATAATGGTGAATCATTTTTGAGATATGAACTATATGAGGTGGTGAGGTGGATGTATAGAACATAGTGATTCCAAGTGAATTAAATGGGAATATTTAGAACATTAAGAGTAATGAATTACTGCTTTAACATAGTGATGTTTGATGTGTAACTCTATAGGTATGTCACTGTTATAGAGACCCAAGATAAACATATCTTTATTTTACACCATTTCAATAAATTAAATAAATCATATAAAAATAATCCCACAATCGTAGAATTGTAAAGGTTTACTACCATCAATGACCAACTACATAGATGAATTATTTTATAAAACATGTGAATATTTATCCATATCTGAGTTACACTACAATCCCATTCAGAATACCCATTTTTTATACACATCCTCATAACCTAGGAAATTTAAACATAACAAATGTGTGAGCTCAGATTCTCAGTATCGAAACAATCATCAACATATCATCACGAGATATATCATAATGATGAGAGAAAACATGAAAATGGGTGTATTTTTTTAAAAAGGTTGGGGCTGAAGCCTCAATTTATTATTAAATCAAAGACCTCTTTAGTGTGGGTAGAGGGAGACCCATTACACAGCCTGAAAACCCAAGTCCAAGGCCTGAATACAAGGCTTAAAATCCCATTTTTTGGCCCAAAGGACCCCTTGGTGAACAGTACTACTACAATAATCGCACTGCTACAATAAAGTTACCACTACAGTGCCCTTTCTATAGTACCCCATAAATTAGTATGGAAATATGAGACAATAAACATGACTCATGGAGTATGTTCATAAGAATAATGATATTATATGTCAGGAAAAATAATGTATAACTGTAATCTATGACACTAACATAGGTGTAGAAATAATAAAAGAGTAGAGAGGTAATCACATTCCATTTACTAAAACATGGTGAAGAAGTCATCACAACTTGATACCCATAGTAGGTAAATTATTAATACCATATTCCTATAAACATAGTGGATTGGGCATCACTGCCTGATTAATTTAATTATAGTGGGCTAGGAATCACTTCCTGATTCCCATAGTGGAGTTAGAATCATTACCTTATTCCCATAAACATCATGGATCCGGAATAACTATATGATTTATATAAACATAGTGGAACAGGAATCAATTTTGGATTACCAATGAACAGAAAGCATAAAAACTTAATTCTCTTAATCATCTCATGGGATATGAATCCTTAATCAATGCATTAGCGGGTGACATAAGACCCCACCCATCATCGTCAATATATATTTGTGAAATTTAAAACCAATCATTCAACATATCGAAGGGATCCTAGGAAAATGAATTAGGTTCCATACATTTATAAATATTTTCTCATAAAATTTACAAGATATACTAAATCGTTTAATACTAAAAAATTATGTAACCCAAAATAGGGTTTCTTAAGTAATTTAAAGGATTTTTGATGAAAAATAAATTCCTATGTAAATAAGTGAGTTCAAGATTAAAAGGATAATTAATTTGAAAACTTAACCATGTTTTTAAAAAAATATTTATAATATTTTTCATAAATAATATGTTAGATTCCACTTTCAAAAGGATCACTTTTGAGAAATCCAAAGGAGGCATTCTCAAAATCAATATTGCGAAATAAATTTTAATAATGGATCCTTTGAAAAGACATAAATTATTCAAATTATTCAGTAGAAAATATCTTGATAACTTTTACTTATAGAAATAATATTATACAATAAATCATTTAAAATACATTATAGTTATCAAAAAGAAATTTAGATTGGAAGTTAAAACATTATATTTTGAAAGGATGGAAAACCTTTTTAATAGTTTTAAATACGTTTTTTAAAAATAAAAAATGTAGAAAGAGTAAAAAAACTTATTTTATAAAATACTATTGGGTAAATTTGAATGTCACATTAAATAACACATAATTAGGTTCCCAAATATAAAGGATAACATTGGAATAAAAGATAAATATGGAAAAGTGGGGGAAATAATTGTTAAAGAGGATTATAATAATTATTAACAATGGTATATATGTTTTGATGAGAAAATTAATCAAATTAAAATCATTAAATTAAAAAATATTTATCCTATTATAGATATAGTATGTACCATGAAAAAAATCTCAGGTTGTAAGAAACCATTTGTTTTTTAAATAAGTTTATAATGACACATTATATTTATAAGAATATATATTTGAGGTATCAATATACCTTAAGACTTTAATAACTATTGAATCAAAAACCATTGAAAATGTATCTTAATATAGTTTCCTAAATATCATATATTTTTTAAAAAATTTTGCTAAAATAAATCCACGGAAAATATATACTCCCAAAAAAGGAAAAAAGTAGTGAATACAAATTATATTTTAGTGAAGTAAAATTAAGATCCAAATCCCAAAGAAATTGGGTTATCCTTTGAATTGAAAACCATTAAAATAAATAACATGATATGGAATGTAAAACATCATGAATAACATTAATATTTTAAAATATATCCATTAGGTAGTCATCACACCATATTAAATATATTATGGTGCATAATATGAAATACGACCCAAGAAATTTAAATTTAGAAAAATAAACTCTTATATTAATTTTCATCTTCCATAAAATCTATTTAATATCCTATATGAAAAAATAACTATCTTAATCGCCATTATAAAAAAACCATATCTTAAATCTTGTCTAAACATAATTTATTATTATTCTTTATATGTATATCAGTTAGTTATTATCTACTTTCAATCTTGGGTGTGAGTAATATAAATCGTTTTTAACCAGTTTCATAATAAAAATGTTTTTATTAATTCATATACCAGTGGTCATGATTAACAAAAAATATGAGGAACTATATTGTATTTGTAATAATTAATTATAATGTAATAATTTCATTCTATTGTATTTTTTGATGTTATTCTTAAATGTGAAATTGAAGATGATCATGTTTTAATAATTTTTAATGAATGAACACTAGCTTGTAATTTGATGAGTTTAATTTTAATTTTACCATTCAAGAACCAAATTCAAACTATTTTTTACTTAATTATTTCATTAATTATCAATAATTAATTTCTCATAGTCATCAATTATTTTATCTTATATAATTGTTCAAGTATGTGGATGGTTATAAAAAAATATGAATATACCATCTTTAATGGATGTCTGTGAGGTGATTTAGTTAGAATAAAATTTTTATATAGGAATAATTATATTTTATTAGATTCATTAATGTGATAAATAAAAAATTTATTGATATATAAGAATAGGTTATGGATATAAAACTATTACAGAGTATGAATAAATTATTTTCCCTCTTCGTATGTTTTATACAGCTGAATTTATAAAGATCATTAATTTGTCAAATTATTAATATATTGTCATGTTTATATAATATAATAATTTTTTAATAGATACCATATTAAACCATTAACTTCCCTATAAATAGCATCATTCTAAGGTAGTAATAGAAAACAAAACATGACACTTCATAGAGGTGGTAATCTGTTGGTATGCCCAAATGTGATTTCTGTTTTCCTTAAGAAAAATAGGAATGTTGGATAATAGTTATTCCCAAAATATAAATACATTTTTAATAATATAAATAATAAATTAATGATAAAATATTCTGAAAATTTATTTTAATGGGAAAGAATTAAACAAAATAACATTTGGTAAAATAAATACTTACATTGAGAATTTGATATTTCTCTTGGAAATATCATTAGAAATTGAGGACGTAGTTTAACTAACTAAGGATAATAGAATATGAAATTGAGATATGATTATATGAGGTGAAAAGTTTCATAATTTCAAGATGAATTATTAAGGTATAGGTGTAACATAATCTGGTGTTTGTGATCCACTTTTACAAGTGATGAAAATGTAATTTTTTTCAATACACTATACTTCTCAAAAATGGCATGACACTATTCAATGAAAAAATATAAAAATGTGGGAAATAATAAAAAAATTACAAGTTAATTTTAGTAATACTCTAAAAATATATTATTTAAAAATTGTTTAGTTATTTTATGATTATACATTTTTAACTTCTACCAGAATTAACTATTATTATGGCAATTAAGTATTAACCTCATTAATAAATTTAAATGACAAAAATTTATATTACCATTAATAGATAAATTCAATGTCATAAAAATTAATCTAGAAAAAATTTTATAAAATAGTATTTTTAGGGTTCAAAAATGTTATTTTTCTTAATTAATGCACATATTCGACAAAAACAAACACGGTCAGATTCCCATGTGATATCTCAAAAGTGGTCCATTGTAAGAATAACATCCTTAACGGCTAATAATATTATAATAATGGGAGGGTATGGCTATGACATCGGTAGAGGGATCAATATATTCCTTCATAGGGTATTTTTAGCTAATCAGCATTGCATTTCAGGTGCTTATGAGAAACATTAAAGTAACAACTATGGGAGTGATTTCTACTAGGTTATTGGTGTTTGGTCCTTCATGTCCATACACTGGGCCTAGTTCCCATGGGACTATGGGACATTTATTTCTTCCCCTAAAATTATTAAAATAAACATATTATCCAAAAATTAATAAAAAAAGGAATTTGGTATTTTAGGTTATAATAAATGCACATAGCTGATAGAATGATTTTTATGAAATGTTTTTTATGATTTAAATTTATCTATTGGGTCAAATAATCAATATTATTTATTTTCTTATAATATATTGTTTTTTATAAAATAAAAAAACATTTATGTGGATATAAAGGAAATAAAAAACTAAATTCCTCAATGAAAATTAATAATTAAAAGAAAATAATGACATTTTTCATTATAATGAAGTGTCACTTGTGTTTTAAAATGTTGAAAATAGTTTTTTCTGGGATTAATAAATATTATTAAAAAAATATAATTTCACTCTGTAAATAAAAATTTTATAAATTAAAATTTTTTATAAACTTCTTGGTATTAATTATATAATAAAAAATTCATAAAAGATATAGTTTTGGTAAAAACAACATTTCTCATTATTCACTAAAAATACATTACTTTTGAAAAACCCAAAAATTATTTCTATGATATTTTTGGAATTATGAATTTCAAGATTATTTTCATTTTACAAAATTAAATTCTATAATTTATATATTATAAAATTTTAAATATATATATATATATATATATAAAGAAAAATATAATTTATTAAAGAATAAATTGTTAAAGATTTAAGACTTCTTAATCTTATTTTATATGCATTTCTAATTGATTACAATGTTATTATTTAATATGGGTTTATTATTAATATTTTTTATTAATAATATTATTTTAATATGTATTAGATCATTTTAGTTCAAGGTTACATGAGAAATAAGATATTTAATATTGTATTAATTTATAGAAAAAATATATTCTAAAATATATGGGTGTTAGATTATCCACCTTAGGTCTATGAAATTTTAATTATCATTCACAAAATGAAAAATATAAGGGATACATAATTAAATAAATATATATCTTCAACTGAGATATCAACATTACAATTTTATATACAATGAGACATATCATTTCCCACAAATTAAGAAAGTATTGAAATTTTTCAAATTCATTAACAATTTATACTAGATATGTTTCCTTAGTTATATATATGATTTTTTAAGGATAAAAATTTTACATTTTCATTTTCATGATCTTATGTCCAACCAAATAGTTAAAATAAAATGGTTATGATAAAATCTAATAAAATCATGGTAAATGTTCATATTGATGTGAAGACTCGATCTAATGGTGTCTTCTCAAATAAGAACTTTTTTTCAACCTATGATACTATTAGTATAACTATTATATGAATTAATCAATCCATAACTAATTTATATTATCCTAATATATTTATCGTTATATTTATATTAGGTTATCTAACAAAATAATTTTTATATTTTTTCCTTAAAGGCCACTTAAATCATTTAAAATGGTATGTAAAGATAACATGATCAATAAAATCTTATCCCTTGAGAGTTTCTAGCCAGGTTCACAGTCTTAGGCCCACAAACTATGATCTAATTAATGATCGAGTTGATACTCAACCAAATATTTTTTGGGTTATTTCTCCAAGGTGCATATGTTTTATATACACATCCACATACCAATGTCGATATAGGGATGTAATTTCATAGAAACCACAAACTCTACACATTACCAAAATTATTACGATGTTATACTATACTTATAATTATCCCATCAAATTTTACATAGAATTTTTACTGTAGTCATCATATCATAATCGTGAAAATATTCAATATTACATCCAATAATAGAAAGGGTTATGTTTTTTAAATTATATTCTCTCCCCTTGATTAAATTTACATTCTCAATTGATAACATCATAATATCCAATCTTATCTAAACTATTCTTTGATACCAAAAAATTATCCTAGTATGAAAATATATTTATTTTAGATCATTTATATATGTCACACATTACATCCAACAATAATCATTGTATCATAAAAATGTAATGTTTTATTCTCTTTGAGGTCTAGTTGAAAATAAAAAATATTTACAGAAACATGTAAAAATTTATCAATAATGTTTCACACTAGACTCCATTATAAAAGTTTGTTAGGTAATAATCATTACCATAACTTTGTTACTGGCAACATAATAATTTGGTGAGCTCAAACAATCTAAAAGGGAATACTCATAAATATATCATAATGGTTTAGATCATAATCATGATATAAAATAGAAATATATTATTTAAAAGAACATAGAACCATAATATTTTCACATAATTGATGAACGTAAGAAATGTAATCTCAAAAGATAAAACATATACCATGACATAAGAGTAAAGAAACATGAGATAATAAACATGATCCATGTAGTATGTCTATAGGTAGAATGTTATTTCATGTCATAGGAATAAAGCATAATAGTAAAACATGTCACAAAAATAGGCATATAAATCATAAAATAGTATATCACAAAGGACTACTCATTCACTATAACATGATGGATAATGTATCACTACCTAATTAAAATAGTGGAGAATAAATCAATAGTTTATTCGAATAAACATTGTGGAGATGGAATCACTGCCTAATTCCCATAAATATATATAGTGTAGCAGGAATCACTACCTAATTACCATAAAAATTTTGAATAGACATCACTACATGATTCATGCAAACCAAGTGGATAATTAATCACATATCAATTTCCATAGTGTAGAGATCATCAAAACGTGATTCCCATAATAATATTATGAGATAAAAATCCATAAAAATGAATTGGAGGGTAATATTAGACCCCAGCCATCATCATCCGTGTATATGTGTTCCACTTGAAACTAATTATTCATCATATCATAAAAGATTCTTAGAAACAAAATGGGTATCATACATTTCCAAATGGTATAAAAAATATGAATCCTAGAACTAGATTAATTGATAAAAAAACATCAGTCACCCTATTTTGTATTTCATAAGGAATTAAAAGGTCTGTTCTTGTAAAAAACTACCCAAATAAATATATAATTTTGAGATAAAGTGGAATATGAATTTGAAACCTTAAAAGAGACCTTATAAAACATTTATGAACTTTTTCATAAATAAAATGTTATGATCCTAATTTAAAAAGATCGTATTTGAGAAATCTGAAGGATTATATTTAAAATAATCATTTGTAAATAAATATCAATAATTAAGGATTTAAAAATTCAAATTTATTTCAAAAAAATGAAATGAAAATATCCTGTAAATGTTCACTTTTAAAAATAATCTTTAATAATATAAAATTGAAAGGATATTAAGGTTATAAAAAATATATGTAGTTTAAAAGATAAAACATTTTATATTGAAGTGATAGAAAACCTTCTCAATATTTTGAAATACCATTGCTGAAAAACCATGTTATTAGATTAATAAAAAATTAACTTTTTGAAATTGGATGATAGAAATAAGTAGTAATATTATATATTATGTAATTTGTTTTCCAAATATAAAAGTCAATATTAGAGTGAAATGGATATATCTACAAGGACATAAAATATTCATTAAATAGGATGATAATTATTCTCAACAACGAAATAATATAAGGGGAATAAATTCATAAAGATGAAATATTTTATTTAAAACATCATTATCCTAGGAGAGTAAGAGAAATTAACAAGAAATAAAATCTTATGGTTTAAGTAAAAAATCATAGATTATATAAGTTCAATAAGAGGTGTTATAATTCATTAAAAGGATATTTGAGTTATCAAAATACTTTATAGCTTTAGGAGAACTTAAATAAAAAATAATTGATAATGGATGTAAATATTAATTTCTAAATCCATTATATTTCTTGAAACAATATGATAAAATAAATACATGTAAAATATATATACAAAAAATGGAGACAATTGGTGAATACACATCAAATATCAATGAAGAAGAAATGATATATAAAACCCCTAATAACCTAGTTATCCTTCGAATGAAAATAAATTTAAATAAAGAAAAAAATATATCTCACCATAACCCATTATTTACATAAATGTGGTAAAATATATCCATTTTTCAATAATCACACCATATCAAATATATTATGTATTTAATATGAAATATGTCTTAAATTTTAACTTTGAGACAAAGAAACCCTTACCTTAATTTCTAGAATCTACTAAGGTGTTTTAATCTCATGTATAAAAAAATAAATATCTTAACCCCTATTTAAAACATTTTTCATATCTATAAAATTGTATATAATTCATTTATAATTATTACATAATTATATTAGTGAGTTATTATCTATTTTTCGAATCAAATGTGAGTAATCTTTCTTGTTTTGAACCAGTTTTCTAATAGTAGTGTTGTTATTTATTTTCATTTCAAATTTCATCATTACAAGATCATAACATTTACTATAATATATTATTTAGTACTATTAATTATTTAATAATTTCAATATTTGGGGTTTTGGGTAATGATCATCAATTATGAAATCAATAATTATCATGTTTCAATGGTTTTTAAAGAATGAACTTTGATTTCCTTATTAACAATTTTAATTTTAATGGAACCATTTAGGAAGAAAATAAAACCATTATTTACTTATCTATATCATATTTTATTATTAATTATGTTCTCCTATTCATCCGTGATATTATTTTATATCATTTTTTCATGTAGGTGTTTATACAGATCTAAACGTATAACATATAATAATTAATGGATGGTTATGAAGTGATTTAGTTTTAAAATAATTATTACATAGGAATAATGATATATTTTAAGGTTTTATTAAAATTATAAATCCTAATTGAGTATAATTATAATCATTTTAAATGTACATGAAATTATTACATAATACGAATAAATTCTTTTTTATCTTAGTACATTCCTTTTAGAAGGTGGAAATTACAATAATCATTTTTTGAACATATCTTTAATATGTTGTACAATTTTCTATACCATAATTTTTTTAATTATGCCAACATAATATTTTTCTATAAAAGTTTCCATTAGTTGAAGCTATATAATGTGGTGAACAAAAATAGAACATGATGCTTTGTGGTGGAAATATCCTACACGTAAGCACGAATGTCATTTTCATTTTCCTTAAGGGAAAAGTGGAAATGTGCCTAATAGTTATTCCCAAAAACTAAACAAATCAGTATATTAAAAGTTGTAAATTGATCATATAGTATTTGGAAAAATATATTATAAATGGAAATATTGAAAATAATCCACATCATGGAAAATATAGTACTTACGTTGAGAACATGATTATTCTCTTAGAAATATCCTTCAAATGGGGTCCTAAAGATATAAAATTGAAACAAAATACCTATTAAACTGAGATTAGATTATATTAGGAGAAATATTTTAGAGTTTCCAGTTAAAATTATATGGTATTGGTTTATCATGAAGTGGTGGAAGTTATCCCCTTTTATAAGTGAATGAAAATGTAGTTTTTATGAATAATTTTTAACATTCAATAATTGAATAACTCTATTCCAAGTTAAAAACATAGGAGTGAAATAATGGAATTTATGACCATATAAGAAATATAATCCTCTCAAATGTACAATTTTAAGATAAATTTGAGTGATTTTAGGCCTTGAGTTGTTGTTTTCTGTTAACTTTTTTCAAAATTAACTTTTAAAAAGTTAACTAATATTAACAAAAAAATTAATTTTAATGAAAAAAAATTAATATATATTTTACCTAATTTTAACATTATTATATATTATATGTAATTAATTTTATTAAAAAATTATGTTTGAGAGATGTAAATTATGAAATAGACTAAAATAGCGTGTAAAAATGTTTTTAAGAAATTTTTGATTTAAACATAAATTTATTTTCTTTCTGAAATTATATTAAAAGATCTGAAATATTTTTTAATTTTGAATGAAATTTTATTTAATTTTTAAAATGGTGAAAATAGGTTTTATAGGACTAAAAAATTATTTTAAAAAATATTATTTTCTCCTTAAATAAATAGTTTTTCAAAAAAAAATTCTTATAAACATTTATGACTTGCTTATATAATAATAAATTCATAAAAGGTAATATTTTGAAAAAATTATACTTTTCACTATTCATATAAATAGTAATTATTTTAGAAAAATCTCAAATGATCATCTTAATCAAATTTTGGCATTAAAATTTATAAAATAATTTTCATTTAACAAAAATTATAATTCTATAATTTATATATTGATTATTTAAAAAAACATAATATATAATGAAAAAACAACTTTTATAAGAATAATGAATAATTTAAGATTTAGGTTTTCTTATCCTATTTTATATGTAATTATTAAAATTTAAAATCTTTTAATTTACTAGTGGTTTTATTATTATTAAATTGTCTTTATAATATTCATTTAATATGTTGTGTCTCATTTTAGTTTTATGTTTCATGTGGAGCAATCTATAAAATGTAGTATTAATTTAGAGAAATATATATTCCAAAATCTCTAGGTGTTACAATTGTTTATCCCTGCGCATGATACATGCACATGTTAAGATATGAATGAATTATAACATAAGATTATTTTCCCTAAAAACTCTCAATAACACTTCATAATATAAATGGAACTGAATCCCATCCTAACATCACATTGACACCCAATGTGTCTTTACGATGGAAAAATATTCCTCTATTTCCCACAGTTCTCATTGTAAAGAAATATTATGGAATAAACTTATTGTTATTTTCCTTCCCTATCATGTTAAAACCATAATAAAATGTAATGTGTTATCACTTAACACAAAAAAAAAGTGAATACAAAAAATGTAATGAGGAATACAATAATCTCTTTGTGAGAAAGTTGATTAATACATGATGATCTATTGAAGTTAGTGGATATAATATAATTTTTTAACTTAGTGGGTCATTATATGATCTTAAAAAATTTTAGAAAAAAACATAGCGCAATTTAATTTCAACAAGATAAAACAAGCATAAGAAAACAATTAAATAAAAAATATTGAAAACCAAGAATGTTGGTACAATTTTCTCTATATCCTCCTTCGATGGATTATAATTGATAAGGAAAAATTATTAGAAGATGTAATTCCCAATAAATTATAATAAGTTAATGTTATTATATTTTTTTACATGTAACACTAAAAAATGAAGTATATTATAATTGAAATAGTATTTCTGTAATATTGTCTTTGAATTAGAAAGTAAAAATAAAAGTAACCATATTAAAAAATCAATGTAGAAAGAATATGAAATGCTGTGAATTAGAATATGTATTCTTTAGGTGCTTTATCTATATAATCATGAAATGGAGGTATCTTACTAGCATATTTCATAGAATTATCCCTTGTGAAACTCCCACATGTTCATCATTAGTGGAATCACTTTTAGGAGAAATTCATGCTCATAGAAACCACTATGACATCCATGCTTATTGAATCATTATCTATAACTACCACTATAACTTATCTTTTCCTTAGGTCCTATAGGAATATCTTCATAGCTATTTTATGTATACATTATGATCATATAAATACGTAATTATAAATATAATAAATTTCATATATCACATGTATTTTACATATTTAATATTTATACTTTTAAAGAAAAATGAAATCCTTTTTTAATATTAATGTAATCAATAAATGCAGCTAAATAACTAAAAAAATATTAAATTAATAAAAATAAATTAACAATAAAATTAATTTTATGCACTATGAATTTTTTATTTTATGAAATATAAATTATTATGATGTGATTAATACTATATTAAAACTCATTTTATTACTAATTCATATGAAATAATAATAAGAATAGTTAATATTTAAAAATTTATTTTTCTATAAAAATTGATTTTCTATATGTAATGTTTATTAATTTAAAAATTAATTTTCTCACACATATAAGTAAAATATGATTAAATTAAGTCCAAATTCAAGACAATTACCTCAAATTTTGGTATTAAAGGTTATCTTAATTTTATTACAAAAAAATAATCATCGTTTTTAATAATTGAATAAGATAACAAAGGGTAAAAAATAGTAATCCAACATGGAACTAGTTTGACTAAATTAGCTTGAAACATTTTATAAAACCCCAAGATAAATGTATCATTATCTAACATCATTTCTATATGATAAACATTAAAACTCATAAATCATCTCTTAATTCCAAAACAATGGTTTACCTTCCTAGACGACTATCATTATACACAAAATTTTCTTCAACACTTGTGAACCTTACTCTAGAATTGATTTACACTATACTCCCTTATAGATTTCACATAATCTATAACAATAATTATAACCTAGTGAATATAATCACAAGAAAAGGGTTAGATAAAATTCTTAGTAAGGTAAGAACTCATCAATATGTCATAATGGTTTAGATCATAAGCATTTAATAAAACAAATACATGTGATATATATCTTATAATAAAGACCTTGGAACAATAAGAGTTTTCCATAAGCCATGATAAATAGACATGTAATCTAAAAATTCAAACATATACCAAGGAATATAAGTTAAAAAATATAAGATAATAAATATGATACTTGGAACATAATAATTATAATAAAGATATTGTATGACATGGAAATGAAGTATAATAGTAAACTATGACATATACAAAGGCATATAAATCATAAAATTGTTTATAAGGAATCACTACTTATTTCCCATAGAATAATGGATAAATCATCACCAACTGATTCCCATAATGGAGGAAGAATAACTAGTTAATTCCAATAAAATAGTATCGTATGAATAATACTTGATTCCCATAAACATAGTGGAGTAGGAATCCGACCTGTTTCCCAAAACATAGTAGAAAATTCATCAATTATTGATTTAATTGATGGTGAAAGAATCAATACTCAGTACCCATAATTACTTCATATGATATAAATAATTCACCAATGCATTAGTGGAAAGTATAGGACCCTAGTCATTATAATAATAATAATCCATTAATATTTGTTCCATTATAACATTACAATATTCATAATTCAAACATCACTTAATTATCCCAATGAAAATATACAAGTTTCAGGAAAAACATTCCTAGAATATTCCATGAGACATCCAGGGAAAGAAGATCGATGGTGACTTAAAAATATCCCTAGATTAATTTAATGTACATTAATGATGTTTTCAAATATGAAATATATCCCTTTATGATCTTTTGATAAATAACATGAAAAATAATAGGTAAAAGCAATTTTGTGAAAGGCTTGAAATCTCAGGAAATTTTTTATTTAAAATGAAATACATTAGATGAAAAAAATTTAAAATGAAAATATTCAAAATAAAATAATATGGTTTTCATAAAAATAATGTAATAGGATAAAAATTATCTCAAAAAAATTCTTCGAGAAGATAAAAAAATGAAAATTATTTCTTTTATAAGAAATAGCACAGGGCTTTAAAACCCCTTCTAAAATCAAGAATTATTTTTTAAAATAAGGATTTTACTTTTGAATAATTTAATTTTTATTTTATTTTTAAAATCATAAATATTTAACATAATTTAAAAACAAATTTGAAACATTAAATAGATGATTATAAAATAATAATTCTCATAATAGTGTAATAAAATATAAACTCGTTTTTTGAAAATGTTTTTTCCATAGTTATAAAAAAAAGTTAGGAGTCACATTAAAAACATTTATAAAAAAAGTGAAGTTACTATTTTTGAAAAATTTTAATTTTAAAATGTAAATTCAATAGTGAATCCTTGGAATTTTCATAATGGTTATTAATAGAAATTTACAATGGGAGATGAAATATTTTATTTTGAATGGATATAGAAACTTTTAAATGTTTTAAAATACTTTTGTTAAAAACCCACTCTATAGAAATAGTTAGAATAAATCCATTTTAAATTTGGATAATGAAAATATAAATTCCACATGAGATAACACATATTTAGGTATCCAAATAAAAAGTGGAACATTTGAGGGAAAATAAACTATGGATAAGGAGGTAAAACATAATTAAAGAGGATAAACATTATTCTCTACAATGATATATGTTTTTGAGGAACGAAATAATCATGGTAAAATACTTGAATTAAAAATTAATTATTGATATATATGGAGATAACATACCATGAAATAAAATCATAATCTATAAGTAACCAAAAATAAAATAATTATGTTCAATGGGAGGTATTATAACTCAATAAAAGGATATTCGAGTTATCAAAATACTATAAGAATTTTGTAACTCTTGAATAAAACCCATTCTGAATGGATCTCAAGATGGATTTCTAAATCCCATATATTTCATGAAAACTATGATAAAATAAATCTGTGTATAATATATATACACCATAAGAAGGGAATAACTAGTGAATACAGATCATAACTTAATGTAGAAAATTGAGATGAAAAAAACCTTGAAAACCATGAGATCATTTAAATTAAAACACATTTAAATAAAAACTAGATATTTATATTACAAAACCAATAATCAAAAAAATATGAGAATTTATATCCATTCAGTAGTAATCACAACATTTCAATGATATTATAGTGCACAATATGAAATATTCCATATGGAATTTAAGTTGAGACAAAAGAACAACATAACTTAAATCCCACTTAGTTGAGCATGATCTAAACTCTTATAAAATTAAAATAACAATAATATGTAATAATTTAATAGCCTTAGTAAAATTTATTACCTTTAATATACATCATTTATGAATATATATCCTAGATATGCTACCCTGTTGTATTTTTTTCATAATCAGATGTTGATATTTTTTTATTATCTTTGGTGTACAAGTATCACGGTAAAGGATTCAATTATCAATTATTAGTTAAAATTTAACCAAGGTTATATTTTTAAAGATAGGATGATCCATATTTTTAAATTATTCTCTGAGTCCCATTTTGTTATTAGAAATACATAAATATGTTTTGTGAAAATGGAAATTGTGATGAACTAGTTTCGTCGTGTTTAATGATTGAAAGGTGGTATGTTAATATATATATTAAATAGTAAGAACCCATTTCGATTTTTTTTGAAAAATATTAAATAATTTATTCTTAAATTATATTACCCTTAAATAACATTCATTAATCATTCATGATATACACATTATAATTGTTTTTCACATAGTATGTTAAAATTACTCAAATGAGGGCGTATTATACTAATTTTACGAGAAATGATAAATATTTATATAATGATAATTTAACTAGTAAAAAAGAATAAAATTTTCAAAAATATAATTTAACTACATTAAATTTATTCTTATAACCATCCATGTAGGGCAATGATGAAAATTTAAACTCGTCATTGGTGTAGGCAGTAGTCCGTAGGTACAAATGATTAACGATTCAATTTCTGAACGAATTGGATGAAATAATGGTATAAGATAAATTATCATTTAAAAAATTTATTTATAAAGTTTTAAACATATTTATTCATCAAATCCTTCCTTGTTACCAGCCATGAAATTTGGTGATGAAAAAAGAACCACGTCACTTTTTGGAGGATGTAGTCCACACGTGCACATGATCGATATAGATTTGTTCTTCTTAATGGATAGAAAGGATGGAATAATTTTTGATAAAGTAATATAATAAAATTATTTTTCATTTCATTATAATAATTTAATTATATTATTTTGGATAAAAAAAATAATAGGGATATTAAGAATAAATGACCAAGGAGTACGAAATACACATGTATAGTACCTGAGATTTTTTTAGAAATGTCCTTAGAAATCAAGGCCTCGGGATAAAAAATTGAGATATAAGGATTATGAACTTGCAATAGGATTCTGGAAGGATAAAAATGGAATAATTTTAGGACGAATTTCTAAGGTATAGGTACAACATGAGGTGTTGTAATTTATCCCCTATCATAAGTAAATAGAATGGTAATTATTGAATTTCATATTATATTTTAGTAATGTTATATTAAAATTCAAGGGTCAATGGATCCCACACTATATAATAATGGAGTATAAAAGGGTTTTCCAAGACACCTATAATACATACTCTTTTTTTACAATTTTTAAATGTTTTGGGTCTTTTACACTCAACAAAACTCCTTTACCCATTTTACTTTTACAACATTAACTAATTTTATAACCCTAGTTAATTAATATCAATGGAAAAAATATAAATTTAAAATTATTAAAAAAAATCACCAGTATTATTTTAATTATGAAAATAATTTAATCAAATAAAATTTTTAATGGATAGAAAATTTAATTTAAAAATTAATTCACAAAGCACAGAGAACATTCGTTTTAAGAATAGGTGTGTTTTAAAACATACCATTTAAGAAAAATATAAATTTATCAATGTTATTAACATTAGTGTTAAAAATTGGTTTATTATAAAAAAAAGTAATGGGGAATTTACATTAATCCAAAATAAAACATGGCCATCAATGTAATGACCCTGACCAAAAAAATCCTGGAGTCGTTGCCTTATATTTTTACATTGGCATATATACAAAGGGTGAAATCTCAAACAACTAATTAGTTTAGTAGTTTTTGAGAACCAAATACAACAAAGATTCCCATTTTACATTATAAATATAAAAAATATATAATATTTAAAAAAATAAAATTGGCTCCATCTTTGAAAACTCACTCTAATAATTCATATTTATACTATGGGGAAAGGGAAAAATATAGGTGAACTCAAATGCTCAGTAACAGTTTACTATAGTGGAATTTATCATGAATCACTATGTATAATCAACATGGAAAGGAAAATAACGGAAGACACATTCCACTAAATATATAACTTGGTTATCATAATTTGATAAGGCATAATAAATATGTAAAGGTAAATAACTAAAAAAACAATCAACTTAATCAATAAACTATGAATTAAATGAATCTAGAGATAGTATCATTGTGAAAATATCGTGGATGATAATACATAAATTCATAATAAAGGGAATGCTTAATAATTGGATTCCATGATATAATTCATCATGATAACATTACTATTAATAACTTTTATAAGAATGTTTAAATACTATGGTTAAAAACACATTTTGTTTAGTCAACTAAGTTATCTCATGAGATCTACTAATGCATCGATGGGGTATATAATTTCAGGCCCCACCCATCACTATAGGTCAAAAACATTCATTACATATCAAATGATCAATTTAATTAATTAATCAATATTACATATAATCAAATATCCATATTTATTAAATGATATGGATTTATAAATATTTTCCAACATAATCAAATAACTTTCTAAGTAACCATTATATGTAAAAATTGTATATTGTTTAACAAATAATCATATCCATCATTAAAAACAAAAAAAATGAATTTATATATTAACCATTGTGAATAAATAGGTATTCATATTAAATATATCAAAGGGGAAGTATAGAAAACACATCAAAGTTTATAGGTCAATATTAAGAAATATAGCTCATTTAAAAAGAAATAGAGATTAAATCTTGTATAATGTTCAGAACATTGAAGTTATAATTAATCAGGGGATATATTATGTGTATAAAATATAAATATAGGTATAAAAATTGGAAATACAATATAATATAATAAAAATTCATTATACACATAATCATAGAATATCAATGGAAAACAAAGAAGTAATACAACCCAATGAAAATAAATTGATTTATATAATTATTTACCACGCTGAAACATTCAAATAAAATACAATTTTGATTAAATAATTAAAATTTAATTTTAAAATGATAGGAATTACTAATGAGTGATGATATTAATTTAAATGGTAGTATACACACTATATAAGAGAAATTCGGTGCATAAAATTATAATATGACTCAATGAACGGAAAGTAAGACAAATTGTCTTACCTCACACTTTGTTTTGGTTGAAAATGATTTAACCATTTATATAGTATTTTTTAAAATGTTATTTACTTATAATAAAACCATAATAATATTTATAATGTTATATACAATCAATTTATATCATCTTATCACCCATTTGCTAATAATGTTACGTTATTTTCATTATTCTGGGTGTTAATTGCCCTAACTTCTCATTTGTAATTTGTTATGAATGTTTTCGTTCATATTCACAATATATAGTTTCATCATATATAGAATAATATTCATGAAATAATTATCATATATTTTTCTAACCTAAGACCAATCATGATAAGGATTTAGTAACATTAATATTAATCAATGATCAACACAGAAAGGATTTAAGTAATATTTTATCTTTAATCAGACAATTCAAGATGTAGGAAATATTGATATTAAAACATTTTATTAGAATAATCAATGTTGAAAGGATGAATTACAATGTGGGTTTACAAAATCAGGTATGTAAAAAAACATGTGCATTTGATTCATCCAATGAATAGAAAAAATGTGGAACTAAATATGAATATATTGAGACGACCTTAAGGACTTCCCTCTTAGATAGAGTATCAACAACAATATTTTCATCCCTATAAGAATGTGTGACATCATGGAACATATAATTCAATAGTTAGAGACAATAAATACATTATGGAAACATTCACCAAGGAACAATCCTTGAATGCGCATTAAGAATTTTCATAGTTATACTTGAATCGGACTCAACCCATATAGACTGCTAACCAAATTTGATAATATACATATCTACTTTGATCATATCCCATAGTTTAACTTAAATTTCATGATCATTCCCAATGAAGGGATAAAAAAAGTCCTTGAATGAGACACCAATGAGTATGAAAAACTCCAATAAAACCTCAGGGTATTTTTGCATCTAAAGTCACCCCATCAACATTAAATTGCTGCCATCCAGAGATTAGAGGGTTCCGTATAAAGGATTTATGCAGAAAATGTTTTTCCCCTCCATTAACATTGAGAGAAATCAAAACAACTAAGTTAGAGAAATCATTATTCATATATCCCATTTGAATTTTTGATAAAATCATGATTTATCTATTAATAGCATGAACACCAGCATGAAAAGAGGGAGAATTGTCCTAAAGAACTATCCCATTTCATTACTTCCATACATAAGAAAGTGTAACAACTAAAACTATTACCATAAGATATTGAAAATGTTCACTGTAAACCACCTTTAAAATGGATGTTGATAATATCTCAACGCACCAATTTTCAATGGTTTAGAATAAAAATTCATTGATAACATTTCCACATCGTTTAATTAAACAAAAAACACAAAAATAGGTGATCAATAGACTCTCACTCTTGAAAATAGAAAAAAATGTAGAAGTAAGGTGGATCCCTTCTCATTGAATAATTCCATGTAGTGGTAGCTGCAGTTTCCAAATTCCCCATACTAGAATCAATGGGTATGAGGATATAAATGGATTTTTAAATTTGATAACCCAAAATGTCTTATTACCAACACCATCACATGAAAACATGTAGTATACTCTTTTAGTGAAGATATCATTCAAAATAAATTTCCAAACAAGAGTATCAAAATCACTGTACTCATATCTGGTAAATTCCATACTAAATTAATGAGGAAAAATATCATGTATATTACTGATACATTATATATAATCAATGGTGCCATCCCTGAAAGACTGAGGAAAATAAAAAACCTCATTTATTGGCCTAGAGATCCATGGTATACTCCAACAATTCAAATATGACTTATTGTAGACTATCCACCATGATTATGACATGATTTCTTGATAATATTTTTTAATAGATGGAAAAACAGAGGAAGGTACATACATAGTATAACTGTTCTACAACATATGGGTGAATCTGGTTGCATGAAACTCTAAAAAGGTATCAATAGAGGAAATAAGAATCCATGTAAATTTTTTATTAAATATTCCTTAAAGAGTTGGATATCATTAATTATCATCCCTCTAATATCCACAAGCTTAATGAAATCAATCCTTGAAATAGTTGTCAATTTCCATTCATAAATTTTCCCATTCCAAATGAAATTACAAATAATGATTTGTAGATCCTTAAGGAGAGATCTGGGCCATATGTATACATAGAAATCACAAACAAATATAGATGTTATCACTGAATTAAAAACAAATATTATACCAGCAACTGATTTTCTTTCCCTTCAATGCTTCTATTTGATTGATAGTTTTGGAATAAATGACCACTAGATATCTTTTATTAACCATTCCACAATGAAGTGGCACCCCAGAATAGGTAAAAGGAAGGGACCTTATCTTAACACAAAAATATTTTTCAACCCTGTATTTCATAGAGATTTATAACCCTTCTCCAAACACCATAAAGGACATATTCAAGCTGGTAACCTCACCAGAAAATATCTCATAGTAACCAAAGATGGATTTAATATAAGAGATAGTAATTTTTCAACTTTTGCAAATAGAATAATGTCATAAACATAAAAATGGTGTCAAGGTGAAAATAATCCTCTTCCATCCTCGGTCTTCTTGTAAAGTCTTTCCTTTTCAAAATCATTAAGGTGATAACTTATGTAATCCTTAGAAATGGAAAAGAGAATCCCATATAATGGATATCTTTATCTACCCCCCCCCCCCCATAGAACACTAGAAGAAACCCCTTGGGGACTAATTCATAAAAATAGACATCCAATAACTCTTGAAGATGAATCAAGCCAGATTAATAAATATGGAAGAAAACCCATGAATTCTAAGAATATAAAAAATATTTCTCCAATTTAAAGTATCAAATGGCTTTGGGATGTCAATTTTAAAAGAAATGTTTCAATCCTTCTCCTTTGTACTAATGATGATGGAATATTGTGAAGTTGTATAAAGAAAATTATAAATTCTCCTCCTAAGGTAAAAACAAAATACAGTTGTCGTAATAAATAGATTTGAAGTCTCACCCATTATATAAGTCATTATTTTTATGATGAATTTTGGAATTTAATTCTCAATCACAACCAGTTAAAAATATTTAATATCAAGATCATTCTCCTTTCTTGGGAGAAAGGTTATAAAATGAGAGTTAACTCAATAAAATATTGGAACATGTTTTAGAAATTCTCTCACAACATTGATAACCTCAATATTCATAATTTCCCTGTTCAACATAAAGGTCATATTAGTAATTCATCCTGTCTAGAAACAATGATTATATTAAGAGAAAAGAAGGCTTCCTTTATTTCCCAATCATTTTTTATTGCAATAAACCACTTTTAATATTGTCCGTCAATGGTAGAATAAATATTTCTAAGAATATTTTGAGTGTTATCATCTAATTTTCCTCATACAAGTCTTATAAATATCCTGAAATAGCATTGTAAATTTCATTTTTAGAACTATATTAGGTCCCTATGATTTTGAGGTTAGAGTGTCTTATTATTTCATTCTTCTCTTTGTGAATGAAATGAAAAACATTTAGTTATTTTCCCCTTCCTTGATCCACATGACATTAAATTAAGTCCAAATACTATTTTCCTTGAGAAAATAAAATCATGAAGATTTGATAGGGCTTTTATCTCCTCCCAAGAGGGAATATCCAAAGTCTAATTACATTGTTGACAGTGATCCAAAATATTTTAATCCTATTTTATATCATGGTATGTATTATAAGAGGAAACATTACTCTATAATCTTATCCTTACTTTAACACATTTTATTTTAGTGGCTAGTATATGAAACAGGATTCCAAAGTAGTCAAACTTCCAATAATTCATAATAATCTCTCTATAACCATGCACAAAGGGCCAAGAACTGTGAAATTTGAATGGAAAAGGGACAAAATTGAAATATTGAGACAAATATAAATAAGAAAAGGTTTATTATTAGTGTTTATTTTGGGTGTAGTGAGACCAAAAACATCAATAGAATCATTCCTTTCATCTGCATGTACTTAATATCTATCCAATTTAATGAATTTTCTCTCATTAAGGGTAAATCTTCCCCATGTGATATTATCTCCCACAATAGGAACCTCAACTGATCTTCATTTTTCAAAATAGGAGGAAAACTCATGAGAATCTAGTCTAAAGAAATTAATGCCATTTTTTCCTCAAGTCTAATCACAACATTGAAATCTCTAATTCAGATCCACCTTGGACTCATATTTTCAAATATCAATTCCATACTTTTCAAGAGAGCACTTATTCTTGTATATATATTCCACGAATCTCAAAATTATATAATTTATATCAAATATTCATTAATTATTTCTTTATTACATTCGATTTAAATCATTATTTAAAAATAAATCATATCCCTTTTTGAGGTGGTAGTCCTCCGTACACTCGAGCGAGGTTATCACATATCCTATGGAATGGAAAGTGAAGAAGTTATATATTATATAATGAATAAATAGGTATTGTTTTGAAATAAATATCATATATATAATTTTTATCCATTTTCATATTGAACTGTGGGTGGTGGTGTTAGAAAATTGAATGACATCGGTTCATGAGGTAATAGTCCTACGTACACACAAATGATGATTTTGTAACCCATTTGATAGATGTGGGGATGGTTACAGTTCATTACATTAAAATAAAAACATCAAATAATTTTGACTAATATAATTTTATTATATCATCATGGATTAATAATAATTGTGGGAGGTGGAATAAGAGATAAAATAAAAATTCCCATTGAATAACATTACATATTCATCAGGAATCCTCCATAGATTTTCAACAAAATCCATCTTATGTTGTATTTTCTCCAATAATAAGGATTATAGGATGAGGTGATGGAATTTGAGAATTTATTTGGTCCGGTATTAGCATAAAAAGAGTTTTAATATTTGAATATGTGAGGGGAGGGTGTCTCTTTAAGTTATGTGACTGACACACTTGTAATATTTGGAACGAAAAAGATCTATCCCCATTTTTAAAACTTGAAAAATCTAAAAAAATGATTTATTATAAGGAATTATAAATTATGGGGTCAAAAAATTCCAAAAAATATATTTTAGAACAATTTTTACATCATTTTCAACCTTATATTATTTGCTTAACCCCCTCTAAACACGTTTTTATCTTAACTGTAGTAAATAATAATTAAAATTTTTATTATTCATTATGGTTAAAAATTGAGATGGTATTATTAGATAATATAAATTATTCTGATTAAAAATATGTAAATAATTTTCCAAATTCCACTCACATAACTGTAAAAATTCAATTTAGAACTAATCTCATACACCTAACGGGAAAGCGGTGCTTCAAAGAGAAAATGTTCAAAAGTTTACAAATAGTTCATATAAAAGTTAAATATGAATGAGATTCCAATGAAATATATATAATTAATATATATATATATAATTGAACAAATTTTTCATTAAATCCAATTCATAATATATTTTAACTTTTTAAATAATTTAAATGAAAAGTCATTTTTCTATTAAAATTTGGTATTTTAACTATTCGCCAAAAAATAAAACATTTCCTAAAAAACATAAAATTCAACCGAAGATAATTTTTATATTATAATTTCAAAAAAAAAATTTAATTTTATCAAATAGATTTTTGGTAATTAGTATAATTTAATTTTAATTTTTTCACGAAGCACGACTAATCCGTCTTTTAGAAAAAAAATTATAGTTTTTTCAAAAAAAAAATTTCTTTTAAGTGATTAAAATATTTATTTAAAATAAATTTATTAAAAAGGAAACTGTATAAAATATATATTTTTCATATTTATTTTATCTCAATTTAGACTTACTAATTTATAATATAGGTTATAATGGTCACACTTAAATAAATTTTTAAGAGAATATCACATTTTATTTAAACCCACTATTGTCTGCATCACAAGATATCGAAGAAATTAAATTTATTATATGAGAAATATATTTGAAATTATTTTGGTATTATATTATCCCATCCTTTAGAAATATCATCCATGAAATTCCATGGATATTACTTTCTTAATAGATGAGGGTATTTTTTTCTTCAAAACATCCTCAGGTTCCCACATTGCTTCATCTATTGTGTGATTTATCCTAAATACCTTTATTAAGTGTCCTGTATCAAGAATAATTATGGGTTATTCATAGTAAAATATATCAAGTTACAATTATATTTTATCATAGGTGGCCACATGCACTAGGATCAATATGTACTTCCTTAAAAATGTTATATGAAACACATCATGTACTTTTGAGAGACATGCTAGTGTTTCCGAATGTTAAATAGATACTCTAATTATTTTAAGGATTTAAAAGGGTTCAATGTATATAGGACTCAGTTTCCATTTCCTACCGAACCTTCCAACACCCTTTCATGGATACACTTTCAATAAAACATTATATCCCACTTGGAATTCAAAATAATTCCTCTGGTTATCAGTATAACTCTATTTCTAATTCTAACTATTTTAATATGAGTCTGAATAGACTATACCTTTATTATTGTATCTTTAACAAGTTCATCAAATAATAGTTCCTTTTATAAAATTCATCCTAACAAATTGGAGTATTTTTTTTAAAGTGATTCATTGGACCAAAATGACCAAAGAACAATTATTATTTGAAGATAGCTTACAAGAGTCTAAAATATGGGATAATATTACAATATTTTTCATGAAATGAAATAAGAGCAGGAGAGATGTCTTCAAACCAGTTTATGTATTTATTTACTACCATGTTTTCCAGACCATCTGCAACCATGTTTTCTTCTCAAAAAACATGTGCGATGATATAGTTATGATCGATAAGCGAACATGTGTATTCCATCTAACAGGTAGTAATTGGCCACAAAGATGTGATATGACATTCCAAATCACTTGAATGATGGCCATCTAGTCACTTTCAATCCATATTTTATTCCAACCAAAGATCTTGGTAAAGGAAATAACATTTACCAAACTCAGCATCTCAACTTCAAGGGAGGTGGTAATTCCACATTTACCCATGAAACATCCAAGTATATGACCGAGGTGATTTTTAAAGACAGAATCACACCCCGTAGGTACTTGATATCCCTTGGTGGCACCATCAATATTGATTTTGATCCATCCATGTGGGGGGGTCTCGAAAACACCAACATAGTGTGATCCAGTGGATATAAATTGCCGTTAATCCTTAGATGCTTCAGGATTCCATAGTCATGCATGGTATTGTAGAAATGTCCCTTTTGAATTAAGGCACCTTCATGTATGGAAATGAGGATTTTCATCGACCTGCATTTTGATTAAGTGGGTAATTGTTGAGAATAATATTATTCTGATCATACCAGATCACATGGTGGAGCTCCACCACCACATTGAGGAAGAGGTTCCTGATTTGCTGAGATCCTTCCATTTCTGCACATTTTTTTATTTGAGCTACGATAGATTCAAGAGTCAACCATCTTCAGTCAAGAATTTAAAAAATATTATTCCAAAGAGAAGAAGTAGTAGAACATGAAAGGAAGAGGAGGTTTTCATCATCTCTATGTTGATTATATATTTTTCACATAGAGTAGAGTAGGATACCAAAATATTTGAGGCAAATTTTAGTGGGAACCCTATTGTGTGAAAGTATCTAGATAAGATTTAATCTCAAAGGTTTTATCCAAGGTTTATTGAGATGTTTTAATGAGATATTATCTCTCTCAGAGTTATAAAAATATTGATTTTATAAATTTTTTTAGTTAATCATACCATTATGATTAGTTTCCCAAGTTATGAAATCATTAGTGTATGTGAACGAGTAGTTTTCAATAAAATTCAAAATAGTATCAGGGAGGTGATCATGTTGAGTGTTTAAAATGTATCTGATAGGGTTTTTGGTATTATAAAGTGTTTTATCAGGATATATCATAGAAATTATAGGTGTCCCAGTCTAGTTATCCTAACAAAATTTTATGGAGGAGTCTCTGGAGACCATCCATCTTGAATTATTCATAATATTATTAAAAGAGTGTTTGATGGTTGTCCATATTTAAGAATTAATGAAATTCTAATTTCTCATTTTATATTTATCAAGAAACCTATTTTTGATAATGGTAATATCTTTAAAATTATTGTGAAAAAGGTTCCATGTGAGTCTTTCATCAAGGGATTCATTAAAGTATTTGATATTTTATACCAATACTAACATTTTCAATGGGCATGCAATATGTTGACCAAGGAATAGTCACATGATTTTTTTATAGAATACTACCGGTCCAGATAAAATTACTTATGGTGGTGTCCATTTTTTTAATGAGACAAACATGCCATTCCTTTTCCATCATGGAGTTAACCATCTTGGATATAATAGTAGATTTAACATTGAAAGTCCTACCTACCATAGAGGGAGATTTAACTCTCCAAGAAGATATATTATTTGAAACTTGGTCAACAATGGTAACAAAGTGACAAGATTTGGGCCTACCCTAAAGAATTGGAACACCATGATAATTGAACGGAAGTGTACCTTTTTTCTGACGTAGTTCAATGATAACGCTACATTTTATATTAGGAGGAAAGTTCTTCCCAATGAAGATGCAGGATTTTATCAAACTAATAGTTTGAAAAGAAACCTATTCATAGGATGAGAGCACATTTTTTGAGATTAATAATGTTTTGTTTATCACCTTGAAGGAAAAAAGATGATGTCATCAGTATAAAAATTATGATTAGGAGCATTCACACTCTTAAAGACATGTATGGGATTTAGTTTATTCTGGTACACTAGACGGTTGATCAGACAACTAAGGTAGTATTCTACTATCGATAAGAGAATATAAAATAGGGGGTTTCTTTTCCTAAAAACTTTGGTTCATATAATATATCCCTTGGAATATCTATTGATCAAAATGGAGATAGATGTCGAGTTGAAGAGAGTTCTGATTACTATGATAAAATAGGCGTCAAAACCAAAAACATGAAAGACATTAATTATAAAGCTCCAATACATGGTGTCAAAATCATTTTTGATGTCTAGTTTAATAACTATATTGGCTCCTATGTTAGCTTTATTCAAATTATTGACACACTCAGAGGCAAGGAAAAAACAGCCTCCAAAGTATCTTCCCTTTATAAAACCAAATTGGTTCTTGCAGACAATTTTGTCTATAAGAGTGGAATGTATATTGGAAATTATTTTGGTGATGATTTTATAAATAGTATTTATAATATAAATGGTTATAAATAGTTTAATCTTATAATCATTATACACTTTTGGGATCAATGTGAGAAACAGGGCATTAAGAGCCTATGAAGAACCCCATTGTATAAGTAGGATTTTACATGTTTATAAATAATGACCTAAATAACATCCCAATAATGTTGGAAGAACCCATTATTGAATCCATAAAGACTCTAAGCACTATCAAGATTAATACTAAAGATAGGTTCTATGGTTTAATTATCCAGTAGAGTTTTGATAAGGAAGGATTTTTCCTCATCAGTGATCCTAAGAGGAATGACCTCAGGTAGGAGGTCATTGATTTTATCATAACCATTGAAGATGGATTCAGAGTAGGAGACGATATGATTAGCGATGTAAAATAGGGTTCATGATAAGACATAATTGAAAAATGTGTTTTGTAGAGTCTTAAAAATTCATTAATATATTGACTTATGAAAAGGTAAATCTTCTCTTATACCATGGTAATCTGTAGTTTTGGTTAGGGGATGAACAATAACCTAAATTACGTCATTGTTTCTAGGATTATATAGTAGTCCAATAATAAATTAAATAGTAATTTTGTCCCATTTATACTTATTAATAGGAAGTGGTTGCATTAATTAACTAATATTAGGCTTCATAACTTTTAACATTTTGGAAAAACAAACATCTACACACATAATCATAAATTTCCCGCTTCATGTCATCCGACCCAAAATGATCCCTCAAATCCTTATATATTTGTTCTACAATGGTGTATAAGGAACATTTTCCTTTGAGTGTCATCCAAAAATTCCATTTTTATCTATGTTATATATGGAACACATAATATATTTTCAAATTTTAGAACATCATCTTCACAAATTAAGTCTCTTAATTTACTATAATTCCCAACATTAATTTTCTTATGAAAGTCCTCATCATGAGATAATGAATTTTTATGTTTTCTAAAAAATATTGTTTCAAAATATTTTAAAAAATTATTGATTTCTTCCCTTAATAATTACTATATCCATATTTATTATATCTAGTAATGTAGGATCCTTATGAAACCCCATTTGGGTTAAAAGTCCATGATCTTTCATACTCAATGAATCTCATACCATATTTTCTTTCCCTAGGAGGCAATATATTCAGAAAGAATCAACCTTTTGATGTTCAATTCATCTCCATTAACTCATGTTGATCTATTTATATGGAAATATGTATTTTATGATTTTATATTTTTTTATATCTCACATATTTCACCATAGAGCTAATATCTCTATATCTTCAATGATAATATTACATCTTTCAACATAATATCATGGATTTGATAGTTCTATTGAGAATTATTCAATTTAATTGATTCATATCCATCAAATTTTTCGTTTTTTTTTGACACAACCAATTCCATTCTTTGATGTATCACTATATATCAAAATTTCATTATTTACAGATTGTAGAGTCAAAATCATAGCATTGAACAATATCCTCTTTATATACCATATATTTCATGTAAGATTTTTTAATGGGTTATCCAATCATGAAAAATTATGAATAAATCTACAATATTAACTTTTGAAAAAATGAAACTACATACATATGTTATGTTAATTGGTGTTGTTCATTCCAGGACTACCCTTGTCTTTGTATAATCAACTATGATTCCATCCGTGGACTCAATATGGACAATAAATAAACATATTGAATCCAAATTTCACATTTACTAAATTTCACAAATAAATCATTCCTTCTAAGAGTCTCAATAATTATTAGAAAGTGATTCTCAAGGTTATCAAAGATTTTATTATACCCAATGATATCAGCAATAAATACCACAAAAAATCATCAAGATATTTCTTGAATACACTGTTTATTTGATCCATATAAACATTGGGTCCATTCATCAATCCAAATGGAATTAATGTACTCCCATAATGTCCATAGTTCATTTAAAGAGTTGCTCTCATAATTTATTCCTTCATTCATCAAAATTAATGATACACAAAAAAGAAGGTCAATCTTTGAAATATATTGGGATCTATGAATTTGATCAATTCATCAATATGAGGCATAGTATACTCATTATTTATTGTGATGGAATTTAATTACCTTCAATCAATTCACATTATCCCGGATCCATATTTCTTCTTAATGAAGTGAATGGGGGACCCATGGAGAAACCCTAGGGTGAATAAGTCCCTAATTACCAAAATCCTCAATTTTTTTCTTATAATCCACTAATTACACTATGGATATTCTATATGGAGTATTTAATATTTGTCTTGAATCATTGGTTAAATAAATGGAAAACTCAACATCATGCTCTGGGGGATGTCCATGTAATTTCTTAAGAAATTCATAAATGTATAACTGTACAATAGGTACATCCACAATTTTAATATTAACATATTTATACATATATTTTATTTTATCTTATTCCACATGAACATCATTCAATAAAGATATAGTGGTAATATCTAAATATGACTCAAATGACAATGTCTCCACTTTAAAGATAATAAATTATACATCCTCCCCACAAATCATAATTTTCTTTTTATTGAAACAAAATTTGCATAAAATATTTAAATAAATTCCTTAACAATAATTATATCTATGAAAATCATAGGTATTATAATTAGGTCTGAAAATAAAGAACATCTATGTGTCATAATGGGGACTATTTTACACATCCTTATTGTGGTGTGACTTCCCCTAAGAGTTTTGACTTAAAATCCCATTTTAAATTAAAAGGGAAATATCTAATTTTATTTTAAAAAAATTTAGATATAAAAGATTTTCAAGTTCCAAAATGAAATAAATAATTATAAAAATTTTAATATAGGATTAATGTACTATCCACCTCGTAATTCTGTACATCCACGAAAATTTTAATGATCAAATAAGATTGGAATTCTAATTTTGGCCTCTTTTGTGGTGGATTTCCTTGATGATTAGGATTTTAGTTTGAATAATTCCCTATTTCATTATAGCTAAAGTAATAAAAACCATTTATTTTTATATTCCCCTTACATTCATGAGATTTTTGCCCCTTATCACCACCCTTGTAATAAACATCGATGTCCTTCAAGCCCTACATGTGATGTTTCATTATGTAATTTTCACATGATGGAAATTGATCTATAATCCCCTTCTCCTTGGGCTCATTAACTTTATCTGGGTACATAGATGACCATTTATTCTCTTTAGTTACCTTAAATATAAAATATCTAAATAATACCTTCTCCATTTTTATAAAACATTAAAATATTTCATTTTATGATGAGAAATTCAGAGAGACGCACACCATTAAGATACATGTCTTAAGCCCCTCAAATAAGTGTTCAATATTGAACTATGTGTTGTAAGTATAAATCAGATAATATTAATGTAACATTGTAAAGGTATTCTCATATTATGCCACACATTATCATTTCTTTTTTTTTTAAGCTACAAGAACTTTCTCTTTATTTAAATTTGTTTCTCGTGAGGGAAATATATGTCAAAGTACATATCCATAAAATATTTTCATTCTATGAATTCAATTTCCGCTTCCTCTGTAGTATTCTAAATCAAGGATCACCATTGATAAGAATAACCTTTGAGACAATACACTACAAGTGTAACCTTTTCCTTTTCACTGAATCATAAGGCCGTATATATATTTTCGCAAGACTTAATCCATTTCCCAAATTCCATTAGATTAGCAATCTTACTAAATTATGTGGACTTATAGCTCATAAAGTGATCGGACATAGGAGAATATCACATTAGAATAGGTTTCTCTATCTAGTCAAGGTAATTTTTCATTACCTAATTAAGTTTCCCTAATATAGCTATAGTTTTCTCAATTATAATACCAAATATATTGGCTTCCTCTGCAGGGAAATATATTCATTGAACATGAGTATTGATACCCTCCTTCCTTCTGGAAACTATTTCTATGTAATGGAATATACTGGATTAGCTCAAAAAATTATGAATTTTATATCATAATGTATAATTACAAATATTTTGTAACACATAGCATTAATTAAAATTTATGCATTGTTAATATCATAATCATAAACATTGTTTTTTTGAGTATATATTTAATTTCAAAACCATTATAATAGACAGTAATTAAAATGAAAATTATACTAAGCATATCCATAAGAATTTTTATACTAGTTGAACCATAAGACCTGTTTTTGCGCATGAGGTGATGATTAGGTTAAGACCAATGCACCATTGTCAATGTTATTACCCCTAGGTACCTCTATTTCATAACCACATTCAATTGAAATATCCAAAAAGGTATGTATTACTTATAAAAACTATATCATATATTCCATACCAAAATTTTAGGATGTTGTCTTATACTTATATTCAGATTTAATCATAATGTTATTCTCAATATTCTATGTTTTCCTTAATCTAGTTCCCATGGTTTCTTCTAAACATTCATTGATACAAACTATAATGACCCTAACCCAGTAACCTAGTGAGAGTGTCTTACTTTTTTACAGTGGCATAAATACAAATGGTAAAATACAGAAGGACTGGTTAATTTAGTAGTTTTGTAGAACCAAATACATACATGATGAACATTTTATATTGCTAATGGAAAATATAAACTACTATATAAAAAAATTTAAAAGAACTGAATCCATTAAAATAGATTCCAATATTTCTTCTTCATATCTAGAGGAAGGGAAAAAATAAGGGTTATATGAAATGCTCTGCAAGGGTTAAGTACAACAGAAGCTATCATGAATTAGAAAGAATAATAAACATGGAAAGAAAAAAACTAAACATTCTATCCATTTAATTACTAACATGCATATAATAATTAGATAATCCATAATCAATATGGAAAGGTAAATAACTGAAAAAACATTCTATATAATTAATAAACTATGAATTATATGAATCTATAGATAATATTATATTAAAAATCTCACTGATTATAATAATTGAGTTCTTAGTGAATGGAATTCTTAATTATTGGACACTATGATATCAAGAATCCAGATACCTTTAATTACAATATTGTTAATAAGGCATATTAAATAATATGGGTTAAAACCCATTTAAAAAATCCAACATATTTTTTTCATGGAACCTATTTAGGCATCAAGGGTATATTTAATTCCAGGCCCCAAAGGTCATATAGGTCCAAACACTTCCTCACTTATCAAAGGATTATTTAATTCATGAATCAATATTCCTTATCATCAAATATCCATATTCATTAAAGGATACAAATTTATCAATATTTCCCTAGAAAATCAAATAACATTCAAAGTAAACACCATATCTAAAATTGTATATGTTTTATAAAATAATAATATCACTATAATGGCATGGACATTTTGGCTTATTAAATTGTTAGAAATCTACTGGTTGAGGTGTCCTGGGAATGTCCAGAGTTGTAGGGTGAAATAATGGAGGATTTTTCAAGAGTTTTAGAGGTAAAAGGGGTGTTTTAGAGGATGATGTAAGATCATTTAAGTATATCAAAAAAATATCTCTGATGGTAGGTAACCAATGATATATCATCCGATTGGTAGATCACCAATGGTGAATCTTCATGGTGGTAGATCACCAATTGTAGATCATCATGGTGATAGATAACTAATGGTAGATCACCCAAGTGGTAGATCACCAATGTTAGATATTTGGTGGTATATATAAATAGTAGATTATCCTAGAGGTAGATCACAAATGGTTGGTCATCATTACTGTAGATCACCAATGTTAGATCTATAGAAGTAGATCTAAAGTGAATCCATTTTTCCAGAAAATTTCCATTTTTCCTTTCTCACATTTTTTTTATGAAAATTGGTTTTAAAGCTGTTAATAATGGAATTTAAATCTATTTTAAATGTGTTCAATTATATACTATTTTCATAAAAGTATCAATAATTTTTAAATATTTACACCATACAAATTGAATGATATCCAAATGTAATGGTCAATTATAACCATGTCTAATCCTTCAAGTTTTGAATTTGATCATTCTAAAGTAAATATATTTCATTTTTTCTATTGGGAATAATTTCCCTTTTGATGGGGGGTTCCCAACCCATCATTACTTGGAGTCATGGAGCCTTGTTTCTGTATTCAATTAAAGTTCCCTGGAGGTGGTTTCCTCTTATTCATACACCCCCAATTTCTAGTAACAAAAGTTTGTGTAATGATAATTTATTAGAGATAGGGGATTCCATTGTTTCTCATTGGCAATAAGATACAGTATGGGCTCAATATTCGGTTATATTTTGGGTACATATTATATACTATGTTAATTAATATAATTAATTGGTTTAATAGAGTCGAATGGGATGGGGAATGTTTCACATGATTTTATATATTATTGATATTTCAATATTAGATTTATATATTTTTGTTGTATCGCTGAAAAATATTTGCATTGGTAGCCCTATTTTTTCAATTTTTATATTTGTCATGATTTCCATGTTGTGTGATTATTGGGACACCATGATAAAAAATGGTTAACCACTTATATGTGGAAAATGAATTGTGGATTGGTTGTGTTGATGAAATTATTTTATAGTGGTTATGTAGTGATGTGTGTGAAGTGGGGATACAATGGAGGTTTTGGTACAGTAGTGTAGTGGGGATATGAAAGTGGAAGATGGATTGTTGGTATGTTGATGTTGGGCTATATATTTTTGTGATATGATGTGTTATGCTAGTATCTCAAGTTGTAATGAAATTGACATGGTTATACTAATGGATTAGAAATTATAAAATGAATTGGAATAAAATATAACAGATCATGTATTGAAATGGTGGGATATTAAATATCAATTAATGGTTTAGATATTGTGTAATGAACTTTCTAATTTAATTAATGTATTTTGGTAACAAAATTTTTTAAAAAAATGGTAAATGAATTAATTGGTAGATAAGATAATTAATGGGTTGGAATATTGGAATTGGTTGGTAATGAAAATATGGAAAATGGTTTAACTTGAAATGAAGATGAAATGTGAATTGTGGATTGTATCTTGTTGTATAGTGTTCTACATCTAGAATAAGTAATAAAAGTTGATAATATTTTGAGTTGGTTGTTACCTTTTTTGTAAACCCCTTGGATGGTCTTGTGTGTATAGATATTATATATACAGTATATTTACATGTCATTTATTAACATGCTCCACACATGTCAAGTACCTATTGTCGATGAAAAATAGTTTTGGGGGTGTTTTCCTGACCATTCTGGTAATAGGATAGATGGATGACCACCCACTCTTCCCCACTCCCTCATCCATGCGACAATGACATGCATGGGCTGTGATTGACTAAAATAAAAGTATCACTTTCATGATATGATGTGATGAGATGTGTTGGCCCTTGAGTATTCGGGAAAGATGAGATGAGGGGTCTTATAGTGGGGGTTATACATGGTTGGGGGAATGAGGTTGATTCCCTTCATGTTAATGAAAAAATACCACACTGGTTATGAGATGTGATTTCATGATATATTCCAAGAGTCTTCATGTTAGATTTGATGTGATGGCCAAGGTGTCTATGGGTACGATGTGATTTTAGGTGATGTGATATAAGGAAGGGGTGGGAGTGCTATAATGTATGTCGTTAGGTTGTGAGAGCATCTAATCAGTGGGAAAGTGGTATGTGATACCCTTCATCTATGTGATTCATATTATTCAATTATACATGGAAGTGTTATTTGGAGTGTAATACATAGTTATAATGAGTTTTGTTAGTATAACAATATATGATACTTTTTGTTCTTCTTATTTCTCATGGGTGCATTCATATACTATTTTGAAATTTGAATGAGAGACTTTAGTTCTGTTACTCAGTATACTTATATTCTCTCCCAATCATATAATACTCTTTTGATATTTATAGGAAGTCTATGTTTACAGTGTTGGACATTACTAGCTCTTATCTTTGAATAGTTGTTGTTTTACTACTTTAGATTTACAATTAGGCATTTACTTTGGTGAATTTTAACTATATCGTTTTTATTTATACATTCATCATAAGATAGTTTTTTTTTCTTTTATTTTATTTCATGGATTTTATTGTTGTCAATTCATATTATCTCCTAATCTTATTTATATTATAGAGGGTAATGTCTCTAGATAATGAGATTTTCATACCCTGGTGATAGTCGGCAAACTGGGGCCAACAGGAGTTGGGTCTTAGGGTTCATTATTTATCTCCTTTCATTTGAGTATCTTTTGAGTTATGAGATGATAGATTTTTATGTTAGGCACAATAAGGATTCCTAGTATTGTTATGAAAGTAGAGTTATTTGACCTTTTTGTGTTACATAGACCAAGGAGAGGAGATTTTATATTCCCCCATGAACCTATTCCTGAACTATGAGATTATTGAACAACCAAGTGAGTTGAATCCACATTAAAGGAAGCGACTTAGTATATGTACATGGATCATGATTACTTGAGTTCTTATTTGAATTATTTGGTTTCGGTTCTGGGAAAGTTGAAATATGTGAAAATGAATAAAATAAAACTCAATAAAATTCTATACTATAAGGATTAAGAGATCCTTGTTTCCCTTTTAGCTATAGATTTTGGTCCTCATATGTGTGTGGCTCAACAAATGGAGGTTCATTAGGAAAACATAGTTTATTGTTGAATGGTTTATTTGGTTTAGGATGATGATAATTGGTCGAAGGAATTGTTATATTTTTAGTGTTAGGATTTGGGTATGTATAAGTGAATAATATACAGTGTAGATATAGAGAGTTGTCTAGAGGATTTTGAGGTCACTTTCAATTTGATCTAGGGATTGATGAAGTACTAGTCCACCTTGGTAGTCAGTCAGATGATAGGAACTACTCATCGGTGGTTGATTTTTTACATTGGTGAGTGAATGTAGGAATATATTTCATGGGTTGACTTCTAGAAGGCATTTTGGGAAGAGTTACTTTCATCGACCATGAAGCTTGTGGAGAGGCAGGATATACTCTCCCTTCATCATAGGTGTATGTCTGTGTGGGAACATAGGATCAAATTTAAATACCTTTTACATTTTTTTCCAGGATCTTTTTCTTGACAAGGACTCTCATGTGAGATATCTTAGGGAGGTACTTCATCCTTCTATATAGAATAAAGTTACTCCATTTACATTTCTTATGTATCTAGAGTTTCAAAATAAGGCATAGGTGATCAATTGGGTGAAATGAGGGGGAGTTTAACCATGAGAGGGGAGCCAATAGGGTTCCTCAAGGAGTAGATCTATTGGTGGTGGGACTCGGGCTTCATGGCCTTTGGGATTTCAAACATTGAGTATTAAGCCATAATATGATTCATTCCATCCTCTTATGAGTTTTATACTATTTTGTTTCATCTATGTGTTACATGTAAATTGAAAATATCAGTTTCTAGAGGCTACTTGGAGACAGTTTGGTATAGGTAGATAGGTTTAACATAATCCTAAGAAGTAGTTACTAGTAAGGAATTTTGATAAGTAGGGGTAGTTGGATTATTATCCAATGAGAGTAGATGTAGAGTCATAGAGTTACCTCATAATGTCTTTTATACGTAGGGAACTCAAAATGAGTGTGTTCATGGAGGTGGTTGTCAACAAAAATTCATAATAACTAGGTTTGGTCAGTTGCAAACACTGAGGGAAGCAACACCAGAGGGAAAAAGAACATTCTATGTGTGATTAGTTTTTATTTTACCCATGTTTTTTAATTTTTTTATTTATGATATTTTAGATCTATTTCTTAACCTCTAGAGTCTGTGCCCTATGACTATATGTAGAGAGGGTTCTCGTGGCCTTGGTGGTGACTATTTTAGTCAGAGGCTTGATAAACATTTTTTATATGTGCTGAGGTTGTGTATAATGATGGGGAAAAATATTTCATGTGTGTTTCTTTTCTTACATAATTTGTAGCCATCCTATTGTATCATCAACATTTACTGGATAAATTCGGTTTGTGTTGTAATAAAATGCTTACATAGGGGAGTCATTTTCTTATATATGGATGGAAAATGTGTAGTTTTCATTGGTAAGTGAGGTTTTCATGTGTATAATAGATAAATGAAGTGACTTAATTATTTGATATATGATGTTTTTACATAATTATTAGACACTATGATAGTGTGGATCCCAAGATTCATTGGGGAGTTTCTAGTTATTTTACTCTATGAGGTTGTGAAACTAAATCTTGACATGATATTGAGTTTCTAATTGACATGCAGCATAGTGATTCTCTAATTTTGATAGATCCTTATTATATGGAACTTTATGAGTTGTGGTATTTGATTATTTATACAGATGATCTAATGAAGATGGTTTTTTTCTAGCTCAAATTTAGTCCATGGGGTTCTATAGTGTTATTTCCTAAAATGGTGGATGGTTGTTTGAGTTTTTGAATTGACAGCCAATGATTGAACTAGGTGATGGTCAAGAATCACTATCATATTCTGAGGATTTATGATATTCTCAACCTTTTTTTGAGGATCTAGTTGGTTCTCCATAGTTTATCTTTAGCCTAGATATCATTGGTTAAGTGTGAAGGATGGAGATATCAAGAAAAGTGTCTTCGGATGATGGTATGGTAACCTTTAGTTCATGGTAATTCCTTTTGGTTTCATTAACATAACATTTTTTCAGGACATTCATGAACAAAATGTTCTCTTAATTGCTAGAATTGTTTGTAGTTGTGTTCATTGATGACTTACTGATCAACTCAATATCGAAGGAATATCATGTCAATCATCTTAGAGTAGTTTCATAGTTACTTTTACATCATCATCTCTATGGAAAGTGGTAAAAGATTATGTATTTTATATGGTATGTGGATTTACTTGGCATGTAGAGTCAAATCATGGTGTGGCAGAGGACCTGTCAAAGGTCAAGGAAGTTGTTTCTTAGGTAGTACCCAAAAATATGGTATGGGTTTGTTGATTCATTTTTCTTGTGGACTATTATCAGAGGGTTGTTCCTGATTTCTCTCGATTTATAATCTCATCGACAACATTGACCTAGAAGGACCATGATTTCATGTGGACGAATCAATTCCAGAGAGTGTTTGGTTACTTGAAAGGTAAGTTGGTTATTACTTTAGTGATTTGGTTTCCTGAGGATGGTGTGATGTTTGAGGTGTTTTGTGATGATTCCTATCTAGGATTGGGATACATGTTGATGCAGTAATATGTCATGATCTCTTATGTGTCTAGTTATTTACATCCCCAGGAGAATAACTATTCCACCCATGATATAGAGTTACTAGAGATTGTTTTTTCACTCAAATTTTAGTAACATTACCTCGTTGGGGAGTGTCTTGTGGTTATTACAAATAAATAATGTCTGAGGTATATTTTTTCTCATCTTGATCTAAATCAATGATTGGGGAGTTAGGTGCAGTTTTTTTAGGATTAAAATTTTTGAGATCGACTACACTTTAGGAAAGGTAAGGTTGTGGTTGATGATATGATAAAGAAGTCATGGAATGATGTTGTTCATGAGTTTGGGGATTCTTGGAGGGAAATAGAGGAGTTATTACCCTTGAAAATGGATGACAAGTCAATTGATAGAGGAGGTTACATGATTTAGATGTTGGGGTGTTTTCATTTGATAAGGTTTGTGGAGAAGTCATCGTAGGGAGACTCAAAGGTAGAGGTGACGCACAATCTCTTTTTCCATGGTGATGATTCTGAACGATAGTCAGAGTATTTTTATAATAGGATGGTCTTTTAGGAGAGGATGTTATTTCTAGTAGCGACGCACGATGAAGTCCTTCATGAGTTTCATATATCACTTTTATAAGTACAATTGGGAGTTTGAAAGATATAATATAGATTGAGGGGACAAATTTTTTAGTCTAGGATGAAATGAGAATTGTTAGATTTTATGGGTTTTTATTTTGTTTATATAAGTTAAAGACTTAGTAATAAGTTATTGGTGTTTTTTGTAGTTGTTGGACTTCCCGAGTGGAAATGGGGTGAAATATTAAGGGAATTCAACAAAACTTTTCTCCAATATCTAGAAGTTTGTGATTTTATCTCAGTAATCATGGACCATTTGTTGAAATCATATCACTTAATAATGATTAAGGATTCCGGTGTGGTGGATGTTTTGGAAAAAATGTATATGGATAAAGTAATGTGGCATCATAGAGTCCCATGGTCCATTTTTTTAGATCAGGTTGTATATTTTAGATTGAGTCTAGAAGGTATTGCAGCATTCTTCTAGCACCTAGATACTCCTCATTACATCTTTACACCCTCAGACGAATGGGCAGACAAAACAAACTATCCATACACTGGAGGACATATTTTGGGTGTGTGTCATAGACTTAGGTTAATCAAGGTCATTAAACCTACACTAGGTTGATTTTGATTATAATAATATATATCAATTATCCAATGAAACGGAACCATATGATGCATTTTAGGTTATCTATGTGTCTCTCTTTAATGTTGGCATGTGATTGGGGAATCTATATTTTTTTCCCAATGTAGTGTAGATCATTACAGGAAGGGTTCAGTTAGTTAAAGAGAAGATTAAATATGCCAAATATAAGAATAATTCTTATGTTAATCATAAGAGGAGGCCCATGAAGTTTGAGTATAGAGACCATGAGTTCTTGATGGTTTCTCCTTGATGTGTCCATCAATATTTTGACAAGGTTATTATGCTCTTTCCTCGGGTTTTGGGCCCTTTGAGGTGTTGGGGAACATTGGTTAAGGGAGTCACCAATTTCTTCTTCCACCATCACAAGACATTATTGATGAAATCTTCCAAATCTATACGATATATCAGTATCTTCATGATGACTTTTATGACATTGATAGGTAATATTATGATATTATGGATGAAGTGATGTTTATGGAGCAGCTAGTAGAGTTCTAAGATCATTTACAGAAATTTCTTTGAGGTTGGACCATTCCATTTGTTCCTGTGATGTGGAGGAATGGTGGCATGGAAGAGTGTACTTGGTAGTTTGAGACCGAATGCATGACCAATACTTAGAGTTATATTGACATTATTTTCATTGTTTTATTTTTATTTCACGATTTTATATTTGAACATTCTATTTGATATAAGATGTAATTCTTCATTGTGGAACTGATGTGTGATTAATGGGTCAATGCATATGATAAAGGGAAACCGTGTTCCCTAATCAAGAAACATAACACCTTAACATAATTAAAACCATATAGATGAGTCATTCAAACCTAATTGAGATATTTTATTGACATATGAGATGGCATTCCATTAATTATGTTCTTAGGGATCTTATTTTTATTGGTAGTGATAGTTTTTTTATTGGGTATATGTGGGGGTCCAACAGGTTTTTTATGTGGTGATGTGCATGATGGGATGCTTGTCACTAGAGTTTTTTATTGGTCGAGGTATTCCAAATATAATGATATCCTTGAAATTTATCTCAAGGGATTGTTGTTTGGAAATTTTCTATATTTAATTCTGAGTTGGTTTTGAATTCTCAAGTGTTATAATATTTTGAGATTATTTTTGTGTAATGTTCTAGACCTTCTATCCCATTAATTTTCTGGAATTCAAGTGGTTGAGGTGTATAGGGAAATCCATATGTGTTGGTTGAAGTAAGAGAGGATTTTTAAGTGTTTTGGAGGAAAATGGGTGTTTTACAGGATGATAGTGGGTCCTAGTGGTAGATCTCTAGAGGTAGATCACCAATAGTATATAATCATATTTTTAGATCAATAATGGTATATCATCTTGGCAGTATATCAAAAAAGGTAGATCATCTTTGCGGTACAGCTCCAACGATAGAACATCATGGTGGTAGATCACCAACGGTAGATCTCTAGAAGTAGATCCCAACAATAAATAATTTTTATAGTAGATCGCTATTATTATATCCTCATATCAGTTGATCGCCCATGTTAGATCCACACTAAATATTATTTTCCATAAATTTTCCTGTTTTTCCCTTTTCATGCCATTGTGGATGTAAAATGGTTTTAAATACATAAATAATGTAATGTAAAATAATTTCAAAGGTGATAATCATTTATTATTTTTATTGAAATCCCATATACTTTTTAAATATTTACACCACATGGATCTGAAGATATCATACATTAATGGTCAATTAAATCCAAATCAGATCCTACTAGTTTTAGATCTAATTTTCAAAAGAAATTTTTTTTCCTTCATTCCTTTGTAAATAATTTCTCTTGAGATGGTCGGTTCCAAGTCCTTTTTTTCCTTAGAGTCATGGAACCCTGTTTTTGTAATATGTTAGATTTCCCTATATATGTGGTTTCAACTTATACATGCACCCCCTTTTTTATGTAACATGTTTTTGTAATGTTTCTTTCATCAAGGCTAGGTATTCTTCTATTTCTCATCAATTATAACATGCAATAGGGGTTCATACTATAGTTATCTATTACGAAGACTGTATACACCTGATTAATGAGGACAATGCATAGTTTAATTTAATTAAAGTGTAAATGGAATGTTTACTATGCTTTTATAGCATTTTGATATTTCGATATTTGATCTATCTATGATTGTTGTGTCATTGAGAATCATAATTTTTGGTAACCCCATTTTTTCTATTTTTAAAAATATTTTGATACCCTTTTTGTTTTATTATTGTGACACTGGTGTTAATATATTGATAACTACTTATTCTTGGCTAATGGATTAGTTTCCCCAATATATTTGTCTTTAGAAATAACTTTCTTCAATAAATAATAGGAATTGATTGAAATTACATATGACTAATTTGGAAAACAAAATGAGTGTGGTTCAGAATATGTTTGATGGAGATTATGTGTATTGTGGATTGGTTGAGATAATGTAATGATTAGACTATGTTTATTTGGTGGGTGTCTCTATCGGTAATATGATGGTGGATGTGATGTGGTTGTGTAGGGGGCTGTAATGGCTGTTGTGGTGTGGTTATGCAAGGGGTGCGAAAGTGGATAAATGCTTGTCGGTATATGGATGTTAGGAATTCTATTACTATGATATGATGTGTTACATTAGTTCCTCATGTATTATTAGAATTAACATGGTTTTTCTAATGGGATGTAAATAATTAAATGAATTTCTAAAAACTGTAAAAGGATGTGTATCTAAATGGTGGGCTGTTAATTATGAATTAATGAGATGAAAATTCTATAATGAACATGTTGTTTTAATTGAAGTGGGTTAATAATTGAAATCTAAAAATTAGGTTGGTTAAGTAATTAATGGGTTGATTAGTGAATTAATGCGTCTGAATAATGAAATTGTTTGGTTTTGAAATTATGGAAAATGGTTTAACTAGAAAGGGAGATAAAATGTGAATTATGTGTTGCGGCTTACTGTGTTGTGTCCTGCATTTTGAAGTAGCAGTGAAAGTGGATAATTTTGATAGTTGGATTATACCATTTTTGTGAACCCCTAATTTAGCCTTGATTTTATTTCTATTATATATACACTGTTTTTTCTTTTGATTTCTTTAAATTACCCACCTATTTCAAATACTTAGTTTTGATGACTAGTAGTTTTGGGGGTGTTTTCACAATATCTGGATGATAGGATGGATGGATGGCCACCCACTCTTCCCCACTACCTATTCCATGTGATGATGACATGAATGGGATATTATGGATAGAAGTCAAAAGTGAAACAGTCATGATGTGATGTGATGTGATTTTATAGCCTAGGTGTCTTCAGGAAATATTTGATGAAAAGGATTATGGTGGGGGTTCTGCATGGTATGAGGAGTAAACATTGTTGATCTCATCCATGTTCCTGATACCCTACTACACTGGTTATGAAATGTGATGTGATGTGATCACCCAAGTTACCTCAGGTGAAATGTGATATGATGTCCCTGGTGTATGTTCGAGGGATGTGATGTTATGTTATATAAAGGGGTGAGTGAAAAAGTAAATATGTCATCGGGGTGTGAGAGAGGATAATTAGTGGGAATGTGATTAGGGGTACCATTCATAAATATAATTTATATTAGGTTATTATACTTGGATGAATTATTTAGTGAGTGAGATATGATGACAATGGGTTCGGTTAGTATACCTGTATAGGTGTTGTTTGGTTCTACTATTCTCTCATAGGTTAAGTAGTATGCTCTTTTTACCTGTTCATAAGATACTTTTGGTTTTCCAATAGAGTTTACTTGTATTATCACCCTACAAAAAATAAAAATATTTTTAGGTTTCTAGGAGTACTATGTAGAGCATTATGTACATTACTATCTCAGATATAGGGATATTGTTGCATCACTTCTTTAACAGTTTTTTGGGTATTTACTTTGGAGACTTTTATCTATATCAGTTTATATATACATACATTGCGGTATAGTTTTTGAAAATTCTTATGTCCTGGAGTTTCTTATAGTTGATTAATATTATCTCCTGATCCTCTTTATATTATATAGTGTAATGCTTACCATACAAGATTTTTTTATTCCCTCAGTGATAGTCATTAACACTGGGCTTACTAGAGGTGGGTCTCTATAGTCATTTTTTCTCTCCCCTCAATACGGTATCATTGGAGGGGGAGGGTTTTGACATATCCATCAAACAAGAATATGGGAAAACGTAAATTTAAACATTAAAAATTATGAATTTATATGTATTCATGTTAAACATGTAAATATTGTATTATATACACCACAACAATGTGAATAGTTTCAAATTAACAAATATATCTCAATGAAAAGGAAATTAAGTTGAAATTCATTATAATAATCAAAACATTAAATTGATAATTAATCAAAGAATAGATTATGTGCATCAAATGTAAATAAACGTATAAATAATTAAATAAAATATAATATAATTAAATGTTATTATACATATAATCATATAATATTAAAGGAAAATGAATAATTAATATAACCCAATGAAAATAAATTTAGTAATCAAATCCTTAAGCACTTGGTAAATTTCATGTAAAATAATGTTTGATGAAATAATTACAATTGAAGTATAAAATCACAATAATTATTAAATAAAAATTATATAAAATTTTGGAGCCATTATATATATCATATAAAGTAAATTTGGTGCATAACATTACAGTATACCTCAATGAAGGGAAATTGAGATGAAGTCCCTTACCTTAAGGTTAATTTTAGTTGAACATGCTTTAAACTCAAATATAGTGGTTTTAAACATGTTATTAAATTATAACAGATCCATATTAATATTTATAATATCATATATGATCCTTTAATAAAATATTATTACCCATTTTTAATAATATTTCATTACTTTCATTATTTCGGGTGTTAATTGCCTTGTTTTCTCATATGTGCTTTATCATTAAAGATATGGTTCTTGTCAAAATTATATAGTTTTATTATATCTATAATTATAATAATTACATAATTTTAATATTTATACATTAATTAATACCAATCATAAGATGTGGTTTTCGGAAATGAAGTATGCTATGATCATGTAAGCAGTAGGTCATACATATGAATGAGTAACATTCCCATTCTTCAACAATCATTACGGAAAGGAGGTGATTAATATTTTATCATTAAATAATGACAATAATATCATAAATAATATATTATTTATTTAAATATAATCATATATATCATTCTTGTGGTATGTTAAGGAAATGATATTAACATCGCTTTGTGAAGGTAGTAGTCTGCATGTACACGAAAGATGTTATCATCTTTTTGTAACAGAAAGGGTAAGAAATAAAACAAAATATTTTTTTTAATAATGATAAATAAGTAAATAATATAATAATATTTCATTTATATCACATATATTCCATAACTTTATCCTTATTACCTTCATGTAAATCATTTTTGACAATGGAACGTTTCACAATGAGGTACTCCGTCGTACACACAAGCGTTGTTGTCATATCTCTGAAAAAATGGAAAGTAAAAAAGGTATATATAATATAATGACTAAATAGGTATAATTATGTTATAAATAACATATATATAATTTATATCCATCATAATACCCACCCATTATAGATGGAAATGGAAAAATAGATGGCATCGGTTCACGAAGTGGTAGTTCGCCGTACATGAATAAGGACTTCATAACCAATTTAGTGGAAGTTGGGATGGTTGTAGGTAATGAAAATAACATAAAAAATATTAGTTTATGGATCAAACTTATTTTAATATATCATCATGGTTTAATAAGAAATGGGTTATTTAGAGGATGAAATAAAATAAAAACTCTCATTGAAGAACATTACCTCCTCTTCGGGCAACCTCTTTTGGTTTGCACCAAAATTCGTTCTAGGTTGAGTTTATAACAAAAATAAAGAGTATAGGATGCGTTTATTTAATATTTAATATAATTAGGATATGTATTGGCAGAACCAAAAAGTTTTTGAGGTATGAAAAAGGGAGGAGAGTGAGTGAAGTTTATAAGTGAGGTGTCTGGCACACTTGTGATTTTTTGGAAAGAAAATGATGTACTACCATTTTTCACATATAAAAAGGGAGAAAATGAGGTATTATAGAGACTTATACATTATATTGTTAAAATATGGTCATTAAATATATTATATACAAGTTTATCAATCATTTAATCCCTGAAATCTTTAGTTTGACCCCCAGAAAACCCATTTTTACCTTAACCGTAATAAATATTTTTTATAATGTTAACAATTCATTATGGTAAAAAATTAAGTTTACCTTATTAGATAAAATATATTTTTATGATTATAAATAAGGAATCTTTTTATACAAATTAAATTAATATAAGTGAAAAAATTAAATTTAAAATTAATCCCACAGATGTGATGAGAAAGTTGGCTTTCAAAGATAAAAGTTTCAAAAGATTACAATGTTTTCATAGCAAAATTCTATATAAAAATGATTTTAATGACCTAAATTGGATTACAATATAAATATTATATATATATATATATGTTCTAATTTTACATTAAAAATAACTCACGATGTTATTTGACATTATAATTAATTAAAGTGAAATTTTATTTTTCAATTAAAATTCAATATTTTTCCCTATTCATAGAAAAAGAAACATTTAAGAAAGATCCCAAAAATTCATCCTAAGATAATTCAGATATTAGGATTTAAAAATTTATTTATCTTTTATAAATGAATGTTTATAAAAGGTTCAAAAAATAATTTTAAATTATGTGTGTGAAGTGCGACTAAACTGTTTTTTGAAAAAATACGGTTTTTAAAAAAAACATTTCATTTTCATTTAAATGATTATTTTTTTATTTGTAATTAATATATAACAAATGTATATGTGTAAAATTTATATTCTTAATAATTTAGTTATTTATATTCATAACCAATAATTTAATGGTTATGTAATAATGGTTATGTTTAGATAATATTTTAATGGAGTATCGTGTTTTGTTTAAACCCATTGTTTCATGCATCACAAGCTATTGCATAAATTATATTTATTCTTTAAAAAACTAATTTTAATTTATTTTTATATTACAATTTAAATATTTAATTAAAATAAGATCTTGAAAATAATTTTTCAGTGAAATTTTATTTATGTTCTAAAATATTCAACATGGGCTTTCTATAGTAAAAATATCATTTAAAAATATGTAATTTTACTCCTTAAATTATTATTTTAAAAAAAATTTGTACACATTGAGGTATCACTTCAATTATAAAAGTTATAGTTTTTGGTAAAAATTATATTTTCTATTATTAATTTAAGATAAATTATTTTAATAAAATTTCCCAATAATTAAAACTATAATATTTTTTAAACCATGAGTTCCAAAATTAACATATTTATATAAAATTAAAATTATAGAATTTATACAGTTTTCATTTGAATGAAAATTCCTAATATATGAAGAAAAACAATATTATTGAAAATACACTTTTAAAACATTAATTATTCTTAATCTTATTTTGTATGAATTTTTAATTAATTACAAATTTTTTATTTACTAGTGTTTCTATTATTAGAAAATTATCATAATAATATCTACCTAATATATCAGGGCTCATTTTAGTATGGTGATTCATGTGCAACATGTTATCAATTATACTGTTAATTTATAGAAAAATATATTCCCAAATCTATGGGTGTTATACATAGGCCTTCTTAAAAATAATTTTTAGGTTTTAAATTAAATTCCACATATATAACCTATCTATCACTACATAAATCACCTAAATCCCATGTTATTTCTTCTTTGTATTTCACCTAACTTTAGTTTCTAATGAAATTTTCCATATTTTAAATTATAAAATGATCTCACTTTCACCCATATAAAACCACACTTATCCTTCAAAATTCATTTGTTAATTTATCAATTTTACCTCTACTAGATCTCTCATCCATATTGATAGTCCCTAGTTACAATAATGTGCTCAAAATCCTCTATTTCTAAGAGGTGTTTTAATGATTATTTAAGTTTTCAACTTATGTATTATCCACTCAATAACATATTCATCTTTATCTTTCTCATCAACCACATAAAAACCCAATCTAAACATAATAATATAATTACATAAATATCATTTTTATAATGAAATATAAAAAATTTAATGGAACAACAATTATATATCTCCCAAAAATCCATTGGAAAATGAAATAGTCCCATGTGTTATATAAGGACTACCACCTTCCTGAATGACGTATTTTGTTTTTCTTAACTACCCAACATGAATGGTTATAATAATGCATTTACAGACTAAAAAATATATATATGCGATGATTTAGATTCTATAAAGATAATATGGCAATTTAATTAATATATAACCCCTTATTAATATACCATATTTTTGTTAAATATTACCAAAACACGATCGTTTCTAATTTCATCACCACATATCAAAACAAAAAAAATATTGTATAATTAAATTAGAAATTAATAAATAAATATGAATATTTTAATCTTTTAAATTTAACAACAATTTATATTATGAATATTGTTTTTTAATAATAATATAAAATTTAAGAATCAATATAAAATGAGTCATTTGTAGTTGTAAATTAAGAGCAAAATGTTCTTCATAGATTCAATTCTCACAACCCAAAGCCATTCCTTCCATAAAATGAAAGTGTGACTACATAAACCAATAAAACAAAGTTATTTCACTACCAGGAATAATATAAAAATGATGAACATAGTGTTGAAAAATGAGTATATGCGTCACCATTACTTAAATTTAAAAAGATAATTAAATCCACTGATATATGAAGATGGAAAATAATAATAACAAAATATATAATATATAATAAGTGATTAGAATTATAGAAAATGAATGTTTAAATATTGATTAAGATTCTTATATAATTTATGAACATGTTTATGCTTATTATATAGGATGTTAAATCACATTAATGGATGTTTGGAAAAAAGGTACGGGTTTTGTCTCAATTGCCATTCATTGAGGCATGTTTTCATATTAGGAAAATATTATTGTTATTTACAGTGCATGTTGATATAGTTAATATTTTCAAAACATTTACACTCAGTTAAATATTTTAAATCCTATTAATATCATATTTTAATGGTAATTATCATAGTTTTAGGATTTTTTAATGTTCTAGGATAAATTATTAAAGTGGATAAAGTATGGAATCTATACAATTTTTTATAAATTTTATAGTTGTGATATATAACTTTTCATTACAATCCAATTTTAAATAAATATATTTTCTGTATTCTAAGGATATTGAGATTTATTCTATACCTTAGACCAAGAGATTATTAAAACTATACAAGGACCAAATAATTCAGGAAAATTGGAAACATTTTTTTGAGGACATAATTTACCAATACAAATTTAATGTGTAATGTAATAGGATAAAAGACATAAAATTATATTATTCTAGTGATCAATAAAATATAACTCGTATTAACACATAAATATTTATTTTTATAGAAAATATGTTATTTGAGGTAGATGATTGACACATAAAATTTAATAAAACTCAACATTCTCCTCATAAATAAAAAGTAAAATTTAAAATTTTCAATACAAAATTTTCCAAAGCTATCCATTAGATTTTAAATTCTTATGGAAGAAATAAAATAATATTTCAAAATATCAATAAGACTCATTTTGGAGATCTAACCTTATATTATATGTAAATAGAACCATCTATTGAAGAAGAATGTTTGGGGGGGGGGGAATGAGACACCCTATCCCTTATAAATGTATACCTCCAATCTCTATTAAATATTTTAATTTTAAGATAGAATTATTTTTTAATTTATAGTAGAATTTTTGTTTGTTTTTTTATTTCAATATTTTTAATATATTCTTCTTCTAATTATCTCATGATTTTTTTCACTTTTATGTTCATCTTCTATACCACTTTAATAATAATGTTGGTGTGTAAATAACCCCAGTCTTTCCCATGGTAGACATTTTTCTAGGTATTTATAATTATTTCTCATTAATTTTTCACATTTTTATTCTGTTTTTTAGTGAGGGAGATAGGAGTTTTATGGGTTGGTTTAGAGAGCATACACAACTCCTTGATATAACTCTAAAACCCATTTTATTATCTACCAAATAATCATTACCTAACTCTTCATGGTAGTTCCAATCATATGATGAAGTTTAGTATGTTCAACGGGTGAAACATAATACAATGGAGTTGGGTCTTGAAAGGCGTTATGCTCTCAATTAAGGTGTGTTCCTAATTTTTTATTATTTGAGGAAGTGAGGTTTGGTTGGATGAATAGATTTATAAAGAATAATAAATTACACATTCAATATAGGGATTAGTTTTATAGGATTTTTAGGATATAAAATAATATAATATTTTTCAAATAATAATGAACAATGAAGGCACCTATGCAATTTACCCTAAGAAAAAGTTCATTCCTACTAACTGAATTTATTATTTCTATATTTTCATTTCAATTTTACTTTTTTCTTATATTTTAAATCTTAAACCCCACATATTTTAATTATTAATAAAAGTTTTAATTAATACCAAATCACTCCAAGTTAAATTATCCTGGTCATCCACTATGTTTCACTAGGTAATATAAATAATTTCTTTTTTAACACCCCATGACAGGTGTGATTTAAAACATGGTGTTGTTTTAAGGGTGTCAAGTAGTATTTAGTGTAATATTTCATTTTCAAATTTTATAAATACAAATTAATATATTAAATAAAAATAAAAATAAAAAAATTGTCCATGAAGAAGCCATACAGAACCTTGGGAAATATAGAATGTCTAGGTAAATATATACATTCATCTTAGAAGTAGTAGATTAAGAAACCTAAACCAAAACCTAAAATAATGGTGGAAGGTATTTCCACACCCAATTTTTTAACAACGAACCCAATGAGGCCAAAAAGAAGTTACTAATGGAATTTATATTTGTATATCACACTCATATATGGATAGATAATATTCCAAAAGGCAAAATTCTTATTGATATACTTATTTGACATGAAATGTTTTTAGAATAATCCTGGAATCTTGTTTTGGAAGGTAACCTCCAACTTGATCTCCCCATATTTGAAAAACTAGTAACCTTGTATTTTTATTTATCCCTTGAAGAAGAAAAAACACAAGTAGTAGAACTTGTAGAAAATTTAGGGGAGATTTGATTCCTACATCCATCTACTACTACACCATCTCCAAGAGTAAATTTCAACTAATGAATAACTTGTAGTCAAACCTAATTTTTCATTTAATATTTTCTTGAACTCAATTTCGGTTAATTTTATTTAAATTTACATAATAATTAACACCACCAATTTGAATTTTTATTATTTTACCATCACTTCAACTACCTTAGAGAATAAAAGAGATTATGCAAATGCACCTTGTGAGGAACAATTGAATCTCCCTAATCTGATTAAATAATTTTTGTAGGTATAAAATAAATAATTCCATATGTCTTTGTAAAAAGAAATAAACTTTCATACACCTTTAATGGAAGGATAACATTTTTCATGCTGATTATTTTTTCTTGAATCCACTTAAAAATGAAATTATAAGTAAAATTCCCCTTAATAAAAATATGGATGTACCAGTATAAAATGAGAAGTCTCTAGATGATGTTAATAAATTCTATGAGGTCGAGGCCAGAGAAATGTAGGAGGTCACGTCTTTTTTAATTCTCCCACCATATGAGATATACTATATTGAAATAAGCATAGAACAGTTTCATTATATCAATGGGTTCCTCCATAACTAGTCTTAATTGATTTAGGTTGGTTGGAAAATAAATTAGTGGTCCATGAACCTGAAACCACACTCAATTTTAGATTGGGGATAAATAATTGTATCACTAAGGGAAGAAAATCCTTAGCGCCTTTCAGGGGGATTCACCGAAAATATTTCCCTTTTTCTGTATATTTTTTTGTTTATTTTTATTTATTTAGATTTTTAATTTTTTTTGTTTTTCTTTATTATTTCATAATTGGAATACACTATGATGATGACTCTAGGATTCCATTATAAAATAATTATTGGTTTTATCTTTCATTCCTTTTTTTCTGAAACACTTACATTATAAGTTTTTTGAGATTAAATGAATGGATTGTTAAATCCTATGTATAGGGGTGGTAACCTATTTAATAAATTTTTTATGTGTTTCTTTTTGTCATGTTTTTTTATGAATTTTCATGATTTTTTTTAATTTTTATCATTTTTTTTAGTTAAAACATTGAGCATTACAGGCTATCATTCCTTGGGAAAATATCACTTCTGATTGAAATATATTAAAAAACATTTGAATTTTTCAATTTTATCTTATTTATGATAACGTTTTTCTATTGTTTTTGTTAAATTTTATGTTTTGGAACTAATAAAATGTCTATAAATGTAAAAACATTTAGTATAACAAAATTTATAAAACAAGGAAACTAGGATTTTAAGTATTTATAAAGTAATTTCTTTATTATCAAAATGAACATATCAGGAACCAACCAAGAATAAATTCATATATGAACTTTCAAACTACAGTGAAATTTTTAATTAGGATCCCATAATGAATCTATGAGACATTAGACACTTAGTGTGTTGGTAAATATATTTTATTATACAATCTAATAAACGAATTTAACCTGACATGATTGGGGAAAAATTCAATAAGTTCCAAATTGTAAAAAACTTCATTCATTTGAGTGAGGGGATATTTAATGCTAGATGAATAATGTGAAAATTGACTTATAATAATTTCATTTGGGTTGTATCATGGATTTGTGAAATAGAGATTTATTTTAAGAAGCATTGGAAAGAGGAATTTATGATATTTCTACCAGATAAGAGGATAATCCCCCTAAATTCTATTCCCTTTACAATCATTGAACACGAAGTAGGGATTAATTTTATGAGGCATAGTGGATTGAAATTTTAAAGTAGTCATGATATTAAATGCAATGAATAAATAAATAATTTTTTAATTTTATAGAATCTGCATTCGAACCTAGGTAGTACATATATTTTCATTAGGTTCAATTCATTGAATTTCCTAGGAGTGAAATGCTTAGGTGTAGAGAATTTTAATTCCAATATTTTCAATAATTTTACATTAATTTAAAATTTTTAAATACCACTATTATTATATCTCAAGGGTAATTATCATTGATTTACGTTTTTTGAATGCCATGATTTAAATTTTCAAATTGGATTAATTAAATTTTTTTAACTATTTTTCATCACTTTTTGATTTCATCTGTAACATTATTCATTGTAATACAAATTAGGAAATTATTTTTTAGGGTTATATGAGTGTTGGTATTAAGATTTATTATAACAAACCAATTTGGGTCAACTTGAATGGCCACCCATGTTGGTCTGCCACATGGTGTGGTACATAAAGAACTCTAAGTCTCATGTAGAACTAAATAAAAATTACATTATAAAATGGAAAAAAGGAATACATAACAATAATACAAACAAATTAAATCAACACTGACCAAACCATAAAAATAAATCAAGAGAAACTAAACAAGTCTCCAAGTTACTATATATCACTACTAATCTATATCACTATAAAGGTTATTGAGGAAAAGGGAACCTTGCATGCTACACAATGCACTTCACTTTCCTAAGAATGAAAAAAAGGTTCACAACCAGCTAAAAGAAAAGGTATGTTGTGAGAACAAATACCAGTTGGATACCACCAAAATATATATAGATGTTATAATATTAAGAATGCACAATTTCTTGATTTAAATAAAAATTATGATTATAATTTACTTTTATAAATATAACCATTTGTAAACATTAATTTTTTCTAAAGAAAAATAGGTAAACTAAACATCTGGAAAAACAATCCATGACATAAACGATCATGTAATAAACCCTGTATGAAAGAAAAATCATTCCATTTGGTATCTAACCTATGGGAATACATACTAGACATAAAATAATCCTAAACAAAGAATAAGTTGTTTCCAATAGATATTCAGACTTTCAACTATCTGTTGATATCACAAAAGTTACTTCTTGTGGTGCATCACACACTAGGTTCACCTATATACATTTCCCTAAGCACCCAGTGTTCCCAATGAGGTAAGTCTATCCAAAACCATTTCTAAAATCCAAAATCACATTTAATAAAAACCATTTTTTCAATAAAAATACATTTCAATAAACAACCCAAACAGATCAATAAGAACACATTGAAATTCCAAAATTAGAAACACTTGCATTGATAAACATACCTTAATAATTATGGAAACCTGAGTACCTTCGATAATGGAGATAAAAAAATGATGGATCATCCTTTGAAAAAAAGGCATGAAAAGTAATTCCTATGTATCAGTGGAAAACACTAATTGATCAAAAATCTGAAACACAAACGTAACTAACACGGCTTCCTCAACTAAAAGAAATTAAAAGAAGAAAAAAATGCTTACTTGGATATATATTTTAACCACCATAGGAATCAAATGCCAAAATGATCAATACAGAAGGAGGGTGCTCACCCAAAATCACTATAAGGTTTGAGAGGAAATCTCAAGCATGGAATCATAAAATATTCAGTCATGCAACTTGTTCACGTCAATAATCCCTTTCATTGTGTAAAATATCATGAATAAAAAAAATCCTCTGATAAATGCATTACCTCAAACTAAATTAGAACCTAATAGATTCATGATATTTAAAGGTTTCAGAACCTATAACCTTTTCAGGACCTACATGAGATTCATGGAATCTACCCTATAATATATTCAGTCATGTAACCGATTCAAAATGTGAATGATCCCAGAAATAAATACACAAACTAGTTTTCTAAATAAATCATATGAACTAAAAGATAAGGCTCTCCATTTTAAAATAGATATCCCTAAATAGTTTTAAACATTTAAACTTAGACTCCATTAATTAAAAAACCTATATACACAGACAAAAAATTCATTTATCATAGAAAATTCTCTATTTTTCATAGAATCCAAAAATACACCCAAACCAAGAGATACCATAAAAAAAGACCAAGCTTACCTAATGGAAGGAAATAGGGTGTTATAATCTCCCAACCTTAAAAAAAATTTTGTCCCAAAAAATACCTCAAGATCCCGAACTTGTAGAAAGTGGAGGCTATTCCTGCCTCTTCAGTAATTCCAACTTCTATATCTCATTGTTATCTTGTATGTACTATCATAGTAACTAAGACAAATGAATCATTTTACCCTGAAGCACCTTCTCTCAGCAATCCATAATTTTAACTGATTGTTAAACCATTGTAATTTTAGGCTTCAGATTGACATTCTCCCATTCAATCACATGGGATAGATCAAGTTGATACCTAATCAGCTGAGAAACATGAAAAATGACATTTACAGAAGATAGAAGAGATGGTAAGTCCATCCAAAGGGCCACATTTCCCAATCATCCAATAATATCAAAGGGGGCCACAAACCTCTGTGCTATATTACCCTAGTTACCAAACTGATGATGTCCCAAAAAAGGTGAAACTATAAGAAATACCTGATCAACAAACTCAATATGAATTTTCCAAAAATGATATTCTACATAATATTTCTGATGAATCCATGTTGCGATCAATCCCTTTCATATCAACTGAAACCTCTCCATAATTTTCTAAACAAGACTCAGCCAAACTAAGGACCTCTCTCCCAACTCTTCCTAGTACAAGGTATATCTACATAACCACCGATAAAAATCATATAAGGGAACAATTTTGATCAAGGACCAATAATCATTGTTTCTAGATAACTTGACAAAAAGAAAATCCATTTCCCAAGAACCATTGATATCAACAACACAAGTCCTGAGTATATCCCCAAGAACCTAGATAGATCAATATGTCCTTATATCTATCAATGGATGATATGATATGCTAATTTTTAATTGGGAACCCCTCAGATCCTAAAAACATTCCAAAACTAAGATATGGGCCTTGGTTCACTACCTGAAACAACTACAAAGGAAACCATATTTTTTCTCCCAATCTCATATATATATAAGTTCCCAAGTTGTTTATACTTCATCGTGTCCTTGGTAGGTAGGGAATGTGATGATTTTTTTAGTCAATCAATGATGACCCAAATTACATCCTTCAAACTATGATTTCATGGTAATAAAATGAAAGAACCAACATAAATATTACCCAATTTTCAGAGTTGAATGTGTAAGGTCTATAACAAACTATAAGATCTCTTGTGTTCTTCCTTAATTATCTTACAAATAAGACTACATAATAAAAAAATTATCAATTGATCATCTCATCCCCAGAATCAAATACGGATGCCTCAAATTAGGATACATCTTAGTAGAACCTGGTAGTACATAAAAAACAATAATTTTGTACACTATCCATAAGCACATGCCTCATGAAAAAAGGAACAATCATCCTATTATGAAAATAAAAATAACAACTAAGTGACACAGACCACTCACCTGAGGTCTCCGCACAATAAATATTTTTATATATATCTGGAACAAGAGGTTATAAATATTCTCGATATGAACCTAATCATCAAATATTAAGTCAACATTAATCATACATAGATGTACCCACCCACTAGAATCATCTATTACCAAGATTATCTCTATAAATAAACAAATTAAATACCAAACTTTCAATTATTACTTCAATGCATGTGTTTGTAATTTTTTTCTTGGCACATCAATGACCACATTCACTATTCCAACAGTATAAAAAATATCCAAGTCAAAAATCAATAGATACTCCACTCAATGTCTCTACCACAAGTTCATACCCTTCTAATTTAAAATATACCTGTTGACTTCATGATCATAATATTTCATAAAATATTTCCCAAATAGGTATTGGAACCATGTTTTGAGTGAATGCATAAAAATAGACAATTCAAGATCATGGGTAAGGTATTTCTTCTCGTGAGGGAATAACTTTCAAGAGACACAGGATTACAAATATCTCCTACATATCGGGACACACTCCAAACCCATGCCTAAATCATCATAGAAAACATCATATCCTAAAATTGGTTTTAGAGAAATCAAAACATGAGACGAATTCAATCTCCCTTTCACTTCCTCAAAATTTATATGACAATTTTCTTTCAACTCAAAGTTTAAACCTATATGATTTAAATCTTTCTTCATAGTTAAAATCTTAGATAAGCCTTGTATAAATTTCCTATAATATCAAGCCAGACCTAAGAATCTTCAGATATTAAACACATTTTAGGATGCTCTGAGTACATAATTGAATGTACCTTTTCAGGATGCACTAAGACACCCCTCTCAAATATAAAATACCAAAGATATTTTCCTTATTAAATATAAAACTCAAATTTGTAAATCTTTCCATACAGATGATGTTTCCTTAATGTTATAAGAATGATACTCAAATTGTCTATGTTCTCAACCTCTAACTTGGATTAAACCAAAATATCATTCATGAATACCAAAAAAAGAATCCAAGAACTATGAAAATATTTGGTTCATCAATTCCATAAGAAACATAGAGATTTATTTGGTCTAAATGATATAAAAAATTGAAATGCACACATAAGATTCTGAATGTTGTTATAGGTATATCATCCTCTAGTACACTTAACTCTTTATACCCTAACCACAAGTCAATCTTGGAAAACTAGCGAGCCCCTTTAACCTGAACAAATAGATCATCAATCTCGACCAAGTGATATTTTTTTGATGATCACCTAATTAAAATTTGAATTTTCGATACAATTTTTAAGGTTATTATCTTATTTCTTTTAGAAGAGGACATGTGAAGTATATAGTGAAACACTAGGATGAATAAATCCCATAGCCATGAGACCTACAAGATGGATCATCGATTTTACAAAATTGGAAGGAACAATAAAATATAATGGTATATAAATGGACATTATACCAGGTAGAAGTTAATATTGTATACTTGGCCTCTCTCAATGTTTTCAAACCAATAAAAACATTCATAATGTCCTTAGGGTATACACACACCACCACAGGTAGCTGACTTCCCAAAAAAGATTCATCAACATCGAGAAAAATATTCGAAAATTTGATCGATATTACCCCAGCATAAGAACAACATACCCCAATTATCCCAATCCAAAGTCCAACTAACCCGAAAAACATGAGTGACATTATCAGTAGATAAGAACTGAACTAGATGGAAATAAAAGACCGTCATTTTATTAAAAATGTTCATCCAATCCATGATGATAATCAATTCAAATATGCCAAGATCAAGCACTAATAAGCCCCACTCCACCTCCTCTATCATCACTTGAAATTTGAGGCACATGAAACCTTGTATGGAAAACATTACCAAAGTCATGGAAAGATCCAACAAGATCAAAATATGTTATAAAAACAATCCAGTCATTTCATGTAATGCCCCAACCCTTGTTACCTAGAGTCGGTGCATTATTAAATAACATTGGTGTGATTATTAGGAAATCATGTCTCGAAAGACCGATCAGTATAGTATTATTGGAAACAATATTCATACATAAGTTCAACATTACATCTTTAAGAGAAATAAAACCCTAATATATTTCATTAGAAACATCCAAGCCTCCTAGATTATTCCTGTAAGTCACTCATAACTAACTTCTTCATATCTTGGGGAAATGAAACATAAGAAACAGATGAGCTCAAACGCTCAGTGAGGGTAAGAAATATAGCAGAAGATAACATAAATATTAAGCATTATGAATAATTGAAACCACATAACTTTACCAATAATAAACATGAATAATTTTATCGAAGGAATATGAGATGAGTAAATAATGCCATAATAAAACAAAATCATGGGTATTATACTAGATGAATGACCACCTAAACCATCAATATTATTTTCATAATGAGGAAATGTATAATGTCGGACATTATGAAACATTATTTCAAGGCCTCGGCCAAGAAGTCTAAAAATGATTAAGGCCTCGTCCAAAACCATATAACAAAATTAGGAAAGGGTCTCAGCCAATTCCATATCTAGTTGTCTCATGAGACCAACTGATGCATCGAGGAGTTATAGTGTGCTCCACCCATCACATACTAAGTACAATACATTCCTCATAAGAAAAGGTTTAAACATATCATAAATTTTTGTATTAAAACTAGCATACACAATGTCAATACATTAAACAAAAACCATGAATGGTATAAAAATTGAACATCTATAGTCAGACATATCACAAAACCATCAATACAATATTGAAGTTTTGTATCATAATAAATAAACTTCAAATAAACTTAAAATCCATCAAAGGATGTTGATATAGATGAAATAAAAACCCTTTATCAAAATATATATTTCTATTTTGGAATCATTTAAGAGTCAAAAAATTATAATGAAAACATTTATTTTAAAATAATTCTTATAATCTTGTAAGGGAAGCTTTGATGATGTCATAACGGTGGAAAATTGCCACACCCGCCATATAAGTTAAAAAACATTCTTACCTTAAATGTGTCGAAAAGGATAAAAAGTGCCTTATTTGGAAAATTATGGAAAGATACATTTCAAAACACAAAAGGTTATAAATGAATTTAACCCATTGTCTAGTAAATAGTAAGAATGTTTTGAAATCCATTTTTAAGAAACTTGGATGTGGATGATAAAGAGGTCCCATTAGATAATTATGTATAAACAACCTCACATAATGAAGAGATTGTAGAATTAACCCTCACATTTACTTTTCCTTGTTCGAGGTTAGGTTAACCTCTTAAAAATGGTGAAATAATTGTTACTAAATTATACAATAATTATATACATTAATATGATATCATATATTATCTTTAAACATTGCTTTGTGTAAAATATCTTAGTATTATTATCGTTTCGGGTGTTAACAAATTTGTTTTCCTTTATATTATTTATTATGTGAGTCATATTTGTTAAGTATGGGATGTATCATATTCATATCCAGAATTATATAAAGTCTATAAAAATTATTTTTAATCACCTAATGAAAATTATTCTTGAATGGATACAATGGAGAATAAATCTCATCGCGTTCGTGGAGCAGGTAATCCGTACGTACGCACAAGCGACAATATCATTTTTTTGATAATAAAATAATATATAATTGGATGTTATCTCATATATACAGAATCATTATCATGTTATATTTATTATTTACATGAATTTCACATCATTATTATACCCATCCAAATAATAATGAATTGAATAACAATTACTCCATGACGTGGAGACGGTAATCCGTACGTATGCACGTACGGTGACATGTCATTCAAAGGATGGATAGAATAATGAATATGGATGTACCATATATATAATAACATCATAGTATAATTAAGATACTGGATTTATTATTTTAGAATGGAAATAACAAGGAAAAAACAAGTGGAAGATGAAAAGAACTTGAAAGAGAGAGGTGAAATTATTACCCCTTCTTCGGGTTCTTCTTTTTGATTTGATCAAAAGGGATCCTTAAGCTGGCTTTATGACTAAAGGAATGCCTCTAGGGTTATGTGGGGAATGTTTATAGGATATTTGGTAATGGTTTGTATGATTCAAATTACATTGAAGGTGTGAATTTGAGTGAAGGGGGAGTGCCCTTTTATAAGAGGGGTGACGGGAACCTTACGAAAAGCTAGAAATATGATTTTATAATAAAATAGTTTTCGGTTTCTAATGGCTCAAAAATGAATTATTTAAAGGATAAGGTGGGGATGGGTCAAAAACAACTCAAACAATAGGTTTTATACAGGTTTATGTCACTATATTAACATTATCTTTTAGATTTAACTCTTAGTTAAATAGTTTGATATTTACCATGTCTCTTTGTATTTTTATATTATATGGTTAATAAACTTACTATATACATCCAAGGGAACCCCAATTGGTTTATTAATGATACAAATACCATTATATAAGTTCTTTTTCTGATCCTTAGATTTTTAGGAATATAATATCAATTAATAATATAATAAATGTTTTAAAAAAAATTATGTCAATTTTGACACTATTTGTTATTTTCTTTTTTCTTAATTCATAACAGCATTATTACTTTGAAAAAAATTCATCTAACCAACCATCATATGAAATACTAGCCTATGAAATTCGTTTAATTTTTAAAAAGTTTTAAATTACATTTATTTTGCTATTTATAATATCAATTATTTTAATATTTCATTAATTGTGTAATTATTGCATCACCATTGTGTCATAAATAAATTAAATTATTTAATGTATAAAAATTATAAATAAAATATCATTATGTTGGAAATAATTTTATATTTCAAATGAATATTTATATTCTAATTTATATTTTCTATAAACCAATATTATAAATGATTTAGTTATTAAACTTTGATTTTAAATCTTTTTACTCTTCTTTGAATTAAATAATAATAAATGTCCTAATATAATCCCAGTGGACCAAAGAGGTTAATATTTTATTAATAAGGTTTTTTTGGTCGAATTATACATATCCAGTAGAATTAGGACATGTGTTACAGTAATAATAATATCATTTTTACCCTTAATTTCCATATTTACTTTTAACTGTGGTAAATAAAAATAAAAAGATATTATTCACTAAAATTTATTTTTATCTTATTGAACCCCATTTTACTCCTTGATATTAAACTTGTCTCTCATATTTTCGAAATTCCACTCACAAAAGTGGTAAAATTATGTTCTATATGAATTTACAAATTCTCCTAGGAGATGGGTAAAATACAGTGAGAAGTTCAGTAAAAATTTTATATATCTAAAATTATTATAAAGTGACTGCAATGAATTAAATTGAACATATATATGTATTATGTATCTATTTTGACCTTAATTAAATTTAAATAAAATAAATAATTATTTAAATAAAAATCCGGTTTTAAACTAGAACTCAATGTTTTTCACTTTTCATCAAAAATTGAATGTTTTCAGAAAATACCAAAAATTCACCCTAAGCTAATTTCGATATTCTGAATCCAAAAATGAATTCCATCTTGAAAGATAAAATTTTTAAAATTTCAAAATGTGGGTATTTATATTCATAATGGCTAGGTTTATTTGTTTTAGTGTTTGTTAGAACTCAAAGTTGTATATAACACAAGCTACTTTATTATTCAAAGAGACGTGTACCGTGGAATCTTGGGGTGTTACATTCTACCCTCCTTCAAAAACATTCATCCTGGAAATTTCTAGGATATTACTGCATAAAAAGACTCAGGTGGTTCTTCATCATAAGTTCCTCAGTTCCCCACGTTGCCTCTTCCATCTTATGGTTTCTCCATAGAAATTTTACCAGACGAGTCGTCTGGTTTCTCAACACTTGTTCTCTAGTATCAAGAATCCTGACGGGATCTTCGCAATAAGATAGGTTGGGTACCAGTTCTACTTCATCATAGGTGAGTAAATGAATTCGGCTAGACATTTATTTTCTAAATAGTGATACGAGGAACACATCGTGAACTTGGGAGAGATTTGGCGGCATTTCCAAACAATAACCTACAACCCCAATTTGTTCTAGAATTTAGAAAGCTCATATGTACCTATGACTCAATTTACCTTTATTACCGAAATGTATATCTCCCTTCCATGGAGTACCTTCACAAAAACATGATCTCTTGCCTGAAATTCCAAATCCTTCCTTCGGTTGCCAGGGTAGCTCTTCTGCCTACATTTAGCTTCTTTGATGTGGGTTTGGATTACCTTCACATTTTCCATCATTTCCTCTAGAAGTTCTGGGCCTATGAGTCCTCTTTCACCAACATCATCCCAATAGGTTGGTGTCCGGCATCTCTTTCCATATAATGCTTAATATGGTGCCATCCGAATACTTGAATGGAAGCTATTGTTATAGGAAAATTCTACCAAAGGTAAATATTGATCACACATACCTTGAAATCCAAGTGAGCATGATCTCAACATATCTTCTAAGGTTTGAATAGTCTGTTCTAATTGTCCATCAGTTTGGGGGTGGTAAGCATTTCTCAAATAATGCTCAGTATCCAGGGAATTCTGAAGATATTTCCAAAGTCTTAAGGTAAAATGTGGATCACAATCAGAAACAATCGATAGGGGTACTCCATGAAGTCTAACAACATCATTAATATATAGCCTTGCCAATCGTTCAAGTGGTAAATCTTCTCTTATAGATAGAAAATGTGATGACTTGGTAAGACGATCAAGAATGACCCAAATTACATTGTTCCGTCTAGGAGTCTTTGGTAGTCCCATGACAAAGTCCATCATAATATTATCCCATTTCAAATCAGGTTTGGGAAGAGGTTGCATGACTCTTCCAGGTTGTTGCCTTCCTGCTTTCACTTGTTGACAAATCATACATCTTGACTCAAAATCAGAAATCTCCCTCTTCAGGTTGTCCAACCAAAAATTTTCCTTAAAATATATATACATTTTGGTGCTCCTAGGGTGTTTAGAGAGATTGGAACTATGAGCATCATCTAAAAAATCCCTTTTTATATCTGATATATTGGGAACACAATGTCTCTTCCCAAACTTTAAAATTCCATCTTCGTGCACAAAGTCACTCAATCCCCCATCATTCACAGCGTTAATTTTTTTTTTAAACTCTTCATCACCGGTCTGAGAACTCTTTTTCCTTTCTAGTAAAGATAGTTTGGAAACCATTTGAAAAAGCATTGATGTTTCAAATTCCATGGTTATTACCATATCCATCATTAATAGATCCATGTATATAGGATCCTTTTCAACTCTCATCTTGTTCAAAACTCCATGATCCTTTCTACTCAAATCATCTTCCACCTTATCTTCCTTCCCTGGGTGGTAGTGTATAGTGAAATCACAATCCTTGAGTAGTTCAAGCCATCACCTTTGCCTCATATTGTGTTTTTTCTGTGTGAAAATATTCTTCAAACTCTTATGATTAGTATAAATCTCACATTTTTCACCATAGATATAGTGTCTCCAAATATTCAAATCAAAGATTAAAACTACTAACTCAAGTTCATGAGTAGGGTTGTTTTTATCTTGAAGGTTTAGCTGTCGTGATGCATAGTCAATAACCCTATCATTCTGCATAAGGACATAACCGAGTCCTTTCTTTAAAGAATCACTATAAATAACAAACACATCATGCCCCGATGGTAGAGTCAATATAGGATCATTGACTAATCATTTCGTCAGTTCTTAAAAACATTATCCACACTCATCCAAACAAATTTAATCCCTTTATGTGTGATCTTGGTTAATGGGCTAGCCAACAGGGAAAAATTCTGGATGAAACGTCAATAATAACTTGTTAAACCAATAAAACTGTGTACCTCAATTATACTCGTCGGTGTATCCATTCTTGGATTTCCTTGGTATTTGAAGAATCAACAAAGATCCCATCCTTAGAGACAATATAGAAAAGAAAAAAATCTCATGAATCCAGATTTCACACTTGCTAGGCTTCCCATATAATTCATGTCTTCTAAGAGTCATTGGAATAATGCGCAAGTGATTTTAATGAACCTCATAGATTTTAGATTATACCAAGATATCATCAATAAATACCAATAAAAAATCATCAAGATAGTCCTCGAAAACTCAATTCATTAGATCCATGAATATAGAGGGTGCATTAGACAATCCAAAAGGCATTACTGCAAAATCGTAATTCTCGTACCTGGTTCGAAATGCTGTCTTTGGAATGTCTTCCTTCTTCATGCAAAACTGATAGTATCCAGATCGAAGGTCAATCTTTGAAAAAGTATTGAGCTCCATGAATTTGGTCGAATAAATCATCAATCCAAGGTAGGGGATACTTGTTCGTTATCATTATAGCATTGATCTCCCTATAGTCAATGCACAACCTCATAGATCCATCTTTCTTCTTAACAAAAAGTACAGGGGATCCCTATGGAGAAACACTAGGGCGAATAAATACCTTATTACCAAAATCCTCTAGTTGTTTCTTTAATTTCACTAATTCCATAGTAACCATTCTACAAGGGGTCTTTGAAAAGGGCCTTGTACAAGGAATTAAATCAATGGATAACTCAATTTCTCATTCTGGAGGATGTCTAGGTAAATCTTCTGGAAACACATCAACATATTCTTTCACAACAGGTACATCCTCTATTTGAACAATCATTTCCTCACTCAAAGTTATTTAATTCTCTTTCTCCCCAATAATTGAATTTATTTCAGCTACTGGGGGTGGTTCTAAATAAGAATCTGGTGGTGATGGTTCCGCTCTAAAGATAAGGTGTTCTTTATCATCGTTTTCAAAAATTGTAACCTCCTTATTCGTAAAATAAATCTTTACATCATGGTATGAAATACAATCCATACTGAGGATTATATCAAATTAAATCATGGGTATAATGATGATATCAGCAGATAAAGAACATTTATATGCTCTAATGGGTAATGATTCACAAAACTTTGTTGCGATGATACTTCCCTTAAGAGTTTTACTTACAAATCCCTTGTTAAATCAAATTGTAAATATCTTATTCTCTTATCAAACTGGGAAGATATGAAACAATTCAATGATACAGAATCAAATAAAGCATTTTATAAACATGAGTAAACCATTAAATTACCTTCCACTACATCTTTTGGGTCTTCAACCTCAGCATTAGTGATCGCATAAGCTTTCCATTGATCCCTTGGACTTTTCTGAGGTAATTTTCCCTGATTGTTAGGACATTCATTTTCATAATTTCCCATATCCTTGCAATTATAGCATTGAAAATTGGTAGCGTCTTTCATTCCCTTACAATTACCGGATAGATGGCCTTTCTATCCACATTTGTAGCATACTCCTTTTCCTTTTAGACAGGCACCAGGGTGATTCCTTACACAATTATCACAGGGATGAAATTCAATTATTACCTTAATCACAATTTTTTTATTTCCTTTCCTAGAGTGTTCAGCAGATCTCTTCTTCTCTTGCTTTGATTTAAAGTCATAAGACTTAGAGAATTCCTTTTCGGTCTTGATAGCACACGAGACAATATCTTAATATGATGAGAAGGATTGTGAAACTAATTCTCGATAGAGGAATGGTTTTAACCCATCAATGTAATGATCAATATTAATTCCTAGGTTATGTATATAATCTACAGCTTTCCTCACTAACCTTGTAAAGTTAGACTCATACTTTGTGACATTCTCATCCTCCTTTTTCCTGAGACTCAGAAATTGTCTTTCCATATCCGCTCAATAGTCATGAGGAAAGTATTTTTCTAAGAAAATTTCTTTCAAATCCATAGATTCCATATTTGATATTTCATCATCTCCCATTGTGTTTTGAATCAATGACCACCACTGATCAACATCTCCAGTGAGGTGGTAAACTGCCATGACAACTTTTTCCCTTTCATTACTCCCCAAGGCATGGAATATTTTCTCTAAAGAATTTATCCACTTCTCAGATACTAATGGATTTATACTCCCATTGAATGTTGGTGGTTTTTTCCTCATGAAGTGTTCTAACATTGATCCACCATGTTGTGGATCAGGGTTCTCCATATGGGTAAGGTTATTATTCATAACCTGTGTGAGTTTTCCAAGTATGGAGATAAACTGATGAGCACTAGTTGTATTTGTTATGGATGGGAAGTATCATATTCATATCCAGAATTATATAAAGTCATTAAACATTATTTTTAACCATCTAATGAAAATTATTCTTTAATGGATACGATGGGAAATGAATCTCATCACGTTCATGGAGACGGTAATCTGTACGTACGCACAACCGAAAATATCATTATTTTGATATTAAAATAATATATAATTCGATGTTATATCATATATAAAGAATAATAATTATGTTATATTTATTATTTACATGAATTTCACATCATTATTATACCCATACAAATAATAATGTATTGAATAACAATTACACTATGACGTGGAGACGGTAATCCATACGTACGCACGTATGATGACATGTCATTTAAAGGATCGATAGAATAATGAATATGGTTGTACCATATTTATAATAACATCACAGTATATAGAAGATACTGGAGTTATTATTTTTGTATGTAAATAAAAAGGAAATAATAAGTGGAAGAAGAAAATAACTTGAAAGAGGGTAGTGAAATTATTACCTCTTCTTCGAGTTCGTCCATTTGATTTGATCAAAAGGGATCCTTAAGTTGTCTTTCTGACTAAAGGAAGGCCTCTAGGTTGATCTGAGGTATTTTGAAAGGGTATTTGGTCAGGGGTTGGCCGATCCATATGACTTTGAAGGTGTGAATTAGAGAGAATGGGGAGTTCCCTTTTATAAAAGGGGTGAGCGGCACCTTAGGAAAAGCTAGAAATATAATTTTATAATAAAATAATTTTTGATTTATAATGGCTCCAAAATGGATTATTTAAAGGATATGGTGGGTAGTTTTGTAAAACCACACAACCAATAGGTTTTAGATAGGTTTGGGTCAGTATATTAACTTTATCTTTTAAATTTAAATCTTAGTTAAATATTTTGACATTTACCATGCCTTTTGCATTTTTATATAATATGGATAGTAAACATACTATATACATACAAGAGAACCCCAAGTGCTTAATTAATGACACACCTATCATTATATAAGTCCTTTGTCCTAACCATTGGTTTTTTTAATAGAATATAAATTAATAATATAAATTGTTTTTTAAAAACTATTTTATTTCAAATTTGACACTATTTGGTATTTTGTTTTTTCTAAATTCATAACAGCATTATTACATCGAACATAATTCATATAACCAACCATAATATTTTATATTAACCTATAAAATTATTTTAATAGTTAAGAAGTCTCTAATTACAATTATTTGGATATTTATAATATAAATTTTCTTAATATTTCATTAATTCGGTAATTACTGCACCACCCTTCTTTCATAAATAAATTAAATTATTTAATGTATAAAAATTACAAATAAAATACCATTATTTAGGGAATATTTTTATCTTTCTAATTAATATTTATAGTAGAATTTATCTTATTTATTACCCTATATTAAAATAAAATTAGTTATTAAACATTGATTTTAACTCTTTTAACTCATCTTTGAATTATATAATAATAAATGTCCTAATAAAATCCAAGTGGACCAAAGAGGTTCATATTTTATTCCTAAGGTTATTTCTGGTCGAATTATACTTATCCAATAGAATTATGACATGTGTTAGGGTAATAATAATATCATTTTTACCATTAATTACCTGATTTACTTTTAACCGTGGTAAATAAAAGTAAAAAAGTTACTATTCATCAAAAATTAGTTTTATCATATTGAACCACATTTTACTCCTTGATATTAATCATGTCTCTCCAATTTTCGAAATTACACTCACAGAAGTAGTAGAATTATTTTTTATATGAATTTTCAAATTCTCTTAAAAGATGGATAAAAGACGGTGAAAAGTTCAATAAACTTTTTATATATCTAAAATTATTATAAACTTACTCCAATGAATTACTTTGGAAATATATAGGTATTATGTATCTATTTTAACCTTAATTAAATTTAAATAAAATAAATAATTATTTAAATAAAAATTCAGTTTTAAATTATAACTCAGTGTTTTTCACTATTCATCAAAAATTGAATGTTTTCATAAAAATACCAGAACTCCACCCTAAGCTAATTTCGATATTCCAGATCCAAAAATGAAGTCCATTTTGAAAGATAAAATTTATAAAATTTTAAAAAGGGGGTATTACTATTCATAACGGCTAGTTTGATTGGTTGTGGTTTGTGTTAGAACTCAAAGTTGCGTATAACATATGCTACTGTATTATTCAAAGAGAAGCATATCGTGGAAGCTTGGGGTGATATATGTCAACTAGGATTAAAAATATAAAAGAATCATTATTACCTATGCCAAAAAAATATATAAGAACATATATGAAATAGACGTTGTTCCACTAATTTTGGTTATCCCTACTTTAGATTCCTATGGTGTATACTCCACCCTCTAAATTTTTATAATATCTTCTCAAACCTAAGCTTTAATAGCCACATGAAGATCTAACTTATCCTGAGTATAATACCCACCACACTTAGAAGCATATTAATGAACCTATGATCCCTTAGTGAATTTGGGCCTAGCATGATATCCTTGGAAAATCCTATCAAAAAAATATTTCAAATAACCATATTCTTCACAAGAGTGACAAGTCTTAGTTACAATTATATAATTGATTTTATTATGAACCAACTTCCACCAATGATAGAAAACAACCTACCACTGAATAGAAAAAGTCATTGAAACTGGTCCTAAAGAAAATTTTCTACCTTTGCACTTCCTTTTCTAGCAAGAAGATACACCCAAGCTAAGGATAGTACCAATTGAAGCTCCTATGAAACCAATTTTCTAGATATGGAAACTTATGAAATTTATAACATGTTAACTACATCCATAATGGTTGTAAGGAAAAAGAGCATTTTCGTCGACTGAATATCATCCCACAACCTCAACTCAAAACATTGAGCCTTCAGGTAATCATTGGTGACTAGATACAGTGCCAAGTGCACTAACTCAGCAAAACATATGGAATAATCCTGAATGGTATACTCTCCCTAATATAAGTTAAAAAACCCTTGAGTATTCTCCCAATTTAATGTCTCAAGATAAAACATTAGGTTGAATATTTCCTTAAAACAATTATAGGTAAGATCATCATGAAACTTAGCTTCCATAATAGATTACCACTACCTTCTTTTCGGTCCATCAAGAATATACATGGAAACTCCCACCGTAGATTCATCATGATTATTTAGGAAGTTTAAGATCCCCTCAATTCACTAAATCTATTATTCTAATTCTTATAGTCCTTGCTCACTGGGAAAGGTAGGTGGATGATGATTTATAAATTTTAAGCTATGATCGACCTCTCATCTTTGGTTCCTGACACCTTCTAAACCTTGATTCTTAATAGTGATGATTAAAAATTCAACCAATGAAGGTTACACCATATTAAATTCATATGGGTCCTTTAAAAAACTTCTTTACTTGGATTTATATTATCTCTTCTACGATGCATTTTCTAACAAACAAAACAATAAAACTAATCATCCATGAGAATATTGAATAATCATGAGACCCACATCAGGTTTTCACATATATGCCTTAAAATGATAAAAATTTAAATAAGTTATAAATTATTTGAAATAGGATGATTCCATAAGAAAATAAAGTCTATTTAAAAAAATACTACAACTACTTCATCCAAATGACGTGAACCACCAAGTTTCAAGCATGTAAAAAACCCTCAACCACCCCTGGTAACTCGAATTCAATCATAGATGTGAGTTGGATAACATCCTTTATTAACTAACTATAAAAACTCCAGTGGTACCAAATCATTTATAATAATACACAAAACCACACCAAGGTAGTGTCAAAAATACTTCATGATAGGTATCTTCGCTGATACTAATTTGAAATGATTGATTCTAGGTCAACAAGGAAAGCCACCCAAGGAGGTAGGCCACATGGAAAGTTAGATAAAAGAACCAAAAGTTTAATATAAAATTGAATAAATGTCAAAGTAATATATGAATTTAATAAATACATATCCATGAAACATACAAAGTCAATCGACACCATCAAAATTAGAAAAATAAAGCAGACTAAAAAAACGTCTTTATGTGACCATCCATCACCAACATTCAATCCCATTAAAATAGTGAAAAATGAAAAGAGGACCATGAATTCTACATTACTCCCTTCCCTTTATCTGAGTCTTGAAAAAAAAGGTCTAAAAGAACCAAAAGGAAAAAGTAGGTAGTGAGCACAAAGACTAGTAGGATATCACTAAATAATATATCCAATTTATAATATCAATAATGAAATATTTATAGCATAAAAACCAAATCCAATTGATATTTAATTTTAATAAATAAAACTATTTTTAAACATTCCAGTTATTCTAAAGAAAAAAATATAAACTAAACAGCTGAGAAAAAATCTTTGAAATAAACAATCATGTGATAAAATGGTTATAAAATAAAAAGCACACAATTTTAGATAAAGCCTACAATAATACATTATAGAAATAAACGAATCGTGAAATAGGAATAAGTTAGTTCCAAATGATATAAATTCTTAAGACAATATTTCAATTTCACAAAAGTAAACTCTAGTGGTGACACACACACACACACTATGGTAACCTATTTCCTTTTCACAATGTAACTAGGGTTTCCAAAGTGCTATTTTTTCACAAAAACAAATTCCAAAATATATGATCACATTTTATAAAAACACTTTTTCACAAATTAAAATCCATTTCAACGAACATAACCAATGTATCAACAAGAACACATAGTAATTCACGAATTAGAAGCACTTGTATAGATACACCTACCTCAAGAACAATAGAATCCTAACAGACTTCAATAACATATACCAATAAACCATAAATAAGACTTTGAAAGACAACACGTGACAAGAAACATTAAAGGATATATAGAAACAACCAACTAATCAAAAATTGAACCACAAATGCAACTAATGCATCTGCCACAACTACATATAGTGAAAAATAAAAAAATTCCAATTATCGTTGACATGTGTTGCAACGAATATAAGAACCAAATATAGAAATAAGTGATCTAGATGGTGTAAGATCACCCAATTACACCAAAAATCACCACAGGGTTCTAGAGTAAATAATTCGCACTAAATAACAAAAGATTCAGGTGTGCATCATTTATGAAACTACTGGACCTGAGGAATTCATGTCATGAATCCCTTCCATGGTTTGAAAGATCGCTTTTTTAAAATATTACAAGAAAAGGATCACTAAAAATTAAATTAATACCCAATTAATGTATTAATAATATGTAATGGTTTAATAGACTATAAAATTTTCTCTCACAACATGAGATTTACAACATCTTCTATATAACATATTCATGTAGTGTAACCAATTCATGACATGAATATGTCTCAGAGGAAGTAATCTACCCAATTTTCTATAGAAAACCTATGAACCAAAAAATAAGTATCTATGATATTAAGGATCACTATATAAATCAATTTACACATTTAAACCCACACTCAATTAATTTAAACAAACATACATCCATAATCTTTAGGTTATTTTCCATTGAAAGGCCTCCTTATTCTTTAGAATTCTATAATGCACCCAAAAAGGGGAGACACCATAGAAAACAAAAATAGAACCTTAATAAAATTAAATAGGTGTGAAATTTATCAACTAGAATATTATGTGATTTATATGGTATGAGACCCAAATAATTTTTGAAAATTGGAAATTTATTTGGAGAATAAAACTAACCAACCCACAATAAATGAAGCAAAACTTGATTAAATTCCATGGAAGAATTGAATTTATAAGGTAACTAATTAACATGTCGAATTTATAGAAAATTAATGTTCACTTAATCTAGAAAAATTAAGCTTTAGTAATTCATTAAAAATTTATTCAACATGTATTGAATATAATAAAAATTTTGAGGGAATAAATACAACAAAACTATAGAATACTTTTAAAATGACACCATATCTTTATTCTATCTTCCAAAATAACTAGAGCATGAAAAATTGTGATTTATAATTTTTCTGAATCATATTCCGGAATAATATCAGATATAAATTTAAACCTCAACTCACTCTAAAGTATTTGGATATTTTATTCAATCATTTTTAGTGACTATGTTAGTGTTTTTTCTATTTTGGTGTATTTATATATTTTTAATATAGGAGTCTTATTATTATCTAATTATTTATTTTCAATTTTTTTATCCAACATAATTATCTAATACTAGTGATCGAATGTTACAAACAATAGTATTATCCATGGGGTGATTTTCATGATGTTCATGAATTCTTTCTCATTAATTATTAATGTTTTTATTCCGTTTTGGAAAGGGATGGAGGAGTGTTTTGGTTTAGTGTGTTGATATTTAACCACACCTATACATGACTATAAATATCATTTTATTATCTAAAAAACATCATTCCATTCCTTCTATTGAGTATTCTCTTCATAGGATGGAGTTTCATATGTTTGTGAGATAAGATAGAAAACAACGGAGCTGAGTTGTGGAAGGTGTCGTGCTCTCGATTGGGGCGTGTTAATCATTTGTGTCCACAGAGGCAGGTGGGGATTTTTGTTCTTAAAATATATCAAATTCATTATATATTTTAAACTCGAGTTAGGGATTAGTATTCCATATATTCTGAGATGGAGTATCAAACAAAATTTAGACAATGAAAATTAATAATGAAGGGACCTAATTAATGGGCACTAGGACGAAGTTATTTACCACAAATTGCTTTCATTATTTATAAGTTTTTATTTCATATTTTATTAAGTTTATTTCATTCTAGATTTAAAACACTTGTTATTTGAATTCGTAAGATTTTGTGAATTATTGTAAAAGTTTTTCAAGTGAGATGACCTTGGTTAACCAATGTTATATACTAGGAAATATAAATAATTTATTTTTCCACAACTTATAATAGTTGTGTATCATACTTACTACCATATATGGATTATATTCTTAATATTATAGTCTATTTCTTGGGTTTTACATTACTTTTCATGAATCTCACTTTCACTTTATTTTGATTCAATGTTTACCAAATTCATATTGGTTTTCTTATATCAATTTCATTTCATTGAGTAATATGTTATTTCCACCACTTCTTTATTTGTTGTGTGGTATATATACTACAATGTGGATCTATTTTATCATATTTTTTCAATAATATTACAAGGTTTAAAAAACCATTTCCTGATATTCCCTCTAATTTCATTTTATTCAAAAAATAACAAAGTCATAAGGGTTTTTTGAATCAACCTACTTTTCATTGAGTGATATTTTTTCACTACTAACTATATTATAATAAGTTTATTATATTATTAAATTTATTTAATTAATATAGTAATTTATAATTCTCTTTGGGTAATGTACATTTTTCATCAAAATCATCTTCTTAGATGTATATCATTCTTTAATAAAAAAACTATTGTTAAGAATGATTTTTATCCTCTTGAATGATATCTTTATATATCATGCCCATATTATTTCCTTCCAAAAAAATTCTATTATTATTTGGAATCCCAAATATTTTTTATCTTATATAAACTTATTTACATTTTATGATGTGGGTTCCAATAATGATACTTTAAAATAATAGTAATTCTTCTTATTTCAAGTTTATGTCTTTTATCTACCACTCTAAATTTATTGATTTAACCTTTAATTAATTTCAATATTAAATTAATGTTATTTACATATAAATAATGCTTAAAAAGGTATTTTATATCAATTTATTGAATATAAAATTTAAAAAAGTGACTCATCAGTTCATATTTTTTCTGATAATTTTATAATGAATTATGAAATTTTTTTATTGTTACACATAAATTTTCCTTTAAAACAAGAAAAGATATATTTCCTTTGGAGTTATGTTTCATGAGTTACCACATAAATTATATAATGAATTTATATTATATATACCACCTTTTTTATAAGTGTTATGATCTCTATCACTCTCCAACAGTATTTTAACATTATTTTTTATCCCTCATATCCAAATTCATTAATATGGTTGACGTATTATAGATCATTTACTTAATTGAATTATCTATATATCAATTAAAATATATGATATGAATAAATTATAAATTGGATGGTTTTTACCAAGAAATTTGTTGAATTAATTGATTGGGTAATTATTTAAAGTCATTATTCTAGTTATTTCTATATAGATTGTTATCGATTACTATTCCAAGTTGATTATGTATAAATTATTCATTATTTTCATATAATGAATTGAATGGAATTATTTATTGATGACATAGTTCAGAAATTATATTTCCCTTGAATGTATTAGTAGATCTCAGGAGATACTTTTTCTTGGGTACTCAGTGTAAACCATACATATTTATGTATAATGACTTCGCATGAGGCCGTGATAGTATGTTTATGAAAAAAAATTTATGAATTCTATCATAATAAAATTCATTATTTTTAAACTTATGATAATTTCAATTCCTATATTATCCATGTAAATATTACATGATCACGTTAGTAGTAATATGAAATTATTCAATTATTATTTATTACTTACATAATATTCAAGCTTTATTTATTCCATGAGAGATTCTATTATATGATACCCATTACTAAGTGTTTGAGCTCACACTTCCTATGTTTCCACCTACCCATGGTTATGAAGATGCATATTTAGTAAGATATGTCTAGATGGGTATCATATGTATAGAATTTTGGGGGAGATATTGAAGAATTATTTTAAAATAAGAAACACTTGGTTTAGTGAAAAAATTATCATTCTTTGAGAACTACATAGGTTTTCATAGTTAAAAATTTAATATTAATTTCAAAAATTCTAAACATAAATGGTCTTGGATTTAAATGTGTTTCAATATTTTTTTTATATTATAATTATGCATGGTTATGTTTTAGTTGCTTCAATTTGTTTCAAAGATGATATCTAAATAATATGTTAATTAGTAATGTATCTATGAGTGTAAGTCTGAGGCAACATAGATGGCATCAAATCATGGTTTAGATAATTTTAGAGGATAATAAGTGTACATGATTGAGGTATATTCATCAATTAGGGTTACTATATGAATTTATTTCAAGAAAATTGAGGTTATTTGGGGAAAATATTAATATATTTTTTGATTATAAATGATTAAGTTATATATTTATTGGTATGAGATTTTATATTATCTGGGGTTAAGGGTTATTTTAAATTCTAAGAGCTTAGTTGGAAGACTTGTCATAGGTCCATGAAACAGCTAATATATTTTCCTAGTGTGATATAGTGTCTATCCTATGTTTCCTCACTTAAAGATATTTATCATCGATCACACACTATTAATAGTTTAATTATTTATATATTTCTCACTTTATTATTTTATTAATAAAGGGTAAATGGGGTGAGGATGTGAATGAAAAAATGAACTAAACATGATGATGTAGTTGGATATAGATTTAATATAGTTGGAAAATAAAGAAAATTCTCTAGAGAGGGTCATCGAATAAAAACATTAATTTTCTAGTTTAGTACAAACATAATGAACACACTTCATCATACATGTTAACATATTTTCTGACCCTGGTTTTGAATATAGAGTGTACTCAATATTCACCAAGTGAACTGCACACCAACCTCCACATATGATGGAGAATGGTTCTAGAAGATAAGTTAACCATTAGTTAATCTGAATGAAAATTACACCCACTATAAATCATCCACATATTAAACTAAATAAAATATTTAACACATACTTGGGTTCAAGCACCAGATTACTTTCCAAGGATATTCCACATATTTGTTACTCATCATCATTATTATAATATATCACAACGGATAAAGGGAGGAGAAATATAAAAAACAAAACCTAAATTAATATATGAAAATTAGGATACATGAAAAATAAATAAAATTAAAACTAAAATTGACAACTAAATAATGATATATTGATAGATTTATAAGGTAAGTAATTGATTCAACACATAATAGAATGGTCTCTATATTAATTTGAATTAGAAATAATTCTTCTAACCTTTTTCATCTCAATGTTTCTCATTCATATTCTTGAATTTTTCTCTCTTTGAATCCAGTCAATGTTTCCTCTTTTTATTCCATGTGTATATCACCTTTTAAATTATCTATTCAAGAAATACAACATTGTTATTGATTTAAAAATATTTCTATATCTTCCACATCCCCCAAATCTAGATTTAATTTATCTTTATATTTATTTTTAGATTAATTACTTATGGAATTTGACTTAGAACCATCCATGGATCACATTGGCATATTAAAATCTAGAAATATAATCTCATTGGTATCATGTCAATGGTCAAAGATTTAGTGATAGTAGACGTAGGAAATTATGGTAATGAGTGGTGTAAGCGGAGGAGGTAGGAAGAAGTGTTGATGGTAGAACTAGTAGTAGTAGGTAACGATATCATCAACTATATGTGATTTGATGAAAGAAAATGGAAAAGTAATTAAAGAAATCCAACAGTAGCACACCAAGGGTATGAGGTTGCAACTAACATGACCTAGAAGAAGAAACATAGTGGTATGAGTCTTGCAGTAGCATGACTTAGTAGAATTACCTCATCTATTAGAGGTTAGCAGTTGAATGACTGATGGTGGGAGTTCCAATTGATTCAAGAGGAAAAAATAATCTTGACATAAGAAGTGGCTGGTGGTAGGCTAATGAGGGTATCATCAAGTGAGGGGGAGTAAGGGATTATGGTACTATATGGATGGATGCACTAAAAGTCTATCATCATTCCATAGAACCAGCTAATGTTCATCGGGTTGAATGGTAGTAACTGTATCAGTGGTAGAATGTGACTGAATCAAGCTAGCGGTAAGAGGTTTGTGGTTGCACTCTGCACAGGTCTTCATCTCTGTCATTTGAATGCATAGAGCACATCACCTATAACAATTCATAAGAATAAATAATCTTCAAAATTATAATTTTCATTCCTTTTTTACCCAATTAATACAAAAAATGTAAATTAATCACATTTTAATAAAACAATTAATTATTTTTTTAAAAAATTATTTTAAAAATGTTTTAATTTTATCATGAAAAATAAGGTCATAAAACACCCCGAAACATGATCTCATGCTTGTCCTTAAGAATTTAATCTCAATGTAAATCGGTGAAGAAAAAAGTTCATACCAATATTAAAATTTCAATTTAATAAAATCAAACAAAATAAACAGGGAAATAAATTTTCTAATAATAACATAAATTGTTGATCAAGATTCACACTTTTCATGGAAACCATAAAACCCATGTATTTTTACTTTGTCCAATTGTAAAGTGATAAATATTCTCCTTTAATTCATTCGAATATCATGATAAATTTTTATTAAGAAATATATGTTGTGACTTACCTCATAGTGAATTATTTTTTATCATCACTCAAGGTAACAATTTGAAATAGGGTTGTGATCATATATTAATTACATTCATCTCTAATTGGCTTTAAAAGGACCCAAATTCTCTAATTTTTTTAAAAAAAATCTATTGAAATCATGGAGACATTGCAACTAATGTTCTAATAAATATAATGCATTAGGTATGTTGGTAATGATTTTTAAAATATTAATGCTCAAAAAAGAGGTTAAACCTAATTCATAACATGTGATATCAAAATTAGTGTGTAATTAATATATAAACATAAAAATGATAACACCCTTTTCTTACCTCAAATTAAATTTCATGAATAATGAAACCATAATGAATAATGTACACCTTATTTAACTTTATTTAAATTTTCATATGTTTATTTTTCTCAATCCAGTTTATCATATTTTTTTTACATTTTTGAAATTTATGCTTTGAATAAATCTCACTTCTTCCAACAAAACCCATATGATAAAACTAATTGGTTCTATAATGTTGATTTCTTATTCTCCCAAGTCATAATCCATTTTCTAATTCCATTTTTTAAGAGGTATAGTAGTGTAGTATAGTAAATGACCATGAACATTTCCCAAAATCCAAAATAGCACAACCACAATAATTAATTCCAATGCAATTCATCCCTTCAACCATTAATTTCATCACTCCAATTCTTAAACTATAAAATATCATGAGAAATACACAGAGTGGTGTAAGAATGAGAAATATTGTCTTGTAATGTGGTTCATTCATAGAAAAGTATTTCATGGATTCTATGGGTTAAACATGGATTAATGTGAGATTTGGTATCATGGATAAGGGATGAATATTGATAATTCATTAATCATATTATATATGACATTGTACAATCATAGACTTGACAAGTTCCAGTGCAAGTTATAGTAGGTGGTATTCCCCAAAACCTCTTAGAAAATGTTATCAAGGTATAAATAAGAATTATTATGTCTATAAGTCCTATTATAGGTAAATAAGTCTTTTTTGAAAATAATAAAATTCTATACAATAAAAATAAAAAATATACCAATATTAATATAAAAAATTCAAATAATGAAAAATGATAGAGAAATTTTATTTACAAGAATCTATAGATTTACTCAAATCATGATTCATTTGACTAACATCCTATGATTATATTTAATCATTAAATCAACAAAAAAATAATTTTATCTCATTAAAATAGAAATATAAAATATTGAATCATTGGACTCTTAAGTAGGTCATTTATCCTATATTTGTTATGTAAAGAATGGAAACTACATATGGGAAATAAAATTCTCCTTTAAATATCAAAATTGATTTTAAAAATATATAGGGAGTTAAATACCTAGGAATTTAGAAGTAAACTCCCTTTTAAAAGAATCTCTAGTCGTCTTTCTTCTCCCCAAAACATACTTCTATGTACTACCTTGGGCCACCATTACCACAAAACAATAAAAGATAATCAGACATCAAAGAAAAATTTCCATTGAAAAGTGATCAAAAAATAATGATGTAGCTGGGATATAACCTAAATTATTTTTAAAAATACTTATTAATAATGAAATAAAATTATCATCCTAGAAAAATATTAAAAAACTAATATAATGAATAATATTGGTTTGAACCCCCAAGTGGGCCTTGGATTTTTATTGACTCCTTGAAGTTAGAACTAGTTGTAATCTAAAATATCACTATGGTTGGAGCTTCATTGATTTAAACCATAAAAACTTATTCCCTCCAAATTCATTTCATTACATCTTGATGGTGATAATTCTATGGATAGAGTACACCAAATCCAACCATGTGTCAATGATATATATCTTTTATGGAAGGGGTAGGATAAAAAAATGGGTCCCCATTCATTTCTGATTTCACATGGATAGCCTAATATTCATTTTTAAATTTTTTCTCAAGAGATAATATAATAAAATATAGTCAAACAGATAATCATGGAGTAATTATTTTTGAAAAAATATATAAATAAAGAATCAATATCAAAATATTCCCTTATTAGGTAATTAGATTTTGTTTCTTTGTTCCCTTCGGAGAATAAACATGTATCTCCTTTTGTGTAACCTCCAAAAATGTTCTACAAGATCAGGAACCTTTACAAGTTTCCCATCAGGTGAATCTTACTTCAATTCATATTCCTCTACGAAAAAACATGAGTTTCCTAATTTTTTATATTCCAAAGAGTGACGGGTGATACTCTATCCAGCCTTAATATGATGGGTTTCCTTCAATTTACATATCTTTATAAATATACTCTTATAATAGAGTAATTTTTTATGAAGGTGGGTATTTAGGATCCTCCAATATTACTTCAAACTCTACCATATGGGTGGTTTCTTCTTTTTACATGGCTTGGGAGAGATACAAAGGTGTTGATTATTCTACTTTAAAGATGGAAGAATATTGATTCATTTCATATTCAATCAAAAATTCATCTAAATATTGTTGATCTCTCATATATAAAAAATAAGAAAATATTATACAAGTGTATCATTCAATAATTGTTGAGATGGGTGGAGTATATCTTTAGGTATTTTCTTCATGGCCTCCTCAGGTTTTAAAATTTCAAAAATTAGTGGGTTAATCTCATACACTACAGAATTTAATCTTATTTATAGTCACTTATAATGATATATTTTATATATTTGACTCGTAGTATCTCTTATATTTTATTCAATGTGGTGAAACTTGTCTTTTTATCATTTTCAACCACTTTTTCTTGATGTTTCACCTATGGAATTTTTTTAGAAAAACTAGGAGGAAACAAGGATGTCACTTTTTGTTCCTTGATTGGTTCATGATAAAATTATAGAAAGTAATCCTAGAGTTTAATAAATTCTTTAGATAATCATTTTACTACTTCATGTTCAATGGTATCTTTATGGCCCTTGATGATCACCTCGAATACCTCCTCTAATAAAATTCATCTTTAATCTCTCCTAATATATTAAAAAAATAATGAAATCCCATATTAAATATTTTAGGGTGATTAATAATTTTATTTTAGTTTTTTTTTAAATAATTTGATTTTTAAATGTGAAAACAAATATAAGATAAAGAACGAATTATCTTCCTGGGGATGATGTTAGGTTTTCACATACATATTATAGGGAAATGTAAAATCTATAATATTTTCCATGTGATTTATAGGAAATGAATAGATTTATCTCAATTGAGGATCTTTATAATTGATCACATAATATTCCTAATCTGTTTGTTTTTTTGTTTTTATTATTTTATCAAAAGAAATAAAAATTGTGTGAGAATTTGAATACAAAAATAAACTGTATATATAGATATAAATACAGAGAGAATAAATATAGATGGAAATGTAAAGAAATTATCCTCTGAGATTCATCAAATAAGAACCTTCATTTTTTAGTTTAGTATTAATCTAATTAAATCAATCCATTATATTTTTGAACTAATTTTTCTACCCTAATTTTCAATTTACATTGTACTCAATATTTTCCAATTACACCATGTACCAGAATACTTGATTAAGGGAGAATGGTTATAGACAATGAAGCAAACCCTTGGATAATCTCAATGAGGATTACAGTCAATGTAAATCATCCTTAAATTAACATAAATAAAATATTAAACACAAAACTGAGTTCAAGCACTAGATTACTCCCTTAAGATATTCTTTGGGTCATTTAATCATCATCATAGGAATAAGATATATTTTTGGAGAGATCAAACATAGAAATAAATAACTATAGAATAAAAAATATGAATATGTGGCTAAATGAAAAAATAAAATAAAAATAAAACTATAGTAGAAAACTAAAGTACCAAATTCGACTATATTTCTAAATCAAGTAGGTAATTTCCCTCATAGTATAATGGCGTCTGTATTTATAGGAATTTGTTTCCAAAGGAATAACATTTTTAATCTCAAATTTCCTTCAATAAATCCTTAAATTTTCTATTCATATAATATAGTAAAAGTTTTCTCTTTTTATTCCATGTGAATATATACTTTAAATTTTTTATCCAAGAGATATAAAATAGTTTTTGACATGCCCATATTTTTGTATATTCATCATTTCGCATATATGGATTTGATTTTCCCCAATATTTCCTTATAGATGAATTAAAAATGTTATCTAACTTTGAACCATCCTTGGATCACATTGGCATTTAAAATATTAATTAGTGAACAACATCAATCAAATGATTTTAAAAGATTAGGAAGTTAATATGGCAAAAATAAACAATAAAAATGAGTGGCGGTATTTTATCATGTTAGTGGAAGCATAGAATGTAGCACTAGTTACACCAGGTGATGATATAATATGATGTAAGCGAGTTTATATAAAAAAGTTGTTCCATAGTGGAAGGATTCCAATGATAGGAGTCTGGTGGTATCATAACTTGCAGGAAGCAGCCCAGTAGTCAGAGTCTTGTTGTAGCATGGCTAATAATAGGTGCCCCAATAGATTCAACTCGATGAAATCATTTTGATGAAAGAAATGATCAGTGTAAGGATGATGAAATCATTAAAAATTATAGAGGAATTATGCATGATTAAAGTATAGGAATGGAATAACTCCAATGATAGTATCACTCCATAGAAAAAATTATTGGTTATAGGACTGAATGGTGGCATGGTAAGAAAGGGTACCATAGGATGTAATCATGATGGTGGTAGGAGTTTTGCATCAGCACTCCATACAGGGATTCATCTTATTCATTCAAATTCGTAGAGTACATCATCTACTAAATTCATAATAATTAATTATCATCAAATATATAATTTTCATTCATTTTTAACCCAATTAATTCGTCAAATTTAAATTACCAACATTTTATAAAAATTGTGGAAAAGAATCAAAAATAATTAAATATTAATATTATAACGTTAAAACTTTCACATGAAAAATTTAGACATCAATACATTTCCAATGTTTTCAGTTTATCAAATATTAATAAATATCATGATATGATTATTATTTTAAATTATGACTATAATACATCAATGTAGACCCTAGGGATAAATAAAAAATGAAATCATCCCAAATTTTTCATAATTCATTGAGTGTGTAATTTCCTAGCCATGAAATCTATTTCTGGAGAACAAAAGTGGTTACAAGCACTGGTTCAAAATTACATAGTATAAAAAATACTTAAAACGGTTAGTTTATATAAAATTGATCTTTACATGGTGAATAATAAATCAAAATAACTATACGCTTAGTTTTACACTCTTGATGGATATGATTTAAATTATTCAAAAGCAATTTACAAATAATTATGATGGATTTAAATACATTTTAATATCATGATTCAAGAATATATTAAGAAAAACCTCATCTATTTTCATCACTAAAATTAATTAACATTGTGCGCAAAAAATTTATTTAGGGGGTGGAAAGAAATACTGTAAAATTTATAATACATTGAAGTTATGATAGATTTTTTACATATAAAACTAAAAAAATTAACAACATTATACTTAATATATTATTAATATAACATCTTCATTTCAATAGTTTGTATATATTGAAGTAAAAAATAATTCAAAATCAATATAAATACTATATTAATCAACAACAAGTAGTAGAGGTCTTCCTTATAAAACTCATTATTTTAATTTTTAAATGGTGGTATCATCACTAAGGTTTATACAATACCAAGTCCAATATTATCTCAAAGAATTTTATCTTTAGATGAATAATTTTTGGGTGAAATACAATCTCATTTAAATTACAATGATATCCATGCTAGCAGAATCACTAATCACGACTACCAATTTTAATTATCTTATCCTTAAAACGTATACATAGATCTTGTGGGGTTTTGTAAATATTTGTTAGGAAAATAAAAATTTAATTATAAATATAATTAATTATTAATATCATATATTTTTTAATACAATTCACATTCATACATTTAATGTAATATAAGGTCCTTTTTAATACAGAAGTTTTTAATAAATGTGGCTAAATAAAAAGTTAAATCATTTTATGCTCATTTTGTTACAATAAATTACCTTTTCATGTGCTAGAATTTTTTTATTTTAATAAATTATACATATTATGATGATATTAAAAATATATTAACACTAATTCAATTATTAATTTATAGTAAATAATAATAATAATAATTAAAATTTTATAAATCCATTTTTTCTGTGAAAATGGTTTTTCTATATATCATAGGTTTTAATTCAATAATTAATTTTATTATATTAAAATTTTCAATTATATTAAATCGAGTACAAATTAATAATCCTAGAATATAAATTTGGTGGGATGTTTTATCTTATATTTTTTATAAAAAATAATAATCACCATGTTAAATAATTATATATGTTGAAAAATGGTAAAAATTGGTAATCCAACATGGTTGGAATTTTACAGAACCAACTTGATAGAAATACCATATAGAATCCATTTTTTGTAGGAAACCCAATCCAACATATCTTTTGAAAATTACATAAACTAACTCATCAAAATATAATTTGATTTTATCCTTACCTTTCACCTCACTATATTTTCCAAGGAAATGTCCATCTTTTTCACTTTTAAAATGATCTCACTTCCAATCATTTCAATACACAATTATACATTTAAATTCCATTCAAAATATAACAATTTTAACTTCCTTAAATATATATTACATTTTTTAAATAATATGGTTATAATAAATTTTTCTAATTCCTGAATTTCCAAGGGGACATTCGGGAGAAGATTTTATCCCTCAATGTGAGTATTATCCATAAAGTAACCTTTTAATTTTAGTCTTTCTCAACCACCCCTCTAGAGATCTATTATAAGAAAAATAAAATGATAAAATTTGTATAGTATTTATGCTAAAATATTTTCATGTTTATTAAATAACCAAAATTAATTTCCCCCTAATAAATTGGAAAACAAAAATTTCACATGTGTTATGTGTGAATTACGTCTTCCATGATCAACATATTTCATTTTTCATAACAACCCTACATAGATGGTAATAAGAATTTATTTATGTAATAGAAATGATAGTTATGAAATTATAAAGGATATATAATGATAAAAATATCATGAAATAAATATCAATCATGTTATTAATTTACTAACATTTTTTTATTAAAAAATATTGAAACAAGGACATCATTAATTTCATCTTCATGAATCATAAAAAAACTACCCTAGAATGAAATTAGAGCATTATAAATAATTATATAAATTCTATTAAATACCCTTTATTGTAAATTTATTTTATGAATATTTTTTGGACGGGTAATAATAAATTGAATGATCATAATAGAATTTCACATTGTTAGTGGTAAATTACCAGAAACATGCATAAAATGGATATCATTCTCACAAATCGTATCTATTATTCCATAAAATGATAGTGGGACTAAATAATTTATTAAAACAAAATTATTTAAAAAACCTTAATAATTAATGAATTGTTAACGTATTATAAAGGAGCGATGATAGATATCTCCATTATGTAATTTTCATGAAACAATTAACGTTACTAACATCTGATGAGGAAAATAATAAATAACTCAAAAATAAATGTATAAATAATTATTATTTAACAATATAATAGTTAACATATTTTAATAAGTTCCTAAATTAAGTGATTATTATTATTATTATGTTAATTATATGGTAGGTTAAATTGTTTTCTTGGTGGTTTGAAATAAGGGTAAGTGTTCTCTTTCAATTTCCCTTTTTTATGGATGAAAAGGCCTCTTTTATTAAAGTAAATTAAAAATAATGTTTCTAAAAAGGTTTTAGGAAAACTAATAGAAACCCAAATTAGAAACTACTTAACGATCTTTTTTAACAGTAGTGCACCTAGCATCTCTTCTTCTTCCTAAAGCCCTTTTAATCAACTCTTCATCGAATCATGTTTTTATATAATGCACATGTTATTCTGTTATATATTATAATTAATACTCCATTTAGATTATATTATTATTTATTATTTTATTCATGGGTTTTACAATTTCTATCACTTATCGCACCATATTATTTTTATTAAATCATAAAAAAATTTATAAGTGTATTCTCATCTCGATTTCTATTCTTTGAGACATATACCATTTTCCCCACTTGTTTTTTTATAGTTTATATACTATAATATAGATGTATTTTAAACAAGTTTTATTTAAATTAAAGTGGTATATATATATATCCATTTAAAGTTCACTCTCTCAATTTCATTTGGTTCAAAAGTTTCCGAACTCATAAGGGTTTTGTAATCTCACCCTATAATTCATCGAGTTATAGTTTTTCTCCATTTAATATAGATTTTAAGTTTATTATATTCTTAAATTTATTTAATTCATATTTATATTTGGGTAATTTACATTTTTTCATAAAAATTATATTCTTTAATATATTTGTTTCTTTAATAAAAAATGTTGTTTTTATGAACAATTTGCATCTTCTTCAACAAACTCCTTCTCTTCCAGGCACATATTTTTTTCTTTCCATGTTTTATTTTCTTATTTTGAAACCCAAACAACTATGGTATTATCTAAATATAATATTTCTCTTTAACACGTTTCAAAAGAAAGTTTAATTATGATATTTACGATTTGTGTTTAATTAAATGTATTTTCAAATAATTAAAGGTTTTTTCTTCCACATTCAAATATTTTATCTTATACTCCAAAATTATTGTATTAGCCTTTATTTTATTTTAAGGTTCCACTATTGATATTTCCTTTAAATGATTTTTAAAAAGGACTTTATATCATCTTCTCAAAAATAAATTTTTAATGGTGACTCAAATTTTTTTCATTATTATGATGATTTAATAATGTATTATAAAATATATTTTAAATTATTTTACTTCTATTTACCTCTAAAAATATGAAAGATATATCTTTTTTGGAGTTATGGTTCCTGAATTATCCTCAAAATTTTTCTGTGTAATTATATTTTATGCACCAATTTGTTTATAAGGCTTATTTTCTCAATCACTCCACCTCACTCTATTGACTGTATTTGTGACCTTCACATACATATTTATTAATCTCATGGGAATATGAAATATCATTTACATTATTGACTTAATCATATATCGATTAAACTATAATATGTGAATAGATTAAAAATAAAAGAATTTTTCAATGAACGTTATTTTGTTAATTGAATAAGGAATTATTAATAGTTTGTATACTAGTTATTTCAATACTGATAGTTATTGATTTCTAAGAAAGGTGGATTGTGTATTTTTTATTCATTACATTGATATGATGAATGAATTAAAATTATTTAGTAGAAGGTGGTATATGAAATTATATAGCCTCTTAATGTATTAATGGGTATCATTAGACACATTAAATTTGGTACTTCATATAAATCATACCTATTAATGTATGATATCTTGGTATGAGGCATTATCAGTTTGTTTATGATTATTGTATTTAATAATTCCATCAGTAAGAAATTATTTATCATTATCCATGTGAATTTTTATATTGCTATGTTATCCATGGATATATTACATACTTATGTCATCAACTATAAAGAATTATTTGATTATTATTTATTCTAAATATATTAATCATGAATTATTTATTACATGTTATCTTAAATTATAAATTTTCCCCTATTGATCATTTGATCACAAACATGTTTTATTTTCCTTTCTCCTAGGTTATAATGAATAGTATTAAGTATGATATGTCAATATGGGTATCATGTTTGTGGAAATTTGTGTGATATGTTGAAAACCTATTATAAAATAAGTAAACCTTGGTTTAATTAAAAAATTTCCATTAAGCAAGAAATTTATAGGTTTTTCATGTTTAAGGTGACTTCTATCTTTCATAAACTCTATTCATAAAAGGTTATGTGTATAAAGGTGAATAAATATTTTTTGATTATATTATAATTATGGATGGTTATGTTTGTGTCACTTCAGTTGGTTTAAAATATTATATGAAAAAAATAAATTTATCACCACTATATTTTTGAGGGTAACATTAGTTCATCATTGTAATACAAAGCTCATGCATCTACAGGAGTTACACCCACAAGAGGATTATTGATCATATCATAAGGACTCCCAAATGTAGAAATGGTTATTGAACCTTTTTGTGGAATAAGGAATAGTGTTTTGAGATGAAAGTTGATATAGAACTCCTTTAATGAAACTAATGATCAGTAGAAAAATCATTAAACCACAAACCAATTAGGGAATAATTTACATTTATATAGGTAATTAAAAAATCTCCTCCATGAATAAAGAACACACTAGGGGCTTCGTGGGTCATCAAATGACCCCCATGAATTATGACTTTTTTATTTTTGTATTGAACCCATTAGATGAACTCATGGAAATCCATTAATCCATTTTATGAATATTATACCAGTAGTAGGTTTCCAAAACTTTCAACCTAGGATTATATCTCTTAAAACTAGGTGACATTGAGGGAAATGTAGTTTTGTTCTAGAGATTATGAATTTAGTGGAAAGAAATTTATCGTCATGAAATATGAATCATATTCATATGAAATTAAGTACACAATAAACATTACTACCTTTAATTTACATTCAATATAATTCTATTGTATTTTATAATTTATGTACTTAAATTATCAGTCTTATCATGTTTTTATTTTATATGTATATCATGAAATCCTAATTAATAAAGTTTACCTTTTTAGATTTATAAGATGTAAGTTCTGACATATTTATTTAAATCAATGAAACCATCTCATGTAGTGGGAAAATTAATCACATTAGATAACCCATAGTCCCAGTGGGTATTAAACCACAAGATAACATGGCTCGAAGTTTTATTAATGTGCATACCTAGTGCTCTCAGTCTGCTCGTCTAGGTTCACTAATGCCCATGAATATTTATAGTGCCTACTTTCAATGAGGTATATTCTTCTTTAGTCTCCACCACATTCCTTTTTCATTTCCCATTCCCATGGAGCTAAATCAACACCTCCAAAAACCCTCTATTGCCCCTAATTTTCCAGTCCCTACCTCAATTCACTATCATTATATATCTTCCACTGATAAATATTCCTTCACTTCCATTTCCATGAAATATCATCTTCCTGAAACCACTGATAATAATCTTTACAACCGTTGGGCATGACCACAAGCACTACTCCTGTGCTCATGTTGTCAAACATCCCCCATTGGTTCACCATTGACCACCGACATCACCCAACTTGTGTGTCTTCCCAATTGTGTTATCACTGCTCGAATTCCACCCATAATAAATAAACCATATCTCCCCAAATATATTAGGGAACTAACCATACATTCTAATATCCAACATGAGACACCTCTCCGATTACATTATGCAGTCTGACACAGGTCACTAATTGGCATATTCCCCCATTGGCATAGATTTTACATTATTTTTCCATGATGAACTGATATCAATCTCAATCATTTCATCTATGAGGTCAACTTTTAATCTCAAAACTCCATCCTTCTCATTTTTTTATCACTCACTCATTTTTTAATTTTTCTTAAATAAGAGGGGGAGAATGATAAATTTTAATAAAAAATGTTAGTCTAAAAATAGGTTAACTAATGAGGAGGTGATTCAAGGAATAATAATATCAATTCCTTTATAATATATTTCACTTATATGTATATTATTCCTAATATATATAAAATAATTATCATAATATTCTAGATTTATAAAAAATTGAAATAATGCATTGTATACACAATAGCTTTACATAATGGTTTTAGATAGTTCACCTTTGATGTTAAGGATTATTCAAGTAGTGATAGCGAGTAACTATAAAAATCATTGACAAAATTTATTTCAGTTACGAAAATAATTTTGACAAGAAACCATCCTTTATATTCATATTTACTTTACTCATATTTGGTACACTAAAATTTACATAAAAATTACTCAGCATTTACTAAAAAAGATTTCAACAATATTGAATAGTGTAAGAATTTACACCTTAGTAGTATTCACACATCTGTTTATATCCTATATAGTGAACTTATCCTCTTTAGAAATTCATAGAGAATAATTTTTTTCCACAATGCCTATAACTACTTCTTATATCACATATCATCTAAATACAGAGAATTTGATAGCTCTATATATTTTATCTTGAATTCCCACTTTATAATACACTAATAACTATGAACTTGATTTTCTCATAAATTATTTGGCTTTGAAAAATTAAATTTTTCTTTAAATCTTATATAATGATATATTTATTCTTTTTAGAATTTTTTATAAAAAAATAGTGCATCATTAAATATATTATAAAATATAAGTTTCTTCATTGAAAAATTTTATGGAAATATAATTTTATCCCTTTTCCTCCAATATCAAATGAATTGATTTTTATGAAACATATATCTAAGAATTCAGAGAATGAAACCTTATGAATTTAACATAATAAATAAAAAAATTAATTTTCTCATTTATAGTCAGTTCATTTGTATTTTACAGTTAATTATACTTAATGTAATAGTTATTTATGTCATTATATTTTCTATATTTTTTAATTTCATAGACCCATGTTCCCTAGTTTGGGTGATTAATGTAAAAATTCATGGTAGGTTTTTCATAAGGGAATATTAAATTGTGTTATGCCTTTTTTAAATAATTTTTTTATATAAATATATCAAAAATACTCAAATAACATTCATACTTATTCTAAAATAATTACGTGCTACTAAATATCTAAAAAATATATCTTCAATATAAAACCACATTTCTCATCCCTTTAATTAACCTCCTCAAACATGAGATATTTTAGTATTCTTAAATTTATTTTGTTTTTAATTTCATCAATATCTACATAGTGTGACAACATTTTCATATGAACTTATTCAATGTGAGTTTGAGAAATTATCCATATAGTGTTGAAAAAAATTATTCACAAATACATATAAAATCCAATGTGTCTCGTAATATAGTATAATATAGTGGGGTAGTGAGTTTAGAGTACTAAAAAACTTATGTATAGTATATTAAATATTTACAAGGATTCCCATTTATGAAATTGTTTCAACACTATTATTAAAGGAATAAAGTTGAAACAAAAAATTAATATTTTAGAGAGATCCAAAAACTATGAAAAAACCTAATTTATAGAAAAAAACATTTCATTATTTCCAAAAAAAATTGGTCTGTAACAAAGAATTAAAAAAAAATTATGTTTTTTAATATTTTAATTTATTATTTCTCTCTCTTTTAAAATTTAATTAGGTAATATATGGTTATTATTTGTAAAATAAAAAATAATACCACTAAAGAAGCATATATAATGTACCAAATAACCCATAATATAGTCCAGAAATGATTTAAATTTTTTTTCAAAATTAAAATTAGTTTTAAATAGTACATAAATAAAAATATTATACAAAACTAAATTTTAAAACACATTCTATATAAGGAAATACTACCATTTATTCCCAAAAAATAGAAATAAATAAATGTATTTTGACATAAAAAAATAAAATAACATCATGAGGTATCAAAGGGTGTACTAAAAAACCTCGGGTACCACAAAAATTATTCGAAATTTTTATCATCTATACATTTATTTTCACACCATATATAAAAAAATATTTTTAAATATTAATCAATGAGAAAAAGAAAGAATACATAAAATTTCATTTTTTTTAATTAAAAAATATTCTATGATATATGACTAAATGAAGAAAGAATGATTTTGAAAAAATTATTTTATCACCATAAAATTATCTTTCTTATAATTATTCTATGATTGATCATTTTTTGAACATTTATTTTATACCCAAATATCATTACATTTTGACTTCCAATAATAATAGGATAAATAGAATTTAAGTGGACGAAAATAATTGTAAATAAAATTTAGAGACTTTTATCTCAAGGAAATAATAATAAAAAAATAGTTATACCTTAATAATATATTTACAATTTTTAGTATTAATCATCCTCTTATAAGTTTTATTCTTTACCATTTATTCATAGTGAGGTATATTTGGTTGTTAAAGGGGGTTTGAAGGGGGGGATTAAAGTAACCGTTGATTTGAAATATTAAATAACCCCTAGTGGTGTGGAAAATGTCTTTTTGATATTTTTGTAGTTTGAAAGTATAGTTTTTTCAATTTTTAATATACATTATCATTACAATAAACGTCATCTATATGAATGAATATTTATGATATATATTGAATAATATGCAAGTACTTTACAAATAATAACCTGATAGTATAAATTGTTGTCCTTTAGGTGATGGTTGAATGATAATTTTTTTTATAACTTATGTAAACATTATAGTGATTCTTGTAGAATAATATTTTTGATTCATGGAGGGTCTTTATTGTGTAAACCTATGTATTTTTAATAAGATATCATTTTAGGGTTTTTTAATATTAATTATTATGGTTTTTAATATTTAATTTAAAAAAATTATATCACCACTCAAAGGATTACAATAACTAATTAGATACTCATAATAAATATAACAATAACATGTTTTATTCATCTCGCAAAGAATGTTTTATTTATATGTTATTTCCTTAACATAATTTCTCATTTTAAACCATTAAGAGAAGTATTTAATTACAACATATATTATAAATAGTTAGTAATATTAATTATATATATCCATATTCATATGTATTATTATGATAATCTTATAAATAATTATATCAAGGAATGAAATAATGAGAAGGTTTTTGATTTGAAAATAAGTATTTTTTATTCCAAATAAACTGTTTATTTTTTATATCATATAATATTTAATTTAAATGTTAAAAATAGAAAATTTGAAGTGGATGAAATTAAATTCTATTTTGGTTTCAAAATTTCAAAAATATTCATATATTTGTTTTTATTATTTTTCTAAAAAAGGAAATTTTTTAGTGAATAAAAAAAATATAGTTTATTCAAATGAAATAAATTTTATGAAATAATCATGACATAAGGATGACTTAAAAATATGTCAAATAAAATTTAAAAAAATAATTAAGGATAAATTAATTCATCAAAAAGAAATATTTTGAATTTAAAAAATCTATACTTGTTATTTTGGATTATAAGTCATATTTTATTATAAAAAACTATTTTTTTTTACATTAATAAATTATTCGCAATTATTATTTCTGTTTCTAAATACAAATATAGAATATAACACTCATTTGTTTAAATTAAAAAATTAGTATCATAAGAATAAAATATATTAATAATTTTGGTATAAAATAATTTTTTTGTTTAAAATAAATTGAAAATTATTTTATGCGTTAAACATGCTCTCCTTAAATTTATTTTTTACCACATATAGAAATTAAATCATTTATAATGGTTTTACTATTTTAATAAAATATTGAAATTATTTATTATATTCCTTTTTATTTTTTTTCATAAAACAAGCATACCGAGACATGGTTATAACATCCATATCATGAATGAATAAGAAACTTAAATACATGTAATTAATTGTAATAACTTTTAAATTATGATGTTTTAACAAATTTTTATTGGTATTTTTCAATTGTATATTTACCAAAAAATCTAATTCCTTTGTTAATTAGAAAATCTGTGGAAAAGGGATTTTTAAGTGTTTTATAGAAAGCATCACCATATTTTACCTGAAATGACTATGGGAAGTAAGAAATATTACAAAAAATAACTAAATTATCATTATAGTTTTTTAAATGTTTAATAAAAGAATATATATAAAATAAGAGAATAACTAATTTAAAGAATGCTAGGAAAAAAATTGTTAACCCCTGAATCAAACTTTTTAATGATGAACAATTAAAATAAGGGTTATATAGAATTATAAGTGGATTTTATAAAGTAAATAATTTTTAATAAAGTTATTATTAATATGAATAATAAACCTGAATATATTATATAAATATGTTATTGTTCATTAGACCAAGAATAATTTAATGTTAAGGGTTATTTTTTCAATCTCACTTGAAATATAGGATTGTTTTTCTTTAAAAACTAATTTTGATGAAATTTTATATTCTCTCATTCTAAAATACCATATAATTTATTATCCAATAAATATTTCTTCATTTTAGGTTATATAATACCATTAGACTCTCATTTGGTTTATGTTTCAATCAAAAAGATATTTGTAGGTGAAACCAACCTTATTTTCCTTTTTGGTCAGGAATATTTTTCTTTTATGACAATATTATTTATAATGTTTCTATAAGTTTATTCTATAAAATTCAATAATTTATTAATGTAATTTTATAAGTACATTTACTTCATTTACAAATATTTTAAATAATTCTCTTTAGTGTTTTCTACCAAAGTCTCTTTTTCAAATTTCCTTAAAAAATGGGAAATATATGTTATTTTAACATTTTATGTACTACCATATTTTACCACCATTATGAACATTATTCATTATTAATATTAATTTTCATGTTAACATGGCTTTTCAATGAAAAACATATTCCTTTTTCCCTTTGAGTTATTTATTTTTATAAAATGTACTAAAAATGATATTTCTTCTTGTTTTTAGAGGAAATTTATATTGTATTTATAAAGGTTATTTTTATATATTAAAAAATAATTTAATAATTTTAATTATTAAATAGAAAGATTCTATAATTATATCATCTATATTAATTCTCAAGAAGTCTTATGATCATGTTTTAATTATTTTTTAACTATGTAAAATATTGATATTTTGTGTGATAGCTTTCTAATGTGGATGTTTGTTCGGTTCTACAGAATGTTGATTATGTATTTTACTTTATATTAATTAACTATAATAATGAATAAAGTTTACTTATTTTGTGAAAGTTGGGGAAAGGAATTACATAACCCCTGGATGCATTATTAAGTCTCATGAGGAAAACTTGTTTGGGTAATTGGTTTATAAGTTACCTATTTTTATATGATTTCTTTAAACATAGAATTGATAGTGGGATTAAGATATCTAAAATTATCAATTATATCAAAATTATATAATTTTTCGTTTTACATGTGATTATTAATGTTTTTATGGCATATATGGATATATTCCACAAACATACTTTTGGGAATATAATATTTGATTATTATTTATTCCATCCATACAAATAATGTCATACATATACTATGATATATTACCCTATAAACTACCCCTTATAAAGTATTTCATCTCAACCCTTTCATTTTATTTTTTTATCCCCAATATCCCAAAAGTGAACATTGGATGATTTTATGGGAATATTTGAAGGAATAGTAATATTTTTTGTGTAATTTTAAGTTGCATTTCATCTTTTCAAATGTAATGTGAGATTGATATATATATCTAGTCTCTAAAGAAAATTAAATTGTTAGATCTTGTGTGATGGAAAATTTTATATCTTGTACCAATGTAATAATGTAACCCCTAGATCTTAGTTATTATTGTTCATATTATTATCGTCAGTATCAGAAATATTTTTATAGAAACATTTGAAATTATATTTAGAAGAATGTATTTTGATAATAGAAACATTATGATATACCCCTATTGTTTTCATGAAATGTGTCAAGAATACATCAATAAAATGGGTGTATTTTATAATTCTATTCAATATTCATGATGTAATGATTTAATTGATTTTATTTCATTTTTTTAAATTGTTCATATTGGAATAAATGGAAACAGTGTCAACACCCATAAACTACATCTGGATTTTCTATTAAGTGACTCTAAAAGGATCGTGTTGTATTTGAATATATTATAAATATATTGGAAAAATATTGGACTAATATCATTGCATATATGTAAAATCATTAACATTCACATCATGGCGTAGAAATGTTATACTAATTCATGTGTCAATAACCTTAATCATATAATGGAACCACTAATTTATTAGTAGATATGAAATGGAATATGTAATTAGAGATGATATTTATCACTCTGGAAATTATTTAAAATAATTCATTTATCATGAAATTTTATCATTAAATAGGATATTTTGATTAATAGTGGTATTTAATGGAAAAAACTATGTAGGTGGAGGTGATAGAGGAAGACCATTAAAGTGATCTTCTTGGAAAAATAAATTCCTCATGGCTAACAAGTTGATTTGAAAAAGAAAAGTTTTAAATTAGTTAAAAATGGAAGAGGAAGATGCTATCGAGTATGATGATAAAATCAAAATATTAGAAATACATTTTTTGTTATATGTATTGAATTCGTAAATAAAGTGTAGTTATTTATTTGATGGGTTTAATACAATCATTCAATGTAAGTTACTCTCTCATACATTTTCAATCAATTATGATATAGAATAATATTCTTACAATATAAATAATAACTTCCCTGAGTCATATATTTTAAATGTAAAGTAGGGTAAAAGGATGAAATATCTTGATATAATGTTAAATATGAAAATAAAAGAAATGACAAGGGTATAATTTTATACATGTAATGATTTTAGAAAAAACACATTGGGATTTTCTTGAAGGGAACACGAGTTTTTAATATATGTGTAGATTCAGTATTTAAATATCATGGATTTAAATATAGAGTAAAAGTTATCAATGTCAAATGAATTAAATATAAGGATATTGGGAACTATGTGAAGAAATTCCCTAAAAATCATGTATATTTACCTTAGAAAAGACTTAGGGAGAAAGTTTAAGCTTACGTGATTACTATAACAGAAGTTGAATTCCTGAATGATGTAATAACATGTATATTAATCAAAAACTCAAATTAACCTAATGATTCAATTGATTCCATATCAATACACACTTTTATATATATCTTGTTTTCTGTGAATATTGAATCATCCCATTACACACATGAGAATAAGTTATAAATTATGAAACATAATTGAAATTTGGTTGCAATGATTATATATCCACTAGTATCGGTTAATATACACTAATATTCCTAGGATGAAAACTAGATCATTATACCTATGGTTTACTTTGACAATAACCTAATTTTGGTTTTGATTAATTTTAATTCTTAGGCTGTGAGAAATTAATAGGTGCAATATAAGATAATTTAAATTGAACTAGTGATATTTTTTAGAATAAATTATTCAAAATTAAATTATTGTACAATTTTTTGTGTTTTATTTACAAAAAACTCACAATTTAAGTTTTTTGTATTGGCTAAAAATGGTAGGAATATGTTTTCCTAAAATTATTCATAAAATATAGATCACTATAATTTATTAGATCAAATGATACATTATGAATTGTTTATTAAATATCAAGCATGAAAAAATTAACTTGGGATTTCACTTTTTTGGAATATAAAGTGAATCAGTTGTGGAATTCTATTGAAACCATAAATCTAAGGATAATGTCAAAATTATGGAATATATAAGTTATTAATTTATATATTTTCTTCAATACTTTGTGTTGATGGTAAAATAATTCATCAAAATCCAGTAAAAGAAAGATAAATATATTGAGTCTTGAATTAAAACATTAGCCAACTATCATGGTATGACTTTGGATACTCATTGAAAAGTCATATAAAATAAAAATAATAGTCTCAAAAATATATATTTTTTATAATATTACTATTCTTGATTTTTAAATAAAATGTATTGATATTTATGATTTTTTAAATATATCAATTCATTTCGTTTATTATTCTTCTATTTCATGTATTCTTAATTATGAGTTATATAAAAGATCTTGAAATGAAAATTTTATCCTTTTACAATATTTTTTCATTAATTTATCATCTCATTTCATCTCTTATGGATTTATAATTCACACAACATTTTTTTCATAAGAATTGTTTTTCAATCAATCTCCCTTCTTTGAGTAGTAACCCCTGTTATTTGAAAATGATCTTATAATATTTGTTTACACTACACTATAATTATAATACATTATAATCCCTATTTCTTTTAAAGGGATTTAAATCCACTTATTTTAATTTATAATTTTGCTTTTCCTCAATTACAATTACTTGAGCCAGGGGTATATTTTTTAATGTGTTTTTCCTTAAAAACCTTCCAAATGAAAAAAATCTATTTCTCGTGACCATTTTATATTTATTTTATCATCCATGTTACATTTCTTATCTTTTTTTATTTATTTAAATGGATCTATTATATGATATTATTTTTAAAATTATTTTTTTTGAGGTCCTCTTTCACTCATTAAAATATATTTTTATAAAAAAATATTACGTTATCTATAAACAATTTAAACACAATATCATTGAACTTAATATACAAATCTGAGCATACAATTTCTTTAAGGTGTAAAATATGAAAACACGTCTATTTTTAATAAATTCAATGTTTTAAGGTTTAATTATTTTCATGACTATGAATTTAAATATTAAATATAAATATTTTTATATAACATATAAAATGATGTTATATAATTAATTAGATAATCATTATGTATTTGAGATTATTATTTTTCCCTAATCTCATAAGGGATGTTTTATTTAATTCCAAATAAACTTCCTTAACATAATTTCTTATTTTAAATGATTTAAACAATTATTTAATTATTTAATATTTAAAAAATAAGGTTTCATCTTAATTAAATAACTTAATATTAATATTTATTATATTTATATTCCTATAAATAATTTTGTCAAGGAATAAAAGAAAGACATGGTATTTATTTTGAAGATAAATGGATTTATTTTTAAAAAAAATAGATTTTCATGTGTTAAATTATTTTCATAAAATGTTTATAATTCTAGAATTTTAATTTGATAAATTCATATTTATTTTTCTGTTTGGTCATGCCAAATTTATCTTAGATTTATTCTTTATAAAAAAGCATCTTTTATGGAGAATAAAAAAATATAATTTTTATAAATATTATTTCTTTTATGACATATTCATGATATAAGAATGAATTAAAAATATATGAAATATTTTTCCAGAAAAAAATTAATTTATGAAGTAAAATTAAGTATTTATAAATAGTATTCTGAATTAATTAATCCATAATTTAAATTATGGGACAAAGGTTATATTATATTCTAATAAAAAAATAATTTTATCTTTTTTTTAATCAAGTATTCAAAATTATTGAAACAATTTATTAATTATTTAAAATACAAATAAAAATCCAATTTTTATTCATGACCCAATATTTAAGTCCATAATATTTAACAGTATGTATCTTCTTAAATAGATTCAATTTTTTTATATCTTACATTGCATGCAACACCGAGCATAAAAAGACCATGACAAAATATTAACATGACCACTGGAAAAGTAATGTAACCATTGGTAATAGTAATCTTACCATTAGAATAATATCCTCACATATAAAGTATAAATAAAATATAGGTATCTCATAAGTAAAAAATATCATATATTTATATCATGGTATAAGTAGATAAATGTTTTAAAAGGGTAAATTAAGTGTTGGGATTTTGGTGAAACACATATGTTAATTTAAAATTTTATAATTAATATAATTATTTAAAATAAAAATAATTTTTATAAAATTGATTACTAAATTAATATTTTTTGCGTTATAAATATCAGATAATTTTATGATACTACAATTACTTTTTCAAAGTGTCATAAAATCGATTATAATATTAAGATTTTTATTTTCGAATAAATTTTGATTTTATTTGAAAATTAAATTTATCATATATTGAAAATTATTTGAAAAAAAATGGATTTAATTTTTCAAATCTATAAGTAAAAAAATTGTTACGGTGAATTTTTTTCTTTTTCTAAAATGGTTTAATTTTTAAAGAATAGTGAAATACAGCAATTTGTAGTATTTTGCATTATATGTTAAATAAAATAATTTTTGGGTCATTTATGATGTAATAACCAATTATTTGGAACTCACATGCACTAGTAACATTATATAGATAAAAAATCAACATTGTTGATAGTATTTAGCCAAAATAATAAAGAAATGAATAAAATAATCCAAAGATCCCCCTCTCCTCTTTTTCTCCCCACACATTATAAGCCTTGATGTTTGTATAAATCATACCCAATTAGCTTACCAATCATCTTCCTCATTTCTAAGACCTGGTGGTCTAACACAAATACCAAATCCATTTGTCTTAAGGAGGTTCTCGAGGAAATTGTATTCAAGGGGGAAAATCATTTGTCTTTCTATTTTAATTTCCTTATGTTTCTTATCATATTCTCACCTACCAAATATAAAGTGGAATTATAAATCTAGTATCATATATATACTATAATATTATTGTGATAATTTATTATCCCTCATCAAATCCCTTCTCCTATTCTTTTATATTAAAAATGAAATAATCATCTGTGATGCACCGCCTTCACGGATGAAGAGTTATAAATTTCTCCTAACACCTTCAAGGATTTTCATAAAACCATTATTATGGTTAAGTAATAATTTAATATACAAATTTTAAGTTATGTATTTAACTAATATTTATAATATTAATATTAAATAAAATGAAACAAGTTTGTGATGGTCGTAAAAACCGTGAAAAATAAATTAAGACATTTTCAACAACATTTTATTTAAAGAATCATCCTTATACCATATAACCAAATTATATATGATACCACTTAAAGTTATTTAATTTAATTAGTAGTAAATAATTTAACTTATATATAATTTATTTCCATTTTACAATCACTCAAATATTTGTACTCAAGGGAACCGATCATAAAACCATGAAACAAACACTCCCACGACAATAAAACTAAACATTATTACTCATCAAAATATCCATAAATAAACTTAATAAAATTATAATAAATAAAATATATGTCTAATAGGATATAAATTTATTATTTTATTTATTTTATTTTATTTTATGGTTCATTAAGTACTAGTACAAAATTCTTTCAGACATAAGGTAAAGGCTTCTCGTATCAGTTTTACTTCTGTGAGATATATTCCTTATTCAACCCTTAATTATTATGTGTGGTAAAAAAAATACCCATTAATATATAATATCACGAATCAATTAATATTAAGTGCTTAAATATTTTATTGGATGATTATTAATTTTATGCGGCATATGGTTTGACTGTTTACAATGTGGTAAGGGAATTCATAACCCAATTATGATTCTTTTGGTTAAACATCTTCTCTATTGATTATGTAAAGCAATTATTATGTATAAAACTATTTCTTAATATTTTTTCTGTATTTAAACTTGTTTTATATTTATTTACATCTTAAATAAATAATCTATTCAATCATTTTCTCGCACTTTCTTTTAAAAAGACACTTTTAAATGTTTGTTTTTCAAAAAAAATTAAAAGAAAAGTTTTTTAAACGTATACAGAATGAGAGGATTTTACAACTTTATTAAAACCATAATTTCTTGAGAAATAAATTACATGTTTAAAATTTTATCTTTAATGATTTTCTTCATTCATAATTTCATAGATTTTAAAATAAATAATTTCAAAGTTAAGTGGTATTTATCTTGATAATTTCTCAATAATTTTATTTGAGTATTATAATATATATCAACACCATTTATTATATCTAATTATTAATTGAGCTCAATCTACTATGATACCATAGAACATATTTTATTTTATTTTTAAATTATTTTGACTAAATATGTGCTATTTTTAGAATATTTATCACATTACATTGGATGGTTTATGATTGTGTTTATTTCATGGGGAAAGTTATCTCATATTATAGTATAAATATGAATATATATGTGGATTTTGTTTCAATAATTTCATATAATGAATTAATTGGACATAGTAAGTGATGGGAGTGTCCCTCAATAGCCCCTCGATGCATCGGTATGTCTTATTAGACAAAGTATTTTGGGTATTGGCTGATGTCTTACTTGATTATGTATGGTGTCTAGGATGAATCCTTGACTGTATGTTTATGATGTCCTATATTATGCATTCGGTAATTATGATATTATTTATTGACAATCCATGTGATTATTCAACTACTACAATATCCATTGTTAATATTCATTATAATGTGATAATTTATATTTCATTATTTGATCAACTTGTAATAATTCCATATTATTCTCAAGATTGTGTTTTAATGTCATGTGTTTTTACCAATTCACTCTTCCATACTTTTATGTATATTTATGATTTCTTCTGTAGTATTCTAAACCTTACTGTTCATCTGATATCACCCCATTATTATGTTTTATTTTTCTATTTGATAACAAGTTGTATATTATGAATGACATCCAAGGATAATCATGGATAAAATGGGTGTTTCCAATGGAGTTAATATGTTGTATTCCATTAAAAAATTAATGTAATATTTATATTTTTATCTTGTTTTCTAGTTATACTAAACTATTCGGTCCTTTGGGATTTGATCTCTTGTACTTAGTGCCAATATAATAAGGTAACACACCTACTACGAGCTATTGGGGTTAGGGTTTTTACAACTAGAATCAGAGAGAGTTTAGTAGAAGCTTTTGAAAATATATATTGGAAAACATATATTAGGGAAACATAAACCTATATTAAGATTTGGCAATATTTCCAAGGAAACAAAAATTATGATTTTATATATTAGTTATACATAATTTTTTTAATTATTTTCCCGGTCTTAATATTTCATAATCTAATCTAGTGTATGCCATTGTTTAGAAATGGATCATAGTTAAAGTAATGGAAACCATATCAATGCACGTATTCCATATAAGTACTTACCAACAATTTTAGATAATGATGTTGTAATTGGAGTTGAAATTGGAGCTGATGAACATATAACTATACCAGGACAACTGACATAGGTTATGAGTAATAACCTTACTCACATAGAGCATCCCAATCCACAATGTGGTGAAACAATGTTTGACTACTTCATGAGAAAACTGCCTCCATCATTCAATGGGACTACAAAACCCACGTGTAGTTTAGCAATGGACAAGTTCATTAGAGAATATATTTCATTCTTTGGGATGTAACGAAAGGGTGAAGGTTATTAAGTAATTTTATCATCTATCAGGAGATGTAGATCACTGGTTGTCATTAATTCAAATAAAAAATGAGGAATAAAATTTGAAAATATAAAATGGAATGAATTTAATGAATTTATATGGAAATATATTTCCCTAACAAAAGGTGATTGGATATATATATATATATATATAATTTTTGAGTATGATACTTAAAGAGGATTAAAAAATTACTATGTTTGAATCCAACTTTACAAGGTTATAAAGGCATGTCTTTGACGACATACATAATCAAAAGAGTAATACGGGCCATTTTTTATGCTTTTAATCCAATTAAATGTAGTTAACTAGTCTCCCAAAAATTCTCAACATATAAGGATATAGTATCTTTTTCCATTGTAAAGGAGAAATAATCTTCCATGAGATATATATTTGAAGGGGAACAATATAATTAGTCGGATACTTAGTACAATGGAAATGGAAATAATCCAAAAGGGAAGAAAGGAATAATTAAATTTTCGAATTATAATAAATTTTGAAAGAAGCACCATGAAACATGGATATTGGGAATGTGAGTTTGTTAAAATTGTGTAGAAAAGGTTCACCAAGCTCTTGATGGTAAGGGAAAGAAATAATTTGGAAATTTTTAATGATTCAGTTGTAAGTATATGGGACAATATTCACATGATTGTCCAAGATGTCAAAGAAACATGACCTGAAAACGTCCAAGGGAACAACTCATTTCTTATACAGTAAAAATTTATTAGTTTGATGTTTCTAATGATGTGATTGAAGGTTTTATAATAATCTAATCAAATTTAGATAAAGTTATATTTTATTATGGATCATCAAATTATTTTATATGTTCCTAGTTTTTTATAAGAAATAGATATTTCATATTCAACATAACAGGGGATTTTTCAATCAAAACACTTAGTAAAAAACATATTATGAAAAACATGTTCCTAGAAGTTTATATTATGATACATAATGGTGATTAAATTGTTAATTTTATTATCATAACTATGGTTGATTTTGATATAATCATTTTTATGGACTAGATTTCAAAATATAATGAAAGAAATTGTTACAAAGAGATGAAAATTAGGTTCATAATGAATATATAGAACTTATCATATTTATAGGGGATACATCATCATCTAATTCATATCTTCATCCACCACTAGTACCTTATCTAAATGATATTATTTGAGAATAAGATCATATAAAACCTACTTATTAAATAAAATAAATTCAAATTCACGATGTACCAATTATATAGGAATAAATTGATGTATTTACAGAGGAATTAAGTAGACATCCTCCACAGTGTGAAGTTGAGTTTTTTATTGATTTAATCCTTAATGAAAGACCTATATCAAAGACACTGTATATAATGTCCACGGTGGAGTTAACAGACATAAAGAAACAATTAAAAGAATTGAATAGTAAGGAATATATGTACCCTTCACCTTGGGGATCCCCAATACTTTTAATTGTGAGGAAATATATATTTGAAGATCTGAATTAATTATAGGAAGATCAATTCTATTTGGACAAAGAGCAAGTATCCTCTAACTTGTATTAATGAATTTTTTGGCAAACTTCACAGAGCTCATTGTTTTTCAAAGACTGATCTTCATCTTGGATATTTGTAATCAGGTGTAAAGAAGGATGTTATTACAAAGATAGAGTTTGGAACAAGGTATGAACATTATAAGTTTATGTTAATTCCATTTGGACAGACTAGTAAACCCTCTGTTTTTTTAGAACAAATGAACAAAGTATTCTAAGAATATCTTGATAATTTTTTTGTGGTATTTATTAATGAAATATTTGGGTACTTAAAAATATATGAGGGCCATGATAAACACTTTTGCATTATTCTATAGACACATTGAAGAAAATAGTTATATGGTAATTGAATCACGGTTAAATTCTAGCTTCAAAGAATTTTTATTATTATCAACATTGTCTCCATGGATGGAATATCAGTTGAACCTTCAAAGGGGAAATAATTCCATGAATAGCCTACCCCAATGAATATAATAGAGTTATGTAGTTTTATTAGTTTATCAAGTTACTCTTTGTGTTTCATTCAAAATTTTACCTAATTACATAACTCGTTAACCAAGAATACTCATAAATGCGTTATGTTTATTCGGAAAAATTAATGTGAATAATTCTTTGAAGAATTAAAGAGAAGATTAGTGAATTATCCTATCTTGACTCTACCATCGGGAAAAGGTGGATTTTTTATTTCTATTGACGCCTCAAAGAAAGGACTTGCTTGTATACTTATGAATAATTGTAGAGTTGTTTCATATGAATCGAGGTACTTAAAACTCAATAACATAACTATCCAGCTCATTATCTTAAGTTAGTAATAGTAATATTTTCTCTAAATAAGTGAGATATATATAGATCATAACAGTTTGAAATATCTTCTCTTATAAATTACTCAATTTGTGGAAAATTTGATGGCTTGAGTTACACAAGGATTATTATTGTGCAATACGCTATCACCTTTATAAGGAAAATATAGTATCATGTGCATTGAGAAGGAAGGATCATGGAGTTCTAAAAAATTGAGGACTGATAGGGATCTGGTGTACATGGATCTAGTAATGATGGATATGGGAATAATCAAGGAAGGTGAAACATAACATAATTTTTAAATGGTTTCCAACCCACATTTATTGGAAAACATAAAATTTTCTTAGTATAAATATGAGAACTTTCAGAAGAAAATTAAAATTTTCAATGATGGAAAATTTTAAACTTCGTATATGAATATATAATTTTGAAATTTAGGAGGAGGCTTTGTGATCCTTCTCTGCCTAAGCTAAAAAGGGAATTATTATATGCTTATCATAGATCTAATTTTTCTATACACCCTGATAGCACAAGTATTAAAATATATTTGAAGGAAAATTTTTAGAGGGATAATATGAAGAGGGAAATTACAAATTATGTTTCAAGATGTTTAGTTTTTCAACTGGTTACGGATGAAAGAAAACATCTAAGAGGTTTCATGAAACATCTACCTATTTCTAAATGTAAATGATATGATGTTACTATAATATTTGTCACTATATTTCAAAAAACTCCTAGAAAAAATTACTCAATATGATTAATTTTTAATCTACTTACCAAATCCGTACATTTCATTACTAAAATGGAAGATATTCTTTTAAAGAACCTTGCATGAATATATATTAATGAAGTTGTAATAATTATTGGTGCACCACTATTGATTTTGTCTCATCAAGATATCCATTTAACATCAAAATTCTTGAATAGTATTCAAAAGGATTTGGATGCGTAGATTCGTTGTTTTACTACTAGTCACCCGAAAACCAATGGAAAAACTAAAAAGACTATTGAGACATTAGAAAACATGTTGAGATTATTCTTAATTGACTTTTTATGGAATGTGGTATTAATATTTACATTTATTATAGTTTTCCTACCATAATATTTTTCATTATAGTATTTAAATGGTTCCATATGAATCATTATAAGGTATGATATTCCATACTCTCACTTTCTGGGATGAAGTTGGTCAGCGGAAACGTATAGGCCCAGAACTTATTGATGATAGAATGACAAAGTTAAAGACTATTTAGGCTCATATTAAATAATCTCAAAGTTTGAAAATAGTTATAATATAAATTAGAGAAATTATTTGGAGTTTCTAGTGGAAGATCATGACTTTATAAAAGTATCTCGATGGTGGGATGTCATAAGTTTCAGTAAAAATAGAAACTAAGCCCCTGGTACATCTAAAAATTTGAAAGTTTTGAATGAATTGGAGTTTGGGATTATCATTTCGAAATGCCACCTAGCCTTTCTAAAGTACACGATGTGTATTACTCCTATTTATTAAGGAAGTTCATGCTAAACCAAATTCATTTACTCACCTATGAATAAATAAATCTGGAATATGATTTTTCTTATTATGAAGAGACTATTGAGATTCTAAAAACTATAGAAAATATATTGATAAATAAGATGTCTCAAATAGTAAAATTTCATTGTATAAATCATAAAATAGAAGAAGAAATGTGGGAACCTGAGGATACTATGAAGAAGAACCAACCTAATCAATTTTGAAGGTAATACTAATGATAATTTTTAGGATTAAATTTTTTGAAGGAGGGATGAAGATAACAGCGCAAAATTTTTTGGTATGTATCTTCTTAAATAAATTCAATTTATTTGATATCTTACATTTCATGAAACACCAAGCTTAAACGTGCCATTATATAATATTAAATAACAACATGACCATAAAAAATAGTAATGTGATCATTAAGAATAGTAATATAGAAATTAGAATAATAACCACACCTATGAATTTGTAAATAGAATTTTGATATCTCATAAATAAAAATATAATATATTTATATCCTGGAATAAGTAAGTAAATGTTTTAAAAATGATAAATTTTGTTTTGGTATCTTTGTGAAACGTAAATTTTTATTTTAAATTTTATAATTAATATAATGATTTAAAAGAAAAATTATTTTCATAAAAATAGATTCATAATTTAATATTTCATTTTATTATAATTATTAGATAATTTTAGAAGACCATGATTGATTTTTCAAAATCTCATAAAATTGGTTTAATATTAAAATTAGTGTTTTTTAAATAAATCATGATTTTATTTAAAAATTAAATGACTAATATTTAGAAAAAAATTATTAAATTTATTCCATTTTTCAAATATACGCATTAAAAAATGGTTGGGGTGAATTTTTGAGATTTTTCAAAAACTGTTCAATTTTTTATAAAGAGTGAAATTCGGTAATTTAATGCATCTAACTTTATAAGTAAAATACATGAATTTATAAGTAATTATTGATGTAAAACCTATAAATTTAAAACCCACATTAACTATTTACTATACTTAGTTGTGATAACCAACACTATTAATAGTATTGATCCAAAATAATAAATAAATGAATTAAGTCATAAAAAACACCCCATATCCTCTCCTATAAATACCACCCCTCAAAAACCATTCTCCTCACACATTCTAAGACCTTTATCTTGTATAAATTCTTCCCAATTACCTTCCTAAGCCTCTTATTCAAGTCCAATAGCATCTAGTCTTACAAAAATGCCAAATCCATGTGTTTTAAGGTGGTTCCCAAGAAGACGATATTTCTTAAGGTAAAATCCTCTTTTCTCTATTAATTTATGTTATCATATTATACTATCCTAGATCCCATATCAAAATTGGAGTGCTAAATCTAGTATTATATATATTATGATTTTTTTTCTAATGTATTATCCATAATCATATCATTTCTCCTCTTCTTGTATATTAAAAATGAAAACATTGTATGTGATGTGTCGATTCACCGCCTTCGTGGACTATGAGTTTTCATTTTCCATTACGGAATGAAACGATGGTAATAAAACCATTATTATCATTAAATAATATTTTAATATACATATTATAAGTTATATAAAATTCCAAAACCAATATATATAAACAAAATATTAAATAAAATGACACAACTTCATGATGGTCCTAAAAACATCCAAAATAAATTAAGACATTTTGTTTAAAAAAATATCTAAGGAATAATCACGATACTATATAATAAAATGATATATGAGACCATTTGAAATAATTTAGGTTATTTATCACAAAAAATATTCACTTCCAGATAAGTTATTCAGATTTTACAAGAACTCTCACATTTATACTTTAGGGAACTAGTCATAAAACCCTGAAATGAACACTCGAAGAACAAAGAAATTAAACATTATAAGTCGTTTAAATTGTAATAAATTAACATAATAAAATTATATTAAATCAAATATAGGTTTAATATGTAGTTAATTAAGAAAATTAATGGATCTAATTTGGTTATATAAGACATTAAGAGAAAGTGTAGAATGATTTCAGACATAAGGAAAGGGTTTCTCGTCTCACTTTTACATCTATGAGATATATTCCTTAATCAACTATTGATTTTTATGTGGGGTGTAAAATTACCATTTAATATATAATATAATTAATATATTTATCTTTATTCATTTAAATGATTCATTTTATGATCATTCATTTTATTGGGTATACAGTTCAACTGTTTACAAAGTGGTAGGGTAATTCTTAACCCAATTTCTGTTCATTAGGTTACACTTCTACTCCATTGATTATGTCATGCTATGATTATGTGTGAAAATATTGTATTTCATATTATGTTTTATTTACACTTGTTTTATGGGAATTTAGATCTTATAAACATAATGGTTTCATTTGATTAACACTCAGACTTTCATTTAAAAATACACATTTAAATGTTTCTTTTTCAAAATTTAAAAGAAATATTTTTTATCTTTTACCGTATGAGAATATTTTCCTGCTTTTATGAGTCCATAATGTATTGAAAAATCCTTTAAAATTTTACAAGATTATATTCAGATAAAAAATTTTCTTTTAAAATTTCATATCTCTTTAAATAAATGATTCCAAAGTAAAGTGGCATTCCCTTCAAGAATTTCTCAATGATTTTATTAGAGTATATTCATCTGTTTCAATAACTTTTATTGTATCTTATTCTTAACTATTGTTGATATATAATGATACGACCTACTATATTTTATTTAGTTGTTCATGATCAGTTTGATGGTGGGTGTTCTAATTTTTTACCATTCAACATATTACACTGGATGGTTTATGATTATGATTATTTCTTAGAGAAGGTTGTTTAATATGTTAGTATTGATATGGATGTATATGTTGATCATGTTTAAACCCTTTCATATGAGGAATTAATTATACTTAGTTTGTGATGGTTGGGGCCCAATATATCACCTTGATGCAATGGTAGGTCTAATGAGACAAACTAGTTTGGGTATTTTTTGATGTATTTTTTGATTATGTATGGTGTCTTGGTAGAATCATTGAATGTATGTTTATAATGTATCGCATTACACACAAACTCATTATGGTATTTTTTATTGACAATCCATGTTATTATTCGACTAGTATAATATATAAGGTTATGTTTCATTCTCATGTGATTATTTATATAGAATTATTTGATCATCTTTTATTCCTTCCATATTATTCTCAAGATTATGTTTTAATGGAATGTGTTTTTATTTATTCACTTCACCTTATTATTCATGTTAATTAGTGATAGCTTCCTCTCAATGCTAGCACTTACTAGGAATGTGAGGTCACCCATTTATTATGTTTTATTTTTCACCAGGATTCCAATATGTATAAGATGATTGACATGTAAGGATAATCTAGTAGAATATAGGGGTTTCCAATTGGTTTAGTGTATTGTATTCCATTTCAAGATGTAATGTAATAATTATGTTTGTATCTAGCTTTCCAAGGATACTAAATTATTTATCCATTTGGGAGGAGATTGTTTGTGATTATTACTAATGTAATAATGTAAGGAACTAACTCTGAGCTACTGGGGTCAGGTTATTTTCACAATAAATGTCATGGGAATAAAATATATAAATGGTTTCATTATAAATTCATTTTTATTCTTCTAAAGAAATTTTTGTAAAAACTATTTCCTTCGTTAAGGTCACATTTATTAAAAATAAAATTTCCACCATTAAAACATGAATCTTTTAAAGTAAGTTCATATTTGGAATAATCATATTAAAATTATTTAAAAATATCCAATTCATTTTTATTCATGAAAAATATTTACCATCGTAAACGTTAGCCCCATGGTAAAAGCTAAAATCCAGTTAAATGGTAAAATAATATTTAAGGCCAAAAATATGAAAAAAAACTTATCTCAATTTTATTTTCAGAGTGAATTATAAACCTCTTTTATCATATCATAGAAATTGGGATAATTTTGTGCATAATTCCTTGAGTATGAAATTTATTATATATTAAGAAATCTATTATATATAATAATGTTAACCCCTCGCCAATTAACGGATGCATTCATCACACTGATTCTCCTCACACTAAATAATCCATGATAAACCAAAATCTTTCAAAACCTCTCTAAAAAATATTTTCCACATACTAGATCTTATAATATACTCAAAATTCTATAAAATATTAAGGTGTTAGCTAAATTTGGATACCCAAGTACATATATAATTGTCTTTTCCAAGGTCTTTTATGATTCTTTATTATTTCACTTCCTCTGAAACTATTATAACCATAATAATATAATGAAATATGTATCATTTTTATAATAAAATGTTATTATATTAAAATAAAAACTATTATCCACCTTCCAATCGTTGATTATAAAATGAAAACATAATCCATGTTATGTGTGGACTACTACATTACATGTCTCTTTTTTATGGAATAAAAAACATCATATTCATTAGAAACTTATATGGATGGATCTATAAATGGATATAAGGAAAAAATATAATATTTATTATATGATTAAGGTTTAATAAAGGTAATTTGGTCTCACTAAAAAAAATTAACAGTAATTATTCATTATGAATTGTAATAGCCAAAAATGGGCATACCAAAACACTTTTTAAGTAATAAATTATTAAACATATCTTTCATTAATATTTGAAATCTATATCTTCCTGAATTTTATTTTTCTCCTAAAAATATATATTTAAAACCATTATTATTCTATAAAATGATTATTATAACTAGTTAATAATAGTTTAATTCTAATTTGGTTTTTATAACTTGTTCCTATTTGTTCAATTTTTCTATACAAATCTTATACTTATATGTTTAAATAGTATATTTACAAAAAAAATTAATTCCATTTTCAATTCTGTTAAAAATGGAAAACTCAATTTTTAAAAATTTTATGACAACAAACCCCAATAATTCTTCAATATGACTTTGGGAGAAAAAAACTATATCGAAAACATGAATTACCATATAATTAACATTTATAGAATATGGATCCATGAACTAAACATAAGGATTAGATCTTCCAAACCAAAACATGCTAGGGAAATTTAATTGTTAACACATGAATAATTTTTTTTCAAAAAAACTATTAAAATATTGGTAATAAGGATTGAAAATGGAAGTTTATAAGTAAAGTAACTATTAATATGTTTTTTATTTATATTAATAACAAACATATTTTAATATACATGGACTTTATGGTGCGTTCAAACAATTGGAATTCCAAGGGAAGGATTATTTTCCAATCTCAAATGATATTCTGGTTTTTTATCATTAAAATAATATTTAAGAAAATTATATATTATTTATCACCAAAACAGAATATATTTTATTCTACTCTTGTTATTTCTGGGTTTTATTTATCTAATTACCATTAAAATGACCTTTGGTTAATTTATAAATCAAAAATAAATCCACACGTGAAGCTGACCATATTTTTCTTTCCTACAAAAAATCATTTTCTCGTTTATCAATATTATTTTGGATTTTTCAAAAAAAAATATTATCTGCACATAAATGATCTCAAACAGTAATTTTTTATCTATATTGAATTTCTTGATAAAAATTTAAAATGAATCTCTTTAATGTTTTCCACACCAGTGTCATTTTTATTTTTTATAACAAAGTGATAAGATATTTTTTTGATGGTTTCCATATAATAGCCTTTTTTGGTCATCATGAAAATTATTAATTATTAATACGCCATTCAAAGTAACCTTTATTTAGAAATAATATTCAAGTCTCTATGAAGTTTTCAATTTTTTAAAATTTTCCAAAAGAAAAGGATATTTCTTCTTCTTTTAAAATGATCTTTTGAATAACTTTATAAAAAACATTTATCTATATCAACATCCTTTAAAGATTATTATTCTTTTTCATGGATATTCTCTAATTATATCAACTAAATTCTTTCTCTAAATGGATACTAATATTGATTTTTCCATTTCTTTATTTGGGAGAATATTGGCATTCTGTACGTTAGTTTTACATTGGATATTTTTATTACTTACTATATAATCATGATTATTTAATGTATTGTTTTTAATTTCCTTTATTATGATTAATTAATTAGACTTATTTAGTGATGGGAGGGATGGAAATTATATAGACCCATGATGAATCAGTAGGTCCCATGAAACAAACTTACCTGGGTAATTGGAAAATGCCTTAAAAATTTATATATTATATCGTACTATACTTCTTTGAAAGTGAGAGAAAGTTTTTAGAATTATGAATTCCATAAAATTGAAATTAGTTATTACTTTATATGTGATTATTTATGTAGTGACCCAGTCTTGACGTACATATAAATTACATCATGTTTTTGTAATATTTAAAACATTACAAAAAATTGAGGCCCATAGACCATATTAGTTAAGTTAATTTGGAAGCATGGAAACATAATCCCTGGTACATAAGTGAGATACATTTTCTCCCACTAGTTTCTTCATTTCTATAACCCTTCTTAACCATGTCATACTTCATAAATATCTTCATAACATGGGGTAGGAAACATAAAAAGGGGTGATCTTAGAGGCTTAGTAAGAGAAAAGAGGGAGAAATCTAAGAATAAACTTGAGCAAAGGGGTATGAAAACACGATCAAAATATTTGAAGATCATACCCTATGTATCAAATATCATAAACCTGAATTGTTGTATAAATATTGGAAGTTAAAAAGACATTAATCATAAATAAATAAAAAACATAATCCCTAAAATCAAAACATAGTAATAAGACATGGAATTGTGGAAAACACAAAGGCATGTCATATGAATTTAATAGTAGTTAAGTAATCACTGATAAGTCCATCTTGGTAGTATGGGTTCACTCCACATCCCATATTTTTTTTCATGTTTCACTCCCCTTGCTATCTTAGTAGCATTAGTTCACTCCTCATACCATCTTGATAGTCATGGTTCACTCTCATGACCATCATAGTTTCCAAGGAATACTACCATGACAATCCTAGTCTTTCTCAAGCGATATAATTATTTATCCAGTGCATTGGAGGGAGATATAGTTCCCCCCATCTAATTATGAAATCAAACATTCAAGATTTATAAGATCATTAAAAATAATATCATAACCCATGAGATAAAAAGGTTATAATAAACGTGTAATAAAATGATAACACATGGAAAAAGATACAAGATTCATAATCGTTTCAGTGAAATAATAACCTATGAAATGAAGCAGGATACAGAGGAATATAACCAAAAATGTGTTTCATAAAACATCATGCCATCAAAATTTAATCCATTTATAGAAATGATAAGATTAGAATCATTGAATCAGTTCCCTATAATGGCATGATTAACACCAACAAATTTTATCTCATATTGGAAATAATTTTCAAATAAATTTTGAAAACATTTATAACCAAAAATATCCTTTATTCTATGGAATATTTTTTAAATAAATAAAACAATTTAAAACCCATTTTCTAGAAAATAAAAATGAAAATTTTTAAAGAAAGATTTAAAAAAAATTAAAAACTATTTTCTTTAAAAAAATTAAAATATATTTCGCTAATGTTTTTGAAAAAAATTTCTTTGAAAATACATTTAAAAAATAAATATAAATCATAAAAGAATTTTTATACCCATTTTAGTTGAAAATATATAAATGAATCTTGAAAAAAAATTCAAAATTATTTCCCTTGAAAACATATAAAAGAACATTAAAAACATTTCTCAAAACCTTTTTCCTAAAAAACAAGTATAATAAACTTTAAAACATTTTTCAACACATTTTTCCTGGAAAACATATAAAAGAACCTTGAAAACCCTTTTGAAAACATTTTTCATTGAAATATATTTTTAAAACATATGAAGGAATATTTTAAAACAATAAAACATTTTCAAAATCATTTTTCCTTGAAAATTTTATTTATATATCATTAAAAGAAATTTAAAAAAACATTTTGGTAAACATATTTTTTTAAGTGAAACATATTTTCAACTGAATAGAGATATACAGTTAGATTTTTCATAAATTTTATTATTAATTATATTAAGTACCAAAGAGTGAACAATTTTACTATTAAATGAGTATATCATTAATAAAAATATGATAAGAAACTTTATGAGAGTTAATAATAAATGGATTATAATATTTCCTCAAAGGAAGCATAATTATTAACAATCTGTAAAATAGATGAGATTGTTTCAATAAACTCTTACCACTTAGTAATTTTCGATCATATTATCCATGAAATAAATAGAGATTAAATTAGGCACAAAATTTCATGTAAATAAGGATATTAATGTTATAAAATTTTAAAGTAATTATATACACCTCATGGAAAAATATAGGTTCATAACATGTCATGTCTCCCAAAGAAGGAAAATTGAGACAAATCTATCGCACAGTTTTGTTTTCATTTGAAACATTAACCCCATGAAAGAAAAATAACGGAATTGATATATAAAAAACAATAAGTTTAATGATAATAGTCATATAATACATCCTTAGTCAGTATATAAACCACATAAATGAAATGAGTGGTGATTAAGGCATATATCTCACAGAAATAAAATAGTGAGATGAAATCTTATTACCATGTGTCTTGACTTTGGTCGTACTCAAAAACAATTATTGTATAATAAAAATAAGTATATTATAAATCTTTCATAGAAAAATGTTGTTATATACAATAAACTATATGGTATTACTATGAAATTATATTACCCTTTTGTTAATAATTAAAGGTTATGGTTTTACCTTTATTAGTATCCAATTTCTTCTTCTCATGTGTCTTGATTTGATATATATTTCATCCTTATACTAAAAATATTATTCAAAAAAAATTAAAAATGATATAAATATCATTTATATATATTGTATGAGTATTATAAAAATCTATAGAGTATATAAGTATGATGTGTAATAAACCATTCATGGAGGTGGTAGGTCATACATTTGCATGATCGTTGTTTCTGTTTTAATATCGTATAAAGAGAAATAAGGAAAATGAAATATATTTATATATTTATATAATAAACTTACAGTAGAATTATTATTTCATACATATCATATATTATCACTAAACACTTCCATAATAAATTCCATGTAGTGTGTGAATGAATCTCATCATTTTGATGGCGCGGTAGTCCACACTTCCTCAAAAAAATTATCATATTTAAACCAAATAGACTATATAAAGATATGTGTTTTAAAAGAATTAAAGACAAATAAATGCATGATAAATATAATATATAACATATATAAATATTTTTTCCATCATAATTTCTTTTATGAGTGGGGGTAAAGGAAGAAATAACCAATCATTGTTTCATGAGGCAATAGTTCATTGTACACCAAAACGGTATCATTGTTACCCATTAGATAGATGTGTGTGTAAGTGTTGGTATAACCATTAGAATAAAATAATGATATTATATTTATGATAATTTTTATACAATCAGGGAATAAAAAAATAGTGGGAGGATAATAAAACTAATATAAAAGAACTTGAGGAAGAATGTTACCTCTTATTCGGGTAACTCCTTTTAGTTTACAATAAAGGGAATCCATGGATTGAATTGTTCCCGAGATAATGATTCTAAGATTAGGGTATGTATGTATGGAGATATTTTTTAAGATCATGTTCAAGCCTAACTATCTATATAATTGTTAGGATTTGGGTCGAGAAGATGTCTTTTTATAGTGGAGGAGTGAAACTCCTGTATATTTTGAGAATGGAAATTCCACCCACGTTTCACACATAGAAAGTTTATAAAAAAAGCATAAATATTAGATAAAACATATTACAGGATCCAAATATGGCCTGCAAAATGGATTTTTTACATGTTTTTATGTCTTTTAGGCCCTTATGTTTATGGTTAAGTCCTTACCAAAGCTTTATTTTACATTAATCAACGTAATTAATTTTAATGATTTTCAATAATATTTTTGGTCAAAAATTAAGTTGAATTTATTATACATTATAAATTATTCTTATTACAAATATGGAATCCATTTTTCCAAATTCCAATAATATAATTGGTTGAAATTAATTTAAATTTAATTTCACAGTCGGGTCGAGAATGCGGGTTTTTAAACTAAAAACATTCAAAACAATTCTTTGTTTTCATATGCAATTTCAGAGTGAAATTGATATGAATGGAACAATTTGGTTTTATATATAAAATAAATATCTAATTAGACTTTTAAACCAATTTAAAATATAATTTATTCTTCAAATAAATTATATGAAAAAGAAATTTTAAATATAAATTTAGTATTTTTTAAGAATTCATTAAAAATGAAACCTTATAAAGAAATACCAAAAATTAACCCTACCCTAATTTTAATATTTAACATTAAAATATGTAGTTTATTTTAAATTATATAATCCATAAAATTCCCAAAACAATTATTTAAAATAGTTTCCCTATTAAAAGGTGGTAAAAATGCTATAATAAGTAATATAATATTTTATTCCTAAAATAAGGTTTTTTTATCATAGGCCTATAAAATATATTTGATTAATATAAATGAAATTATTTAATATAAAATATATATATATATCACATTAATATCACTCAATAAGCTTAATTAATTTAATTTATTATGTTCAAATAGCTTTGTTCATATAATAAAATATTTCTTTATATTTAATCAATTTTTGTATTCATTTCTTATTAATATGTAACCAATGAATTCATTTAATGTTTTTTCAAAACATATTTTTTCTTAAGTTTTTTAATCCTTTTCATAACTACTAATTTAAGGACTATATTATTTTTAATAATATATCATTATTCTGTAAAAGTTTACCTTGTTTGTTATACAAGCCATCGAGGAAAGTCATTGTTGTGTGTAACTCAAGTTGACCTCAGAGTTCTGTGGAAACACAAATAAAATTTATATTGTATATAGTTCAAAATTAACTTTATTTTTATTATAATACAACCCAAACATATTTCTTTATTATAAAATAAAATCTTTTTAGTGTTTTGTGGAATGACAAATATCAAAAAGATTAAATTAATTCAAAAACAAATATTTCACAAAATCTTGGGATGTTTCAATTTATATTGACATGTCATCCCTGAATATTTTTGATGCAATTGATTTTGGTTATTGAATATTTGATTATAATGTATTCATTTCCATAATAATCAATCATTTTTTATGTTATGATTTATTTTTTTGTATGTTTCCCCTTTCTGGGTATACAAGATCTCCGATTTTTGGGTACCAAGATAAGAACATTGAATGATTTCATAGGAATACATGAAGGAATAATAATGTTCACAATGTAATTTTACATTTTATTTAATTATTTCAAATGTAATGTGAGAGTCATGTGTATATATAGTCACTTATGACTACTTAGCTATTTGATTCTTGGGAATGTATACCATTTCATTTTTTACCAATGTAATAAAGTAGCCACCATCTCCAGGTTACTAGAGAAGTGTTTATTACACTTATGGTAATGGTTTAAGGATCATTTAAATATCACTAAAACACAAATAGATATTTTATCTAAATTTTATTGATTAATATTAACGATTTAAATTAAAGATGAAGGTAGTAAATAATTTAATGAGTTTAAGAGGAAGTTCTTGGTGTTTGTTTAAAAGTGGGATATATTTTTCAAATTTTTCAAACAATTAATCTAAAATTTATGAATCTCTCATAACATTGTGGTGTATATTTATAAATTTATTAATATTGAATTGATGTTTCTTGATTGTTACCTAAACTTTTTTTAACAGTGAACCAAAGTTTATATGGTCTACATAATTTTAGAATATATTATTTATAAAATTAAACCAAACAATTTACAACTTGAAATAAAAATATTATGAAGTATCATGAGTGATAAATAATGTTTATATATTCTTTAAAAGGGTTAATGTACCATTGACTAATATTGACCACATTATTTCAAAGGTTTTACAAGTTTAAATAAGATAAAAAATGTAATATTTTTTAATTATATTGGTTTCCATATTTTGATATATCAAAGTCCGAGGAGATCAAAAAAGATATCATTCATGGTATTTTTTTTTTCTTGTGGGGAAACATGGAAAATTATAAGTGATAAAAATGAATCTATTTATAATTTTTAAGGATGATATAAAATAAAAAATATATATTTAGAAAATATAATATAAGTAATGATGTATGAATATAATTTAAAATAAAAATAATAAGTGGTTATAGATACAGATAATTAATGATACATTACCAACACATATGATTGAGAAGAAAAAGTATAAAAAAATTAAGTTTAAAGAGTATTAAATTCTTCCAAGAGGAACTTTATATATTTTTAGTGGAAGATCTAAAATTTATTAAAGAATATTTTCTTCCTCAACTAGTGGTATACCACATCTTTAAGAAGACATGATGGATTTTTATTATATACTAAATTTGATTGTTTAAAATAATTAGAAACCATTATATGATAACATCCACCATACTATAATTTTCTATAATAAATTTTTAGATAATTGTTTCCCGTGAATATTACCATAAAAAAATGGACCCCTTAAAAATATTTTTTTGCATACTATGATTTTATTCATTATTTTATGTGGTATATATAATTTGATATAGTAAAATAATATCAATTCACTCTAAAAAATTTAGATGATTAGTTTTAAAAAAAAATTGAAAAAATAGTAAAATATAATTCAACCCATCCACCCATATCAATGTTACTTGAGTAGTTTATTGGGGAACCAAAGGTGATTTTAGTTTAGGAAGATGCTACCTTGATTAGATATATCAATTTTCAAGGAAAAATTTAAGGAAATAGTAATCCATCACTATTGGATCAATAGGTATTAAATACCATTTTATTTAAAATATTTTGGTTTTAATAGATTTTTTTGAGAATATATCCATATATATATATATATATATTGAAACTTTTTTATGATTATATGGATCACATTTATTCTATTAAAAATATATGTGGTATGATATTTTATTGAAAAAAATTGACTTATAGAGAAAATGAAAATACATGAAATTTTTTGTCTAGGTATATAGGTGACTAATGTTAGTTTTTCTGGGTTTTCCTCATTTTAAATGGTATGTATTATTACTCCCACTATAGAGAGAAATATTAAATATGATAATAAGAAGAGGAATGAAATAATGGAATCTATTTCTAAGAAATAATTCACTAAGTTTATGGGTTTGAAGAATGGTAAATAAATCTAAGAGATACCATAAAATATTTATAAAGAAAAATTAATGTGAAGGAAGAAGAAATATTAATCTTTATCAGAAATTTTGAAGAAAAAATGCCTAAAATGAAACTAATGATGATTTATTCAACTGGGAGAAATGTATTTACAATAATACGATTGAATTAATTGAAAACTCAAAAATTATATTGTGATCAATATGTTATAAAGAAAAAAATTTAGCAGGGTTTATGATAAAGCCTTGTAATTAGAATATATTGATTTAAATCAAAGTTTTATAAATTATATACAAATCTTTTTTATTTTATGTGATATGTGGAATTATCCTATTTTCCAAAAGAATATTTACAAATAAATTGATACTTATTTTATGGCCATGAAATCGAGTAAATGGAATGTGAGTTGTCTTATAATTTTTATGAAATTAAAGAAAAAATTCAGAATTATAACTACCTAATGTATCTTCTTTCAAATAACCAAAATAGTGATAAGGTCAAATATAAGGGAAAACTACCATTTAGGTTTTTCTTTTTTGGTGGTATTCAAAACATTGTCACTGGTTTTCTGAATAAATTCCTTGATCAAAATTACTAAATTAACTATAATAAATAATAACAAAAAGTATATTTCTCAAACTCAATTTTTTTAATCCTCACAATTAAAATAAAATGAAAACATTTCCAAATAAAATATATATATTTCATGAAAAAATGAAAAATTTGAATAGGGATTGTGATTAAAGTGCATGCACCATTGATTTCTATGAATTATAATGTGAATAAGTGAATGTAAATTTATGAACATTTATTCCCCATATTGAATATAATTAATATAGTTGGTTTAGAAATGGAATTTAAATAATCTAAAGTGGTGAGATTCAATTAGATGAGAAATAAATCATGGTACATATAATGAATTAAAAACATTAATTGTACCTTCATTAAAATACAAATCTCAAAAAAATATATTAAAATATAAATAAGGATACTGAGAATTATTATATCAAAAAAATATAAATTTCACAGTAAAGTTGTTTAATATTTTAAATAAACATTAAATTATAAAGTTCGAAGTGCATAAACTTAATATGATCAAAATATAGAGTGATGTTGAGGTCTAAAAAAAGTATAATGGGTTATTAGAAACACATTTATTATTAATTATTGGATAAATCACATTGAATAAGTAAATATTTGATTTTAATAATTCCAAAGAGGTTCAAGGTGAATCCCATAAGGATTTTGATAATAAAATACTTGGAAAAAGAAAAAGAGAGAGAAGATAATTAACATTAAATGGCCTAAATCTGAAGTAATGAAAGGGATTTACCTCTTGAGAGATATTTTTATACAAGATCCTAAAGGAAAGAATCTAAATTTTGTTCTCAAATATTGACAAGTACTAAAAAATACTAATAGTATGAGTTGAAAGTATTATTATAGAAAAAATTGGGCTTTGAAATTTTTCTTAAATATAATGTAAAACTAAAAGGTGATTTGATAAAATATAAGGAAAATTGAATTTCCTAAAATGATTAAAATAAAATACTATTTTTATTTTTTATAATATGGAAAAAATCATGACTCGATGTTCTTCAATGAATAATAACATGATTCAATGGAAATTATTAGTGTTTTGGAGTATATGAAAATAAATGTTATAATTGTTTTTAAAATTATGGATATTCATATCATATTGATAATGTACTATGATAAATGGTATTAATATGTAAAGATAAGGAATCCCATTTAAGTGTACCATGAAATAAATAGTCTAAATGATTCTAATCTATATATTCAAATAATATTTTATTTCTTTTAGAAGAAAATAAATAGATAAAATTTGGAGGGTCATCATTGTAAATAATTTGTGTTAATGACCTATGAGAAAGTGTGAAAAATAAATTAATTTATGAGATCACAAAATCATAAAGATAAATTAAAATCTGATGATTTTAACTTGTCAGATTTTTTGGATAGTATGAGTGATCCAACTTAAACTAATAAGATTTTTACTTGTGAAAATAAAAGGAAATTAATAGAGAAATAATTTTAAGATATTATTTTTTCATAATAGCTTATCATGTCAAGAGTTATTGAAAAGAAACTAAAATTATTGTAAAAGGAATCATGTTAGAGGAAATTAAGAAATATGTTACTACTAAAAATATAATTCTATACATGGTTGTAGACACCTATAATGATAAACAGAACCAATAAATAACAAAATATACCATGAAGACATAGGTAAAATGTGATTAATCATGTCATGGTACATAAAATTATTTCACTATACTTCTTGCATAGTTGAATTTTTTGTGAAAGTTTAGGAATACTCTAAGGGATGTAAGTGGTGAATGTGTGCTTCTTGATAGAGTAATTTTTTAAAAACATAAAAATAATAAAAAAATAATTATGAGGACTATTAATCTGAATAAAAAATCATATATATTTAATTTATCTTGTAAAAAATAGAAGATATCATTAGATTCTAAAAAATGTATAATTATTAAATTTATTTTTTTTCTTTGATTCAAAACTATCAGCCATATCTCACTCTATAATGAAATAATTGAATAATCCTTCCTTCTTCCATTTGATAGAATTATAATATGAATCGTTAATATAATGTGGTCTATTTAGTGTGCTTTTGTGACTTTAAAATAGAGTAATATCTCAAAAAATTTAGTTTTATAATGAGATTTTGGGAGTAAAAACATAAAGAATGCAAGTGGCACAAGCTAATATCAATGCATTAATGATTTCAAAAAAATAATTTTGGATTTAAATATCAGTACTTTGAGGAATCTAACATTGTTATTGAATTTATCTTAAGGGAATTATTTAATGACTTATGGTTTTAAATTGTTTCATGGATAAATAAATTTTGAATGTATTTAGTTATTTACTCATAAGGGATGTACAAAAAATATTTATATGGCATATTTATTAATAAAGGATAAAAGTTAAAAGTTATTGTTGATGTAAAGAGAAGGTAATTGTATTATGATGGTAGAATAAAATTGAAAACTAAAATAGATTTTAGTGTTAAGGATTCAGTAGATAATATATGTCTTTTAAAGAAATATATTTTTTGAAGTACATTATGGAACACAATCTAGGCCTGTTTCTAGAATTATGGTAAGTTGGGTGAGTATATATTCATAATAAATTTATTAAATTATTTTTTTAAAAACAATGTGTTCATGTTAGTTAATATAGGTGGAATGTAAGATTAATAATAATGTGTTTTATATTTTATGGGGAGAAAATAATGATTATTTTATAAGTGATTTTAGTGAAAATAAAAATATCCATTAATTTCTCTTATTTTCTACACTATGGTTGCTCGATTGGGATTATATACGGTGAGTTAGTAGATTTCTGTTATGGGTAAAATTTATCTGAATTGTTATAATTCTATTATAAGAAATAATTATTATATAATTGTAATCAATTTTAAAGTTGTATTAAGGCAATGAACCAAAATTTCAATGATTATTTTGGATTAAAATTTTTGTATTTAAATATTGGGTACATTTTTTGAGGAATCGATGACTTAGAGAGTCTGTAGAAAGGGTGGAAATCCTACTATATGGTTACTAGAAAGTTTGTGTCCTCGTACCAGAAAGTCAGTAGGCCATTGATTATCCATTGGTATCCAGAAGTTACCAGATGGTATGTCTATCGTATTACCTTTAATATGATTTTTATAATTTTTTAAAATCCCCTTATAAATAATTTTTACATTTTTTTATTATGGATATACTGATTTCCCCCTCCCATTTCTATTTTTCTCCCCTCCCCTCTTGGATTTGTATTTCTCTATACTTTTTTTGATATTGAACTCAGGAATTTTAAATGGATCAGGTCTTACCTAAACAAGGATAAGGTAACACACTATCCCAACTTGAACCCACCAGGACCCCTCCACGGATTGATGGAAAATTTAATTTCACTATTAAGACCTACCTCTAACAGGACACAAGTTAGAAATATTCATAGAGTGTCTAAAACTCCTATATTTGATACATTTCACTTTTAGAGGAGATATTGGAAGACTGTAAGGAAAAAATAAAAAACTAGAACCTAAATAAAATTAATATTTAAAATCACCCAACATCATAATAAATCAAACTATATGAATATTATGAAAATAGAAATGAACTAGTGTACCTTTAAAAAATAAAATCATAGACCCCAAAGGAGATATCCAAAAACTCAAAATAAGAATTTTTATAATGAAATAGTCTACAAATCCCATATTAAGAGAATGACCATGAACTAATCTAACACTAATCATATATGTTACAAATAAATCCTAAAAACCCATATATATATATATAGGAAAGATTATTTCCACATACACAGTAATAATTCCCCAAAATTAATGAAAATATAATTAATTTTACATGTTTAATAATAAAAGAAATAGATTTTTGAATATATAGTATAAATATTATCCTTTTAAACTCATCTATTAAGGTATTAAGGCAACTCTCAGAAAGGGTACATCTAATCCTAAGATATAGTAATTATTACCCATTTTTTATCTAATATAATAACATTATTGACAACCTCAACTCTAATCACACTGCCCAGATAAAATGTAGAGATAATATAACATGTGATTTCAAAATAAAGTAGGACCCCTAACACTAACTCTCACTCATAAATTTTCTATAATAACCCAACTCCAAATAACCTATTATTATCCCACAATATTAAGCACACTTTTTGTTAGTTTTTATGAAAAAAATAAATATATAATAATATATCATTCAATATCCATGAATGAACTAAATCCATACTCAATTTAATTCCAAAAATAAGCTTGAGAGAGGTACTATAAAACTTTCCATTTAGTTTCCATGCGTAAAATAAATTTAGGATTACACCTAAAAAAGGCCCCATTTGGTGGTTAATTTTAAAGATAATCTAACTCCCAACACTTAAGAAACATAAAAAAATAATATATAATAAATATCACTCAATCCTACAATACTATTTAATAAACTACACTAACTAGTCCATGAAACTATTCATTATACCAAGTAACCTACTCCAATCGATTACCAAGTAACTATGTCAATTAGTCCTCATAAATATTTTATAATCCTGATTGGATGGATTACATTATTTTACCTCAATAATATCACCTAGTCTAGAAAACAATCAAATAATGTAGGAAAACTAGCCATCATAAATTTCCCCTAGTGTGGGTCAAATAGACTACTGTTGTTACAACTTGGTCCCAGTGACAGCACGACAACCCCTCCATAACATGGTCATCGGGTCATGGCTCACCAGGTACCACCAGTTGCCCCACAGACACATGTTTCCCACCCATGGGACCACCCACATGCCTAAACGGGTCATCTGACTAATGATTGTCCCCACAGTCCAACATGTGTCCTTTCCAATGTGTTTCTTCCACACTCACACACACCCTCGAAAACTTCCAAGAAGTTCACCCATGCTAATCACTACTCTAGTCCAAGCACTCCTAACTATGGACATGAGTCATATCATTTACTCATTTCACCCTTTATCATTAGGGGGTGTTACAACTTAAATATTAAAATTTAATATTTAAAACACCCTCCACTTTGTAAAAAACATCTTTAAAGAAACTACACAAATTATATCTTCCATATAATGGGTATGAAATAAGTAAAATACATTAGGTGACTATATATCACATGTCCAACAATTGGAATAACCAAAACTAATTCCTAAATGAGTTCACTAAATCGCATTCTAAACACTCTATGAAAAGGCATCATTATAATCATAAAATCATAACAGGCTGTTATTCATCTCAAGGTTCCTATTGATTCATACCACAATGTTATTTCAAGGATCATTAAGAAGAATAAAAACTCAGACATAAAATTATCTTTTATCAATTTCTTCATATTTAGTGTTCAAAATTGTTGAAAAAAGGGGAAAATTTTGATCTACTCTGGAAAATGATTCAAGGTTATATTTCCCAATTTTTAAATTTGAGTTACCATCAAATGTGGTTCCCAATAATTTGAAATTAAAAAAATAATCAATCTATATTGGATTTTATATTATCATCATTGTGGTTTAGATAGAAAATTGAGACAAACTAATTATCCATTTTTTAAATCCATAAACTTGGAGAAAATATTAAATTTTCCATATTTTATGTATATAAATAATAATATTAGTAATATTATAGTTTTAAAATATTTATTTCATATAATTATTATTATATATATATATTCATTTAATGGAATAACAAAGAAACACACACACCTAGGAACCATAGTGTGTCATGATTCATATCACCCCAAGAGGATGGGAAAGAACCCAATGGACCTATTTTATTACATATAAGTGGCCCTTATAGGTCTAGGAAGTTGACCAATTTAATACCTTTTGGTTCGATGCAAATAATCACCCTATTATTATTGTTCCCATATGAACCATGAAAAAATAGAGTAATCCATGGAATGTTTCCTTGAAATTGGAATTCACAGAATGGTTTACCTCTTTACATCATCATGCTCAACACCAGGACATGGTGGGATATAGGTTTGCATGGACTATGCTAAGAAGCTCATTGTGGAACTCAAATTGTGGAGTCACCACACCTACATAGAAGTTGTGGTTTCTTATGATCTGACCTACCAATGGTCATATGGACACTCATGGAGCCCCAAATTATGACCCAAGTTGATTTCCTACAATAAATGTACATCATGGAGCACTCAATGGTGAATCTTTTCTGTACCATGCATCTCCTTGTGGAGATTCCCACAATTCTTAGAATATTCACTCGTCACTACATATAACCAATAAACTCTACATCCTACATCTAGAATCCGATTGGGTAAGGGAGGGTTGAATTAATCATTAATTCCCTCTAACTCCTATGACATCATCCCCCCAACTCCTACCATCAATGACCACATCACACCACACTACCACACACTGACATCCTGGCCTTGGGTAGTATATGTAAATCTAAAATCTTATCAACGTTATATGTATACAAATATATATATAATATAAATATACATACATACATATGAATATTCATATATATATATAAACATACAAATATATATACATATATATTTTTAAAATTAACAATGTGGGGAGAGGAATTAAGTAGTGGTCTGTCCAAGGGTTAAAATACTTCTCCACAAGTATCCCACTGAAACCACTACCTAATTCTCCATTTTACCATGTATCTTTATAAAATTCTATATGGTATCCCATTGTACTAAGTAAAATGAAAACGTATCTAATTATTCACGATTCATGGTACTTTAACAGAGTAGAACCACATTATATAATGATTAAGAGGATATATACTTCATCATACTAGGGAACTCCCTGGAACCCTAACTATACAATCCATCCATCACCACCTTCCTAAGTCACCCAACATCACTTATTGAACACAAAAAACACCTTAAAACCCCTAATTAGTTAGAGGAAATTATTTTTGGTCTCAGGGTCAAACCAATACCCCTCTAACTGTTCTATTTTTCACTAAAATTTGTAGTAGAACCCTTATCATCATCTCAATCTGTGTCTCTCCAAACTACCAATTTCTACCTCGATTACGCCCTATTTAATTTATTTGTTTTATAAAACAACCTATCTGACAAATTCATATTAACTTATGATCCTAATGACTTCATTAAGATGATGAATTGGATATTCCATGTTTAATGAATTTTCTCAGTCAATAAAATTGATCCAATTCATTTCACATTTTGGAGAACTAAAATATCTTAAGCCACAATATAGGAAATGTTTCTAGACTAACATAGTTAGAAGATAGGAATGAATTGCACAATTGAAAAATTAATTATTTAAAAATATATTAAGTTTATTCTAACAATAATTATTCATTAACTACATGTTAATGTGTAGAGGAACCCATTATGGTTGCTGAAATTGAATAATATCATTCCTAAACACTGTAAATCATTATCACTTTGGTCATCTCCAAAAGTTCTAAACAAAGTCATCAATCATGCATGCATAGAAATCAAAGCAATTAAGTGTTAAATATAAATTTAAGTATATCCCTTATCATTATAATCTATTAAGGTACCAGGGTAACTATCAATTGAGGTATCTCTTATTGTAGTAGATGGTTACTATAATCTATAATTTATATTTTATGATATTATTATAATTATTTTTACTAGAAATCATACTCCTTAAATAAAGATCATAAAAAATATAACACACACTTTCAAAATATTGAAAGGTCTCCATAACCAACTCACAGAAGTGAGTAAACATTAATACCCCAACCCCTACGATCCCATGAAAATCCCACTACCATAAGAACACCCCATTCAGTTTTCACACATTAACTAAATTATTATTCATATATCATTTAGTTTCTATGTATGAACTGAATATATATTCAATCCCATAAAATAATTGGGGGCTAGGGAGGTTCTTGTAAAATGGAAATTCAGTTTAAAAATAGATATCGAATATTGGGATGCACCTAAGAAAGACTACATCAAGTTGTTGGATTCCAGGTGAAAGGAACTCCCAACAATTAAGTGACATCATAATATAATAAGAAATATATATCACACATATCCCCATTAATATTAAATAAATAACTTCGGTTATTCCAAAAGAATATCTAATCAACAAATTAACATATTCCACTCGACTACATAATCACTTTGTCAAATATTCCTTGTTACTATCTGATAATCGAAATCTACTAGTACACGGGAATATCTCTTAACCCAATCACCCAATTCACATTATTTTCTAAAAATTTAGTTTAACTGGTCCTCATAAATATCCATTAACATAGTTCAGATAGAATACTTTATAATTCAAATTTTACATTACCATGATACCTTTAAATATAAACAACATTGGAAAAAAATTACCGCTTTTAAACATTTTCTATTTTGGGTATGAACTAAGTAAGATACATCTGTTTGCCAGATATCACATATAAATGAAGTAGAATCACTAAAATATGTACTAAAATTTGTACATTTGATTACATCATAGGAAGTTATCATCTTTCACAGAGCTTGAATGGCCCTAAGGCCTTCATTTTTATTTATTTTTGATAACCCCCCTTTCAAGGGATGAGTGGGAACCCTTACATGGCCCGTAGGATCAGAGGTTACATGGACCGTAGGCTTAGGAGATTACATGACATAAAGTTCATAGGTAATTGAACCAGACTATCTACAATGAACTGCCCCTCCCCAGCATCTGCATCATGATAGTATCTCTCCACCCTCACATGGTTGTCTGGCTAGGCTTCCCGTGCAAGTATAGACTGGTCCCAATGGCATAGTCATGCCCTCTCATTTTGTAAAATCTATTGGTCTCTACTCTAGTGAGTGAACCTGCTCTGAATCCTCTTCTGGGGTAGATCTTTTTTTAGAGTCTGTTTGGGACAACTGCATGTGGCCCGAAGGCCTTGAGGTGGCCCGAAGGCCTTCACGGTGGACTAAAATCACTAAAACCTGAAGGCCTGGGTGGCTCGGAAGCCTTAAGAACTCCAAGCCCGAATCAGTGGCCCAAGGTGAATAGTTCCATCTGCTACAATACCTGGTATAGTTCCTGTTGCAGTGCTCACACATTGTACAGTTCTTCTGTAGTACCCCACACAGTGTACAGTCTATTATAGTACCCGCACAGTGTATAGTCTGCTACAGTACTCGCATAGTGTACAGTCTGCTACAGCACCCATACTGTGCACAGTTCGGCCATAGTACCGCATAGTGTATAGTTTTGTTATAGTACTACTACAGTGTACAGTTCTGCTACAATGCTGTTATAGTGTGCAGTTCTGCTATAGTGTCGACTATAGTACCTGGAAAAATTCCTCTACCTGGTTTTGAACCTAGGTCTTGTGGACACACTTAAGGATACCCCACAAACTAGGTTGAGGCTCAAGTGCTCATATTCCACATAGCATAACCATAAACTGTTCTCTATTTCAATGGTCCTTATAATGAATTCCTCTTATGTTTGTATAGCATCCCACCTTTTTATCACATAAACTTTAATTACATTTTACAAAACCGAGGATCTTTAAGGTTTAGTATCTTGGAAACCAGGAACTTAAAACATGAAAACAACATAAAGAATTCTTCTTAAACACTTGAAAGGCTTCTCCTCATGTTCACCCTAGGCTCATTACTGAATCTCATAACCTGGGGACATACATCAAAAGAAAGGGTGAGCAGAAGGCCCAGCAAGGGAAACAAGTGAAACATTTTACATATGAACATGGGATACATCAATAAAGTCATGAAAAGAACTTTAAGGCATTCAAATGAAATCATGAGGCATATCATAATAAAAATAAAACTTTTTCATAACTTGAAGATGTGGCTGCAACATTTAATATTGGCAATCGTTTCGTTTCACCAAGGTCCATCCCCAAGGTGTCGTTAAAAATTACCAAGGTTATTCACCAAGGCGTCGTTAAAATGGTCATCTCTAGAGATTAAGTCTTTACCCAATGCATTGGAGCGCTATCAGGGCGCACCCTTAAATTTGCCTTTATTATCATGTGAGCCACATATATCATCATCAAACATTTCATAAATAACCCATATAGCATAAAATAAGTGGGTTTCATTTCATAATCATAACATTTTAAAAACTGCTTTAATGACATGATCTTTACGGCACTTTAAACCCACGGAAGGGAAAGTGGGTCTCTTGTATGTAAATCCCAGAATTTAAAATAGAAAATTTTGATATATATGTGAATACCCTTGTAGAAATAAGAGCTTTGAGTTTTCACTTTATAACATAAAATAATTTTGAGAAAAGAGGGAGATGCATTTTGAGACGAAAATTCTGCAGCATAACGGCTATGTTTTGGGGTTTTAGAAAACATTGAAAAGAGAGGGGACATGGGTCACCCACTCATAAATGATCCATAAAACATTAAGGGGACAGAATAAGAAGGATATATGGACATGGTAATGAAATTTGAAGGACATACCATTTGAAATGAAAAACATGGAAGGAAGACAAAATTTAGATTTCTCTTATGAAAATTCGGCAGCCTAACGGTGTCACTTAAACTTCAATAAAAAAAATTGACAAGATCAAATAGGGTCCCTCATCATATGATCATAATAGATCAGTATGATAGATATAGAGATCATACCCCAACATAATAAAAATGAACTTGAAAGACTTGACATGAAAATCGAACTTGAAAAATGAGAAGGGTGAAAGAATCACTTAAACATTCGGCAGCCTAACGGCGCCACTTAAGACATCAAAATACTGAATTGAAGAGATAAAATGGGGTCTCTCATCATGTGATCATAAAAGACCAGTATGATAAATATATAGATCATACCCCAACATAATAAAAATGAACTTGAAAGACTTGACATGAAAGTAGAACTTTGAAAAAGAGAGAGGTGAATGAATCCCTTGAAAATTCGGCAGCCTAACGGCGCCACTTAAACATTCTTAATACGAAATGATGAGAGTAAGAGGGGGTATCTCATCATATGAACATAAAAATTGCAGTAAGAGGAGTATAAAAGAACATCCTCCAACATAAGAACATGGAGCATAAAAGGATTGACATAAAAGAGATCACTTGAAAAGAAAGAGAGGGTTCGGATCCCTTACCTTAAAATGTAACCCTTAAACCTCAAAGGTTGGGACCTTGAGGGCTTGGGGGCACCTTGGGAGGACTCCTTGGGAGGTAATGAGACCAGAACTTCGTTGGGAAAGAGTGGGGAGTCGAATGGATGAGAGGATGGCTTGGTATTTATAGGGAAAGTGAGGGGACAAGGCATTAATGGCAAAGGGACACCTCATTAGTGGTTTTGGAAAAACCATGGGCTTGCCCATGGTATTTGCCCATGGTATTGGCCACTTGAGACACCTCATACCTTATCTCACTATTCATAATTCGAACATATTTATTACAAACTTAATACATCATTTAATGATGTCATTAAACACCCGTAACTTAAAAACTGTATTTTCACTATTCATCAAAAATTTAACTTTCTCAGAATAATCCCAAAATTTCACCTTAACCAAATATCAACGCTCTGATTACAAATATGAACTCCATTTTATAAAAATAATTTTCTAAATATTTTTAATTTAATTTTTAAATAAAAACACTATTCATCGAAAATTCATTTTTTCAGAAAAAACCCCAAAAATTACCATAACATAATATCGATGCTCTGAGTTCAAAAATAAAGTCATTTTTATAAAAATAATTTTCTAATTATTTTTAATTAAATTTTTAATTAAAAAACACTATTCACCTGAAAAAAACTAATACTTGAATAATAATTAATGAAACCGTTATTTAACTATTTTATTGAATCACATTACTTAATCAAGGTGCCTAGATTATTTTAAAACTTTCTTTAAGTGATATTACTAATCCATTTGGTCATATTACTAATCCTAATCATAAAATCACTATTCATAATTTACTATTCATCAAAAATCAAGTTGATCTTATTCGACTCTAAATTTCGTACTGAACATAATTGTAGAAGACCATTTTTCGAAAATCATTACACATTTTTAATTATTTAAGGTTTAAACAACAATTTTTAAAATATCCTTTTTCTAAAATTCATCAAAAATATGCATACAATATTTATCCGGTCATTTGAAAATTCATAAACATCATCATAAGAAGAAATCCAAATTTCTATTTAAAAAAAAGATTACACAAGGCAATTACGGTCTCGTTACATAACCCCTTATAATACCAGCATAGGACCTAAGAGTAAGGTGTGCTAGGGTGATAGAATTTTGGGGCGGCTCAGTCAACATTGCCCGAGTAGTAATTTCTATCAGTTTGAACTTCTCGCGAAGGCGATTCCGTTCTAGCTTCACATGATGAAGTTCGGCTTGGATTTGGTCCAGAGCAAAGCCCAATGGTGCTACCTCCTTCCCAATCTCTGTTAGATGGGCTTCGATCGGCCCAAGGCTACTAGGTGAGGCCATCAAATCTTCTTTCTATAATAATTAACCAAGATTACTTAAATTTAGAGACCATAATCAAAACATTTTGTTCACGGTGGTCATATTGACCGATGGTCATATAACACTCAAACACCAATGGTCTCATTTTATTTATAATCATGTTTATCAAATAAAACATTTTTTTTTTGAGTATAAAAAAAAATAACACATGAAATTAGGAAACAAGATTTATTCAAAATTTCGGGTCGTTACAATCTTCCCCCCTTAAGAAATTGCGTCATCGCAATTTTTTTAAATTGGGTTTTGAAATTTCATTGAAAGTCCCACATCGGAAAAAGAGTTAGTAACACCATTACTTTAAAAGAAAGAAAAGGAAGTACAAAGGCCACCCGAGTTAACCCACACTCGGGTTCCATGTAGGAAAACATGGACATGGAGGAAAAAAACAAAGGGTCAGTTCTGAGAGAGAGTGATAGAGAACATGATTAGGAGAAAGTTAACCATGAGAAAATCTCAAACTTATGATGTGTGTAAACGGTCTTTGATTACCTAGTAGGAAACGTAAACCAACAACATTTTTGTTTTACGTTTCTTTTCATAATTTTGAGGATTTCATTTACTACATAGAACAAAAACATAAGAAAATATACCTACCTTCAAGTAGAGTTTCATCCTTTAACAAGTCCCTACCTACACTAATCTTTTCGCCAAATGATGAGAATTCAAAAACACTTGGTCTCATAAAAGCACAAGAATCATCTTCTATAGAATCACATAATCTACAAAAGATTAACTATCTATTTCTTCTATCTTTAAACATTATCCCAAAAACAGAAAGGTTAAGGTAAAACAACTCTTCAAAAAGAAAGAATCCCATAGTAATAGAACCTACTTTTAAATCTTCAAAGTTCCATGGTACTACCCAACGTTCATCATAGACCACTCCATAAATAACGGTCCTTAAAATTCCTCAAAATAAACCAAACTAAGATTGAAACCCAAATGCAAGAAGGATTTGATAACATAGTCTTCCAAAACAACTTCATTGTTCATCTCCAGACAACATCAACCACTCCTAACATCTTATAAAAAAAGTAGCTAACCTAAACATATTTTACCCATGATAGGTTAATCATTCCTGTAAGTAACCTAAATTACTATAAGTCCACCTTAAATTCATTGATTCTTCAAAATATAAGTCAACCTTACTCCTCAATGAAAATACCGTAGTAATCTATCATATATGGTCCTCAAAATAGTGAACGTCTTCCAAAATAATAATCATCTTTTAATCCCCTAATCATCTCTGTCGTATTAATACGGCAATCGTAGCATTTACTATCACATTGGTTGTTGGGACATGTTCTTTCATTTCCAGCCATAAACTAAGAAAAGAACCTATAGTTAGGGGCTTAAATACTTAGCCAATAATCATGAAAAGAAACTTAAAGCATCTAAGGATAACATGTAGAAGTAAAGTATACCCTAACTTGTGATCCCCTAGGTTCCCTTCTAGGTTATCCATGATCATATATTCTTATGTGAACCCTTATTTTATTTTATCTTTGTTCCTTTAACAATGGTTCATACTAAGCTTATGAATTTACCAAAGTATATCCCCTGGGAGTGTCGTAACCAAGAGTGCAGCAAGGCCCGTTGTCGTGTACCAGTTCCCGTTCGAGTCTAGCTCAAAGTGGTGTTTTTGGGTTTTACCCCTATGTACATCTGTGCCAGAGCCACCTCTACCTGCTCGTATCCAGACAGGGATGTATTTGCTTGGCAACCCCTTACTCAATACTCACCAAAATACCAGGAAGATTTCCTATATTAAACTTTTCTATAGGGTTCCTCCTAGAGTTTTCATATCCTAATTTCCACAAATAACTAAACCATCCTTTGATACCAACTATAGCATCCCACCTTTTTATCACATAAACATTAATTACATTTTACAAAGCCGAGGATCTTTAAGGTTTAGTGTCTTGGAAACCAGGAACTTAAAACATGAAAACAACATAAAGAATTCTTCTTAAACACTTGAAAGGCTTCTCCTCATGTTCACCCTAGGCTCATTACTGAATCTCATAACCTGGGGACATACATCAAAAGAAAGGGTGAGCAGAAGGCCCAGTAAGGGAAACAAGTGAAACATTTTACATATGAACTTGGGATACATCAATAAAGTCATGAAAAGAACTTTAAGGCATGAAAATGAAATCATGAGGCATATCATAATAAAAATAAAACTTTTTCATAACTCGAAGATGTGGCTGCAACATTTAATATTGGCAATCGTTTCGTTTCACCAAGGTCCATCCCCAAGGTGTCGTTAAAATTTACCAAGGTTATTCACCAAGGCGTCGTTAAAATGGTCATCTCTAGAGATTAAGTCTTTACCCAATGCATTGGAGCGCTATCAGGGAGCACCCTTAAATTTGCCTTTATTATCATGTGAGCCACATATATCATCATCAAACATTTCATAAATAACCCATATAGCATAAAATAAGTGGGTTTCATTTCATAATCATAACATTTTAAAAACTGCTTTAATGACATGATCTTTACGGCACTTTAAACCCACGGAAGGGAAAGTGGGTCTCTTGTATGTAAATACCAGAATTTAAAATAGAAAATTTTGATATATATGTGAATACCCTTGTAGAAATAAGAGCTTTGAGTTTTCACTTTATAACATAAAATAATTTTGAGAAAAGAGGGAGAGGCATTTTGAGACGAAAATTCTGCAGCATAACGGCTATGTTTCTGGGTTTTAGAAAACATTGAAAAGAGAGGGGACATGGGTCACCCACTCATAAATGATCCATAAAACAGTAAGGGGACAGAATAAGAAGGATATATGGACATGGTAATGAAATTTGAAGGATATACCTTTTGAAATGAAAAACATGGAAGGAAGACAAAATTTAGATTTCTCTTATGAAAATTCGGCAGCCTAACGGCGTCACTTAAACTTCAATAAAAAGAATTGACAAGATCAAATAGGGTCCCTCATCATATGATCATAAGAGATCCGTATGATAGATATAGAGATCATACCCCAACATAATAAAAAGGAACTTGAAAGACTTGACATGAAAATCGAACTTGAAAAATGAGAAGGGTGAAAGAATCACTTAAACATTCGGCAGCCTAACGGCGCCACTTAAGACATCAAAATACTGAATTGAAGAGATCAAATGGGGTCTCTCATCATGTGATCATAAAAGACCAGTATGATAAATATAGAGATCATACCCCAACATAATAAAAATGAACTTGAAAGACTTGACATGAAAGTAGAACTTTGAAAAAGAGAGAGGTGAATGAATCCCTTGAAAATCCGGCAGCCTAACGGCGCCACTTAAACATTCTTAAAACGAAATGATGAGAGTAAGAGGGGGTATCTCATCATATGAACATAAAAATGGCAGTAAGAGGAGTATAAAAGAACATCCTCCAACATAAGAACATGGAGCATAAAAGGATTGACATAAAAGAGATCACTTGAAAAGAAAGAGAGGGTTCGGATCCCTTACCTTAAAATGTAACCCTTAAACCTCAAAGGTTGGGACCTTGAGGGCTTGAGGGCACCTTGGGAGGACTCCTTGGGAGGTAATGAGACCAGAACTTCGTTGGGAAAGAGTGGGGAGTCGAATGGATGAGAGGATGGCTTGGTATTTATAGGGAAAGTGAGGGGACAAGGCATTAATGGCAAAGGGACACCTCATTAGTGGTTTTGGAAAAACCATGGGCTTGCCCATGGTATTTTCCCATGGTATTGGCCACTTGGGACACCTCATACCTTATCTCACTATTCATAATTCAAACATATTGATTACAAACTTAATACATCATTTAATGATGTCATTAAACACCCGTAACTTAAAAACTGTATTTTCACTATTCATCAAAAATTCAACTTTCTCAGAATAATCCCAAAAGTTCACCTTAACCAAATATCAACGCTCTGATTACAAATATGAACTCCATTTTATAAAAATATTTTTCTAAATATTTTTAATTTAATTTTTAAATAAAAACACTATTCATCGAAAATTCATTTTTTCAGAAAAAACCCCAAAAATTACCATAACATAATATCGATGCTCTGAGTTCAAAAATAAAGTCATTTTTATAAAAATAATTTTCTAATTATTTTTAATTAAATTTTTAATTAAAAAACACTATTCACCTGAAAAAACTAATACTTGAATAATAATTAATGAAACTGTTATTTAACTATTTTATTGAATCACATTACTTAATCAAGGTGCCTAGATTATTTTAAAACTTTCTTTAAGTGATATTACTAATCCATTTGGTCATATTACTAATCCTAATCATAAAATCACTATTCATAATTTACTATTCATCAAAAATCAAGTTGATCTTATTAGACTCTAAATTTCGTACTGAACATAATTGTAGAAGACCATTTTTCGAAAATCATTACACATTTTTAATTATTTAAGGTTTAAACAACCATTTTAAAAATATCCTTTTTCTAAAATTAATCAAAAATATGCATACAATATTTATCCGGTCATTTGAAAATTCATAAACATCATCATAAGAAGAAATCCAAATTTCTATTTAAAAAAAAGATTACACAAGGCAATTACGGTCTCGTTACATAACCCCTTATAATACCAGCATAGGACCTAAGAGTAAGGTGTGCTAGGGTGATAGAATTTTGGGGCGGCTCAGTCAACATTGCCCGAGTAGTAATTTCTATCAGTTTGAACTTCTCGCGAAGGCGATTCCGTTCTAGCTTCACATGATGAAGTTCGGCTTGGATTTGGTCCAGAGCAAAGCCCAATGGTGCTACCTCCTTCCCAATCTCTGTTAGATGGGCTTCGATCAGCCCAAGGCTACTAGGTGAGGCCATCAAATCTTCTTTCTATAATAATTAACCAAGATTACTTAAATTTAGAGACAATAATCAAAACATTTTGTTCACGGTGGTCATATTGACCGATGGTCATATAACACTCAAAAACCAATGGTCTCGTTTTATTTATAATCATGTTTATCAAATAAAACATTTTTTTTTAGTATAAAAAAAATAACACATGAAATTAGGAAACAAGATTTATTCAAAATTTCGGGTCGTTACAGTTTGAATCCTTGAAAGGATCATCTAGAAGAACACACACACACACACTCAATTGTATAGATTTATAATATAAAAATCTCACTATAACCCTAACTCAAAATTTATGAACAAAGAACATTATTTAAATATAATCACAAAAACGAATTAATGGGTTAATTTTGATTTTTTGGGTCAGTTCACCATCCAACACAATTTTTGAATAATTCAAAATTCCAAAAAATACCACCAGTAAATTTATTTTGTCTTCAAAATCGTCATTATCAAGGTCTATAATGAAAATTATGAGAAATTAAACATCCTGATGATAAATTTGAATAATGAGTGAAAATATTAATTTACATCCATTTAATATATATATATATAATAATAACAATAACATTACTTTTATTATTAAAATCCCTTCTTCTAATGGAATAATGATAATACAATATATTTCAAAATATTACCTTTAAAAAATTATACTCATATATTATTATTGTAATAATCAATATATAAAACCACACACGCACAAATAGATATATATATATATATATACATTTACACAAATTTCTTTTTCATAGTTATAATATAAGGGCCTCAGGCTATGGTTGTCCCAAGATTTAGAATAATTCTCCCCATCCAACTCACATCAGCCACATCCCAGTTCCTCCACTTTCAATATGACTCATTTATATGTCACTTGGTCTCCTAAAGGATTTATTTAAATGAAAAAGTATCAACCTATTCATGATTTATAACCAATTTATTAAAGGGGTCTGTTTGATCTGATGGTGTGATGATATTCTCTTTCATCACATAAACGAACTCCCCAAAAACCATGTATATGTCAGTCACTAACTACTGCCATTTCAAGTCACCCCACTCCACCTATATCATGTCTCCATCCACCTAATCAAAACCAAATAATATAGAGGAATATTGTTTACAAATAATTATAATATTAATATCCCATTACCTAATAAATCTATTATAGACTCTTATAGTGGAACCCTCATTGTAATATCACATTGAACCTCTATGGATAGTGGATCACCACCTTCAAAAATAGCACACATCTATTTATTTTTTCATTCAAACAAGCTTATTGACCCACCCTCAACAATATTTAACATCATTTTTTCTATTATGAGGATTTCTTAAATAATACTAAGTCATATATTTCATTGATCATACATAGTAAATAATATCTCCATTATATTCTAGATGAATATTACGGATCGAGTCAGGGTGTAGGGGATTTAATTGGTCACAATTTAATAGATGATGAGGATGAGGTTCTAGACATGATGTTCAATGACAGAAAACCCTATTTAATTTACACCAAAAAGTCTATAAATAATTATAATTTATTCTTTTGAGTTAGAGACAAATTTTAATGAAATTAAGTTAATAAAATTAAATCTTAAGGGAAATCATCATCACATTGATTTTTATATGGATTGTTTTTTTAATTTTTCTTAAGAATCATGCCCAATATTTTTTTAGACTAATTAGATGATTAAATTTAAAGAATACCCTCCCAGAGGGTAATAGTTATGCATGGATCCTGATAAAAATTCCATTAATGTTAAATCAAAAAACACATCCTAATGAATAATATTCTAAATGATTCTTAATCCATGCTAAAGTTTGAAATATATCATCATCTTTCCCAAAAAAACTGGAAAACAATTGTTTATGGATTTAATTCGTTAATAAATTATCAAATATATTAAAATTTAACACTTATTAATTGGATGAAATATATACCCCCAATGTGAAAACAAAAATATGTTCTCTCATGTATGATAAACATATCATAGGGACTCATTTACAAAATTAAATTACCATTTTATCCCATTGATAAGATATTACTAAAATGACCATTAATTTTTAGGATGTCCAAATTATTAAATCCTCATCATTAAAAATATAAAACCATTCAATATTTTTTATTATATAAAATTCAAATATTCGCCCTTTATATTAGGTATGGGAAATCTTTTGTCTTCCACGCAATAAATTATGTAAAAGATACACATTTAAAAAGTTATTGGTCATAGTTTAATGAAGATAAAAATATTTCGTTCTATAAAGTCATCCACAAAAAAAATAAAAATAAAAATACATCAAGATAAGAAAAGGAATTAAAAACAAGTCAAAATTTTATTCCCACATATCAAAATATATCTCTAGGTTTCTCCCATTGATTCCTTTGTATTTCCATTATACCTAAAACATATTATTTTTATACCTATATCAAACTAGCCTTGGTAGACCTACCATGGAACCCAAGTCAGTCTACTATAAGTCCGGGAGTGCATATTAAATCACTATTCACTAGATACAGGAACTAGGGAATCACACTATAACCAACTAGGAATGGTTTCTCCCTATAATTGTACAGAAATATTAGTGGAAACTAATTATGAATCAGTAATGGTACATTAATAATTTGGACATCCATTCATATAAGATACATTTTCCTCGATAATACTTCCCGAAAAATTAAGTATATAGAACATAAAAATCATGTTAGATTCTGAAATATAAATACATCACCATCCATAATGAGTAAATAAAATTAAGTGATATAAATGGATCATAAAATAAACATAAATGTTTTGGATAAATTGTTTGATAACTAAGAGTCCCAAAAATAAACCAATAACCAGATATTCTATAAGATGTCTCTATATGAACCACTACCACTCACCCCATATACACCATCCATAAATGAATTAATCAATAAACATCCAATTAATGATAAAAAATTTGGCACCAGTATGAAATATTAGAGATATAAATACGCATACAGGTGTGTACGTAGGGTGTCAGATAAACAGGACAAGTAGTATTTCAAAAATGAGTCTTTTCAATTAATTTTATAAAAATGTTCATCAGTTTTAATTTGAACATAAATTATAAGATAGATTTTTACAAATGAATAAATATAAAGAAACAAGTATAATACTTTAAACCCTTTTCTACATCCATACAGTGAAACATTTTTAGAATGCCAAAGCATAATTGGCCAATAAAAATGATTTTAAATTTTATAAAGATCAAATAATTTTACTTGTAAATCCACTTCTAAATCTCAATTTTATCAACCATGTTGGTGGATCAACTACTAAAAAAATAAAACAAACTAAAACCTTAAAAAGGTTTAACATCCATATTTATTGAAACATGAACACACTAATTTCATTCTTGTAAATCATTTTACAAAAATCCCCATTTCAAAACAATTTTAAGAGTAAATAAAACCATAAAATAAGCAATGTATAAAATAAAATCAGAAAAATAATTTAAAAGAAATAAAATATCAATAAGAAACAGTAATGTAAATGGTGTCCCTATTCCAAGATAAGAATAAGGGGATGTAAATAATGTGTAAAATAAGAACCCCTAATATAATATAATCAATAATGTAATTTTCATCCAGGAAAAATCACTAATTTCGAATATTACACAATATTATACACATTCTAGTATAATAAATTGATGGAATATATTTCATTGGTAAATGAGATACACACCAAATACAGCCACATAGGGGTCCTCCCCTAACTGTAACAAAATTTAAACTAGGGAAATAAATAAATTAAAATCTAAAAGAGTTAGTTTAAACACAATACCTCAATTTTCAACCTTGGATTCTCATGAAATTGTTGAATTGAATATGAGAAATTAAAATTCACATGATAGTCATATTAATAACCAATAAAACATAACAAATAAATCACATAACTCCTCTAATACTCTCCCAAGAAACAAACCCATTCCCACATCATACAGACTTCACATAATAATTATCAATTAACATCCCATGATAGGTAAAAGGACTATACAATACATTAAACCAAATATCTCACAATAAGGTATTAAAATCATTAAGAAAAATCAATCTATATAGTTCCAACCATTCCCTTAAGAACCAACATGGGACACAAATTCCTAAAAAATATTATTTGATATAAATACTATAGAAACATTCTTACCAAGTTACAAATGATCCTTTGAGCCAATTATAGAAAACAATATTAGAAATATTCAAAGAAAAACACTCAATTATTAATGGATGTAAGACATATCTTTCCCCCATTTTGAGTCTATTAAAAATAAATCACCTCTTTAATTAAAAATGAACCATTAAAACATGTGATAAATTATTTGGAAGTCAAAAAAAAGGGATACAAGCAATTTTTTTTATAAAATGTCATTAGAAAATTACCTCAATGTAATTATCAAAATCACTTGTCACACATAAAAATTTTAGTTCAAAAATTGTACCTTAAATTAATTGAAAGTCCTCTTTTCCATGTATAGAATATATTTAGAACCTTCCACAAAAACCCACCACGGATATAATATATAGATATATCATGATAGAAAATAAATTTAGAAACCTCAATAATTTAAGGACATGTCAAAGAAATTAATTTCACAAAAATAGCTATAAAAATATACAAAAGAAACCTTCTCTTAACTGTGAGAGAAAAACCAACATAATAAATGGAATATATAATCCCTTAAAAAAAAATCCCAATTATTTGACCACCTATAAACCTTATTTTGATTAATATATCAATTAGATTTCAAGTGTGAACAAGGAAACCAAGAGAAAATATAAAGCGAATGAGAAAAGTGGTGAAAAAAATAATCTACCTTCAAAATATGCATGTTATCCATGAAGAAAGGGATTGGTTACACAGGGGGATATGAGTATGAACACCTTTGATCATTTTGACGTTTGACCTTATAATTGAAGAGTACCAAAGGGTCAAGGGATGTTAAATTAAAATAGGGGTATAAAGGTAAATATACAACATAATATTATGGACACCTCGTGTGGTTTAGATGCATATTTTACCAAAATATTCACTAAACATGAAGAATTCATTATAATTAAGCTACACCACTCACAGGGATACCCATAAAATTTCCCCAAACTCTGTGAAAATCATTCACAACTCACTAAATAAAATACTCCATGCATAAGAGTCCCTCAAAAGAATTCAATTATTCCTTGGATGATCATTTTCTAACCATGTGCCCAAGGTAAAACCAGTAAGTAAATATTATTTACATGATTTACTAAAACCAATTATTATTCATGTCCCCCAAAATGGAATGAAAAATCCAAAAATAATGGATTTCAAATGGATTCCCCTTAATAACATTGAAAAATATTTCTCATTAAAGATAAGGTGGTTTTCATAGCTTCTCCTAACCATTTGGTAACCATGAAATTGGTAAAATAAATCAATATTTTAAAGTTAAATTTTCAAAAACTCAAAAAAAAACATAATAACTCATAATTATATAAAATTTAATACAATAGTGACTTGAGGGTGTCAAAATTCTCTCTACCATTCTACTTTCTACCCCCAACTAACTATCAGAAATAGAGGAAGGAAATAAGTAACAAAAAACATTTTTCCCAACCAATGTTTTTGTTATATACCAACAAAACTGACTAATTAAGAGAATAAAGATAAAAAAACCTCATTAAATAACATCATATAGATTTTAAAAATATATTTTGGTTTTAAAAAATTACCACACTACCACCCCCTTTAATCTAGATACATGATATGGGAGGTTTGGGATTTCTAAAAGAGATCCGATGAGATAAGGGAATTGAAAAAATGCACAAATCCTTAGGATCCAAGGAACAAATCCTCAAACAATATAAGAAATATCCCAGAATAACCCAGACTACTATATAGAGAAATGTATCTCAGAGATCATGGAGATATTCATTAAGTCTTTCCAATAATCATAATTCATCAAGAATTGTGAAACTTAGGATAAAAACTCCCATAAATAATAATTTACAAAAATAAAACATGTTTCCTCAATACAAAAAGGGAAATTACAATTCATTAGTGAATATAAATATTCACTTAATAAATCATACTATAATGCTATAAAGTAAACACAACCTAAAAGGATTTTTGAAAAATATAATCAAGTTCAACCAACCATCGGCATCCAACAAAATTAGAATGGAAATATATAATATCCAAAAACATGCCTCAAAATGAAAAAATAAGGGCTCTAACCTCAATCCATGAGGATAAAGGAAAAGTAACATGGTTCCATTCTCATCAAACATCATCCCACAGTGAACCTAATAGAAACCCAATAAGGGAATATTCTCCAGTAGAATTACCAATCAATGCATAATAGAAAATGGTGTAGCACTCATCATAATTACCCAATAATGTATCTAAGGATTATTATGATAAACCAATAAAAATCCAAATCCCCCCGCAAGGATAACACCAAAAATAAATGTGGAAAGGCATGAGAAATTACCAAGGAATAGTAATAGTTATAAGTAATCCATGCCTCTCTAAAACAAGGATATAGGAAATACAAATAGAATTCACCCATTTATAGTAATTTCAAAAGCCCAAAATTCTCTAAACTAATTGTGAATATATCCCAAAATAATAACCATATAAATATTTATTACAGTAGAGACTTAAAATTATAAAAATTGAACTTAAAAATATCTAAATATGAAACAAGAAAACATTATGAAGATAATTCTTCAGACCCTTCACACAAAAGACCTAGTAGTTCCTAGATGTCCCACACATGAATGAAACAAAATATCCCTTCTTCTTTCAATAATTATAAATTCTCTCAAAAGGCTGAGCCTCATCAATCTAACTAGGTGGGGTCGAGGAATCACTAATCATAGGTTTCCTTAAGAGATTATATTTCACCAACAAGTCCCTTTAAATCACCTCATTAATATATATTAGTAAAAAATTATGTATAGTTAATACAACGCCTGGTAAAAGTCCTCTCAAAAATAAATGATATTTTGAAACGTAATTAAAGACTTGATCATGATAAAAAAATAAAAACAATGAAATATGTTTGGTATAATCCTTCCTCTCCTACCCTACCTAATGTTAGATCATTAATTTTATAGATTTTAATCCTTCACAATCTTTAAATAATTCCAATGAATAAACACAGTATTAAATAATTCCCATGATATATCATCATTTAATAGAGAAGAAATAATGTTTTCTCAAAACACTTGGATTTGTCCTTTAAATAGTAATAATATAAATTTCACAATTAAAATTTCATGATTTCTCAAATAACTAAATATTACTTCAATTCTCACTAACCAATCCATCACTCATACAATACTTTATCCTAATGAGAATAATCTAGAAGATGATTCAAAAGTATTTGATGGATTCCAAGATATAAAAATATTATAAATCCACCATTCTGTCCAAAGTATAAAAACGTAAATAACTATAAGTGTCTCACTCAAATAACAATAGAAATTTCCCCAAGGATCATCCCAAGAGAAAAACATTCCATATTATATCAAGACATTTCTTAGAGGAATATAAAAAATAACATCAAACAAGAACTTAATCAATTCATGGTTTATAAATAGAATCAACAAAAACCCAATTTAATAATGGATTGAACCAAACAATTTAAATTCATAAAAAACCTTAAATATTATTTTAATTAAAATCCTAATCATTTGATAAGGATTCTAAAAAATAATTTTTTAAGGATATTCATGCTTTATAACACTTCAACCCTTTGAAAATATTTCAAATCGCGAATTTAATTTTCATTACCAAACCAAAAACATTAGAAATCATAGGATTATAGTCATAATTGTTTGACAACCCCCTCCCCCTCATAGAACTAGTTTTAAAATCCAAACATTCCATGAAATCCTCTTTCCCATAAAAACTAGATTTTAAATCACAAAACTCAAAAACGTATAAACATCATAAAACATGATTTGATGAATCAATAACAAGTGAGAACCACATTAGGATCAATTATAAATCAAAATTTTTTCAAATAACAAAATTAGGATGGATGTAGAACTGTGTCTAGTTTGGATTTCTGGTTTGGATGATCATGTAAGGACTATGTGACAGCCTTTATAAATTTTTCATAACATTAAGAAAAGGGTCTATATGGTTTTATGAAACATCATAGATAACAAATAAACTTTTTATCCATTCCACTTTTACCCCAAAACTCACGGAAACCACCAAAATATCTAAAAATTATGATCAAGACACTAACTTAATATATAAAAATTCAACAAAAATTTCAAAAATAAATTCAAATTCATGACTAAAATCCTGAATACCCATTAAAAATTATGTATCATAATGGAAACATGTGATTATAAACCAAGTCATTACATACATCGAATGTTCCAATGATCAAATATTAATATTTTTAGACTCTATAAATAATCAGAGAACTCAAATACAACTTTCTAATGGGCCATCATAGGTCAAACTTCAACATCACCTTAGTCATCCCGCCATAAGGCCCGAAGCATGTTCTTGATCTCAATCAGTAGCTGACAATTGTAATATCATTAAACACTATCCAAATGGTAATGGATTCACCCTCAAATAATAATAATAAATCAGTATAAATTAACTAGGAATCGGATATGGTATTTCGATTCTAAAGAAATTGTGAAATCATTTAAGCATGGGTGATTAAAGTGTGCCTAATATTTTAAAAAATTCCTTTTATTTATATAATATTTTACTCCATTGGGTATTTGAACCAATTATATTGATTAGGACAAAAATGGTTCTATTTTTCTTCACTCATTCACACACACAATAGGAAATGTTAAAAATTAATAAATTGAAGCACACCATTTTTTTAAAAGGTGTATCCTTAAAGTGGGAAACCAGCTACATATAGTGATCAATTGTTATACCAAGCCCCAGATTATTCCCTAATAATATTAATAATTATAATTGGTGTGGGTATTTATTATCCTAAACCTAATTGTTTACTAAAAACTCAATAGGTTTATCCTATTATTAATGACATTTGGGAAGGGTCCAATTCCACATCCTTAATCTGCATATTAGACAATTTATTTAATATTCCTGATAATAATAATGGATTTTATTCTACAAGAACTACCAATATTCTATGGTTATCTTTTAAAAAATCTTGGAATATGATTAGATATCTATTCTATGATGAAACAAAATAAATATGATTTAATCCAATTTATCATACAAAATATTCAACAATCTATATTTATCCAAAAACTTTGCAAGTAAATTAGAATCTATAACCATCATAGTTCCTAGATGCTTCAAAAAATTATATCAATAAATTTTTTCAACTCATAATTCAAATATGATCATCAACCCAATAGCTTCTCAACCATTGAGATTATTTGAAAAAATGGATCATCAGCAATACCTGTCAGTCTAAATTCATCAATTTTTCATTTTTCTTTATTCTTAACTATATCATAATTATACATTATAGGCTGGCAGTTTTTTTATTCTTCTTATCCATCAATAATTTACTTTGATTGAATGAATTAGATTAACATAAATAAGTCTTTCTCGTTATCTTATTCTTTTTTTCTTCTTCTTTTCTTAATATTCTTTGATAAGGTAAATGTTTTTCTCACCTATATAAATATTGGGTTTTATTATCCTCACAAATAGATTAATCAGTCTCCATCAAGAGTTCTATAAGAGATATTGTTCCCATCTCCATATCATGTTGTATATTTTTTAATCACATTTAATATTTTCAATATTATTTATATAAAAAATATTTTAAATCTTATATGGTGATTAAACTCAAATTTTTCAAAAATAATTTCATGTCGGTGTGTACCCATGATAATATATTATTCCCTTTCCCTAAGAAGCTTATCTACACTGTATTTTTTAAAATAACCTTTCTCAAATTTCATCACATATTTTTTTTGAAATATTATATATTTAGCTCCACCATATTGATAAAGATATTTATTATCAATAATATTCTAACAAATATCTATAATAAATCATTCCCTCTTTTTGTGTGAAAAACATATCGACGTAATAGTATTTTTCATTGATCATTTCTTCTCATGACTTGTGTGCATCTAACATTGAAAGAAGATCTACTTTTATTTAGAAAAAACATCTCAAATTTATTATCTTAATTTTAAATAAGAATTAAAAACTATTTATTGATATTTAATTACATTGATGTTATTTTAAACCATCATTACATTAAATTTAGTTTAGTGCAGCGACACCAATTTTCAAATTTCTATATTTGAAAATCCTGAATAAATGAAATAGTTATTTTCTATATTTTATCTCATTTTATTTTCAAAAATCTTGACTTGAATCATCTCTAAACAACGAATCATGCAAATTTTATCTTGATAAAATAGCTTCAATATCATTTAATATTGTTTCAACATTAGAATGCTTTTTCTAATAATCTTTGTCTCCTGAAATCACATATTTTCACCACGTATAAAAATATAAATAAGATGTAAAACATCATGTATATATATATAAACAGTGTGATAATCTCATTTTATATATTCTTTATAATAATTTTTCCATTAAAAAAATCTAAACAACACTTAGAAACTATGTGACATCCCAAACATAGGTGCCACTCAAAGGGGCCCCAAGCTCAGTTGGCCACATGGCCTTAAGTGAATCTCCTCGAACAAAATAGGATGATAACTAGTAGTGAGGGAGTAGAATGTCTCCATGGGGTTAATATGTCCTCATTACCATAGTTTAGTACATTGTAAAAATAGGAAAATAGGTAAATAGTAGAAGAAAAATATAACTAACAAATGAAACATCAGAGGAATACAAAATAATGCATAATAGAAGCAGCTGATAATAATATAAAAAAAATTGTTTATGCATGTCATGTCTCTAAACAACTATAAAAAATGGATAAAAATCAGTATTCATAACATGTTATACAACTGAATCAAAAATAAATCCAAAAACAATCAAGTCATCCAAAGCTCTAGCTCAGTAATCTTATACAAAGATCCATCCTAAGAAAGAAAGAAATCCAGTGTGCAAAGTGTGATTCATTTCCTTTTTAACGCCTGGATAAATTTAATCTTCCCATATACCAATTTTATCTTATATAATATGTGATATAAATCTCAATAGACCGCCACTAATAGCATTTATAATATCCAATCCGTGTAATGTAAACTGAAACATTTTCCAATAAAGAATATATAAACGTAAAGTAGTAAAGTAACGTAAATATCAATGTACCTAATTCTCCATTAATTAGTAATATATCTAAACATGTAATCATTAATTTAATAATTATGTTCTAGTTTATATATGTAACTCACATAAGGTATTACAATCACTAATATCCTACCATTATAATAATAGTGAAAGGATCTAATGTATAACCTAGAATCCTATAATGATATTAAAAATGAAAGGGATCTAAGTCGATAACCAATGAATCCATGACCTCAGGGTTGATCTAACTCAGGTAAAAAATCATAGCTTGTTTTTAAGGGTAATAGTTTGATCCAAGTGGAATCATCCATGGAATTGTACAATAATGATTCTAATTCTGTCTATTGAATTCATCCAATCTAAAATGGGATAGTAAATTACTAGGCCCAATGGTGTATCCAAGGCGCCTCATGTCCGTTCATGTCCCATTGGATCCAAGGAATGCATCTATGTAGACCAATAATAATAATTTATGGCTACTACAATTCCATATCATTCATCCACTAATAGAAATATATCGAGTTGCAATGTGGGTCTCACCCATGAAAACAAGAAAACTTGAATTAGAATGACATCCATGAGTTCTCAAGGAATTACCTCGATAATCCGTGTTTATCTCGATTCTAACCACTCCTATAATATTTTCAAGTTCTATATGTAAGACACCTTATAATCGATTCAATAAATTAGTAGGCCATGTAATACTCATGTTGTTTAATAAGTCCTTTAGGTCAAGTCGTTGACTTTAATTGGTGTAACAAGACTAAATAGGCATGTAACCATTTAATTAATACATATAAGTATAATCAATTTATAGGGATCACTTTTCTACCTTCCATAATCATTGAAAGATTTTATATGGATGTGAAACCAAGTTCTTCAGTTACATTTAGTTAGGCCAGGTCATATATAAATAATATACTTTCCAATTCTGATTAATATTGGTTTATGAAGTTGAAGAACTTACCTTAGTAGGTCTTTTGATAAGTATAAGCATTCTAGAAATTAACAATTGATTTATTTAATAAAAACTTACCTTTATCATGGTCAAGTCAAGTCACACCCAAATGGTGTCACAAATAGATTTAACAAGATATTAACAACAATTATACAAAAAATCCCTATGGGGGTGGTAAATATTGAGTAAGTAACCTCTAAAAATGGATAAAATTTTCAACAAGAGTCTTACAATATAGTTCTTATGCCTATTCACAAGGAATGTGAATTAAAAATACAATTATTAATGAAATCATCATGCACACACAATAATTTATAAATCAAAAAACATGAGGTATGAGTTTTAGACCACTAACATCGTACTCGTATGACTCTCCTCATCTAGTATCAGCCTCTAGTTTTCCCATGAGTAGAAGAGATCTCAAACAGATCAATGACCTCAAAAAAGGGATTGTCAACCTACATCTTAATGGAATCATCAATAAAAATAAAAATGATGTATGATGAAAAATGAATCAAGATTTTACTAATGCTTATCCAACAAGATGAATGGTGCTTTGATCGGACTCCATATGAATGAAAGATGAAAACATTATATCAAAGAGGTTAAAAGGGATCAAAAAAGGGAAAAGGGATATCCTACTATCCACTGGAGAGAAAAATGAGGGTAATGGAGAATTTAAAACATTCCATTATTGTAATTTGGTAAAAATTACCCAAAAATTTGGCTCATACAATTTTCCCACATGCTTGGCCAAACTATGTGCCAACCATGCACCATCAGATCTAATTAGTGGAATTTCAAATGGTTAGGATTCTCGATTAGTGGAACTATTCCCAAACCATTCAAAATACCTCAGCAACAATAATTGAAATTTTTTCATGGTTGTTCGTCCACTGACACATGGTTACGGATAACCATGAACCCTACTTCACCCCACTATCCAACCCCACATGGTTAGAAGAGATTGTGCGGAATGGTTCACACAATTTCTAATAACCATGCATCCTAGTGTTTTATTCATTGATAGGGGTTACGAGCACTGAACAAGAACCAGACACCCCTGAAACCTTTACAATCTCAATAGAAATCTGTATTAGGCCCAAAATAAATAATTAGACCAAATTTAAAAATGAATCATTCCTAAGTGAAAAACATGATTCTTACAATCTTCCCACTTAATGGAACTCGTCCCCAAGTTCACCTTCTATGGGTGGAATAACACAATCTGAGAACTACTCTAGGCACTGGGAACATACATTAACTTCTTGCTCCCAGGTATCATCTTCTACATGGTCATGTTGCTATAGCACCCGTACTAATGGAAAAAACCAACCTCAATGATCCTTCATGCTCAAGTTAAAAATTCATATAGATAAAGAATAATCATCTAACTCAACTTCCTTCGGATCAAAAGTATGAGATGGATCATCATGATAATGGAGAAGCACTGAAACTCAATAAAAAACAAGATCCCCGACCCCAAACTCAAGAGGTCATCTATTGTGATAGGTATAAGATTTCTGTCTAGATTGAGTAGTTGAAAAAAGATTATTGATCAATTGAACCTGATATGAAGTCTCATTTATGAGACAATGACCCAGTATTGTTTCCTCACCTTCCCCTAACCATAATAGGGGTGAACGACCAAACATACCATACAAGGCCTCAAAAGGATCCATCTAAATTGTTGTATGGAAGATATTTTTTTAGGAGAACTCAAAAAGATGGATGTGAATCTCCCAGGAACTAAAAAAATCAAGTAATCATTCCCATATAATATCCTCGAGCACTTGTATCATCCATCCCAACTAGATATCATCTTGAGGGTGAAAGGTTGTGCTCAGAAGCACCTACGTACTCATAGCCTTCTTCAACCGCTGTTAGAAATGTGATGTCAAAAAAGAATTCCAATCTGAAATGATAGTATTATAGGCCCCATGTAGTTCTATGATCTCACACACATATATTCTTCTCGTCTCATCAACTGAGAAATTATCCTTTATAGTAATGAAGTAGGCTACATTCGTTAATCTATTAAGGAAAACACATACAGCATCACTACCTCTAAGACACTTTGGAAAACAAACTACAAAGTCCATAGAAACATCTTACCATTTCCATTCCGGGACTGTAAGTGGTTGTAATAGGTTTTATGGTCATTGGTGCTCCACCTTCATCTGCTTACATGTGGAACGCATAGTGATGAAGCTTGAAATCTGATGTTTCATCCCATGGAACTAATACTGGCATTGAATATCTTAATACATTTTAGATATTCATGTATGAACATCCAAATGAAAATCCTCATAATCATTAATTATCTCCCCTCTCATATATGAAGTATCTAAGACATGTCTTTTTGTATAAAGTTTGTCATCTCTATCCGTAGACTAATATAGAGGTGGGTCTTCTCCTGAAATACTCTCATAGAGGAACAACCCTTCAGGATCTATAAATGTCCTTCTATTCACCTTCTCAAGGGATGAAGATGTAATAATCATGGATGATAGATAATAATACCTATGGTTATCATAAAAATCTATATGAATCTCAGAAAATAGGCCCATATGCTTCCATTCAACACTGACTTCCGATATAGCTTATTCTTAAGTTTTTCAACTCAATGCATCAGCTACTACATTTCCCTTTCTAGTCATATACGCAAGATCAAAATAAAATTAATGAAGATATCTGAAACATATTCGCTCGATGAGGTTCAATTTATGATATGTAATGTATATTTGAGGCACTTGAGTTATGTGTACCCCCAAAAATAACTCACTGAAAAAATAGTGTCCCCCGCAATGTAAGGCGTGGACAACTATAGATAATAGCTCAAGGATGTATGTCGGTTAATTTCTCTCATGGGGAATTAACTATTGAGATAAATATAAAAAAAATCTTTCCTCTTGTATCAACACTACTTCTAGTCCAATTCTTGATGCCTCATAAAACATGGTATAACCTCTTCCAAGCTCTTTCAGTATCAGAACAAGTGTTGAGAAAAGTCTCCCTTTCAAATCCTAAAAGGATTTCTCATAGGTTTCTGACCACAAGAACATTAAACCCTTCATTGTAAGATCACTAAGAGGTTTATAAAGTCATTATAAGTCCTATATGAGATTCTTATAATATCTATCCATCCCCAAGAAACTTTGTATGTCAAACAAGTTCTTGGGATATCCCAAGAAACCACAACTGTCACCTTCTTTGGGTCAATAGGAACACCTTATTCTGACATAATATGACCGGATATGTGAAGTTTTTCAATCCATAAGTGGAACATACAAAAAATTTCATAAATATTATTCACTCTCAGTGTATTTAGAATGATCTCAAGGTGATTATAATTGTATCTAAGAGGATGATAAAACACATAGATGTCTTCCACGAGGATAATGACAAAAGAATACATATATAGATGAATACCCCTATTCATCAAAGCCATGAAAAAATAAGGCATGTTCATAAGACTGAATCAAATAATGAGATAGTCAAACAGAGCATTCCTACAATAGAAATTTATATAAGGTACGTATGGGATCCTGACTCACACATGAGGATATCCTAATCTTAGGTTGGTCTTAGAAAACATCTATCTCTTCAAAGATAGTCAAATAGATAATCTATATGATCCTGTGGATACCAATTCATGATTGTAATATGGTTTAACCTTCTGTAATCCATGCATAAATAAAGGTCACTATCCTCCTTCTTATAAAAATTCATGGGTGAATCTCAAGAGGAAGTTATAATCTATATAAAACTTTTGGCCTCTAAATCTTCCAACTATCTCTTATGCTCATAGATATCAATAGGTTTTATACTGTATGGAGAAATATACACTATTTATACTCCAAGAAAAAGCACAATCATATAATCTACCTCTATCTCAAAATTTAATCCTGAAAAATTATCAAGAAAGATGTACCTAAAAAGGTCTACTTCCAGAGTAGACTTAGACTTATGTAAACCTTGACACTCCATGAACAGATTAAAAATCAAGGAGGACACTCCACCTATCCCCTGATTCTCTAGCCAAGTTCTATAATAATGGACATCCATCTCGCCCTTCAGAAAATAAATTATGCCCTCTAATGGCGTAAATGATACCCTTTGATGATAACAGTCTATAAAGGTGGGATAGAGGACTGGAAAATCCATCTTGAGAATAAAATCTAAGCCTTCCACCTCAAGAAAAAATAGTTCCCAAAATATAGTATAGTATCCTTCTTCGAGGAGACAGTCCATATATTGGCATATTCCCTCTGTTATTACTCCCAATGGTGTAAATAAGGTCCTTACACCACAATAATATTTTATTGCTAGGCTTAGAATTTTAACAATAGATAAATCAACGATGATTATTGAATCACATGTATCAGATAAAGAAATAACTATAGTAGAGACTACAAGAATAGTATATCATATTATATATGGTCTTGCACCTGAATCCTCAGGTATTAGCTGTAATATATCCAATTAACCAGATCCATTTCTTTATGATGTAGCTAGACTACGGTATATATGACTTATCTGATAGAACATATAATAATCCAAAGTTTTTCTTCAATAACCATGACGTCTTCCTCACCCAATTCTACAAGTTCTACTCCAACTCCCCACCTGAAGCAGCATAAAAGATCCTACTCTTGAAGGTGGTGAAGGAGTGGAACCTCTTCCACTATATGCTTATGGAAAGGTCTGACAAAATCCTGGAAGATTCCACATACATTCACAATCCTAGTACTCAAAAGGGTCTCTATCAGTTGGATGTTTTAGGTGCTCTTATCTTCCACATTGATGGTGCGCCATAGATCTATTGGTAAAGACACTCTTAATAACACTTCACTAATGATAAATCTTGAGGGATCCTTTTCTCATATTGGGAGAACTATTGTCCTACCTTCGCAAAGATCATATGTTCCCAGTACTATCTCCTTTATTCTAGTTTCACTCAGAGATTAGTGCTTGATTGACTATCTGAAAAATATAGGTAGGAAAATAACATTCATCGTATTATGGATGCAATACTAGAGTTCATTCTCATAGAATTTAGCACACAAAATCCTATCACCATCTAGAAGTGGTGAAAAGCATTGTAACTATGAAAAACATGATGAATACTCCACTACAAACATATAACCCTACTCAAGATGCATAAACTATCTTAGAATTTTCATCCCTTAGAGTCTGATGAAATAAGTAGTCAAAGAAATAAGTCTAGAAATCATCTCATATCATGACCTGATGGTGACTAGCCTAGGTAATCACATCCCACCAACACTTCGGATAATCGCCCACCATATATATAGAAACATTGACCCTCCACCTTAGAGGAATCTGCAGTTTCTCAATGATAAAAAGGGAGGACACTATCCAACACAATGTAGCATGTGGACTTCTATCCCATGAGAAGGTGGGTGTATGATGATACCGGAACTCACGTGTTGAATCATTCATCATAGGAGAAGGTCATAGTGAACCTTTCATGGGATGAATCAGACATTGGAAACCCTCATCAAGCTGAGCGTCAATGCCAAAATAAGGTATAGTAGTTGATTCATCAGGTGGAACTCTTATTGGTAAAAATGGAATCTCAGGACCCATAGTGTCTGGAGCATGTTTGTCTCCACCATCCTATCATACAACATGAGAATTTCAGGGCAACATTGGTCAAAAAATACCAAGCACACGCCCTAGAATAAGATTTTATAAGATATATACTAACACTAATAGAATATGAATGAAAGTAAAAGTATAACTAACCATGGAATAATACCCTAAAAACATCATATAATTCTAGGTATTGGTAACTTTTCAATTAAAAATCATAGGGGTTCTTATAGATAAAGGTTCAATAGTACCTTGTCTCTTCATTTACTATAAACCATTTCATTTTATATGTCATGTTTCACTTTTAATGTTTTCATTTTATCATTCGCATATATAAAGGTTCATTTAAAATGGATCTCCATCCATAGTGAATCATGGCCCATACACCACATCAATAAAATCGAAACCCATTTAATTTCATTTTAATAGCTTGACTTGGTAAAATACCTATTACAACTCACAAGTACCCATAAACCTCAAGAATTGAAACTAACAATCACTCAATAATAGACCAAGAGAATCAAATTAATAAAAATATACTTAGCTCTCTCAACAATCAAAATAATAATAAACTAACAGAAGTAGTGAAATTCACATATATGGCATGACATATGCATGGAATGTGAATTCTAGGTACCTATAATGATTCATGCAACAATGATCCTTACCCTCATATCATTGGGCCAAGGATGAAGAATAAACCCACAAACACAATAATATTAATCATAACCATAACATGTGATGTGTGTCACCCACTTGTGAAATGATATCATCCGTAATTGGAAAACGTAGAGAAACATTTATTATTTAGGAAACTGAAAATTTACCCCGATCAAGAGTTAGCTGCATCCAAGAATGGATCATAACAATGTTCTATAGTGTTACTAATCTCCTGTCTATTTTCTCCAAATATTAATGAAATAAATGAGCTCTAACACCACTTTGTGATTTCACAAAATTGGGTTCCACTCAAAGGTTCCCCAAGATCAGTTGGCCACATGTCCTCAAGAGCATATCATTAAACGCTGGAGGATGTGACTAGCAGTGAGGGACTAAAGTGTATTTGTGGGGAGACAATTCCCCCATTACTAGAGTGTATCATAGTGGATAAATAGAATAATAGGTAAATATAAAAAGTAATATATAATAAACATATGTCTCATCATAATAACCCAAAATTATAAACAACAAAAGAAAATTATAATAATATACAAAAGTTGATGATACATTTCATGTATCTAAAAAACTAGAAAACATGGATACAGGGTAGAGTGCATAACATGCTATACAAAAGTATAAAAAAATACAAAAACTATCCAAACATTCTTATCTCCATCCCAATCATCTACTACCAATATCCATCTTAAGAAAGTACGAAATCAAGAAACCAAAGTGGGATGATTCACCTTGTCAACACCTTCATACATGAAATCTTCTTAGGTACCAATGGTGTCCTGGATAGAATATGAGATAAATCAAAGTACACCACCACTAATGTAACGACCCGGACCCAAGCAGCAACCCGAACAGTGCCAAATGGGTCGGGTGTCACTACCTTAGGTGCACCTACCCTGAATTCCAAAGGCTTCGGACTAGCAGTGAGGGTCTGAATAGGTATTGTTGGGAGTCTATACTCTCTTGGAGGAATAAAATGGTACTGGTCCGAGTATAATACTAAAATATGGAGAGGAAATAAATGACTCAGCAGACTCAAACCAGCCCGCAGAGTGGAAGTATATCCAATATCACTAAACAGCGGAAGCATTATAGAAAACAACTGCAGAGGAAATTAAACAGAACCACATGCTAGCAATAAACTACAACAACTACTGTAAAGAACCAAGCATGCATCCAAAGAAGGTCATACACAACTGAGTATAAAAAGGACACCAATGGATAACCTGTAATAACTACAAAATAGTGTCATCATGCTGATACAGAAAGGAAAAAATTAAACAAAGTAAACTACAGATAGGCATGACATCAAGGTCTATACCATATCCACGCAGAAACTAACGTAACCCAGCTCCTGAAGCTGGCCTCTTTCCTATATGTAAATCCATAAAGTCTGCACGTGTCCCGAAGGGCCTGTGCAGGATGTGAGACAAATCTTAGTAGGATACCACCCAATGATGCGTACCAAATATATGTGTTTAGGTAGTTATATATTTCTAAGGAGAGCAGTAAATAGTACAATGAACAAATAAACACACTTGTGCAGGGTTTGAGACAAATCTCTGTAGGATACCACCCAACGGTGCAAACCAAATATATGTGTTTAGGCAATTATGCATTTCTAAGGAGAGAAATAAGCAGTACAATATACAAATAAACATAAACTCCACTAGTTCTCAACAACCACCATGGAGCATCACCTACTTAGGCCAATGATGGAATCTCTGTTGTGTAACCCAGCACCACGTGCCACCTGACACCTCGTGTCTCAAGTACCGACGTCCCGAGGAATTCCCAAAAATAGTAACCTGGCACCAAGTGCCTCCTGACACCTTGTGCCTCAAGTACCAACGTCTCAAAGGCACACCCAAGTATTTTAACCCAAAACCATGTGCCCCCTGACACCTTGTGTCTCAGTACCTACGTCTCGAAGGCACACCCATCCCCTGAAGGCTCCTCAACTCCCATGTGGATTTCTATTGAAAGCACCCCCAACCAAAATACCTAACCGCAACTACGGGGGCCTCTACCCACACGAGTGGTAAAAACAACCTCATCACAGATTATCTGTGTGTGCACACTAGTAAAAGTCCCAGGTGAGTGGTAATCACCAAAATAGTACAAATGAAACCAACACGTCTGACACCTTGTGTCCCTGCGACCATGTCACTCAAGTCCGATGGCATCGCCATCCTAGTAACCTGGGCCATGCCCAACCTGACTGTCATACTGCCTCAATCTGACATCCATGATGCCCAATCCTGTGGTCAAAACCACCCAAAGTAACCCAAGAAAATCCCCAACCTATGATCAACATCACTCAAGTGTAACCGGGCCAAGCCCAACACAACCCAAAGGGTCCAGCAGATGCACTTCAGCAATTTCATATATAACATATGTAAATAAAAAATATAAATAGGAAAAACAACTAAACAGTTGAATTGCACTATGCAAGGTGTTGTCCCATACCATCACTGAGGTCTTAAATGATTTTAACAATTATAAAAGTCTTAAATAAATTAAACTAAACAGTTTAACAATTTAATAATTCAATTAAACCCATTTTGGCGTTCCCACGCCAAAATTCCCCAATGAGCCACGGCCCCTCACCCAGCCCGCTCACACAAACTGGTCACAAGGCATACCCAAAGGCACCCCATAGGTCAAATAAACAATTCAAAATGAAATAACAGATAAAATGGGTCCCGCTAAAAATGCATGAAAACGCGCTGAATGCCGCGTCACCCAAACAACCACGAAAACACAAAAGAAAGTATGCACCACCTACCTAAGACTTGTACGACACTACTCCTCCGGTAACAACCGCCAATTTGGTCTAAAACGCAGTAAATATACAAAAGATTCAATACTGTTCAAAATCATGTAACTTATTCTAGATTGTAAATCAGACAAAACGGCCAAAGAGGAATCGAGGCCTTACCAAGGGGGTTCCAACACACTAATCGGAGTTCGAATCAGGTCTCGGACGGACGATCGGGAGGAGAAAAGGGTTTCAGCTGGCCTGGTTCACGTATCCGGGTGGAGGGTATGAGGTTCTGCCTCAATACGAGGCTACTTCCCATTTTAAGAAAAAAAAAAGAAGGTACATGATGTGTACTTTCGGACTAAATGTAGTTTATAGTTCATTTAACTATTCATAAGATGGCGGGATTCTGCCAACTTACTTTCTGAACCTGCTGACATGAGTACACGGCGTGTACCTCTGGGTACACGGCGTGTACCCAGTTCCTCTTCTCTTCCTCACCGACATACACACATGCTATGTGTTTCCATTAGACATGGCTAGACTAAACGGCATTTTTAAAGGGAACACGGCGTCTCCCATGTCCTATCTAGCAAACAGGCCTACACGCCATGTATGGCCTCACACAGTCGGGGGTATACACGACGTGTTTCAAAACTACACATCATGTAGTAAGAAAATACAACACGGTCTATACACAGTATGTACTTGGCGGGCACATGGCTGGTCACTCGCCTACACATACATGGTGTGTACTTAAAGTAAACGGAGTGTAGTCTGGAAATTTCCAGAAACTTCCCATTTTCTCCAGTTTCCTTAGAAACTGATCATTAATTCAAATAGGGTCAGGATTTTGACCCTTTCCCAAAAACTCGGGTTCTCACAAACTTCCCACCTTAATGTAGCTCGTCCCCAAGCAACCGAACAAAACCCAGAGATGGCACCAAACATACCACCCCAATCCAAGCGACCTAGACTCCACCGGTCTCAAGGGTTCTGGATAATTCCTCAAGGGGGGGCGCCCCACCTTAGGAATCGGCTTACCCAGTCTCAACCCAAAAAAACATAAAGAAACCAGGGTTTACTAACCTGTTTTTTGGATGCATAGTCCTCTCGTGATGCATCGTCACCCTACACCCCATTGGTGCTCTTGTGTCGTTTCCAACACCCAACGTATCCCACACTAGATCGGTGTCCGCCTCCATGAGGTCCCGGTGCTGAGCACCTCAAGTAACCCACATCCTCAATGCCCTGATGCCCATCGAACCTCATGTAACCTGCATCCACGATGCCCTGATGCTATGCATCTCGTACAAATAAATATACATCATGCACTCGATATGGTGTCAATCCCACTGACTAGAATCTAGTTAGTCCACGTAGATCATGTGCATTGCGTGCACCCAAAACAGACATGCCTCAAAAGGTCATGCCAAAAAGAAAACATGGAGATCACGACCACACCGCGGTGTACCTCTAACTATCATCGGCTCACCGGCCTGCTCAGCCTCTGGCAGCTCCACGGCATGCACCTGGCCTAAAACATGGCTGCCTGACGCCTGACCTTCCGATGCTACTCCAGTCTCCAGCAACTGACCCCTCATATGGGTCCCACTGTCTCTATCACGACCTCTGCGCATAGATGAACCTCTACTACCCTCTCCGGGTACCAAACCTGAACCAACTCCAGACGCTACAGTCTGTCCTGGTCCCTGTCTGCTGGTTATCTGAGAATTCTGCCTGCAAAACCTCTCCGAATGCTTGTCTTGTCCACATGTCTGGCACTCCTTCGGAGGCCTATCGCACTATGCCCAAATTTGTCATGGTTGTCCACACTGGAAGAAAATCACCGAAGAACTCCCATGAGGTGGTCTAGCTGAATCCCTGGCCTGACTGTCCTCATAGAACTCGTCCCGTCCTCATTTCCTGTTGTCTGAGCCATCACCTGAAGTTTTCTCCCTGACCAAGCGAGATCTGTCTCTTTCGTTTCCCTCATATATAAGTGCCTGATTCACCGCTTCTAAGAAAGAACCCAGCCTGAAGATGTTCACCTGGACCTGAATGGTGTGTCGTAAGCCATCCTCAAAGCACCTTACCCAAGCTGCGTCATTGCTCACCATACCAACACGTCTGACACCTCGTGTCCCTGCGACCATGTCGCTCAAGTCCGATGGCATCGCCATCCTAGTAACCCGGGCCATGCCCAACCTAACAGTCGTACTGCCTCAATCCGACATCCATGACGCCCAATCCTGTGGTCAAAAACACCCTAAGTAACTTGGGAAAAGCCCCATACTATGATCAACATCACTCAACCGTAACTGGGCCAAGCCCAACACAACCTAAAGGGTCCAGTAGATGCAATTCATCAATTGCATATATAACATATGTAAACAGAAAACATAAACCGGAAAATCAACTAAACAGTTGAATTGCACTATGCAAGGTGTTGTCACATACCAGCACTGAGGTCTTAAATGCTTTTAACAATTATAACAGGATTAAATAAGTTAAAATAAACAGTTTAACACTTTAATATTTCAATTAAAACCATTTTGGCGTTCCCCCGCCAAAATGACCCGATGAGCCACGACCCCTCTCCCAGCCCGCTCACGCAAACTAGTCACAGGGCATACCCAAAGGCACTCCATAGGTCAAATAAACAATTCAAAAGGAAATAACAGATAAAATGGTTCCCGCTCAAAATACCAGAAAATGCGCCGTAGGCCGCGTCACCCAAACATCCACAAAAACACAAAATAAGGTATTCACCAACTACCTGAGACTCATACGACGCTACTCCTCCGGTAATAGCCGCCAATTCGGTCTAAAACTCGGTACATTTACAAAAGATTCAATACCGTTCAAACGCCTATAACTTATTCTAGAATGTAAATTACACAAAATGGACAAAGAGGAATCGAGGCCTTACCGAGGGGGTTCCAACACACTAATCATAGTTTGAATCGGGTCTCAGATGGATGATCGGGAGGAGAAAAGGGGTTTGGCCGGCCTAGTTTGTGTATCCGGGCGGAGGGTATGAGGTTCTACCTCAATACAAGGCTAATGCCCATTTTAAGTGAAAAAAGAATGTACATGGTGTGTACATTCGGACTACACGCCGTGTATAGTTCACTTAACTATTCATAAGATGGTAGGATTCTGCTGACTTACTTTCCGAACCTGCCGACATGAGTACACGGCATGTATCGGGTTCTTCTTCTCTTCGTCGCCGACATACCCACACGCCAAGTGTTTCCATTATACACGTCTAGACTACACGGCTTATCTAAAGGGAACACAGCATTTCCCTGGTTCTATCCAGGCAATAGGCCTACACGCCATGTATGGCCTCACACAGTCGGGGGTACACACGGCGTGTTTCAAAACTACACGTCGTATAGTAAGAAACTACTACACGGTCTATACACGGCATGTACTCGGTGAGCACATGGTCGGTCCCTCACCTACACATACATGGCGTGTACTAGAAGTACACGACGTGTAGTCTGGAAATTTCTAGAAACTTCCCATTTTCTCCAGCTTTCTTAGAAACCGGTCAAAAATTCAAACAGGGTCGGGATTTTGACCCGTTCCAAAAAACTCGTGTTTTTACAACTAATGGAATCTATATCATCCACCCTGTAACACACCGACCCTAGATTCCTAGAGTTGGTTCATTATTTTAATACATTGGCATGATTACAAGGAATCAAGTCCCGAAAGACCGATCAGTTTAGCAGTCTTGGAAAATAGATTATATACATGAACGTTACATTACACTTTATAACAAACAACAAAATAAATAATCCGTTGAGAACTCCATTGTTCCCTTAGATTAACCCTAAATATCAAACATAAAACACTTATTAGGATCCTAGGAAAATAAAACATAAGAAAGGGGTGAGCTCAGATTCTCTAAAAGGGAAATAATTTAGCGGAAGATAACATAAACAATATGCATGGTGAATAATTGAAAACACATGCCTTTACAAATAATAAACATGAAAAATTTATGGCAGAAATATGAGCTAATTAAATAACGCCATAATAAAACATAGTCATGGGTATTATTCTAGTTAAAAAACCACATGAACCATCAATATTATTTTCATAATGAGGGACTGTATAATGCCAAGCATTCTGAAACATTTTGTCAAGGCCTCGGCCATGATATCTAAAAATGATTAAGGCCTCGGCCAAAACCATATATCAAATTCGGAAAGGCCTCGACCAATTCCACGTCTAATTATCCCATAAGACCTACTGATGCATCAAGGATCTATATCAGGCTCCACCCATTACTTACTATGTCTAATACATTCCTCAAAGGAAAGGGATTAAACATTACAAAAACATTCGTATTAAAACTAGCATTAGAATTGTCAATCATTTATCCATAAACTAAGAATGGTATAAAAATAACACATCCATAGTCAAACATATCACAAAACCTTTGATATAATATGGAATATTTGTATCATAATAAATCAACTTTAAACAAGTTTAAAATCAAACAATGGATGTTGACATATATGTTAATGATTCATAAAACTCTTTGAGAGAAATACCCCTTTTTCATGAAATTGTTTGTAAGTCTCACAATTTATAAAAGAATTCATTTAAAAGATATTTTTTAATAAAAGTGTCCCATACCACTTTGAAACTTTTGAAAATATTTATCATTTCAAAACATTAATTTCCATATAAATAAATCTTTAAAATCATTTTTAAAGTATGGACATTAATTAAAAGGGTTTAGAAAGATAAATCTTCAAAACATTTAACATGATGATCTACTTAAATATAGCCTCCCATTGGACCTTAAAATATTCCTTTAGAAATCATTTTTATAAAATATGGGTATCTATGATAATTATGTCCCAGAAAATACATACACATGAACAATCTTGGATAATAATGAGATTGAGGAAATAACCCTTACCTTGCACTTTTCTTTGGTCGAGGGTACGTTTAACCTCCTGTATAATGACCATAGTATGTTATTAAATTATACAAAAACCATATTCAAATTTATTATATCATAAATGATTCATTTATGACTTTATACAACCCATTTAATAATGATTTCCATGTAAAATTAACATTTTGGGTAATAATCGCTTTCTTTATCGAAGGTGTTTTAACTTGTTACTCTTGATTGTATCACTTATATAAGGATATAAATACTTCAAGAATACAAAACATGATTTATATATCATATATATTTATAATATAAATATTTATAATACATATATATATATATGAAATGGAAAACACCGTTTATGGAGACAGTAGTCCGTACGTACGCATAAACATTGTTTCCGTTTTCATATCGTATTGACCGGAAGTAAGTGAATAATATATATGTAAGTACATAAATAAAAATATATATATATATATATCCATTAGCATTATTATTTCATATATTGAATTTTTTTTAATCGTTGATGAATGGTGAATGTGGAAATGAATCTCATTGCGTCGTGGAGACGGTAATCCGTACGTACGTACGAGCGACAATATCATTATTTTGATTTAAAATAGTATGTAAATAGATGTTATAACATAAATACAGTATAATTAACATGTTATATTTATTATTTAAATCAATTATACATCATTATTATACCATTCCAAATAAAAATGTACTGAATAACAACTATACCACAATGTGGATACGGTAAGTCGTACGTACGCACGTATGGTGACATGTCATTCATAGGATGGCTAAAATAATGAATATGCTTATACCATATTTATAATAACATCAAATTATATATAAGATACTGTATTTATTGTTTTATAATGGACACAACAAACAAAGATGATGTGGAAGAAGAAAAGAACTTGAAAGAGGTGATAAAATATTCACCTCTTCTGCAGGTTCTTCCTTTTGGTTTTATAACAAGGGCTCCATAGGGTGGATTTCTGATCAAAATAAGTCCTCTAGGATCAATTGAGGGATGTTGGTAGGATATTTGGGTAGGGTTCGGCCGAACCAAATGGATTTGGAGGTGTTCTTTTGAGAGAAGGTAAAGTTCCCTTTTATAAGAGGGGTGAGGGCACTATAGGAAAAGATTAAAGTATTAATTTATTATACAATAATATTCGTTTTATAATGGTTCCAAATGAATTTATTTAGAGCCTTAGGTGGTTATGGGTCGAAATACTCTCAACCAATATATTTTAGACAAGTTTAGGTTATCATTGTAACCTTACCTTTTAGATTTAACTCTTAGATAAATGGTTTAACTTTCACAGTGTCTTCTTGTATTCTTACACTATATGGTTAATAAACTTACTCTGAACTTCAAAGAGAACATAAAGTGTCTCATTAATGAAATAAATAATATTATTTATGTTCTTTGTCCAATCTTTACATTTTTAGGAATATTATATCATCCAATAATATAGTATTTGTTTTAAATATTAATTTATGTCAATTTTGACACTATTCGGTATTTTGTTTTTGTGAAAGTCATAACAACTTGGATACTTATAACAAGATATATTGAATCAGAACTAACATGTCATATTCACCTAGAATATTCTTTTATTTCATAAAAACATTGAAATTATATTTATTTTAAAATTTATAATACCATTTATTTGATTCCTTCATTAATAAGGTAATTACTGCATCATCATTGTGTCATTATTAAATTTAATTATATAATGTCTAAAAATTATAAATAGAATACCATTATGTAGGAAATATTTTTAGATTTATAATGAATACTTATAGTTGAATTTATCTTATGTATAACTGTATATTAAAAATAGTTTAGTTACTAAACTTTGATTTTAACACTTTTAACTCTTCTTTAAATAATATAATAATAAATGTATTAATCTAATCCAAGTGGACCAAAAGGGTCATATTTTATTCCTAAGGATGTTTTTGGTCGAATTAAACTTATCCTATAGAATTAGAACATGTATTAAGGTAATAATATTATCATTTTGACCCTTAATTACCATATTAACTTTTAACTGTGGTAAATAAAAGTAAAAAAGTTAATATTCACCAAAAAATATTTTTATCTCATCGAACCACATTTTACTCCTTGATATTAACTGTGTCTCTCGGATTTTCAAAATTCAACTCACAGAAGCGGTAAAATTAAGTTTTATGTAAATTTTCCAATGCTCATAGGAGGTGGGTAAAAGACGGTAAAATTTAAATAAATTTTTTATATATCTAAACTTATTATAAAATGACTCCAATAAATTACATTGAACAGATATAGGTATTATGTATCTATTTTGACCTAAAAACATTTAAATAAAATAAATAATTATTTAAATAAAAAGTCAGTTTTAAACAATAACTCAGTGTTTTTTCACTATTCATCAAAAATTGAATGTTTTCAGAAAAATACCAAAACATCAGCCTAAGATAATTATTATATTTTGAATTAAATAATGAAGTCTATTTTACCAAATTCAAAACATATAAGTTTCATTTATTAGTTTAAAATTAATTCCCACAGTCAAAACCAAAAAGCGTATTTTTAGGAAATAATAATTATAAAACATTTGACACTTGTTTATGTGAAATTTCAAAGTGAGATTACTTACAATTACCAGCATTGGATAAAATGGTAAAAATATAATCTATTTATACTTCCAAACCATTAAATTGTATAATTTAACAATATAAATTATATTGATTAAAAAAGTTGTTTTCTGTTAAAATATAGTATTTTTTACTATTCACCCAAATATGAAAGTTATCAAAAAAACACCAAATATTTATTGAAACTCAGTTATTATATCCTGATTATAAAGAAAAAGTTTATTTTGTCAAATTATATATATAAAAGTTCCAAATATTGGATTTAAAAAAGGGTTCACCATTAAAAGGAGGTAAAAGTTTATTTTTTGGAAACTACTTCTTTTATCTGAAAAAAATGAATTAGTTCTTACATTATGTCTAGGAAACTCATAATATGGATTTTAAGGATTATATATAGTTTAAAATTTAGTTAATACTATTAATATGCACGTTTGAAAAGCTATTTTGAAATGTCGTGGTGCGTTTGAACTCGGTGTTGCATGTAGTGCAAGTTATTTAATTACTTTGAAGAAATAAGGTACTATGAAATCTTGGAGTGTTACATTCTTCCCACCTTTAATAAATCGTATCCCTAGAAATTAAAATTTTTCTTTTAAAATAAAAGGTTGAAAATAGAAAATACCATTGTGGGAAAACCCAAATCATAAATTGGGTTAATAAAATTAAGTCTTAATTCGAGGAAAAAAATTTTATATATATATATATATAAACATAGAGTTTCATCCTTCAACAAATTCCTACCACGAACTCATCTTTCACTCCAAAAGATTTCAAAAAAAATTATTTATCCTAATTGTATAGGGTTCTAAAAATAATGAATTTATAATTCATTTATCAAAATATTTCAAAAAAACGATAAATTATACAAATCAGTACATCACATAGTCTAGTTGTAGGTGATTCACCCTTGTCGCTTTTCAGTTGCGAGTTCAAGCCTCGCGGCCTTGCCGGACGCGATTAGTAGTTGCCTAACCTCTAGGTTGTCCTTTTTATAACAATCCAAAAATAACCTTAACAATAGCTTCCAATTTCAAACTTAATTCATTCCAACCTTTTGACTTATCCAAAATACATATATCCAAACTCTCTGTCCAAAATTTATAAGAAAGTTAAACACAATGAAGATCCTTTTTTCCAGGTAATAACATGTGAACGCCTTCATCATGTATTCTATTAAAACACTACAACATCTTGAATTACCATAAAACCTTATTGATTATATTCATGCTCCCTTATTCCTTATAGAATACTGGATATACTCCTTCTATCCAAAAAATGTTGTAAACTCCAATAAGTATGGAATATACAAATCATTAATCAGTTTCAAGGAAGTCATGAATATCCAATATAATTTATCCCAATCAACCATCTCTTATTCCAAGATCACTACCTCGTTATCAGGACCATATTAAGGATTACCTTTCCTTCAAATATGTATTTTCCAAAAAGTATAGCTTACTATTAAGTCACTTTTCATAGAACCATATAATCTCAAATCCATAATAAAATAGTACTACAGTACAATCCTTATTTATCTCCATAATTCATATAACTAGTATATTGTTGATAAAACACTCAAATGAAATAATTCTATATTAAAAACATAAGAACACTAGTAATTCCTCTTCACATGAGGTTTTATCATAACTAAATTATTATCCAATAGCTTCATTTAAGGTATACACGGATGACTGGGACATTGATTCACGTAGTGTCCCAACGCTTTGCAGATGAGTCATTGTACATTTGAAATATTTTCTTACCCTTGCATTCATGTACTTGGTGTCCATTTTATCAACACTTATTACAAACTCACATTCGTTTCATGAATTTACCATAGTGATTCTTTCCATTGTTATCACATATGGGAAAATCATTCTTTTCCCTCTTCCCTTTATCCATCTTTCTATATTCCATCCTTTTCTTATCTTGCTTCCCTTCAAAACAATAGGATTCGTAGAATTATTTACTTATCTTATTAACACATGATACTATTTGTAACATACCAAGTAAGTAAAGAATTATGTATTTTAATATCTATTTCAATTTATAAATTAGATAGTTTTTAGAGTCTTAAAATGAGAATAAATCCAATCTTAATCATGGAATTATCTAATATTTTTTAAAAGATTTTTTACCGCCTTTTGATTGCGAACCATTTATAAATATATTGAAAATTTTAATAGCTCTAATTGTCAAAATAATATTATTCTTTATTATTGGGACATTGAAATTTACTTTGGATAAATTTTTGGTATTTTTCTGAAAATGCTCATTTTATTAATGAATAGTGAAAAATATTGCATTGTACTTCAAAACTGCTTTTTCATTTAATTTAATTATATGGATAGATTATCTTTTAAATTGGTTTTAAAGTTTAAATAGAATAAATTTCTTTCATTTAATCCAATGGTGATCATTGGAATTAATTTCACATTGAAATTAGACATAAACAATTGTCAAACATTTGATAGATATTGTTTCTAAAAAACCCGCTATTTGTTTTGACAACGGGAATTATTTTTAAATTAATTACTACAATTTCTATGTATGGAATTTGGAAAAATGGATTCAATATTTTGAATCAGAAGATCCAAATTATTTAATTAATACATTTTTTTCGGACATTATGAATATTAATGACGGTAATTATCTTTAATTATCGTGATTAATTAGTAATTAGGTAGTTAAGGGTAATAAAATATTATATTAATAATATAAAATGACCCAAAAATGCTTCATAATGATACTGGTTGTGTGATTTCCGACCATGTTATTCTTTGTGACAAATTTACGGACTCCATGGAATCACTTTTGGGTGATAGTGACATTTTATTATATTGTTTTTAAAGGTAAAGTATAACCAATGTATCTAGCACCTAAGTAAAACAATTTTAATTTTGTCTACATAAATGTTATGTTAGACTATAAATAAATATTATAAAGATAAAAATATTTCCTACATCATAGTATTTTTTTATAATTTTTAGACATTAAATAAATTAAATATTTTATGACACCATGATGATGCAGCGATTACCTCAGTAATGAACGATTTAAATAAAATGAAAAGATAATGTAAAATATAAGACTTACACTTCTCAAAGACCTATTGGATGAGTGTATTTCGATCCCTTATCACCTTATAATATAAATATATAATTTTGAGACCTTTAAAATCCGACGATCATTATATAATAAAGTAACATTTCTTGAATTTCCAAGAGTTCCCCTCCTCCCACTTATAAAAGGCTCCCACCTCTACCACCTTACCCACACCTCTCAATCCATTCGATCGGCCAAGATAAGCTTATTTGATCTCTCCCCATCCCTCTATTAATCCTATAAGCCTTTCATTAGGCAGAAATATTTTCAAGAAACCCTTTTGGTTCAATCGAGGAGGAGTTACCCGATTTAAAGGTAATGTCTTCACTTGTGTTCTTTTGTTTTTTTTTTGCTTCTCCAACCCCATAAACATTTTTTATTCCTTTATTTTGTAACAAAACCAGTATCTTAAATATACTAGGACGTTGTTATGAGATGTATTTGATTTACACTTACACACACCTCCATCTAATTGTTAAAGAACATACTGTTTCTGTGGTTGGTGAATTTCTACCTCACAAAACGATGATTGTTCAATCTTCTTTTAACACCATTCATGGTGGCCATTAAGATTTAACTATATTTATATACGATATATATATTATTTTTATGTTTTTCATATGCTTCTATATTTTTCTTCTGTGGCATACCTTTATGGTTTCCATTATGGGTAAACACGATATCTTTATTTTAGGAAGTGCGGACTACTGCCCCTTCAAAGTGATTTGATTCGTTAATGAAATATGTGGGATGTATAAAGGATGGAGTTAATGATATTATATATGATATTATAAAATAATTAAAATATATTTTTATATCATTATTATTTCACTCTATTAAATATGAAATAGAAATGAAAGTAGTGTTTATGCGAACGTACGGCTTACCGTCTCCATGAACGGTGAATTTCATTTATTACCTCTAAATGATATGTAATATTATAAATGCATGTATATACTGTATATATATGATATATATGATACCTACATCATCAATATACTTCTGGAAAAAATGGATATTTTACCACATGAACAACTTGTAATTAGAAGTAGTTGATTTTTGGCTCAAGTACCAAGGGTCGAAAAAATGACCATTATTAACTTAAATAATTAAATAATGTTCATAACATGGTAATAAGTGATATAAAAGGAATAATGAACTTGAAAAATGTTCCTAATCAATTATAAATTAACTCTAGTTTATTATTCCGGAGATTAAATAACGATCGAGTCAAGTCAAACACGAGGTATGGGACTTGTTCTCAATCTCCTTTCATTGAGGCATATTTTGTTTTATACTCAACTTTTTTTATACAGTGTATAAACCACTTTTACTTTTACTTTTATTCAAAAGGAATCTTTTTATACTAATCATTTTACTAAATGACAAAACAGAATGTTTTTGTTTTACGTATGCGGCAACAACAACTTCTCCGCCACCGTGGCTATTATTTGAGTTTCTACTTCCTCTACAAGCAATAACTTTTTTTTAAAGAAAAATAAATACCATGTTTTAATTTTATTTTATTTTGGTATTGAAAATGGTTTTGATGATTTTTTGATTATATCAATGTGTTTTTGATATCTTGTGTTTGAAATGTGGAAATGTTATGTTTCCTTTATGCATGTTTTATGTGATACGATTATGTTATGGTTCTTGGGAATTGTTTATGAAGATGGGTGGTTTCATGATAAACTAAGGGAGGGTGACCTCGATATAGCTCTCCAATTGATTGGGTAACACGATGGAGTTAAACACAATGGTTTCTCCAAAGAGATTTAGGGAATATAATGTGATGGGTATTCCAATCGTAACCATGAGGGTTACTCCCTACGTAAGAATGTTATGAATGCCTCAAGTTACCTTTATGTCTTATGTTTTCTATGATTTATTCATAAATCTTATGATTTCATGAGGTATGATAAAGTGCTTATGTTTTCTAAGTAAATTATGATTTCATTAATTCTTATGTATACATGGACTAATGTTTTCATTCCGTACTTTTATATCCCTTACTAAGATTTTTATGCTCCTCCCAAGTTTTTGAAATGTTTTTCATAGGTCAAGGGAAAATTACATGATGTGATGATAGTGTCGAGGAAGTTTCACGAAATAATCAATGTTTTATTTTAAATATGTCTCCTTTGATGGGAAAATGAATATTATCTTGTATGTAACCACCTTGTTTAAAAGTGGAATGTAATGCATGATTTATGATCTAATTATCTAAAACTCTAATCCTGAAAAGATCCTCAATGTGTATTCTTGTAATAACTCAAGAATAAGTAATGTTTAAGGCTGGGGCCTTAGAGTTGGTATCAGAGGCCGGTTTAGATAACTTTAAGAGTTATAATTCTATTAAATGATTATCTAAAAATATTTTTTTATGGTCACATTGAAATGATATAGAATTTGAAGATTACCATGTTGCTTCATCTAAGACATGTTTTTCAGAATGGTTTTCTACAGAGGAAAAAATGAAGCGGTGCTAGGAAGGCATACCGAAGGAAATGACCTTCTGAATCAGCATCCTGAGATGGTTTGAATTGGAACTGAACAGTTTGTTGCAGTAATGGTGTAGTTGATTCAAGCGATAAATAGTGGTGGTATCCCTGCACGAGATCAGTCAGATCAACAGCATAGGAACATGTCAGTGGTGGAACATTTCATGAGGTAACATCCCCCATCATTCATAGGATCATCTGACCCTCTGCTAGCTAAAGGGTGGATTAAAGCACTGGAGAATATTTTCGATGTCATGGGGTGTTCAAACAATCAAAAGCTTATTCTTGTTCTTTACCATTGGAGGGTGAAGTAGATTAGTGGTGGCCGATGGTTAATAATATCAGGGACGCTGATGAGATTTATGCTCTTAACTAGGATGAATTCAAAGGTATGTTTCTTGAGAAATATTTTCATAAGGCTATTCGAATTAGGATGGAAAAAAACTTCTTAGAATTGAGGCAAGAGGACAACTCATTGGCTACTTATGAAGAAAGGTTGACTCGATTGGCAAGGTATGCTCCAAATTTTATCTGAGACCTTGATAGTAAAATCCATCATTTTTTATCAGGATTAAAGCCAAAATATCGAAGGTCATTAGCTTATCATGAGTTCAAAAATTATGAAAAGCTTGTTTGATGTGCTGAGAAGGTGGAAATGGAGTTTGTCGATGATCAAGTGTTCTATAACAACCAACAGAAGAAGAGACTGAGGTTGAAGGAGAAAGGGAAGAATCCTTCCAAGAGGTCTGATGGTAAGAAAACTAAGTTTTTAGTTTGTGATAACTGTGGTAAAAGGCATGCCGGGGAATGTATTATAAATTCTGGAAAGTTCTATCGATGTGGTAATATGAGACATAAGGCTCTTGATTTCACTGAAAAAGATCAGGGTAATGGTAAGACCAAATTTGATTTATAGTTAGTGAAATGTTTCAAGTGCAATGAGATGGGTCATTATGCAAACGAGTGTTTGAAAAAGAGCACAAATGATGGGAATCAGTCAGACTAAAAGCATAAAGGTGTGGTGAAATCCTTTGAAACTTCTTCAGAAGATGTTGGGCCATCAAATGAAGTGGTATTAGGTACTTAGTTTGTTTTTTCAGATTATTCCAATGTGTTATTTGATTCGGGGTCTACACATTCTTTCATCTCAGAAAAATTTTCTAGTAAATTTGGAATACCATCTCAAGAAATGACTCCTTGCCTTTTGATAAAAACACCTGGGGGAAATGTTGAGGAAAAAAGAATTCATAAGAATCTTCCTATCTTTTTCTGTGGAAAGAACCTACTTGAAAACCTTATTTTATTACCTCTAGTAGAGTTTTATGTTATCGTGCGTATGGATTGGATATCTATTTACCATGCTAAGATTGATTGTAGAGCTAAAGAACTTTCTTTTCAGAAAGTATTTCAGTTTGTGTACAAGAATGAACCCTTACTATTGATAACATATCCAGAGTCTGAGAAACTTGTAAAATATGGAAATGAATGTTACATTTCACATATTATTGAAAACAAAGGAACCGTTCAGATTAATTATGTGCCTGTGGTAAATGAGTATCCTGGTGTTTTTCCTAATGAGTTTTCTGGAATAATATCAGATTGAAAAGTTTAATTTACTATTTACTTAGTTCCTAATGCTAATCCAATTTCAAAACCCCCTTATCTAATGGCTCAAATATAACTTTTAGAGTTGAAGGATCAATTGCATGATTTATTAGAGAAAGGTTTCATTCGACCTAGCACATCACCATGGGGTCCTCCTGTATTATTTGTTAAACAGAAAGATGGTTCTATAAGACTTTTCATTGATTATAGAGCCTTGAATAACATCACTGTTAAGAAAAAATATCATTTGCCTCATATTGATGATTTGTTTGATCAGGTCCCAGGAGCTCAGTATTTTTCAAAGATTGACCGGAGATTGGGGTACCATTAGTTGAAGTTAAAGGAAGAAGATGTTCTGATGACCGCGTTTCATACAAGATATGGCCACTATGAATTTGTAGTAATTCCATTTGGGTTAACCAATGTACTTGATGTATTCATGGACCTCATGAATAGAATTTTACATGAGTTCTTGGATATGTTTGTGGTTGTTTTCATTGATGATATTTTGGTGTTTCTAAAATTAAAGAGGAGCATGAAAGTCATTTAAGGGTTATTTTTCAAACCTTAAAAGAAAATAAATTTTATAGGAAATTTAGAAAGTGTGAGTATCGGTTGCAACAAATTTTTTTCCTTGGTCACATTGTTTCTAAAGATGGAATAACTGTTGATCTAGCAAAAACAAAGGTTGTTGAAGAATGGCCAAGACCCAAAATTGTAACTAAGATTCATAGTTTTCTTGGTTTGCTGGGCTACTACTGAAGGTTTGTTATAAATATTTCACGGATATCTAGTCCAATGACTAATCTAACTCAAAAGGGTCATAAGTTTATCTAGACAAAAGAATGTGATGATTGTTTTCAGGAATTGAAAGCAAGATTGGTGAATGCTCCAGTTTTGGCACAACCTTCCAGGACTGGTGAATTTGTTACCGATAGTGATGCTTCATTGAAAGGACTTGGTTGCATCCTAATGCAGAATGATCAGGTAATTGATTATGCTTCACGATAGTTGAAAACTCGTGAGGTAAATTACCCTACACAAGATTTGGAATTAGCTAGTTTTGTTTTCGCTTTAAAATTTTGGAGCCATCATCTTATGGTGTAAAGTGTGAGATATATACTGATCATAAAACTTTAAAGTATATATTCTCTCAAAAATAATTGAACATGAGACAAAGTATATAGCTAGAATTAATCAAGGATTATTATTGTACAATTCATTACCATCCGAGAATAGAAAATAAAGTGGCTGATGCTTTGAGTCAAAAAAGTAATGCTTCATTAACCATGTTATGTTTGGAACGTGATCCTTTGGTTAATGATTTGATGAAATTTGGCATAGAAGTTATTGGTGCAGGATTTTCTTTTGTTTTGTTTCAAGTAACAGTGAAATCTTCTCTATTAGACAGAATTAAGCAAGCACATAATCAAGACAGTGAGTTGTAGAAAAAGGTAGAGCTGGTTCAGAATGGTAAGTTTCCTGAATTCAAAATTGATATTGATTGTGTTTTGAGATTTGGGAAGAGATTGTGTTTTCTTTTTGATTAATAGTTGAAGAGATATTGGTTATTTGAAGCTCATAGTTCTCCGTTTTATGTTCATATTAGTAGTACTAATATGTATAGAGATCTTCAAAAGTATTACTGGTGTGATGGAATGAAAAGATATAATACTGATTTTACTGTGAAGTGTTTGACTGGTCAACAGGTTAAAGCAGAGCAACAGTTACCAAAAGGGATGCTTTATCCTTTACCAGTGCCAGAGTGGAAATAAGAGAATATATATATGGACTTCAGTGTAGAGTTGATGTTAGGACCAATAGAGGCCTACATACCCTGAGAGGGGGGGTGAATCTGGGTATGGATATTCTTTTTCAAATTTCTTCCTGCCCCACTGGATCTTGACCTGTTTATTACAAGGGTCACTTTGTTTGCACCTGTGTGTTTATTATGATCACTTATTTTCATCTTTATCTGATGATGATGCTTTAAATGCAATGTAGGGAAGTAAGTAAGCACACAAGGATTTTGACTTGGTTTACCCTCACTAGGCTATGTCCAAGAAGAATACGCCGACAAGTTGACGTTCGTACCAAATTCCATTATTTTCCACTAGATGTGGATACAATGGTTCGGGCTAGATCACTTCTATGCCCAGACTCACTGCCTTTACAATGTTTAGGGTCAGCTCACTACTTTCCCAAGGGTCACACCCTGTTTCTCTCTCTCTGGCTCACTGTCGGTGGAGAGGATCACATTCTTCCTCTTCCTTCGCTCACTGCTCTGGAAAGGATCCACTCACAGTTTATAGACCTGTAGGTCTCTTCATTTGCATGAAAGAATGCATCTTCCTCTGTATGTAGATGCTCTGTTGAAGTACAACCTTCACCCATAGATGAATATCTCTTTTCACCGAAGGTATCGGGAAAACTTCCAGCTTCCACGCAGCCCGAAAATCACTACTGGAAATAAACCTTACTTGGTGCACAAGTCAATCTCGGCATGCAAGTATCGGCACGCAAGTCACAACTGGCGCGTAAGTCTACCTCAGACACTTTCATGACACAACCTTCTTCAACCCAAAACCTATGAAACTCACTCCCTTTTATGCCCAAACCAATATTGGTGTGCAACTGCCAACCGGCGTGCAACTTCTCACACTGGCGCGCAACTTCAACCACTGGTGCGCAACTTCACTTGCGCGACCCACACACCACTTGCGCGACCACCACACCTCCGCGATGGGAGATATGATTTCAAAAATTGTTGAACTCCGGTGAAAAATGAAGAGGGGTGGTTCATTATTTATAGGCAATCTGACCACCCTGCGCGACGGCGCGCAAGCCTCTCCTCGGCACGCAAGTCTCAGCGCTCAGGTCTCTTCCCCTGCAAGTCACTTGCACGAACCAATTCCAAACTTTCACGAACCTCTTTCCTTTTCCATATTTTGATCTTCTGATCTTGAAAAACCATAGGCGTGCATGTTCTCAAGCTTCCAACACTAGTGCAGAAAATGTTTTTTACGTCACCATTTTTTACGTCGGTTATCTAAAACCGACGTCATAATATGTAAAACGAGGTTTTTTACGTCGGTTATTTAATAACCGACGTAAAAACCTGTGTTCGGTACACCTATAACGTCGGTTATTTTTATAACCGACGTTATAAATCGCGCGGATTCGTTTTTTTACGTCGGTTATATTTATAACCGACGTAAAAACGCGGTTTCCAAAGGCTTTTTTACGTCAGTTATTTTATAACCGACGTAACAAAAGAATCCGCAGATGTTTTTGACGTCGGTTATGGAATAACCGACGTAAAAAAACGCGGATTTTGAGCCCTTTATAACGTCGGTTATCAAAATAACCGACGTAAAAAATGAATTGGAGGAAGGTTTTTACGTCGGTTATTGAATAACCGACATTATAAATGTTTTTAAAAAAATTATAACGTCGGTTATTTAATAACCGACGTGATAACTCATTTAAAAATGTGGATTGTCATTCGCGAGTTTACCTTCGACAGTCGCGACTCGTCTCTCTCGCGCGTAAACCCGAATCGGCTCGTCCATTTCGTTGGTTTAGATTCGTTTTGCGATCATCGTTTCTCATATTTAATCTCCTCAGATCAATCATCAAAACTAGCAACACTCAGGTAATCCTCCCACTCGTTCGTTTTTTTTTTTCGCGGATAGTATATATATATATGTGTTGTGATTTTTTTGTTGAAACTAGCTAAGATTCTTCGATTTCGAACCCTTTTAACTCGTTTTGGCACCATAATCTTATTTATCATCCCTAGATATATTTGTTCGACTTGCAATATTGACTATTTTTATGATTTCACTAATTTTGCATCGTTTTCTATAAATCCCCGAGAGGGTTGGGGCGTGTCCAGGGGGGTGTCCAGGGGGGTGTCCAGAGGGTTGGGGGATGTCCAGGGGGGTGTCCAAGGGGGTAGGGGGTGGGGGGTGGTGTCCAGGAGGGGTGGGGGCTGTCCAGAGGGGTCGGGGGGTGTCCAGGGGGGTTTACAAGGGGATGGGTGGGTGTGGGGGGCTGTCCAAGGGTGTGGTTGGGTGTTGGGGGTGTCCAGGGAGGTGTCCAAGGGGTTAGGGGGTGGGGGTGGTGTTTAGGAGGGGTGGGGGGCTGTCCAGAGGGTTGGGGGGTGTCCAGGGGGGTGTCCAAGCAGGTCGGGGGTGGGGGTTGTGTCCAGGAGGGGTGGGGGTGCTTTCTAGAGGGGTTGGGGGGTGTCCAGAGGGGTCGGGGGTGTCCAGGGTGGTGTCCAAGGGGATGGGTGGGTGTGGGGGCTGTCCAAGGGGGTGGCGGCCTGTCCAGAGGGGTTGGTGGGGTGTCTAGGGGGTGTCCAGGGGGGTGTCCAAGGGGTTGGATGGGTGTGGGGGGCTGTCCAAGTGGGTGGCGGCCTCTCCAGAGGGTATTTGGGGTTGTCCGGGTGGGTGGGGGGCTGTCCAGAGGGTTGGGGGATGTCCAGGGGGGTGTCCAAGGGGGTAGGGGGTGGGGGTGGTGTCCAGGAGGGGTGGGGGGCTGTCCAGAGGGGTCGGGGGTGTCCAGGGGGGTTTACAAGGGGGTGGGTGGGTGTGGGGGGTTGTCCAAGGGTGTGGGTGGGTGTTGGGGGGTGTCCAGGGGGGTGTCCAAGGGGGTAGGGGGTGGGGGTGGTGTTTAGGAGGGGTGGGGGGCTGTCCAGAGGGTTGGGGGGTGTCCAGGGGGATGTCCAAGCAGGTCGGGGGTGGGGGGTTGTGTCCAGGAGGGGTGGGGGTGCTTTCTAGAGGGGTCGGGGGCTGTCCAGAGGGGTCGGGGGGTGTCCAGGGTGGTGTCCAAGGGGATGGGTGGGTGTGGGGGCTGTCCAAGGGGGTGGTGGCCTGTCCAGAGGGGTCGGTGGGGTGTCCAGGGGGGTGTCCAAGGGGTTGGATGGGTGTGGGGGCTGTCCAAGTGGGTGGAAGCCTCTCTAGAGGGTATTTGGGGTTGTCCGGGTGGGTGGGGGGCTGTCCAGAGGGTTGGGGGATGTCCAGGGGGGTGTCCAAGGGGGTAGGGGGTGGGGGGTGGTGTCCAGGAGGGGCGGGGGGCTGTCCAGAGGGGTCGGGGGGTGACCAGGGGGGTTTACAAGGGGGTGGGTGGGTGTGGGGGGTTGTCCAAGGGTGTGGGTGGGTGTTGGGGGTGTCCAGGGGGGTGTCCAAGGGGGTAGGGGGTGGGGGTGGTGTTTAGGAGGGGTGGGGGGGCTGTCCAGAGGGTTGGGGGGTGTCCAGGGGGGTGTCCAAGCATGTCGGGGGTGGGGGGTTGTGTCCAGGAGGGGTGGGGGTGCTTTCTAGAGGGGTCGGGGGCTGTCCAGAGGGGTCGGGGGGTGTCCAGGGTGGTGTCCAAGGGGATGGGTGGGTGTGGGGTGCTGTCCAAGGGGGGTGGCGGCCTGTCCAGAGGGGTCGGTGGGGTGTCCAGGGGGGTGTCCAAGGGGTTGGATGGGTGTGGGGGGCTGTCCAAGTGGGTGGCGGCCTCTCCAGAGGGTATTTGGGGTTGTCCGGGTGGGTGGGGGGGGGGATGTCCTGAGGGTTGGGGGATGTCCAGGGGGGGTGTCCAAGGGGGTAGGGGTGGGGGTGGTGTCCAGGAGGGGTGGGGGGCTGTCCATAGGGGTCGAGGGGTGTCCAGGGGGGTTTACAAGGGGGTGGGTGGGTGTGGGGGGGCTGTCCAAGGGTGTGGGTGGGTGTTGGGGGGTGTCCATGGGGGGTGTCCAAGGGGGTAGGGGTGGGGGTGGTGTTTAGGAGGGGTGGGGTCTGTCCAGAGGGTTGGGGGGTGTCCAGGGGGGGTGTCCAAGCAGGTCGGGGGTGGGGGGTTGTGTCGAGGAGGGGTGGGGGGCTGTCCAGAGGGGTCGGGGGGTGTCCAGGGGGGTTTACACATCGATTTGTTTTATATTTAAAAATTATTTACATTCAAATTATGATTTTTTTCATATAAACATATATTTGTCTTATCTAAAAAATATATATATTTTTACTATTTGCTATAGGTAATAATGAGTCGAAGTTGGATTACGGCACATCGAATGAGCAATGAATATGAGGAAGGTGTTGATGCCTTTTTGGAATTTGCTAAACGAAATGTTCCAAGTAGTGAAATTTTTTTCTGTCCATGCCTGAAATGTCTGAATATGAAGAAGTTGAAAAGTAGAGAGATAAAAGATCATCTGATTTGTCATGGTTTCAATCCGAGTTACAAACCTTGGATTTGGCATGGCGAAACTGGACAGAATTTCACTGATGATAATGAATCGCAAGATGGTAACTCCGATGGAATTGAAGAAATGATTCGCGATATTGTAGCAGAACAAATTGAGATAGAACTGACAGTTGCACGTCTATATGGTGATGCCGAAAAACCATTATATCCTGGTTGTACAGATTTTACGGTTTTGTCGGCTGTGTTAAGATTGATTAACCTGAAGGCGAAACATGGATGGAGTGACAGAAGTTTTACAGAGCTGCTACAATTGATGAAAGACATTCTTCCAAAAGATAACGATCTTCCAGATTCACATTATAAGGCCAAAAAAATATTATGCCCGATGGGATTGGGATACAAGAAAATACATGCCTGTCCGAATGACTGCATTATATATAGGAAGGAATATGAATTTCTGAAAGAGTGTCCTAAATGTGGGACATCACGGTATAAGGTGAAAGAAAAATCACAAGCTGATGTAGAGATTACAAAGCTCCCTTCAAAGGTATTTTGGTATCTTTCTATAATTCCTCGTTTCAAACGTTTATTTGCTAATTCACATGATGAAAAAAGGTTAAGATGGCATGCTGATGAGCGGGTATGTGATGGAAAAATACGTCATCCAACTGATTGTCCACAATGGAAGAAAATTGATGCCCAGTACCCTACATTTGGAAATGAAATTAGAAATCTGAGACTAGGCTTGTGCACAGATGGAATGAATCCATACCAAACCCTCAGTAGCACACATAGTTCATGGCCTGTTTTATTGGTAATTTATAACCTCTCTCCTGAAGTTTGTATGAAGCGCAAATATGTCATGTTGAGTATCATGATCTCTGGTCCAAAGCAACCCGGCAATGATATTGATGTATACTTGTCACCGCTGATTGATGATTTGAAACTGTTATGGGCTGATGGTATTAGGGTGTATGATTCTTATAAAATGGAATATTTTCAACTGCATGCAGTGCTTCTATTCACTATAAATGACTTCCCAGCATATGGAAATTTGTCTGGATACAGTGTTAAAGGGCATAAAGCATGTCCAATTTGCGAACAACAGACGTCATATTGTCAATTGCATCATGGGAGGAAAACAGTGTATATGGGTCATCGAAAGTTTTTGCCTATGGATCACCCTTATAGAAGACTAAAAAAGGCATTCAATGGCTCACAAGAATTTGATACTGCTCCAAAACCTTTATCCCCAGATTTGTATTTTGAGAGGGTGAAAAACCTTGATGTGACATTGGGAAAGACACAGAAATCTGGTAATGATAGACATATTTGGAAGAAAAGGTCAATATCTTTTGAGCTACCATATTGGAGGTATCATGAAGTCAAACATAATATTGATGTCATGCACGTGGAGAAGAATATTTGTGATTCTTTGATCGGAACATTGCTAGATATTAAAGAAAAGACAAAAGATGGGTTGAATGCAAGGTTAGACCTACTATCAATGGGAATACGTTTGGAGTTAGCTCCCACTCCTAAAGGAAGACGAACATTTCTTCCCCCGGCTTGTCATACATTATCGAAGAGGGAGAAAAGTAGCTTCTGTCAGTGTCTTCATGATATCAAAGTGCCTCAAGGTTATTCTTCAAATGTAAAAACTTTTGTCTCATTGAAAGACTTGAAGTTGATAGGTATGAAATCACATGATTGTCACGTCATGATGCAACAAATTCTACCAGTTGCACTACGTGGAATATTGCCCATCCGTGTCAGAAATACTATAATGAGGTTGTGTTATTTTTTCAATTCAATTTGTAACAAGGAGATTGATGTGAATGCTTTGAACCTTTTGGAAAAGGATGCAATTTTTATACTTTGTCATTTGGAAATGTATTTTCCTCCAACTTTTTTTGATATGATGGTGCATTTAATGATTCATCTGGTTCGAGAAATAAATCTTTGTGGACATGTATATCTTCGTTGGATGTATGCTTTTGAAAGGTATATGAAAATATTAAAGGGATATGTTAAAAATCCATATCAACCTGAAGCCTCCATTATTGAAAAGTATATTTCTGAGGAGGTAGCAGAGTTTTGTACGAGCTACTTGGCTACGGCGCAACACATAGGTTTGCCTCCATCTCGCCATGAACGGGTTAATAATGAGGGAAAGGGGATTCGTGGCTTGAAAGTCAAATCACTGTCAGCTGAACAGATGAAGAAGTTAGAATCATACATCTTGAATAACATAGCTGATGTTCAACCGTATATCACATTGCATATTAATGAGTTGAAACAATGTCATCCAAAGAAGAAAGAAATGTGGATTTTGAATGAGCACAACAAAACTTTTTTTCCATGGTTTAAAAAGACCTTGCTTGGTAGATCAGATGTATCAGAGACATTAAAATGGATAGTGGGTGGTCCATCTTTAAATGTGATAACATGGTCCGCTTATGAAATTAATGGATATACATTTCATACGAAAGCTCAGGACAACAGAAGTGCAGTTCAGAATAGTGGTGTATTGGTGTTTGCAGAAGCAATGAATTTTTCGAGTGCTAAGGACAGAAACCCAATTTCGGCATCAAGTGCATATTATGGAGTGATTGAAGACATATGGGAGGCTGATTACTTTAAAATTAAAGTTCCTGTTTTTAACTGTAAATGGTTTATCGGTAACAACAGTGTCAGACACGATGAATTTGGAATGACACTTGTTAATCTGAATAGATTGGAAGACACAGCTGATTCTTTTATAATGGCAACACATGCCAAACAAAATTTCTATGTAATAGATCAATCAGATATGCAGTGGGCTGTTGTTTTACAAGGGAAAAAACAATATGTTGGTGAGGATGAATTTGATGAAGATGCTGATTTATGTGAGATCCCGACTTCCATGGAAAGATTAACAGAACATAATGATGAGTATGTTGAAGACATGGTTTGTGCCATAAGGAACGATCATGACGAAGGAATTTGGGAAAACAATCCAACTGTACATTCCTAAAATTACAGGTAACACATGTTTCTTTCTTCTTTACATTTAGTTTTTTCAAATAATGTTAGATATTGTAAATTTTTTACTTATTAAAACATGTATCAAACCAAAATGATAAAACAATAAAAACCATAAAGAGGAGAAGTCTTGGGCGCACCGGTCGGCCGGTGGGGGATCACCGGCTGGCCGGTGGTCCAGACAGAGAGGAAGGCTCTCTGTCTGGTCCACCGGCCGGCCGGTGGTGAGCCAGCGGCCGGCCGGTGACACCAGGCAGTGGGGAAGTCTACTGCCTGGGTCCTCCGGCTGGCCTGTGAGCTCACACCGTCTGACCGGTGGACTCAGTGAGTCCACTTTTCAGCTTTATTGGGCCAACTCCTTGGCAACCTTTTTCCTATCAACAAAAACACTTGAATACAAGTTAGAACATAATAAGAGTGATTGTGATCATTAAAATCCAAGATAGAGGGGTACAATAGACTGTGTTTACCATGTTTATCATTGTTTAACATGCTTACCATATTACCAATGTTTACTATTATGTAATTTAGTACACTTTTCTATTTATTGATTAAGTATTATTACAATATTTGAATTTGTATATATGTGAACTAATGTTTGTTTTTTTGATTTGAAGGAAAATGACAGATCAATCAGTTGATCAGCCACATGATTCTGGAGATGAGCATATTGGTCATACATCTGGGGAGGAACATTCACAAGCTCCTATTACAAAAAAGAGTTCAAAGGTTGGTAAGCGTGGGTGCACACGTTTACCAAAATTATCACTTGCCCGTACGAAGGAGGAGAGGATAGTCGTGGAGTTTGATGATGATGATCTTCCTAGAGGTCCAAATGCTAAAGATTTTAAGGGTTTTGTAGCAACTCAGGCTAAGAGCAAAGTAAGCATTCTCTATGATGATTGGAGAAGTGTGGATAAGGCAATAATTTCTCAGCTGTGGGAGACCATTTTGGTAAGATCTTTTGCTATTGTTTGACTGTTCTTTAAATGTTTCTAATATATATAATATTATTAACCTCTTTTTTATCAGATGACATTTGATATTCCTGACACTGGAGGAGTCAGGAAGAAATGCTTATCGTTGGCTGCTAGGAGATGGAGGGATTTCAAATCAACCCTCTCATCTGATTTCATTTATGGTCATAGGAGTCGTGAGAATCCATGTCGTATATATCCTTTTATAGATGAAGACACATGGAGACAATTTTTTGAAAGTAGAAGAAAAGAATCATTTTTGGTAAGGGCAATGTAAACTTTTATAAGCTTTCTTATATATATGATCTTATTATTGTTTTGTTAATGATTACTTATTCTTAATTTACAGAAAACAAGGAAAGCTCATCAAGAGATCCAATCTAAAAATGTATACCCTCATAGTTTATCTCGGGGAGGGTATGTATTATTGGAAGAACAAATGATGGCAGAAAAATTTCAACAACTAAGAGCTGATTCTTCAAGCTCTGGAGAGGTGGCCCCTCCATCCCCTCCATCTAGACATGAGAAATGGAAAAGAGCTCGCAAGGGCAAAAAAGGACAATATCTTTCGGAAGAATCGAGACTCGTAGTTGAGAGGATTGTAAGATATCTATTTTATTTATTTAAGTTTACTATTTTCGTCATATATTTCCAATCATTATAGAAATGTTCAATTAATTATTACAGGACTCTCTTGAGGAGAAGAGTTCACAGGGGACATTTACACTATCTGGGAGGGAAGATATTTTATCTGTGGCATTGGGAAAGCCCGAACATCCTGGCCGTGTAAGAGGATATCCGGAAGGTGTATCAGTAAGAAAAGTGTTGCCACGTTCCTCAACTTCTAACGTTGAGGGAGTTTATAAAAAAAAATAGAATCCTTGGAGGTTGAAGTCCATAATATTAATGCGACAATGGAGGACAAGATTAGAGCATCGGTGCAGGTTATGTTTGCAGACTTGCAAAGACAATTTCAGGGTGCAGCTCCCACTCCACCTCTCCCAGTAGCTCCCACTCCCCCACCTCAGCCTGTGGACCCCATTTTTGATCCTCCTCCTCCGCCGCAGCTACCTACTTATTGTGAGATTTATGTTGATGATCCTCAACATCATATAGTTGCATATGGGACGGTATATTGTATAGGAGATACAGTTCATCATCAACAGTTAGAGGTAGAGAATCAGAGGGTCACTGTACAGGATATTATAGATAGATCAGCTCGGATACCATTACCTACAGATGAGGTGACGACAGTTGGACATAGTATCGGCCATTTTTTACTTTGGCCATCCAGACTTCTTCGACTCATTACCATAGAGGTATGGATGTTATATCTTTTATTTTATATTTTTATTAATGTTTTATCATTTGAAAATTAATATATTTTTCAATTTATTTTTACAGGAATACTTCAAAGGTAAAGAAATACTGTATAGACAACAACAAAGACAGATAGCTATGACATCAGATGCAGATACTAGCAGTCTTGACAAATTGTCAAGATATTCAAATTTGTTGGCGGATCATTATGACTTTACAATGGAAGCTCATGTCTGTGGACGTGAACTAAGTGTGGGGATTATGAAAACTGATATCATGGAGTTTGTCACTGGAGATAAGTTGGGCATCAACGTGGTGCAAATTTTTATCATGTAAGTCTAAACACCTTTTCCTTGTGTTATATTTATTAAAAATGTATACTTATGTCTTCTTTGTATTAGGTATCTGTATAAAATTTGTGAGAGGAATGAGCTGACAGATGTATATGGATTCGTGGACCCACAATTGATTTCCCCTGAAGCATGTGCATTGGATGAGGAACAAAGAATGATTTATATTGCTGATAGATTTGAAAAGAATGTAATCACACAGTGTTGGATGATGCCTTTTTGTGAGAGGTATGAAACACATCCCTCTCAAAGAGTTAATTATCTTTTAACATAAAAAACCACTAACGTTAAATTTCCTTTTATCAGTGATCATTGGATGTTAGGGGTTTTTTGCCCTAGGGAGAAAGCAGTTTATTGGATATGCTCTCTCCATGATGATGTGCGAGAAAGTTTTAAGAATATATTGGAAACGTAAGTTTCAATTTCACAATAGTTTTATATATTATAATGAATTTTAAATTTACCCCATTCGTATTATTTTCTAACAGGGCATGGGTCCACTTTCGAAAAAGCGCAAAGAAAAGGAATTTCAAGATCAAATATGTACATGCGAAGGTAAATATCCATTTATAATTTGTACATTTTGATTTATTACATAAAAATAATATATTGAATTTACACTCATTCAAACAGAAATGTCATGATCAACAAGGCATCATCGAATGCGGATATTACATGTTAAGATTTATGTATGAAATAATAACAACTGGGACAGTTCTGAGTTTTGACCTGGTAAGATTTCCTCTTTCTCATAATATTTCAATTTGATTTATTCATTATACACGTTGACTACTATCCTTTTCCTTTGTAGATTTTTGATGACCCTCAACCCTTTACTGCTGAAGATATCAAACACTTACAAGTGGAGTGGTCAAATTATTTTACAGGTTTGATTGACTTTTAGTTGTTTGTAATGTAAAATGTAATTTTGAATATTGTCAATGTAATTGTGTATTTCGTAGTCGTTTAGGTTGGATTTAGTTTTTTTTGAAGTTGACAGTGTATGTTTTGAATGTTATATAAGTGAATGTTTAATTTTTCTCTACTTCTTGTTTTGGTCTACTGTTGATGGTTTTTCTGGTCTGGATTTTGGTATGGGGGAGAGGTTCCAAGGGGGTGGGTGAGTGTTTGGGGGGTGTCCAAGGGATATGGGAGGGGTGTCCAAGGTGTGTTTGGGGCTGTCCTAGGGGTCGGGGGGTGTAAATGAGGGTGGGGGGTGTCCAAGGGGTGGGGGGTGTCCAAGGGATATGGGAGGGGTGTCCAAGGTGTGTTTGGGGCTGTCCAAGGGGTCGGTTGGGTGTAAATGAGGGTGGGGGGGGGGTTGTCCAAGGGGTGGGGGGGCTGTCCAAGGGGTGGGGGGGTGTCCATGGGGTGGGGGGGTGCCCAAGGGATATTGGAGGGGTTTCCAAGGGGTGTTTGGGGCTGTCCTAGTGTTCAGGGGGTGTAAATGAGGGTGGGGGCTGTCGATGGGGTGGGGGGGTGTCCAAGGGGTGGGGGGTGTCCAAGGGATATGGGAGTGGTGTCCAAGGTGTCTGGGAGTTCTGTCCAAGGGGCCGGTTGGGTGTAAATGAGGTTGGGGGGGATGTCCAAGGGGTGGGGGTGTCCAAGGGGTGGGGGGTGTCCAAGGGATATGGGAGGGGTGTCCAAGGGGTGTTTGGGGCTGTCCAAGGGCTCGGGGGGGTGTCCAGGGGTCGGGGGGTGTCCAAGGGGTCTTGGAGGGCTGTCAAGGTGTGGGGGGTGTCCAATGGGTGTTTGAGGCTGTACTAGTGGTCTTGGGGGTGTAAATGAGGGTGGGGGGCTGTCCAAGGGGTGGGGTGTCCAAGGGTTGTGGTGGGGCTCCAATGTGGTGGGGGAGGGCTGGCCAGGTTGTTAGGTGGGTATAGATGAGGGTGGGGTTCAGTTGGGGCTTGGGGGAGGGCTGGCATGGTTATTTTTGTTGTCTGGTTTCTGGTTGCTTTTTGGTGAGAGCAGTGCAATTATTTTAAAATATACATATATCGCTTTCACGTCGGTTATTTTATAACCGACGTGGTAAATAAATCGGTAGGGGTTTATCACGTCGGTTGTTTCGAGAACCGACGTGATAAACCGTTCCCGGGCCTTTTATCACGTCGGTTCTTAATATAACCGACGTGCTAAAAGACCTGGGAATTGATTTACCACGTCGGTTATTGGACAACCGACGTGCTAAAACGTTTCCCAGGCCTTTTTATCACGTCCGTTATTTAAGAAACCGACGTGATAATAAGCCCGGGGAAGGGTTAATCACGTCGGTTATTATATGAACCGACGTGATAAACACCGTGATGTTAGGGATGTTACGTCGGGTTTTAAATAACCGACATAAAAAACGTTATTTATAACGTCGTCCGTATTAACGTCGCCTAAAAACCGACGTAAATAATTAAAAATAACCGACGTAAAAAATGTTTTCTGCACTAGTGCAAGTCATTGGCGCGCAAGTCTCTTTCACGGCACGCAAGTCACTTGTGCGACCTCACCAAAACTTGAGCGTCCCTTATCCCTTTGCCATATTTTGATGATCTGATATTGAAAAACATATGGATTGCAAGTTTCCAAGCCGTCATGTACACGGCGCGCAAGTCCCTTTGCCAAAAACCACTTTTCATCATTTGTCGATTTTCAGGCCCAAAAATTTGGCAAACACTGGAAAACGACGCCACCTTGTATTTGTTCTTTTGTACCACCTCCACATAATCCATACCTTTTGTCGATGTTCTTGAATCAAACATGGATCGTTGACCTCAGATCTTGAACTTGACATTCCATCATGAAATCCTCTTTGTTAACAAATTTGTATGTCATCGGTTTTCTTTATCAACAACCACCACTCAGATGTCCACTTTTTCAACAAACACAATCACCTAAAAATGCTTCAATGATGCCTTGAGGGATTTTTTCCCAACAATCTCTCCCTTTGGGTTTGTTGAAAACTCTTCCATAAAAAGATATATCGTTGATTCTTCAGCCACCATTCACCTTTTCTTATTCTGATATCAATCAAGGATTTACTCACCACATACTCTATGACCACATGAGCAATGCTCGGCATGAGAAGAAAGAGTAAATGAAAAGTTCGTCAATGAATTAATTCATCTCTGACAGCCACTGTTGACACCAAACTGATACCAATTTGTACTAAACTGATACCAATTGTTGAAGGACTTGTTGGAATACCAATTTTTGTTTGGAAATATTTTTACCACATTCCAACATCTCTCTTTTTCTTTTATCACGATCCTCAGCTGTCATGATATTTATTCTTTGATCGACCACATCTAGCATCGTCAGATTTTAATACTCCCCCCCTTTCTCATTTCTCTCCCCCTATCTGGCTGCTCCACCTGTCAGCTTCTCCCCATATCATTCATGATTTCTCAAATTTCCACATTGTCTCCCCCTTGAACAATCACTATTTTCTCCCCCTTTTCCAATGAACCCAAAGGTTACGCTTTTGCAGTCTGTAACAGAGTAGAGAACACATATTAGTACATTAGGGAAACACACATTATACCTTGTGGAGAGGGGGGTTGTTCTACATCCACACTATTTCAATTGTGGGGAGTCTATTGAACTCCCAGAGACAGTCGATGCCTTTCAAATGCTTCCTTGGGTAAGGCCTTTGTCAGAATGTCTGCAACCTGTAGCTCTGGAGGCACATACTCAAACTTCACGATTCCCTACTCAACCTTCCCCTTGATTAAATGATACTTGATCTCAATGTGCTTGGTCCTTGAGTGATGAACTGGATTTTTTCTAAGATTGATAGCACTTGAGTTATCACACTGGATTTCGATCGGAGACTTCACTTCAACTCCCATATCTTCAAGCTGCTGCTTTGTTCACAATAACTGTGTCCATGCTTGAGTGGACACAATATACTTAGCTTCTGCAGTGCTCAATGAAATGCAATCTTACTTCTTACTTATCCAATAAATACACAATCCCCCAAGATAGAATGCACCACCTGACATTGATTTTCTATCATCTGCTGAATCGGCCCAGTCTGCATCAGTATATCCCAATTTCTCTGTCTGATATTTGTCAGTATATGTCAAGATAAAATCCACTTTGCCCTGGATATACCGAAGTATTATTTTCACTACAAGCATGTGTATTTCCTTTGGATTACTCATATATTTCGCTACTTGTAATGTGGAGAATACAATGTCAGCCCTTGTTGCAGTTAGGTATAGAAATCTTCAAATAATCTGCCTATATTCTGTAATATTCACTGCCTTTCCATCGTAATATTTTGATAATTTCATCTGGGTAGCAACAAGAGTCTTTATCTCTTTGGAATTCTCCATTCCAAATCTTTCCAAAACCCCCTTGACATATTCGGATTGAGAAATTATTGTTCCATTCCTTCCATGTGTCACCTGTAGACCAAGGAAAAACATCCGGTCACCAATCATAGACATTTCAAACTCATGTTTCATGGATTTAGAAAAATGTTTGCATTTTTCTTTATCTGATCCGCCAAATATTATGTCTTCTTCATAGACCAGCCTCATCATCCTTTGATTACTGTTGTTGTGGAAATAGAGATTGTAATCAAATCCATCATGCTAAAAACCAAGATTCTTCAAATACTGATATAGCCTTGAGTATCATGCTCTCGATGCTTGTTTTAGCCCATATAATTCCTTCTTCAGCCGACAAACCTTGTTCTCATCCTCATGAATTAGAAAACCATATGGATGCTTGACATACACTTCTTCCTCCAGAATTCCATTCAAGAATGATGATTTGACATCCATCCGGAACACTTTGAACTTCTGTTGCACTGCAATGGCTATGAATAATCTGATTGTCTCCAGCCGTGCTACCAGTGCTAATGTCTCATCAACGTCAATACCCACTATTTGGGAGTATTCTTTGCACACCAGTCGTGCTTTGTTCCGAATCACTGTGCCATCTTCATTCATCTTGTTACGATAGACCCATTCAGTTCTGATGAAAATCTTATCTACTGGCCTCGAAACAATCTCCCATGTCTGGTTCTTCACAATCTAGTCAAGCTCTTCATTCAAAGCTTGAACCCAATTTTCATCTTCATCTTCATCAGCAAAGAATTTCTGCTCTACCTGAGATAGGAATGATGTCTGCTGTAGTGAATTCATTATTCTAGTACGAACTGAAGCTGCCTAATCATCAATGATATTATGTCTATCAGTTTCAGCTCAGCTCTTTGGATTCCTTGTAGACACATACTTGACACTTTCTTTTTCATCATCAGTGTCTTCTTCTGAATCAGCATCAGCCACTTCTTCTCCCCCTATTTTTCTTTCTTCCACAACACTTTCGTCAGGAAATTGTTCACTGACTCATTTTTCTTTGAACATCTTCTCTCAGATTTTTGTTGACACACCTTTGATTTTCTCTCACAGCTTCTTGGTATCCTGAAAGCAGTCAGCTGATACCACATTGTTAGAACAAAATAGATAATCATGAAAACATGTGTGTTGCTGCTTTTCCACCAATAATTCTTCATGAGCATAAACATTCATCCTTCATATCATATTGAGATCATGCATCTGATTAGGATATAGAATGCCCCCGCTGTGTTATGAAACTCTTCCAGTTGTTAGGCCCAATAGTTTAGACCCATAACTATTATTTTCCTCCTGTATCATTTGTTCTCATATTCCACTCAAAGTTGAGCCACTAACAAAATCTCTAAGCCTACTGAGTTGAAACTCGGTGTAGGAAACAAGAGATAAAGATAATAACACAATCACTTCCTATTATGCTCTTTTGCTCCCTTTCTTTTTAATTCTCGTACATGACTTGAATCAATTGAAACTCTAGAGCATATCACTTCTCCACTTTGCATCTTTAGATTCCAATTCCCCTTGGATCTTATCTCCCTAAAACGTGAAACACATGACTCATCAGTCAATAGAATTTATATTCATAGGGAGAGGGGTTTCTTCCAGACTCCTCAAGATGAGGATTGTGGTTGATCCTGATGGGTCAACCCTTTGATTCTTTCTTGTAGAGAATCACACTCTTTACTTGCTTCTTCTATATTCCTAGCCAACTTCAACTATTCTGGCCATATGACTAGGCATTCTTTACTCACATTCTGAGCCTTTTTCTAATTTGTAGATTCTACTGGCTTGGCATTTTTCACAATTTGGGGCTTAAACCCACTAGTACACATTTCCTTCATTGATGTTCCAGAAAAATTCTATTTCCCTTGATTCATTACCTGATTAGGAATATATTTTCTTTCCATATTCCCTTACTTCTTCCACCATTGCAAGGATCTTTCGTCTTCCTCCACTTTTTACTGTGGAACACGACATGCGAATGTTTCAATAAATTCTTTGTTCAACTTTCTTTTATCAGATCTTTCAGTCACCACACTCTTTTTCATTGGTGGTGAGTTCTCTATTGAACGTTCATTATTCTTTATCACAGCTGGAGTTTATCTCCCCTTAATCTTCTAGGTATGTTCACATTCTCTCTGTGATAGCTGTTTGGAGTATGACAGAGGAGGTGACTGATACAGATTTTGTTCAGATCCATTTGATTCCTCGGAGTCTCTAAGCCTATTCTTCTCATTTCCACTTTGTCTCTCAATGTAGAATTTCTCATTATGCATCATTGGAGTCGAGAATCTCCTTTCGAGTTCCCTTTCCTTTCTTGCGTTCTTCTAGCTGCAATTTCATGCCAAATTCTTATAATCTGAATATATAAAACATCTTCCATCAAAGGCATACCTCGTTTTGTCATTTCTATGTCGAGATGCTGATACACCTTGAGTTCTTCTTCTGACATGAGGCTCTTGAGCTTCCTGAAACATACTCATGGTATGTCCCATTCTTCAACAGTAATAACATCTAACAGATGCTTTCCTATGAGAGATTATTCTTTCTTATTTCTCAGGACACATCTTCTTCTTCTCATATCTAGTAATGTTTCTATTTTCACAGCCTGAGATGTATTCTTGTACCACTAAACAGAAGCTTGATGCATGGCCATAAATCCCACAGAAATGGAATATGTCTTAACTACTTCTTGGAATTGTCCTCTTAGGCCTATCTCCAACACCTACAAGATTTTCTCTACTTCTGGAACTATTCACAGCTCTCCTTCTATCATGCACAGGAGGGGATTCATCAAATACAATGCCAAATTTTCCCGAACTATATGGTCTTTGAGCTGGGAAAATATTTTGTTGTTTCTCCTCAAAAATCTCAAACTTCCTTTTAATTTTATCATCACCTTCCGAGGGACAATCGAATAGTAAGTGTAGTGCATCCTTCAACTTAGGTTTATCTTTGGATTTAGACTTCTCCATTTCTTTCTTGACTGATTATATCTCTTCTTCTAACTTTTGAATCTTCATATCCCTTGATTCAAGTTGGAAATCAAGTTCTCCCCTGAGAATCTTCTTTTTACTCATCTCATCTTCTAATTCACGTGTCAGATTATCCACCATGTCACTCAGATCATTTACATTACATTTTCCTCAAAAAAGGATTCAGTGATAGATTCATTATCTTGTTGTATCTTTCGATTCTTTTGAACTTCTTCAGACAACTGTGTTTCTAGATCATCATTTCTAGCTTTCAAATTCTGAACATCATCTAAATTTTGATTCTCTTCATAATCATCATCCTTTTGTTTTCCTTTAAATTTATCCATCTTCTGTAGCTCTTCGGCATGTGAATCATTATTCTCTCTTAGGTCAGTAACTATATCAATAAGCCTTTTATTTAAGCCATTTAGCTTGTTGACCTCAATTTCCAATACTTTGATCCGGATATCATTAAATTTGACGTCTTCATCCAAATTCTGGTCTACTTCCTTTTTCATGTTGACAACATCTACTGGTGGCCTCATTCTTGAAACTTCATCATCATCAGTTGTTCCGGCATCACATTGATGTTCATGTACTTCACTCATTCCAACATCTTGATTGAGTGAATCAATATTTTCCCTATCTGATTCATCCAAGCCTTCCATCAGTAATTTGTTTCATTCTTTTAGTTGAATCACACTTTTCCCATAAACACTTCCACACTGAGGGATACCACCTGACTTCTAATTCTTCTTTAATGTTTTTTCCTACTCCATGGCACACTGAGATAAGAGCAGACTGATTCTTTGACCACACAGATCGACTATACCAAGTCGGAGCAAACAAATCTGATAACAACAACCTTCCCTTTGATACCAATTGTTAGTACCAATAGAGGCATATATACCCTGAGAGGGGGGGTGAATCTAGGTATGGATATTCTTTTTCAAAGTTCTTCCTGCCCCACTGGATCTTGACCTCTTTATTATAAGGGTCACTTTGTTTTCACCTGTGTTTTTATTATGATCACTTATTTTCTTCTTTATCTGATGATGATGCATTGAATGCAATGCAAGGAAGTAATGAAGCAGATAGATATTTTTACTTGGTTCACCCTCACTGGGCTACGTCCAAGGAGCATACACTGACAAGTTTCCGGTCATACCAAATTTTACTATTCTTCACTAGATGAGGATACAATGGTTCGGGCTAGATCACTTCTATGCCCAGGCTCATTGCCTTCACAAAGTTTAGGGTCATCTCACTGCTTTTCCAAGGGTCACTCCCTGTTTCTCTCCCTCTAGCTCACTGCCAGTGGAGAGGATCACCTCCTTCCTCTTCCTTCACTCACTGCTCTAGAAAGGATCCACTCACAATTTATAGACATGTAGGTCTCTTAATTTTCGTGAATGAATGCATCTTCCTCTATATGTAGATGCTATGTTGAAGTAAAACATTCACCCGTAGATGAATATATCTTTGCACCAAAGGTATCAGGCAAACTTCCAGCTTCCACGCAGCCCGAAAATCACTATTGGAAATAAACCTTACTTGGCGCACAAGTCAATCTCGGTGTGCAAGTATCGGCGCGCAAGTCACAACTAGCGCGCAAGTCTACCTTAAACACTTGTGAGACACAACCCTCTTCAACCCAAAACATCTGGGAATCACTCCCTTTTACGCCCAAACCAATATTGTCATGCAACTGCCAACCGGCGCGCAACTTCTCACACTGGCGTGCAACTTCAACCACTGGCATGCAACTTCACATGCGCACCCACACACCACCTGCGTGACCACCACACCTATGTGATGGGAGCTCTGATTTTTCAAAGTGTTGAACTCCGGAGAAGAATTAAGAGGGGTGGTCCGGTAGTTATAGGCAATCTAACCACCTTGTGCGACGGTGTGCAAGTCTCTCCTCAGCGCACAAGTCTCGGCGCACAGGTCTCTTCCCTTGCAATTCACTTGCGTGAACCAATTCCAAACCCATGCGAACCACTTTCCGTTGCCATATTTTGATCTTATGATCTTGAAAAACCATTGTCGTGCAAATTCTCAAGCTTCCAAGTCATCGGTGCGCATGTCGCTTTCACGGTGTGCAAGTCACCTATGCAACCTCACCAAAACTTGTGCGACCCTTACCCTTTACCATATTTTGATGATCTGATTCTAAAAAACATATGGTGTGCATGTTTCCAAGCCTTCATGTACACGGCATGAAAGTCCCTTTACCAAAAACCAATTTTCTTCATTTGTCGATTTTCAGGCCCAAAAATTTGGCAAACACTGGAAAATGGTGCCACCTTGTATCTGTTTCTTTGTACCACCTCCAGATCATCCATACCTTTTTTCGACATTCTTGAATCAAACATGGATCATTGACCTAAGCTCTTGAACTCGACATTCCTCCATGAAATCCTCTTTGTCAACAAATTTGTATGTCATCGTTTTGCTTTGTCAACAATCATCACTCAGATGTCCACTTTGTCAACATACACAATCACCTCAAAAATGATTCAATGATGCCTTGAGGGATTTTTTCTCAACAATTCCCGAATACACCACGAGGTAATAATGTGATCTTGGTTATTGTTGATCTCTTGACTAAATCTGCTCATTTCCTTGCTATACGAGATATTTTCTCCCTAGAAAAACTTTCTCATTTGTATCTTAAAGAGATAGTCAAGTTACATGTAGTTCCCCTCTCCATTGTATCGGATTGTGATCCCAGGTTTACTTCTAACTTTTGGAAATACCTTTAGAAGTTGTTGGGTACTGAATTAAATTTTAGTACAGCTTTTCATCCTCAATATGATGGGCAGTTAGAATGAAAAATTCAGACATTGGAGGATATTCTACGTGCTAGTTTGAGGGATTATCAGGGATGTTGGGACCAACATCATTCTTTGGTTGAGTTTTCTTATAATAACAGTTTTCATTCCAGTATACATATATAACCATTTGAAGCATTATATGGGAAGCGGTGTCGAACTCCATATTTATGGGATGAAGTGGGCGAAAGTAAGTTGATGGGACCATAGTTGGTAGAAGAGTTGGCAGAAAAAGTTCAGCTGATACAGAAACACATGAGAATGGCTCAGAGCAGGAAAAAATGTTATGCGGACAATAGGAGGAAGGATCTCTCTTTTGAGGTATGTGATCATGTCTTCCTCAAATTTTCACCATGGAAAGGTGTGATGCTATTTGGTAAGAAAGGAAAGCTGAGTCCAAGGTTCATTGGACCATATGAAATTATGGAGAGAGTTGGATCAGTTGCATACCGAGTGGCTTTACCTCCGATTTTATCACAGGTACATAATGTTTTTCATGTTACAATGTTAAGGAAGTACATGCCAAATCCATCTCATGTTTTGAGTCCAGAGATAGTTCAGTTGGAAGAGAATCTATCATATGAGGAATAGCCGGTCTAGATTCTTGACAACAGGGAGAAAGTGTTGAGGAATAATGTGATTCATCAAGTAATTTTTTTGTGGAGAAACCACATGATTGAAGAGGCAACATAGGAATCTGAAAATGCAATGAGGGATAAATACACCCACTTATTCGATAAGTAAATAAATTGTGGGGATGAAATTTTCTAAAGGGTGGAAGGATGTAATTTCCCAAGTAAGTAAAGAATTATGGATTTTCATATCTATTTCTATTTATAAATTAGATAGTTTTTAGAGGCGTAAAATGAGAATAAATCCAATCATAACCATGAAATTCTCTAATATTTTTTCAAATATTTTTTTACCACCTTTTGATGGAGAACCATTTTTAAATCTATATTTTGACAATTTTATAAGATCTATTTGTCAAAATAAACTTATTATTTAGTATTGGGTCATTGAAATTTACTTTGAATATATTTTTGGTATTTTTCTGACAATTCTCATTTTTTTAATGAATAGTGAAAAATACTGCATTTATTTCAAAACTCCTTTTTAATCTAATTTAATTATATGGATTGATTATATTTTAAATTGGTTTTAAAGTATAAATAGATTAAATTTTTACCATTTAATCAAATGGTGGTCATTGGAATTAATTTCACTTCGAAATTGGACATAATCAATTGTCAAACTTTTGATAGATATTGTTTTTAAAAAACGCGCTATTTGTTTTGACAATGGGAATTATTTTTAAATTAATTAATACAATTTCTATGATTGGAATTTGGTGAAATTGATTCCATATTTGGAATTATAAGGTCCAAATTATGTAATTAAGACACTTGTTTTTTGGACATTATGAATTGTAACGACGGTAATTATCCTTAATTATCATGATTAATTAGTTATTAGGTAGTTAAGGGTAATAAAATAATATCTAAATAATATAAAATGACTCAAAAATGTGTCATAATGCTACTGGTTGTGTCATGGATGACCATGGGATGCATTGTTCCAAACTTAGAGACCCCATGGAATCACTTTTGGGTGATAGTGACATTTTATTATATATATTTTTAAAAGGGAAAGTATAACCAAAGTATGTAACACCTAAGTAAAACAATTTTAATTTTGTCTACATAAATGATCTATTAGACTATAAATAGTCTTTGGGAAGATAAAAATATATCCTATATCATAGTATTTTTTTATAATTTTTATACATTATATAAATTAAATTTTTTATGACACCATGATGATGCAGTGATTACCTCATTAATGAATGATTTAAATAAAATTAAAAGATAAAGTAAAATCTAAGCCTTACACATGTCAAAGACCTATTTTATGGGTTTATTTGGAATTCTTATCACCCTATCATTGAAATATATAATTTTGGTAACTTTAAAACCCGAAACTCATTCTATAATAAAGTAACATTTCTTGAATTTCCAAGAGTGACCCTCATCCATCTTATAAAAGGCCCCACATCTACCACCTTACCCACACCTCTCAAGCCATTGGCTTGGCCAATCTCTACTCATTTTATCTCTCCACATCCCTCTCTTCATCCTAGAAGCCAAAACGACAAAAGGGGATGTTTTTGTCTTACGTATGCGGTGACAACGACTTCTCCGCCACTGTGGCCATTATTTGTGTTTTGGCTTCCTCTACAAGCCATATCATTTTTTTAAATGAAAAATAAATATCATGTTTTACTTTTATTTTATTTTGGTATTGAAAATTTTTTTGATAATGTTTTGATTATATCAAGGTGTTTTTGATATCTTGTGATTGAAATGTGGAAATGTTGTGTTTCATTTATTCATGTCTTATGTGATACGATTATGTTATGGTTCTTGGGCATTTTTTATGAAGACGGGTTGTTCCGGGATAAACTAATGGCAGGTGAGCCCGATATATCTCTTCAATGCATTGGGTAATGTGAAGGAGTTAAATTCTAAGGTTTCTCTGAAGAGATTTATGGAATATACTGTGAGGGGTATTCCAAACATAACCATGAGAGTTACTCCCTACGTAATAATGTTATGAATGCCTAAATCTACCTTTATGTCTTATGTTTTCTATGAGTTATTCATAAATTTTATGATTTCATTAGGTATGATAATGTTCTTAGGTTTTCTGAGTAAAGTATGATTTCATTAATTCTTATGTATTCATGGACTAATGTTTTCGTTCCATACTTTTATATCCCTTACTGAGCTTTTTATGCTCATCCCATGTTTTTGAAATGTTTTTCATAGGTCATGGGAAAATTACATGATGTGATGATAGTGTCGAGGAAGATGTCACGAAAGAATCCATGTTTTATTTTAAATATGTCTACTTTGATGGAAAAAATGAATATTGTATTGTATGTATGCACCTTGTTTAAAAGTGGAATGTAATGCATGATTTATGATCTAATTTTCTAAAACTCTAAACCTAAAAAGATCCTCAATGTGCATTTTTGTAATAACTCAAGAATGAGTAATGTTTAAGGCTGGGTCCTTATACTATTTCTTCATATGTTGAGAATACATGGGAGACACATTCCCTTCTAATTTTTTTTTTAATACTATAAAGGATATGATCTTTCTTACTCTGTGGATCATACGTATTTCTGGAGTTCACATTCCTTCTGTTGGGTACCATTTCTATACAATGGCATACACTAGGTCAGTTTATGAATCGCAATTCATAATTCTAAACAGGTAAAATACCTAACATAAATTGAAAAGTATATGAATATAATCCATAATCATAAAAAAAATTTTCTTTGAGAAAGTATATACTCATAAACCCTTCATAATGGTTTGTAAAGAAAATTAGAATTATCCTAAGAATATCCCCCAGGAGTGTCGTAACCAAGGTTCCAGCAAGGCCCGTTTTCATGCAACATTTCCCATTTGATTCTATCTCAAAGCGGTTCTTTCAGGTTTTACCCATAGGTACATCTATGCCAGAGCTACCTCTACCTGCTCGTATCCAGACAGGGATGTATTTCTTTGAAAACACAAAAAATCTCTACATTACCAAAATTCTAGGAAGTTCTTCTATACTAATAATCAAAGTCTATCTTAGGGATATGTTCTCTAATCCAAGTTTATCTAAATATAGTTTCCAGGGTTATTGCTAAACTTCCTCTGATACCAACTATAACGCCCCGACCCTAGATTCCTAGAGTCGGTGCATTATTTTAATACATTGGCATGATTAAAAGGAATTAAGTCTCGAAAGACCGATCAATTTGTAGTCTTGGAAAATAGATTACATACATGAATGTTACATTACACTTTCTAACATACAAAAAAATAATCCTTTGAGAACACCATTGTACCCTCAGCTTAACCCATCATATCAAATATAAAACACTTCTTGGGATCCTAGTAAAATAAAACATAAGAAAGGGGTGATATCAGATGATCAGTAAGGGAAATAATTTAGTGGAAGATAACATAAACAATATGCATAGTGAATAATTGAAAACACATGCCTTTACAAATAATAAACATGAACACTTTATGGTAGAAATATGATCTGAGTAAATAAATCCATAATAAAACATAGAAATGGGTATTCTACTAGTCGAATAACCACATGAACCATCAATATTATTTTCATAATGAGGGAATGTATAATGCCAGACATTCTGAAACATTTTGTTAAGGCATCAGACAAGACGTCTAAAAATGATTAACGCCTCAGAAAAAACCATATATCAAATTGGGAAATGCCTCAGGCAATTCCATGTCTAATTGTCTCATAAGACCTACTGATGCATCGAGAAGCTATAGCAGGCTCCACCTGTCACTTACTATGTCCAATACATTCCTCATATGAAAAATATTAAATATTACATAAAAATGCGTATTAAAACTAGCATTAGAAATGTCAATACTTTATCCATAAACAATGAATGGTATAAAAATAACACATCCACAGTCAAACATATCACAAAACCTTTGATACAATACGGAATATTTGTATCATAATAAATCAACTTCAAACACGTTTAAAATCCATCAAAGGATGTTGACATAGATGAAAATGATTTTGAAAAATCTTTGAGAGAAATACCCCTTTTTTGTGAAATCGTTTGCAAGTCTCAAAATTTATAAAGGAAGTCATTTAGAAGAGATTTTTGAATCAAAGTGTCCCATACCACTTTTAAACTTTTTAAAAGATTTATCATTCAAAACATTCATGTCTATATAAATAAATCATTATAATCATTATGAAAATATGGACATTAATTAAAAGGGTTCAGAAAGATAAATCTTTAGAACATTTAACATGATGATATAGTTAAATAGACCCTCCCATAAAACCTTACAAGATTATTTTTGAAAACATTTTTATGAAATATGGGTATCTTTGATATATATGTCCCCGAAAATACTAGTACATGAACAATCTCGGATAATAATGAGATTGAGGAAATAACCCTTACCTTGCACTTTCCTTTGGTCGAGGGTACATTTAACCTCCTATATAATGATCATAGTATGTAAATAAATTATAAAAGAACCATATTCAAATTTATTATATCATACATGATTCATTTATGACTTTATATAACCTATTTAATAATGATTTCCATGTTAAGTTAACATTTTGGGTAATAATCGATTTCTTTATCGTACGTGTTTTAACTTGTTACTCTTGATTTTATCATTTAGATCAATATTTAAATACTTACAAAATAAAAAACATGATTTATATATCATATATATTTATCATATAAATATTTATTATAGACATATATATGAAATGGAAAACACCGTTAATGGAGATGGTAGTCCGTACGTATGCATAAATATTGTTTCAATTTTCATATCGTATTGACCAGAAGTAAGTGAATAAGATATATGTAAGTACATAAATACATACATATATATATCTCTAGTAGAATTATTATGTCATATATTACATATATATTTTCATAATTGTCGATGAATGGTGAACGTGGAAATGAATCTAATGGCGTCGTGGATAAGGTAATTCGTATGTACGCACGAGCGACAATATCAATATTTTGATTTAAAATAGAATGTAAATAGATGGTATATCATAAATAAATAATCATTAGCATGTAATATTTATTATTTACATCAATTATACATCATTATTATACCAATCCAAATAATAATGTATTGAATAACAACTACACCGCGACGTAGAGACGGTAAGTTGTACGTACGCACGTATGGTGACATGTTATTCATAGGATGGATAAAATAATGAATATGGTTGTACCATATTTAAAATAAAATCACAGTATATATAATATACTGGATTCTTTGTTTTATAATGGAAACATAAAGAAATAGGAAGTGGAAGAAGAAAAGAACTTGAAAGAGGTGATGAAATATTTACCACTTCTTCGGGTTCTTCCTTTTGATTTGATAAATATTGCTCCTTAGTTTTGATTTATGATCAAAATAATGCCTCTAAGATCAATTGAGGGAATTTGGGAGGATATTTTGGTAGGGGTTGGCCGAGCCAAATGGCTTTGGAGGTGTGATTTTGAGAGAAGGCGAAGTGACCTTTTAAATGAGGGGTGAGGGTAACTTTAGGAAAAGATTAAAGTATTGATTTATTATTCAACTATATTCGGTTTATAATGGTTCAAAATGAATTTATATAGATTATTAGGTTGTTATGGGTCTCAATACTCTCAACCAATATGTTTTAGACAAGTTTAGGTTACCATTGTAACCTTATCTTTTAGATTTAACTCTTAGATTAATAGTTTAACTTTTACAGTGTCTTCTTGTATTCTTACTCTATATGGTTAATAAACATACTCTAAACTTCTAAGAGAACCACAAGTGGTGCATTAATGACATATATAATATTATTTAAGACTTATAACCTAAACTCACATTTCTAGAAATACTATATCAACCAATAATATAGTATTTGTTTTAAATATTAATTTATGTCAATTTTGACACTATTTGATATTTTGTTTTTGTGAAAGTCATAAAAACTTTATTAATTCTAACAAGATATATTTAATCAGACCTAAAATTTCATATTAACCTAGGAAATTATTTTATGTCATAAAAACTTTGAAATTATATTTATTTTAATATTTATAATACCATTTGTTTGATTCTTTCATTAATAAGGTAATTACTGCATCATCATTGTGTCATTACTAAATTTAATTATTTATGTCTAAAAATTATAAATAAAATACCATTATGTAGGAAATCATTTTTGATTTATAATGAATAGTTATAGTCAAATTTATCTTATGTATAACCCTATATTAAAAATAGTTTAGTTATTAAACTTTGATTTTAACTCCTTTAACTCTTCTTTAAATAAAATAATAATAAATGTCTTAATCTAATCCAAGTGGACCTAAAGGGTCATATTTTATTCCTAAGGTTGTTTTTGGTCGAATTAAACTTATCCAATAGAATTTAGACATGTGTTAGGGTAATAATATTATCATTTTTACCCTTAATTTCCCAATTTACTTTTAACCGTGGTAAATAAAAGTAAAACGTTACTATTTATAAATATTATTTTTATATTTTTCAACCACATTTACTCATTGATATTAACTTTGTCTCTAGGATATTAGAAATTCAATTTACAGAAGTGGAAAAATTAAGTTTTATGTAAATTTTCAATTGCTTCTATGAGGTGGGTAAAAGAATGTAAAATTTAAATAAAATTTTTATATATCTATACGTATTATAAAATGACTTCAATGAATTAAATATAAATTATATATTTATTATGTATGTATTTTGACCTAAAATAAATTTAAATAAAATAAATAATTATTTAAATAAAAAGTTGATTTTAAACAATAACTTAGTGTTTTTTCACTATACATCAAAAATTGAAAGTTTTCAGAAAAATACCAAAAATTCACCCTAATATAATTCGGTATTCCGAATTAAATAATGAATTATATTTTACCAAATTAAAAACATAGAAGTTGTATTTATTAATTTAAAATTAATTCCAGCTGTCAAAACCAAAACGCGTATTTTTAAGAAATAATAACTATCAAAAGTTTGAGACTTGTTTATGTCCAATTTCAAAGTGAAATTACATAAAATGACCAAAATTGGATTAAATGGTAAAAATAAAATCTATTTATACTTCCAAAACATTAACATTTATAATTTAACAATATAAATTATTTTGATTGAAATATTTGTTTTCAGTTAAAAAATAGTATTTTTCACTATTCACCCAAATATGAAAGTTATTAGAAAAACAACAAAAATTTATTGAAACTAAATTATTATGTCCCGATTCCAAAGATGAAGTTTATTTTGTCAAATTTAATAAATAAAAGTTTCAAATGTTGGATCTAAAAAGGGTTCACCATTAAAAGGCGGTGAAAGTATATTTTTTGAAAAATACTTCTTTTATCTGAAAAAAATGAATTAGTTCTTTCATTATGTCTAACAAAATCATAATATGGATTCTAATGATTATATATAGTTAATAATTCAGTTAATACTATTCATAACCACTTTTGAATTGTTGGTTTGGTAAGTCGTGGTGTGCTTGAACTCGGTGTTGCGTGTTGTGCAGGTTATTGATTTACTTTGAAAAAATAATGTACAATGAAATCTTAGGGTGTTACACACTCTATGCAACATAAACTGAAATAATGTTCAAGAACACATATATAAATTTAAAGTAGTATAGTAATGTAAAGACCCATGTACCTTCTTTATCCTTAGCTGTTAATATCTCTAAACATGTCATATTTCATTTATTAATTATATTACAATTTATATATGTAAATCATGTCTTGTATAAACAACGCTAACAGCCTAACATTATAATAATAGTGAAAGGATCCAAGATATAACAAGGAATACTACAATGATATTAACATTAAAAGGTATATAAGGTGACAACTGAGATATCCTTGACCTCAAGGATTGATCCAAATTGGGTAATAAACTATAGCCTAGCTATAAGAGTAAGATTTTAATCCAAGGTAAATCTCCCAATGCATTCCACAATAATTATTCAAACCAAGTCATGGAAATTTATCCAAGGTAAAATGAGATAAGTAATGATGAGGCCCAAGTCTTCATCCAAGGTTACTTATGCCCATGTACGACATGAAAGATCCTAGGAGTGTATCCAATTCATCCTATAATAATAATGGATGGATCCTAAGGTATCATACTAGGCATCCACTGATAGATAATGATTGGGTTCAAAGGTGGGTCTTTCCCTTGGAAACCATAAATGTTGAATTAGAATGGTGTCCAAAATTTCTCAAGTAATTCCCTTGGGAATCCAAGGATAGCTCGATTCTAACCACTCCTATAACAATGATAAGGTCTATATTCAAGTAACCTTATAATTGATTCATTAAATTTACTAGGCTAGGTAAAACTCATTATGTTTAATAATCCATTTGGTTTAATTTGTTTTCTTTTATTAGTATTATAAGTACAACTAGGCATGAAACCATTTAAAAAATTCATATAAGTCATGTTCAATTCGTTTTGTTCACGTTTTTTCCTTCCACAAACTTGAAAAGGTGAGCTGGATACACAAAACTAAGATCATCAGTTGCATTTAATTAGGATAAGTCATATTTATATATATTAATATATAATGTATATTTAAATTAAATTTAAGATTGGTTTACCAAGTTGAAGAACTTACCATAGGAGTTTACGTGATAAGCAAACACGTCCTAGAAAAATATAATTCTTTGACTTAATAAATACATACCTTCATCAAGTTCAATTCAAAGAACACTAGAACAGTGGGGTAGATTGGTTTTACAAGCTACTAAATGTATAATTATGGAAAACACATTACATGGGGAGGTCAATATTGGGGATGTAACCTCCAATGAAGGATAACATTTATAAAAAGAGTCTTAGAATACGGTTCTAATGACTATAAGAAATGAAGATGAATTAAATAGGAAAAACCAGATGAAATCAACACACACACATAAAAATTTATAAGAAGGAAGAAAATGAGAAATTAATTATAGACCACCTACCTCATACTCGTATGACTCTCCTCATCTATTATCAGCCTCTAGTTTTTCCTAAACTGTAAGATATCTGAAGAATGAATCATTTCCTTAAAATGAGTATTACGAGCCAATTTCTAAATAGAATCATCAATATAAATAACAATGACAATTGAATAAAAAATTAATTAAAATCTTATCAACACTGATCAAATGAGATGAATGATTCTTTGATCAAACTCTATACAGATGAATGAGATAAAATTCTAACAAGAAGGAAGAAGAGAGCTCAAAAGGGAAAAGTGAGATCCTAGTATCTGTTAAAGAGAAAATGAGAGGAAGGTAGGGTTTAAAACATTTCATTAAGGTCATTTTGGTAAAATCACTTAAAAAACTAGGCCACAAGGTTTTGAAACACGGTTGGCCAAACCATGTTCCAACTATATACTATATGTTTTGCTAAGGGGAATTTCGCATGGTTAGGCCCTAGAGTTATAGAAACCATGAAACAACCATGAAAAACACCTTTGCAATAATGTGTACAGTTTTTTCACAGGTGTGTGGCCCCAATAACATGGTTAGGGAAAATCATTTTCCCTTATTAACCCCATTATCCAGCCTCACACATTTAGAAGAGACCATGAGGGTTGTGTCACACAGATTATGCGAACCATGCGGCCGAGTGTTTTCTCCACCGGTCAAGGTTTTGAGCTCCAAAAAAGACCCGAACACCCTCAAAACCATTAAAACTCATTAGGAATCTATATTAGATCCAAAATAAATAATTAGACCAAATTTTAAAGCATACATACCTGAGTGAAAAACCAGGTTCATAAATACTATATCTTATGATGTAGATCAGTGAAATATAAAGTGGGAAGTGGTGGGAGATGGATCACCCTTTAAAAAATTAAATCAAAATAATCCAATTTTAAAAACCTATTTAAAAAATAATGATTAAAATAAAATATTTTCAATATAATGAAAAAGTAATAAATGTTTTAAAGCACAAAAATATAATTAAAAATAGTAATAAAAGAATAATAATAAAATGAAGTGATATTAGATTAAGTGATTAGAAAAAAAATATTAAGAACAAATTGATTGATTGAAAAAATTTAATAAAATAATGATTGATAGAGATAAATAAATGAAAATGAAAAAATTAAATGGGATAATATGTTTGGAAATGAAATTGATAAATAGTACCAATGGTACCCCTTTGTCTTTCACCAAAATACGTTAAGGATTTAATATTTTAGTCCCTTGGATTTAATAGTATCTAATATAACAAAACTAACCCTTACTTGTTAGGTTATAGTAATATTCTAGATACAATAGACCCTAGATCTTTAATGGTGAATCTATAAGCCTCAAAAGAAAAATTCATTACCTTTTAAATGGAAATTTAAATCGAACCAAAATCTCTCATTTAAAAGATACTAAGAACCAAAAATAGAAGAAAGTGGAATATGAGAGAATTTCTAAGAAGAATTAAATTTTAGTAAAATATCAATAATCTTAGTAAAAATAAATAATTATAAGACATAATGAGAATAAATAATAGATTGTTAATATATTACAATGTTTACACACTCTAGAATTGAGAAGATAATAATTAGAAATGATATCACTTTGAGAGAGATTTGGTGATTGATTCACTTTATAATTAGAGAATGGTTTTCGGTATTGTGTTAAAAATCCCACAGAGGTCTATATTTATAATCTCTAATTATTTTGGTGATGTTTTGGAAACCTTTTATGTTCTTTAATTTGAATAAAACCATGATTTATGTATCTTGATCATCATTTGTTAAACACTTATCAGTCCATTTAAAAATAATTAACTCAACATAGCCAAGTAAATAATTAAGTAATTAAAATTCAAACTTCTAATAATAATATTACAAAACTATTGAGGAGAAAGATAAATAGAGAAATAGATTATAGATAATATTAACATTTTAATTTCAAACCATTAAAACTATTAAAACAAATTTAAAAATAATAATTTGAAGAGTTTAAATTTTTTCATAAATAATAGGTCGAAACATATCTCATAAAACCACTCAATGTTTCATTCTTTAATATTCCATTTGTGAATTTGATTTTTTTTATTTTTAACATCTGATAATATAAAACTATAAATATATTATATTAAAAACATTATGATAGTTTTCAACAAGTTGATTAGCCTACACCAAGATTTTAGAAACATTAAAATCAATAAATCCACATAAATAAATATAATATAATATATTTGACATATCTACCATAATTACATGCATAAATGAAGAACACTGTTAATATTCATATAAATGTGTTAAAAAAATATAAAATCACAACATGTAAATTTTGTATCCTTAATAAAAATTTATAAAAACATTGAAGAAACATGAAAACTTGAAACAAACATGCAACAAATGAAAATATCAAGAAAAATGTGAAACAAAGAAAACTAAAGTTTTATATATTTATGTAAGGTTCATTCACATTCATGTGTAAATTTATAATTTAAATTTCAAATTATATGTATAGGTAACCCACAATCCATACAAGTTTCATAAGGGTAAAACAAATTTTCCATACATTGCATAAGGGTAACATGTACTTTCTAAAGGTTGTATTAGGGTAAAAGTGAAGTTGTGTAAAGGTAATTAGGTAAGTTCATGTTCTATTTAATGGTACTTATTTTCATCCATAATGGTAAATAAGAAATTATATACAACATAAACCTAAATAGAAGATACCATATTCTGTATAAAGTTATATTAACACGTAGTGTAAGGGAAGATAGAAATTTATATATGTTCTCTAAAGGTAATGGAAAAGTTATGTTAGGGTAAAAAGGAACTTTTAAGGGTATAAAAAAATATTAATTTGATAATAAGGGTAACAAATAACTAATGTATGGATAAAGACATTAGGAAATAATTTTTTTTAATAAATAATTAAAAATATTATAGAGTAATGAGAACAATAAAAATACGTTAAAAACAACTAAAATAATTAAATTCCACAAAATTATCATTATAAATAAAAATAATAATACTTGTAATTATCAAGATAATAAATAAACAAATTAGAAATAAATATATAAAAACAAAAATAATATTTATAATTATCAGAATAAGAAATGTCTTTTAAGGAGAAACTCCAACATAGATTTCCTATGTAAGATTCTATACTTTTTCAATTTTCCACATCATTTCTCAAGACAATCTTACATCATTATTTTCCACATTTACTAATGGATTAAATGTAATATATATTAATTATTATTTCTAATGCATGCCTTCACTGATTTGAGTTTCATCTTCACAAGTGTATCTTATGTACGCTTAAATGTGAATCTTATGTATATAGTAAAATTCACTCTTGTGTTTTCCATTATTCTAATTTAGCTCAATGAGGCATCGTACATATCACTGATTTGTCTTATATATCCCATTATTAGATGTTTTTCAATATTTCTATAACATAAAATTGTGTAATTAAAAGCATATTATGAATTCTCCATGCCTTTGAAATCACTCTAACCTTCTGTATACATTGTCCATTGTGAACCAATGACTTTCCCGCCTTTGTAAATCCTTTATTTCAAATACTCCATGAACATCATACCTATTCAGGGAACTTTAAAAATCATATCACATATCAATTAATTTTTTAAATTTTCATAAATTCTATGATCACTATAATACGTATGGAATCATATAAATTTCAAAACAATTAAAAAAACTCATAACCACTTAAAATATACTATAGACCTTCTCAAATAAGATTAAAAAACTTTTGAAGGTATTTAAAGCATAATTAATCTTATTTAGTTCCATCCCCAAGGAATTATAGTATATTAAATACATGAATTCATCTATTTCCACATGCACCACTCCCACTAAAATTATATCTTAAATATCATTCACTCAAGTACCCATTTAAGTTATTTTCAACCCTAAATAAAGAGAAATTCTTTATAGATGAATATAAGGATAGTTTCTTCATAACTTCAAAATTTTCTTCTCAAAACATTGAACCTACTTTACTATTTTATAATCATATCATTATAAGATATTCTTCATGGTTAGATTAATAAATAGATTCTTCCATTGTAATGGAAACAATTATAGATAGTGCATCACACAGGCATCATTACTTATTCGTTTCATCCAAGGGTATCAACTCAAAATAATTAGATGTCAATAGTTTTAATAATGAATATATCTAGTCAGGTAATAAATGAAAATTGCCCCACTATTATTTACCCAAACATATATCATAATCCTCTTCATGTTCATCATTAAGTGAATTTATTCTATATCACCCAATACTCCACAATATATATATATTGATATTCTCATTGAAAATAAATACATCCAGCACAAACCATTAGGTACTTAAATTTCACCCTTTATGTTTTTTTGTCAATAAATTGAAATACTTTCCTAAATACAAGTCAATATAGATTCAATAGTTCACTTTTACTACACCACTTATTGAAAATAATCTAAATGGTGTAAATGTAAGTGAAGTTTCTTCTTATCTTTTTGACATAAAAATTTTAACCTTTTATATTAATCAACTCCCATATTCTTCCCCTTTTGGGGATAAAAGAAAATTTCACATATAGGAATATTTGAAATTCACTTCACTAATCAAATAATCTCAAATTAATCAACTCTATGTCTACTTGTGTTAACCCAATTTAGAAAATAGGAGTGGATAATCCTGACAAAAAAACAATCCATATACTTCCCAAAATGTAAAACCAACTCCAAATTAACAATATTTGTGGATATAAAAATAGATGAAAAATAAATTTTACGAACCCATAATTAACTTATTAAATACATCAAAACATCCACATGAAAGTTGATTTTTATCCCCGTTTTTTTAACAATTACACTTCCCTGTAAACAAGAATAAACATAATCATAAATAGAATGAGAAAAATTATTATCATAACTTATTCTTAATATTTATTTAATGGTTCATAGATTTCCATATTCAAAAATCTATACATATTAAGAAGATTTAAAATATTAATATCTCCCATAAGTAATACTCTCTATAAAAATTAATCATGGTTTTTTTAAATATATTCCATGAATTTTTTTATACAAGTAGATGTTAGATAAAAATTGAAATGTTTAAAATGTTTTTTTACAAGGATATAATAAGATACTAATTGTTAAGTATTGCGTGATGGATGAATATTCTTTGATACATAAACATCACAACCTTCATCAGTTTTACTCTTTCATTTGTTACCTTCAACTCCAATTGAACATATTCACAAATAGATATAAAATGAATAAGGTGAGTCTTCACCATCCATTTAATGAATGTTATTTTAATAGTACTTTGATTAAAACCAAGAAACTCCTTTCTATGTAGCTCTAAAATGTTAAGAACACTTATTTATTGAATGACCTTTGACTTCTGAATCTTTAGAAGCAGTGGTTTTTTAAATTTATCTCCATGTTTGTTTCTATCTATAATATATTTCATTACTTTAACAATAAGAAAATAATATTTCTTTTTAGTTTGTTGTATCTTTTTGGTCATTTATAACTAAGATGAATAAATATTTAAATACTCTCTTTGTACATGGTTAGTCATCTTTATGTGTGAGTAATCCTTTAAAATAGTTATTTTATTTATAGCAGTCATTTGTGATTTCTGATTATCATTTGATAATTTTTCTTATTTTAGCTTCTAAGTCCAAAAATGTTTTTCTGTATATATATATTTTTTTTAAATTCCACACTAATAATTATTATATTTTAGGTTTCTCTTTTGATTAATCCTTTATAATTCTTCATTAGAAATGGCAACCACTAAACCAATCATATTATATCTTCCATGTAGTGATTCCATTTTTTAAAATTCCATATTGATCCCTTCATTATTAATTTTTATGGATTGTTTAAAAAGGTCCATGATGTGTCATTCCGTACTATAGTAAAAGCATAACATCCTTGTTAGTGTGAAAACCATTTCATATTTCTTATTTGGAAAAGTTTTTTCAGCTAATATTTTTTGTTTATTCCTCAAGGTGGAATTGTCCTCTATTATTCTTTGTGTATTAACTTTTTGTATTGTTATTTTATTCACATCAAAATTTGATTAGTGAATATTTGGTTTGTACAAACATGCTTCTTTATTATGAAGTCATCTATAACGTAATGGGTTTTATGTCATCTTCAAATCCATACCTCTTGAATTTATGGTTTTTATAAAATTATCTTTTTGAAATGTTATTCCAAAAATCATTGTCCGCATACCCAAAATTACAAAAAAAAACTAGTATCTTCTAATTAATCCTCTTATTTTTCATTTTTAAGTGAAATAACACGATTTCCATTCTTTTCACTTTTCTGTTTTTAGATATATTCAATAATCATTTAGTATTTATTTTGGTAGTTACTACTTTTTCGATATGCAAGTATCCAGCATTGGTGAGGTGCTAGATCACTTGGAATTATTATCTACCCAAATTTTAGTATAATCTCATTTTAATCCTAACCTATAATAACAAAAATCATTTGTAAAAAAGGATTAATTAGGTAAGTGTGTTATGTTCTTATAAGATTTTTTAGTTGATGAATTTTCCTAATATTTTAATATCTTATTTCCACAAATATAACTCATTTTTTTAGTTGGTATTATTTACAAATAATTGTGGAATCATTTATTCTTTTAGTATATTGTTATGATTTTTCATGGGTTTTATCAAAATTACATAGATTCAAATCCTAATAAATACATTTTATGTTATGAATGTTATTTTAGTCTTCATGTAATTTAACTCTATCTTAAAATTATTTCTTATGCCTCTAAAATTGATCTTCATTCATATAACATACCTATAGTATAAAATTATCCATCTGTATTTTAACTTATTTTTGACATTCATTGAAATTTATAGAAAATATGTATAATTTCTATAATACATGAATCACTTGAGAATAAAACATTATCACTTAAAAACTAATGAAAAAACCATATCAGCTCTACATCAAAAAATGGTAGACTTTTATTTCAATGTAAAATTGATTCTTCCATATTCTAAACATGTTTTATGAGGGTGTTCCATCTGGTCACCTTTTTAACCAATATATCTTCCCCCCACATAAAATTCATATTTCAATTATAAATTTTATCCCCTTTTTTCTCTTCATATATGAAGGTTTTTATATAAAAAATCCATCAAAAGTATTTCAAGATAATACTTTATTTAAAAATAAAAATAAAGAAGTAATTCATCATGTAAAAACTCATCATATTATTTATATATGGTGCTATATTCATTAGAGGAATCATTTTCAGCATATTAGAAAAACTAATTACCACTCATACTACTTTTATCTAGTGGTTTATTATCTTTCTTTTTTAAATATTTTATTATCTTATTATCCAATTTCATATTTCTTTTTGTATAGCCTTAGTCAGAAAACCCATTTCTTTACTAGTAAGTATAGAAATAGAATCTTTTAACTGAGATTATTTTAACAACTCTCCCAATTTACACATTATATACTTTAGATAAAAACAGTTGGATCTCATAATAGATCCAACTAGAGGAAACATATATTATTATGGTATTATTTATAGTTACTAAGGAATTGTGTAGTCACCTGATTAGGGTGTGAATTAAGTGTAACTAATCTTTTAGATAATTTCAAAATCTTCTTATAATATTTTAGACTGTTTTGAATTTGAATGGTTTTTGTTATTTAAGATAATACAAGGTATTTTTTTTATTTAATCAATAAAAAAATAGAATTAGATATGAAATATTAATAAAAAGCATCACACAATACTTTCATAAGGTTAATTACCAAGATAAGAATCTTACTCCTTGTTGGGGTTGATTTCTATCACGAGCTTTAGATTCTCCACTTATAATCATATTTTTAATTAAAAGTGGTGTGGGGGGATCATCCTAAAACCATATGTTTACCCTACACTTCATATGGGGCGTGGTTTCTTTTGATACAATTAGAAAATAACCAATTCAACAAATGAAATCAACTTATCAAAAATTTTATTTTGTCTAACTAATCGAAATGACGGAATTTTTTATATTTGAACCACCAGTCTTATAAAATCCTATTTATGAACCACTTGAAAATTGGTTATCCATATTTTCTAGGATTGAATAACATAAAAATGAACTGATCCTCTTCTATATGTATATTTTTGACTACCTAATGATCTTCAAGAAAGGTAGTATACAACTTGGTCCCTATAACTAGTATAGTTCCAAGATCGTTCATGAAATCCTCTAGCTGGATTCTCTTAATTGATGATCCAAATGTGATCTTTAAACCCATTATCTCTTTAATAAATGAAATTATTCAACATAAATGATCAAAATCAATACATTTTTATATCCTCTCACCCTTTTACCTCCTTCTATATTCATCATTATCTCGGACATCGAAAATACATAGTATTATCAGTTTTCTTCTTCGCCACCTTCAATAATTTATATTTAATGAATGAATCCAATCAATGGAAAAATTATATCCGTATATTATAATTATTATTTTTCTATTTCTTATCTGATATAGTAAAAATTTCACCTTTATAATAGTATTAGGTTATTCTCCTCTTCCAAAAAATAATTATAAATCTCCTTCGAGAGATCCGTAAGAGTAAAATTTTCTCTTTGTACTTCTTCTCAAAATATATATTTTGAAAAAAATTTATATTCTCTATATTTTTTGTAGATAAAATTATTTAAATTATGTATCGTTATTCTCTTCTCATTTTCCTTTAATTTTCTCACATGGTCATTCCTTCAAAATCACCTTCTATTCGTTTTACCTCAATTTCTTATGTCTACCACATTACATGAAATACCCTTTATCTATTTTATAATAACATTATCCATGTTAGATAATTATCCATTTGAAACCTCAGTAAATATAAATATATTTCTTTTCCAAAATACTTCTATAAGTATCTATAAAAAATAATTCTTCATTTATTTATGAAAAAACATACAATACTGCTGAGTTGTAGTATGGATCATTTATTATCACGGCTTGAGAGCTTATGAAATTGAAGTTGGATTTTGAATAATTACCAAGAAATGTCTTGTCTTTATCTTCTCAGTTTTTAGAAATAATCATATACCATTTTGTGATATTTAGTTTCCATAAAGTTTATTTTAAAAAACATAATATTTAATTTTCTTTAGTTACCAATAATGATTTTAAAATTTCTCTATTTGAAAAACCAAGCTAAAAGAAACTATAATCTCTTCATTTTAATCTTATTTTATCTTTTTCAAAAAAAAAATTGAATCATTGATTACATAATAATCATAATTACTTTATCTTCAAAAAACAAAATCAACATCATCAAATTTTATTTCTTCTTCATATTATTTATTCTAAAAATACTAGTCATGAAAAACATAACATTTCCAAATTATATATAAAGTTATGTTTAATATACAACATCTTACCTATATTTAGTGTGATAATATCATATTATTATATCTTTGTATGAATTTTTCCTTTACTAAGATCCCACAAACACCTCAAAAATACATCTTACATTTAATTTGTAAGATGATAGCCATTTCCACATATTTTTTCTTCACCCATTAAGTAATTTGTATGTATCCATTTAATAAATTCCATAATGTATCAAAAATGAGATCCAACGATTCTAATATATGACCCACACCTTTTTTGATTTGAGTCTCATCTTTCTATGTCAAAAAATTTTATGCTAAAATGGGAATCATACATATAAAGAGAAATACACTCATGTATTTTCCATTTTTGAGATTTAACTCACAAAGACCATGTCTAATATTTTTTTTTCTAAAATACACATTAAGGTTTATTGGTAACCACAAATTTGAAAATTAACGTACAAAAACACTGAGAATTAAAATTCAAAATTCAAAATAGTCCTGATACAAGGCCATGATTTAAAATTCTAAAATCACACCTCGATCCCAATACCACTAAAATTATCCATTTTTATATAATTCATTGGTAAAACATCATATATATTACTAGAATATTATGTATTATATACTCATTTAAAATATTTACACGTTTCCATTTACAATATTTTACGTATACAGAAATACTACATGAAATTATTTATTCCTTAGTTATGAGCCACCAGAAACATCATGAATATTCAATTAAAATTCAAAATCATCCAGTGTATCAATTTCATTATGAATTTTCATAATTTTTATGAAAGAACTCATGTAAATGATATTAACAAAATTAGTACAATTCAAAAAACTCGGACCACTTCAAATCTCATGTAGGCCTCGTCAAATCTATTTAAACACTTTTTGGAATATATTAAAATTTCTCCAACCTATTGAACACCATTAACTAGGAAATTAAACAGACTAAATATCCAAATAATATTATTTACATAAACCTCAATTCCTCTAAAATTTTAATTTCAACCTCATCCACTCAATAATTCATCCAAGATAATTCCATCACTAAATATATCATCATTCCTGATAGATACTCATAATTGTGGTTTCTTATAATCTTTATCCATCTCCTCTCAAAAAATTGAACCACCTGTAATCTGTTTTTGAATCACATATTTATAATCTATTCTGATTGGTTATTTTAGTAGCCAACGTCTTTCTATAGCCCTAGAAATTATCGAATATATTTATTCTCACAAGAACTATTAATTTTCATTATTATGAGGACTAGCTCAACAATTTTTATATTTCAATAGCTTCTATCTGGAATAATTCTAATCAAGTATTCAAGGATGGTATTTCAACTATTTATTACTAAACCATATATGGGTATCCTCTTCATGTTCATAATTCAATGGATTCGTTCCCCACCACCAAACACTCTAATATATACATATTGAAAATTATTATTTACAACAATAACAACAACAAAAAACCGTTAATTACGTTAGGTGGGTTTATACTTTCGAATTCCATGCCAATAAAATAAATGGACCCCAAAAAATAAATCCAACCATAAATTGTATAATAAAAATAACAATCAAGATAAATTTTATAGTATAAAAACATTAAAAACCATAATGAATTTCATACCAAGTCTATCCTGAGGAAAAATAAAATAAAATTAAACTAGCTAATATAATTGTTAGATACATAAAAATACTATAAATAAACCAATAAATTGGGATACTCTAATACATCTCCATGTAACCTGAGGTCACTCATTTATAAATAAACTGTCGCAGGTCCTCTAACAAATTAAATTTCTCACCCAAATAAAACAATTTGTAGTGTACTCATTTTATTTCCATGGAGTAAAGTGTTTTAGATGTGTTCATATCTTATTTAGTGAGTTTGTTTAGTAAAAACAATGGTTAAATTTTATTGGATTAAAATTAAATTTAAAAATTAGATGTTTAACCTTGAATGACCCACCTCACTTACTCTCTAATAATTATTCAATTTTACTCTCTTGATCATTCTATAATAAAAAACTCTCATATTAAAATATCCAAGATATTTCAACCTAAATAGATTAATGAAATAACCACTTTATTTCATGTCCTTGCCTGAAAAATTGATTGGATATCACGAATTACATCTAATTTATCCCAATATTAACCATCATAAGTAGTGAAATAATTCTCATGTGGTATATGGGTGCAAACTATGGTAAGGGGAAAGTATAATTTAAATGAAAAAATAAATGGAAATATCAACTTATCTAAAAACAAAATCAATCTAGGAAAATAAAGGTAATAGAATTATCATCAAAAAATAGAATTCATCATAGGGGTAGGGAGATCTATCCTTAGATCAAGTTTTAGGGATTAGTGTGCCATCACCAAAGTTATAGAAAAATTAAATGAATAGTGAATGGAAATTAATAGCTCAAATAAACAATATCCAACCCTATATCATAGTGAATAGTTCCTCTCTTATAGATGAATAATTCTGGATCTTTGAAATTATTTTAAATTTACCATGTGAGAAGAATAAGAGTATTTGAATTTATCAATTAATTCAAAAACACTTTTAATATTCTCAAATTTACATTTTGAGATTAATTGAATTGTCCTTCCCCTGATGATTGACACATTTTTAGCCAGATGGTCATAGTGGATTTATATGATCTTGTCAAATTTTTCATCTCTTCTTCATACACCGACCATGATCAATCTTTGTACTTAGTTTGAGAATAATCCAAGTGGATGTGCTTCACTATGTCATATAAAAAGTAAAAATAAAAAATCATGGTAAGGGAGGGAGACATTGTAGGTTCTGGGTGGAGTGGACATTGAATTCTTGGGATTCAATGAGACCATATTGTTCCTAAGTTAGTGTACATCACAATTGGGCCTAGTCAAGTGCATCGAAATTTAGTGGACATGGGTTGGTTTATTGGTGAGAGTGATTGCTTGATCTATTCAATTATTGAAAACATGATCATGCTTGATCCTAAAAAATTTCCAAGAGAAAAATACCTCACATAGGAATCATAGAACTAGTATAAAAGTATTTATTAGGGATTCATAATCCACTCTTAATAAATTTTAACATATTATTGTTCATCCATTATCACTTGTGTATTAATTTAGAGCCACTGGATGCACAAAAATAGCATCAAGATTAACCATATTTTCATTTTGATCAATTGAACTTGAAACAAAAATTTAACACCAGTGAAAAAGTTCTTTTATATATCTGTTTGTCATCATCATAAACTGAAATATCTATAATCAAAACATTTAATCAACTTATCATGTGAAATATGACAATAATCTTGTATGAATTTTCATGTGAGAACCCAGACACAATATTCGGGGAGATAATGTCCCCCCAAATCTATATTTTGATCATGCATCAAAATAAAAACTAGTGATTAAAAAATACTATAGTATCTATAGAATTAGAACATTGGTTATATTGATATTTGATCAATATATTTAACATGTAAACAACCATAGAGGGATATAGACTCTATTAATATTTATGGTTGGAATTATTCATTGACTGGATATGTATAGTAATCTGATGTGGGTAGAAAATAGGAGGTCCTTCTCCTGGATATTGTGATAGGTTTTAGTTCCTGACTTACGATAGGTGAAGCATTTGATGATTTTGAATGGGTTCCATGGTTAGGGTGACATGGAAGTCTATCCTACGAAGTGGTGTGCATAGTGGGTCAACAAAGTAAATGGGTGTGGTCGATTCATGGAGGCTCATAGTTGGTTAGTAGGATGAGGTTTTGTAGCTCATCTTCACGTATAGTAGGTTGGAACTACATGTAGTAAATTTGGAGGGTGCAGGGTATCCATACACCTAGTTAATGTGTTAAGGAATTTTGTAGGTTTATATTCAATTATCATATAATTAATGTTATTGAGTAATTTCAGAAAAATTATTGGTTTCAATGAATCTTGAAAATGAACATTTGGAAGCATTAGGTTGTTTCATGTAGTGGATGATTTATGGATGATTTGGACATTGAACATGTGGTATCTTTACTTCCTTGAGAGGCATGGTATGTTGATGTGTTTTTATGGGGTATATTAGAAGTTTTCATGAGTTTCCTTCCTGACATTGATAAATTTTGAGCATGATCAGTGCTTTTCTTGACTTTTTTTATGCTGAATACAATATTTTTGTTGCATGAATGTCTTCATGTGGTCTCTCTATGATTTTGGTTTATTTTATCGTTTGATTGATCAAGTATCATCATGAGGTAAATTGAGTAATTTGGCCTCCTTCATGTGGAAGATTAAGTTGGTTGTGGTATCTTGAGCTACAATGAGTTACAGTTTTTGTTGCGACTTGACTTTTCCATTTTTTCCAGTCTTCACCTAAACATAAATTAAAACATAATATCGTATATAATTTTAATCACTAAAATTAAATCTTAAAAGATATATAAATGAAGGATTTATATATTTTATCTCCAAAATTATTTAAATATTTAAAAATAAAAATTCAATTCTTTAAAAAAATCAATTCAAAATTCAAATTCACTGTATACATACACAATTATATACAAAAAATTAATAAATCATTAAAACCCAATTTTAAATTAATTTAATAATTAATCCAAAATTATAACAAAACATATGATTTACATGGTTTTCAAAATCTACAGAGTGGATTTTAATGGTATATTTCAAGGAAATTTTTCAATAAAATATCATTCTATCACTCCCCCATGGTTATTTTATTGAACATCCAGACGATTCAGCGAATACAATTATTTGAAAAAATAGTTCTTCCAAAACTTAAATATCCAAGATAGAAAATAATCAAATTAAAAATTCCCAAATTGATTAAATTATATTTCCTAATTTAGGAATTTAATTCACTTTATCACTTTAATTCACACACAAGTTCTAATTTCAGATTTTTAATTGAATGGATCCTAGTATAATCAAGATTTTTTCAAGTGGGAACTTCTTGAATCCCATTCAACTAAACACTATTTCTATGATTCATTTTCACAATTCACTGATACATAAAAAATGAAATTCATATATATAATTTACCCCTTCTTCATCTATGTTTATAATTACATAAAACTCTCAATCCCATTTATTAATTAGAACTTATTTAATTTTTCCAATCCATATTTTTGTAAAAAACTAAATGAATAACTATAGATAAACCCAAAACTAAACCATCCCAAGATAAAAATTATCCTTCAACATTAATTATAATATTCAAGGAATATAATAAAAACATGGTTATCCATATCTCAAGTAACTAAAACCTGTATTTAATGGATAAACACACACACGCATGTGCTTATACTAACATAGGAAGAATTCCAAATCATATCCTTTTTAATTTTTTACTCTAGTTCAAATGAGATGGATGATTTTATTTTTCAGGGGATCCTGGTAGTTTTATTCAATAAATAAGGTCTGATTAATTAGTTTCTTATATCATCAATATATTTCCCACAAGATATAATTTTAGTACCACTAAGTTTTTTTCCATTTAAAACTTGTTTCCTAATTCTAAAAAATCTTCCATGAAATATTTTGGATGTTTACTCAGAAATCATCTAACTCTATCAATTTTTTAACCAATGATCTCCATCCACTATAGAATATTATTTTTCATAGGTATTATAGTATTCATTTCAATATTTCCTATCCTATAAAACTATAAAAAGATTAAAAAAAATTGTAAAAAGTATGTACATACTCTCACAAAAAAAATTAATAATGTGATTTATTTTATTTTATGCCGAAAATATATACAAAAAATACATAAAAAGAGAAAAACATTTCTCCCCCAAACTTATCTTATATACTATTCCATTTAATCTCACTATGTGTTTGTAATGGAAAATAGATTTAAATTGAAAATAATATTTAATTTTTTAAAGGAAGTATAATTTTTAGGGTTCCATTATTCAATTGAAGTCAGTATGAGTTTTTACTTCTCTATTGGTTATTTTAAAAAAACTTCAAAGTAATGGTTCACATTTTTTCTATTCACATTTAATGGATTATCATGTAGTAATTTACTATTTATTTACACCCTTAAACCACTACACTAAACTGGTTTCGTATTGAAATTTTACATTATAGTAAAGAATTTAATTTCATATTTGATTCAATAATTTGACTTTAATAACTTTTAGAAAGGTTAATTTTACTTTTATTATTTATTTAAATAGAGGAGGTTATATGGAACTCTTAAGATGGAATTAATGAAAAATGATCCAAATTGTGCAAGAACCTAAGCACACATGTGGAATTAAATTTTTACTATGGATAATATGTTTATATAATTGGGAAGAAAATCAGTGAACCAATGAAATAATTGGTGGGATATATTTATCTAGAATACTACAGAGGCAAATTAATACATTTTTAGTCTCAAAAGAGGCCCATATATGAATTAATTCTAGGTGAGGTAGATTTTATCACCCTTCTATGTTTGGGCCATAACTCAGGGATCATACCACCATTGGGCTAATTCCACATCAATTGTATAGATAAATGAAATTCCAAAACTCTAAATCTATATTTAATACATTATCAAGCATTTTGGATTTTCAACCATCCAAATAAATAATTGTGAAAAAATCTTCCATGAATATCCACCTAGTTCCTCAGGAACATGGCTTATTTTGCGGAAATGTTATTGTATTGTATAATAAAAACACTGATAACCCTAATTAGTTATGGTTTATTGACCATATGGAAACATTTTAGGATTTATAAGTTTTATTAAACATCTATTGATTTATCCCTTTCCATGTAGTTCAAAACACCTTGTGATAGCCTATGGAAGAATATGATCTAAATAATAATCTTCTTGTTAATAATATTTGCATGATGTTTTTAATTATAGGTTTTTATGTTGTTTTTATTCATCCACTCTAATTACATAGTTGAGTTATGTAGTGTTATATCATACTTAACTCATATTATCATGTTTGGGGGTACCCATTCATGTGAATTTCCACACATTTTTCACCACTTCTTCTTCCCCTTTCAATTATAGTGTTTTCATGGTACATACTGGTAAATTGAATTTAAATAAACACTATAATTTACATATACATTTATTTCATGGTATCACTCTGAAAGAACATACAAACCTAAATAACATTTCTAGTTCTTTATGAGTTTCCTCAGTGATTTCAAGATATGAAGTTGGACAAAAATCACCATATCTTCAGTAGTGGTTGGTGAATCATTATGTTTTTATAAATTAACTCAATGAGATATACTAGAATAAAATTAGTATCATTATGGATCTAGGTGTTAAAAAATAGCTATTAAAATATCTGTACCCATTATCATGAAACAATGAAGTATGACCATCATGAGATTTACCTAGTTCGATCATGCTTAATCTAATATGTTAGTTCCTATTTTGTTTTTTTTCATATCTAATCTATTGGTTTCCAAAATAAAAAATTCACATTTTTATAAAATACCATTCCTCTTTTCATAATACAGACCTTATTTTTAAATTAATGATCTATGGATCCATCTAGATAAAACATATGTCTCTTTCTATACTCTCTAAATTCTAGTAAAACCAAACATCTAATTTGACATGCTCAACAATGTGGCCAAATTTTTTTCCTTTTACGAGGATCCAAGAACATTTTTCCTTTTATTCCATTATTTTACTTTTATTTATTACTTCTTTCAATATTCTCCCTTCCCATTTGATTTTTTTCTAGCTTCATTTATCTCAATCTAGTTCTATAATATACCATTCTCTTTTATTTGATACTTTAATTTTTATTATCTTTTTTCCCTTTATTCGCCTTTTATTAAAAAATAAATAACAAAAAAATCAAAAAAATCACAAATTAGTTGCATGAAAAGATTTGGAAAAGAAATACTACTTCAAATTGACCATGAAATTGAAAAGGTCCTTCATTTGAAAACTAGTTAATCTAGAGTAAGATAATAAATTAACACTAGGTAGACCCTTTTGGAACATAAATAAGTAATAAAACAATATAATATTGAACCAAAAAAAACCCCATAAAACATGGCTGCAAATAATCAAAATTTAAGAGATGACTACCCCGAATGTGGAGTACCAACAATCGTACATCCAATACCCTGAGCAAGCATCCAACTTTGATGTCAGATTGAGCCTCGTCCACCTCCTTCTCCAATTACATGATCTTCTTGGTGAGGACCCTTAGAAAATATAATGGAGTTTCAGATCGTGTGCTCCCCCATGAAACCTAAAATATGTATAGGGACCTCATAAGATTTAGGTCCTTACCTTTATCCCCTAATGGGGTAGCCTAAGACAAGATATACTATATTCATACCTTAATTGGGGGTTTTAATGAGCATAAATGACTCTTTATAGAAAATTCTATCTTTTCCTCTTGAACTACATCCATTAGATATGAAATATGTGGCATTAGGCAATCAGAAGTAGAGACCCTTAACGAGTGTTGGGATATATTTAAAAGAAGTTTTTCAAGTTAACCCCACCATAAAATTATTTAACAATTTATAGTTAAATACTACTATGAGGTACTTTATATCATGGATTCTGGAATGATAGATACTGTAGTTTGTGTTTCCCAAGATGATAAAGCTAATGTCACCACTCATGACTCAATGTCCTACATGACCCAAAATGCACGAAAAAATATATGAGTAATTAAAACCACTCAAGGAGTCTATGAGGTAACTAATTCTTCCCTAGAACAAAATTTAGATAATAAATTTTATGAGATGAATACCCATCTATGAAAATTGTCGTAACCTCAAGGTAATTCACACTCTCCACCTATTCCATTTAATTTTGGTATTTGTTTTGATAATACTTTTTTTCCGATAAATGACCAAAAAATCAATATTCATGCAATAGTATTCCCTAAGAGACCTTTTTAGAAATCACCTTCAATAAAATAGGAGAAATTTAATCCAAATACTAACCCAGATTGGAAAGAACAACCACAGTACTAATAAAGAGGAAACTCGAGCTACCCTAAACCGAATTGGTATTAAAAAGTATAAGGTTTGAACCCTTCTTATCCATCACCATCTCAAAACAATCATCCTTCTACAAAATCTAAGACAAGACTAGATTGCATGGTGAAAAAATGGAATTCCAAAACCTCTAATTCCAACATACCACACAATCGACTATTCAAGACCTACAAACTCAAGTAGGGCAATTTGAAAACATTTTCAGTGAGATAACAATGTAAGGTCCTGGACAACAACCGTCCCAAACTTTTGGTAACCCAAAGTAAAAAAGGGTAACATATGTAAAATCACACTTCATAATGGTAAATAAGTTTCTTCTTATAATTATTATATCCAACATGTATTTCCCCTCATAAAACTCTCTTTACCAGCCCTCAAATGTATCAAGTGATGAAAAAAACTAAATGGGAAAAAACATTATCACTATGGATTCCCATAAATGATCCATTATTCACCCTTTTCAACAAATACTCTTTAAATATGTGAAATATTTTGATAATGAAATTTACAAAGTGATCATGGATACATTTAAATAGGTAAAAGTTAACATACCTCTCTTGGACGCAGTAAAAAATTTATCACTACACAAAATTTCGTAAAGAACTTTTCACCCAAATATGGTGAATGAATGGGGGTGAGGGAGTCAACTTTGGAATAAATTTATATTCATTGATAAAAATAGTTTTTCTAACCAAATTCAAGGATCTGTGAACTTTTAGGATAACTTTCACCATAGGGGATACCTTATTATCTAATGAAATTATTGATTTTTGTGACTCAATTAATGTAATTACTGACTCCATGTAAACTTATATGTTGGTTAGAGAGCTTCAACCAACATGAATAATCTTTAAACTAAATATAATAGTACACCACACCCATCATGTGTTATTGATTAAGCCCTAACAAGATTAAATAATATTATCTTCCCTACATAATTATGAATTATTGAGATGGAAGATACATTAACAGAAGGACATGCTCCTCTCAAGCTTGGAAGGAAATTCCATTAAAAATAGGATCATAAACATTCATAATGGTACACTAACCATGGATTCATGATGATAAAATTTCAGTTTTAATATCCTTTATTCTATGAAACACCCCATGAAGAGCACTCCACTCTACTTTTCTATTCGATGGAAGTGATCACTAATGACACCCATACACAATATTCTCTCATTTAACACAAATAAGATTCATTTTTCTATTTTCACACTTAGATGATTTGAGTTGTGATATATATTTTGAGTGTTTTTTGGGATTATAAAATTGTAAGTTTTTTTCATTAAATGATGAGTGTGTTAATTATGAGGTACCTCATACCATTAATACTTCTTTAAATATCATTTATATTGATTCCATTTCCTTAGAGAATAAACATGATAATATAGATAGTTTCATGGACCTCAATCCCCCTAAAACCTCTCCATAAATCCAAAAACCACTGGGGTTGGAATTAAAACCACTTACATCTAATTTAAAATATGCATATCTTGAGGGTGTTGATCGATTTTCCATCATTATTTCCAACAACATCTCTCCACAATAGGAATCAAAACTGTTAGACTTTTTGAGAGAGTATAAAAGGGTAATAGGGTTTACATTGGGAGATATTCCCAGGATAATCGCATCTATTTTTTTACCATATACTTTTAGATGATGAGTTTAATCCCATAAGGCAATATCAACACTATTTGAATCCCACCCTCCTTGAAGTTGGTAAATTATAAGTTAATAAAATTCTTGTTGATGGGATCATATATACCATATCTAAAAATAAATGGGTTATCCCAAGTGACAAATGTAACTAAAACTAGAATAACAGTAGTGTCGAATGAAAGGAATGAATTGGTTCCAACACCTGTGCAAAATAGTTTTTAGTCCGTATTGAGTACCATCGATTTAATAAAGACACAAAAAAGGACCACTTTCCTCTAACTTTCATTTACCAAATGTTTGGAAGATTTTATGCTAATTCCCATTATTGTTTCCTTGATGGAAAATATGGTTATTTTCAAATATATATAGCAATTGTAGATCATGTAAATACAAATTTTACCTATACATTTGGAATATTTTCATATAAGAGGTTGTCATTTTGTATCTTTAATTCTCCTTATAATTTTTGAATATATATGTTGAGTATATTTTATAATCACCTTGAGAATTTTAAGGAAGATTTTATGGATGATTTCATAGTTTATGGATCTTTCTTTGATGACTACTTGGTGCACCTAGGTCTATCCACCACCACTAAATTGAAAAATATCACATATTAAATTATAATAAATTCTATTTTATGGTTTTTTATGGGATAGTTATTGGTCATTTTATTTGAAATGAGGTAAATCAGGTGCATAAATAAAAAATTGAATTAATTTCAGCCCTTCCATATCCAAAATGTGTTTGTGATATGTCATATTTCTTTGGTCACACTAGTTTTTATCACTGATTCATTAAATACATTATTAAGATTACACTTCCCTTATCTCAGTTATTAGAAAAATATTTAGAGTTTTTGTTTGATAAAATTTGTGAGGATGCATTAAATTCACTAAAAAGTAGCATCACATCACCTCTAATCATCCAACCACCAATGTAGGATCTCTCCTTTCATCTTATGTGTGATGAATCTAACTTTTTAGTGGGGGTAGTTTCATCATAAAGGGTTGAGTGGGTTCCTCATATCATTTCATATGAATCAAGTAACCTTGAACTTACCTAGTAAAATTATACAACCATTGAAAATAACTTATTTCTATTATGTTTTCCTTATAAAAATTCCACTCATAACTTATTGTGTAAAATTTCATTGTATTTTTTGATCATGTGTCCCTTTTTTTCTCCTTAATAAGAAAGAAGCTAAGACCTGACTCATTCAACGGATGATAATCCTCCAGAATTTTAACCATGAGATTCTATAAAAGTGAGGAGTGAAAATTTCTATAGCTGACAACATTAGCAATATTTATCTACCATTGGACCTCCTTGCTGACTCACCTCTACCTATTGGAGAATTATTCCCATATGATTACATTTTTGATGTTGTGGACCTTTCCCCTAGTATGAAGATATTTTGAATTTTATAAATTAATTTAGGCCCCCCATATATTTTATTACTTTACAATCCTTAAGACTTAAGCATGATTCATGATGATACATTTGGGATGTCCCACACTTGGGGAAACTTTTTAGTGACTAGTTTGTTCTTAATTGTCCCCTTGACCTTGAGTTCCACTCTATTATGAGTTTATTCCACACTTCCGCTTGTGGTGAAAAAATTTCTCTCCACAAATATCTTGAAAGGTCCTTCCCTTGAGAAATTATATAAAATAATTAATAGATATTCCCATCAATTTTTTAAGTTATTAACATGATGTTAATTCAATAGGAATATCTCCAATATGAATGAAATTCCCCAAAAACTCATGTTATTTAGTGAAATTTTTTATTCATAGCACATTGACTTCATGAGGAATTTTCTAAATTCGTTTATTTTTTTGTAGATCTTACTATCTATTGAATATATTTAGAGACCCAGTTTTTTCCATATAAAGAATTGAAATATTTCTATTTATATTTTTAGAGCTTGAAAATAATATGACAAGTGATTCTGAAGGTCTGGTGTTCTAGGAATTAATTATATAAAAATATAAAATATATATTATATCATGCACATGTAGTTTCTTAAAGAAAATAGGATTACCCCTAAAAATCTTAGATCAAAAATTCAAGACCATGGTTGAGTCCAGAACATGTTTTTTACCCTAGGAAAGGCCTAAAACGAGTTGACACATGGAATTTAGAACATCTACCATTAGCAGTACATTTAGTGGATTAATTCATTCATTTATTCATTCATTTTAACCTAAATGGAACTATTATTAATATATTTCCAGAGATATTATCCTAGGGTTATTCTCATAATCCTGAGATTTTATGAGAGCTTATCCATTATCTATCCATTAGTGAATCACATCAGAAGATGATGAAACACTAGATCAGAGATTAGTGAAGGCAGTGAGTTCCTTCAATCATTTGTTATCCCATTCTATGATGGTGACTGATCCAATCTCTAAGTAGGACTTTTCAATTTGTATTCTATTCCATCTTCAATTAAATTTAATGATCATATTGATCCTTTTTCTTATATCTACACCAACTACATCTTTTACATGTTCCCACATAACTATTTAATGGATTATTTCATTAATTTATAACCCCATATGCCGTGTTCAGGATCATTGGACATGAATGCTTGGAAATGATCATTTAAACAATTATCTATATTCTTTACACCCTCTATTTCTTCACGTTCATAAGTAGTTGCACCCTCTGGTAAAGGTTTTATATTGTTTTGTAGTACCAAGCCTTATCAGTGCCCTAGAATTGTAATGAATTCACAAAACAAGGTTGGAATGATGAAACAAAGCCATATCTAGGATGTTTGTGAGGCCTGAATTATTATTTCAATGATCGGAGGATAGATATTAGAATGTGGAAGGATTTGTAGTGTAAGAGTTAGATGAGCCCCCCCCCCCCAACGAACAACGTGATCCAATTTTTGGTGAATCACTAACAGAAATGATGAACGGTGCCCAAATCTACTAAACTTGGGCTGATTTGAGGTGGGATATGTAGCGGAATAACCTGAATTGAAGCATAGATCGTAGATCATAAAATATGTGGAAAACCCAACAACACATTTTGTGTAAGGATGAAAACAAGGCATGCAGCACCATGGAAAAAACACATGGTTGGTACCCTATGTGAATCCATATTTCATGTACCAAAGTACACTGACACTAGGTCAAGTACACAGCTATGGTCAGATGGACACGGTCCGACCACGGATTACTTGGTCACATCGTGTTTTCCACCTACACGATGTATAATCCTACATGGATTGGGAGTTCTGTACTATCCAGGGACAATTCTAGGTGATAGACAATGACCCAACATCGTTTGGGTCCTATTAGATGTCGTGTACTACATGGTTCCTTTTGAGAAAAATATAAGTCTCTATATGTCTTTCATTTGAACTTACAATTGGGCCTGCAATTAGCATGTACTGAGTTTTTTCCTCATAGAATATGACAGTGCCATCCATTGTAGATTTTTAGATATGATGTGGAATGTTCTAGGAATAAATCTTGGCTAGTTAATACTTAGTGACGGCGGTGATCATGAAGGATAAATAGTGACTTTCAGATTGGTACCCTTCAATAAAGTTAGGTAGTGGGTCCTAGAAGAGATTCTGAGTGGTACACTTAAATAGAGATAGTTAGTGGGTCCTTGAGGAATTTTGGATATGTAATATCTATTAGAGATATAAATTGGGTCCTCAATGACTTTCTGTGTTGTAACCTTCAATAGAGTTTGTCATTGGGTCCTTGATGACTTTCCAAGTGGTATCCTTTATTTGAGTTAGGCATTAGGTCCTTGGTGACTTCTGGAGTGGAAGCCTTGTGCTGGGTAGGGAATGGGTCCTCCATCGACTATCAAACTTTAACCATCTTGTTGTATCAGGGAATGGGTCCCCTCCTTGGGATTTTTTCCCCTCTACGTTGTGGTATATTTGAGACTCGTGGTTTCAATTGGATGATTACATTGGGGAAGACACTTGATATTTAGACAATAGTTGATATATTTTGGAACTATTGGATTATCTTCATTTGTGATGAGCTATGAGATGAGGGTCCCATTTCTCTCTCATTTGGGATTCTTTTGACTAATCATATATATACCTTCTATATCCATGACTTTGAATTTGGTTACTCTCTTTACATGAAATACCAACACGTGTGGTGTGTGCTACATGCTATCTATATTTATATTCCGGTGGTTTGATGACTATTCTCTCCTACTATAAGTGTATAAGACCTTATGTGAAGTTAATATGCACATCTTATTGATCCCCTTGTGTTTGGATGAAGTTGCATTCACTCTTGGTTTGGGTTAAGTTTTCTCTTTACTAATTTATAAATCTTGTGTTGTCTACAGTCTTTCTATTACAAATATATCTCTTACTTTTCCCCCTTCAGATTTTGGGGAAACCTACTAGGTATTTATATACTCACCCATTAATGGGATGTTCCCACATGTATCATGTCTTATGAAAACAATGGATAGGTCAGTGGTGAATTCAAAATATCTTTCAGAGATTTGGTTCTTTGGATTGCATCTGGTGGTCAAAATTAAAGATTAGGACTTGGGATCTCTCAGTAGTTTACTTTTCTTGTTTTTTAAGGTTGGGATATATATATGGTTGGGTTTCACTATCGTACTATTATATTACCTATAGGTTTTTTATGCATGGTTTTGCCTTTAGCTTTTATATTCTTTTACTTTTACTCTCTTTTCATATGTTCATCGAGATGGATTTGTGTGTGTGTACAAGTACATAGGAAAATGCCTCCCCGTTTTTTATATTCCTTCAGTTCTGGTTTCTAACCCTAATAATTTGGAGGTGGGCTTGGGGAGGTTGCAGATCAAGCCCCATCTTGGGTTGGGGGATGAAAGATTGGTATCAGATCTTGTTTTATCCTTGTGAAGGTCTTTAGAGTATTCCTCTTATGAAGATTTGGTTTCAATTAAAGAAACAATGTCAATGTATAATGAGTGTGTCTCTCAGGCCTAGGGATTCTGTGATGGGCTGGGTGGCTGACATATCCATTCACCAAGACCTTGACTACCTTCATGTCAACTCAACATACTGAGACATTGGTTGCAGGGATCAATGGTAAATTCATAATAAATAATTGAGCCCCTGACTTTCATTCTAGAGTAATATCTACTTTGTTATGTGGGTGTGTGTGTGATTATCTAACCACAATAGATATTGATTAAAATTACAAGATGCATATTTGATAAAAACTTTCTAGGATACTAGTTCCATATCACGATGACTATCCAATCAGTGATGGGGCCGAAGTTCAAGGTCTATCCATTGATATTTCCCCTACAAGTGGGAAGGTAGCATCACCTACACCAATTTATTATAAGATCATCATAGTAGAAAAGGATGATGATGCACAGAGTCTTAGAATACTCCATGATTTCTAATGCCATAGGCTATAGAGGTTTTGCAGTGCGCCAGATCCATAGGTGAGAGAGGATTGACTATAGTCTATAGTCTATAACTTCAAGCTTTCTCAGTCCTTAATGGATCTTGTGGTTGAGATGGAAGCTATCCATTTCCATGAATTAATGGGGAACTGTTGGAGTATTTTTACTTAGAATCATGATGAGTGGACACTATCATGGCCATAATTCAAGAATAGGATTCCTAATTATTAATAACTCTCCTATTTGCATTCATTTTCAGATTCATAAGCTTATGGATTTTCATGTTGGAAGGATGATAGTGGCTGATTATGTAACATCATTCATAGACCTTACCCAGTAATCCCATGACATGATCATCTACGGCTACTTCCAAGCATAGAAACTTGAGCAGGGACTCTATAGAGAGATATTTTCCAGTGTAGTGCCCTTGTGCATCCCCATATATTCCCTGGTACTAGAGTGGGCACTAGTGAGAGTGATGTTTTTTTCATTGGGAATTTATATAGCTTGATGTAGCAGTGGGTGTAACAGAGCTAAGCCCTCTACAATAGCTATTAGATTCCATTCAGTGGGATCTCGGCATAGGAGGCCCTTTCACGATCAAAATCAGGAGTGTTTTCATGTATTACAAGGATATCATAGAGAACCATGGAATCTTTAAGAGGTTCGGTGATATTATTTTGATGGGTGAGGTCACATAGCCTATGAATACCCTACTAGAATTGTAGAGGACAATAGGCAAGTTGCTGACAAACCGCCAAGGAAGAGGGATTGATATGATCAGGTATCTCCCAGGTGAGGGAATGATGGTCCCTAGGGATATAGATTTGGAAGAGAAAAATAAAGATCTATGAATGGTGGAAGGTTCTATGAGATCCCTCTACCACAACCACCAGTTACCCAACGTCAGGATCAAGGAGTTGGCGGTCTATGTTATGAACAACTGCAGTTTATGGAGGCTTAAAACCCCACACCACATGAGATAAGTAGAGGTATGATCTATGTTTATTCTGATATTGATTCAATATTAGTATACATAGGTTCCAATCATTCCTTCATCACTCTACTCTGGGTGTATGAGCTTGAGCTCTCAATTGAGGCACTATCCTAACAGCTTGGTATTAAGGTTTCTATAGGGAATACTTATTTTAAATATTTTATCTTCTAGAAGTGCAATCTATTTTGTTAGTGGGGAGAGGTTCACGTGGTACATTTTGGTTACTAAAAATGAACCCTATGACTTTATCTTGGGTATGAGTTTGTTTTTTATATTACAAGACCATATTGATTGTCACCACAGATGTGTCAGATGCCTAATCATTGATGGGGTGATATTCTCCTTTTATATAGTGAGAGAGAGATAGATCTCATTGAAGATAAAGAGAGTTTCATGAGTATAAGGTTTTAACCCATCACCTGTCAGTTGGAGTGTTTATCCCTTGGAGTGATGGTATCTTTAAGAATCTAGATTCCTTTAGCTATAAAAAATTATATGGACATCTTCCGCAAAGACATTTTAGGACTACCGTTGAATATGTATATGGAGTTTTTCATAAACTTATATCTTGGTAAAACTCCTATATCTTCTATGGAATATTGGATGTCCCATACTGAGCTCTGGGAGATATGGTTGTAGTTGGAGGACCTTTGAGAGAAGGGTTTTATCAGGACCAATGTGTCAAGAACCTACCTGGGTTGAAGATGAACCGATCACCTGAGCCGGACCATGACATGGCCTGAAGAGAATTCCCAATCCCCATAGGCTTGAATCCAGTGTTGGGAATCAAAATTTAATCATTAGTGAATGATTAGTCTCATGAAAAAACATACAGATAAATAAGAACTGATGAAAAATAATAAAACTAAAAGAGAAACAAAGGTAAAACCAAACATACCTCTATGTGAACATTCAGTTTTCCTCCCGACCAAAGTCCGGACTTTCTCCAATAATGAGAAACTCATCCAAGAGAACCTGAGAAAAGGGGAACCTGCAACGAAAATGATTAAAGTATGTGTGAGCATTAAAAATGCTCAGTAGGTTTTATAAGACAACCTAAAGAATCCAACGTCTCCTTTCTCAAAACAATACATTAACACACTTTGGAAATACAATTATGAAAGTAGGTTTTCCATATTTTAATAAAACAATAACATTTCCCCATTTTAAAAAACCAATGCACACCATGTTCTATTTTTAAAACAAATTACAATTTTGAAAACAAAAGCCAAAAAAGGAAACAAGGAAATGCTAAAAGAAAGAGGTGACAGTAGAAGCTGAAATAACAAGTATAGCTGAAAATTAAACAAGCAAATCAAAAGAAAACCATGGGTGATCCATAACATCCCTAGAATACCACTGGTCGTACTCAGTTTCGGAACCACCCGCCCACATATAGTGAAGCTCCTAATTCTATAACTGACTGGCCACCCTAAACTAACAAATCCAGAGGTAAAGCCTGCTTGGCCTAACAAAAAATCCAGGGGGTACCAACCCCTCTAATCAGGGATGATAAGCAACTATAACTGGATCATCTAAAAGGCACCTAGGAACCCATGGTGGTTGTAAAAATACTGTGTATGTAGGAAGACCCTAGCACGCGTGACTCATCTCACCGCACTTGCCTTCCCCAAACACGGACTCTTCCTGTGCATTCACCCATAAAGGGTTACCCTACACAGGAGGTCCCCGAGATATACATTTAGTCATTTCGCATTAACAAAGTGCCAACCGGGTCGTCACCCCATTTAACATTTAAAACATTTCATAAAATGTTCAAAGTTTCCAATCGGGCATACACTCTTCCCAAAACACAGTCTCCTTTAAAAGTCAGTACCAATATTACCCTTTGGTTAAAAGTTCCAATTAGGCCTTCATGTCACATCATGTCAAAACCATTTTTTTCAAAAAATAATTTAAAACTCCAACTAGACACACACAATTTCCAAAAAATAACCATTATAAAAGTTAACATATCTTCACCCATAAGTTGGAAGATCCAAACAGGCAAACCCTTTAAGAGTACATTTCAAACCATTCATAAAATCCACATAGAGGGCCAAAACAAAATACACTTGACAAGAATATTACAATTTTCCCCATTTCTGAGAACAAAGAAACTAGTAAAACTTACCATACAGTTTGTCAACCATTGTACAAACAGACCAAGAAATTTATAATGAATTACATAAGCAACCAAACCAGTTTACTAGAAATTTTTTAAGTCAAATAAAATAGTTTATAAACCATTCTATAAATCAAACAAACAAATTTCACAAATTACCCATACCCAACCACATCATAAAAACAACAATTTTCTAGAAAATAACTCACCTCACTTTTTAAATCCACCAAAACCACTTGAAAACAGTTTTCACACCACTTTTGTAACTCTTGAAACTCAATTGACACATTATCAGAAAAACACTTAATAAGTTTAACAATTTCTCATGGGCCAACCACATTCCAAATCAACACACAAGTATGTTCCCTTTTCCAAACATGTTTCTCATCATTTACACACTTTACCTGACACATTTAAAGGTTCACAATAAAAACTAATATCTAAAAACAATTCATTTCTCTTGAGAATTAAATTCTTTATCACATTTTCACCTCAACTATCATTGAAAACACAATTACCACCATTGTAATGACTATAAAAATACAAAAAAACACCACAACAAGACACATTCAAATATTAACCACTATCATTTGAAAATCTCATTTTACCAAATATGCATGTAAAAACACGATAAGGCTAGAGACGTGGGAGGTCGTAATGGTGAGAGTAAGGTTGCGGAAGTCCGGAATGGAAAGGGATGGAGTGTGGAGGGCAGTGGTGGCTGGGAGGCTGGAGGCGGAGGGCTGGGGTGCGGAGGCCAAGATGAGGCTGGAGGTAGGAGACCGGGACACGACCAAGAGTAGGAGGGGCAAGGCGGGGAAGAAGAGTGTGGAGGGAGACAAGGTGGAACAAAGGGGCTAAGTAGGGTGGTGGGCTGCATGGTAGGAGATGAGGTCGGTAGGGACGCTACGTAGCAGAGGGATGGCTGGGCCTAGGTGAGGTGAGGGTGGACATAGGCCTAGAGGACGGTGCAAGGGAGGCTGGAACGAGGCAGCTGCAGGGAGGGGAGAGGTGGGGAGTGTCGCGGGAAGGAGGAAAGGCGAGGAGAGGGATATCTATAGGGTTAGGTTTAGATTATTATTTACTATTTTTTAATTTCATCTTATAATAATAATAATAAAATAATAATAATAATAATTCAATAAAAATAATAATAATACCATTAATAATAAAAATAATATTAATAAAGATAATAATGAGATGAATGTAATAACAATACTAATACAAAGAATACTGATAATAATAATAATAATAAAAGTTATAATAATAATAATAATAATAATAATAATAATAATAACAATAATAAAACCTCGTTAAAAAAATATTATTAATTACATAATAAAATTATTGTTATTACAATTTAAGCATTCAAATATATTTACCTACATAAAACCTTATTTATTCTAAATGTTGACATTTACACAGGCACACGTGCTGACCGCGCAGCTACCGCCCACTGTGCGGTGACCGCACAAAGGTCTGAAACCCACTAAAAATATTAAACAACATAAATTTTAAGTCGGGACCCATCCCAGACAACGGCTCGAGGACCCGGAGCCAATATATAATAAAATAAATATTAGTTTAAAAAGGAGGGTGCAATAATTCTCATGACCACATACACTTTCTTACCCTATAAATTCTCCCAGTTGAAGAATAGACAAAACAATAATCTATGCCCGATTGAAACTAAAAGAAACCACAACACAAAATAACAGAAGAACTTGAGAGGGTTCTCTCCACAACAAGAACTCAACTAGTGTGGAAATATAACACCCTAACATACCACCCTGGGAAGGGGGCCGACGTGGGGACTCCCAACCGATCCAAACTAACTTTTATAGAATGACTGAAACAACACCTCCACTAGGGCTCTAAACTTTTGACCCAGACCAAAATCCATGGACACTAGAGAAAAAACCTCCAAGAAGAACTTGACCCAAATAGTAAATATGAGCATAACCACAAGCCATGAGTCCTCTACAGGTACTTACATCTCCAAATGAACACTGCCAAACCAAGACGAACCCATACCAGGGTCTAACACATTTTTAAGAAAAAAATCATGATTAATAAAACCATAATCCGAAAAACAAAACTGTTTGATCACAATATAACATGTCTATTATAACTCCATGATGAAGCAATGAACTTACCACGACATCAAAACTTTAACAGCAGAAAAGAAAGAAAGAAAAGAATTTAAATGTTCCACTACCAATGAGGAACACAAAACCTAAACCGAGGATTCACACCCCTGGAAACAAATGAATTTGCGTGATCTTCACCCCAAGACCTGTGGTCGGTGCTCTGATGGTTGAAGAATCCCTTTCCTCATAGTAAGGCATTATAATTTATTCAGTCTCAACTTCTTCTTCAGGCGATGCTTCCTGCAAAACTTCTCCAAGTGAACCAAACACCCGCAATGATGGCACATATTTCAAGGGATGAGACATGATGGCTTCACGTTCCCGAACTGGCCACACTAGTGGCAGACCACTGAATAGTCCAATGAAATGGAATCAAGAACCACTATACTGGACTCCTTAGAAATAGGTTCCTCTAGAACTCCCTGCTTGCCAGATGGCGAACCATTGCAAGCAACCGAATATGTTGGATTTCCAAACATTTGTGCTTCGGAGACCAACTCAGCTAAAAACACCTCATCCACAAAATTCTCAAAACGATGGTCCCTATAAAGGAGGACCCACTCCTTGATCTCTAGAAGAAGACCCCCTATGAAGAGAGAAGTCTTCATCAAATCTTGTGAGGTGGCCTCTGGGGAAAATGACACAAGTTAGATGAAATGGTCAACATATGCCTTCATCATCCATTATCCTTGTTGAATACGCATGTGCTCTTCCATTTTCTTCATCTTCGCCTATTTAGGTATAAAACATCGGACAAATATGGATTTAAAGACATCCCACGTCATCCCAACATGCATTGATGGCGGGGAAACCAACTCCCATTTGTCCAGAGCTTGACATTCAAACAAAACCCAAAACGGTGCGCACTCTAACAGCTTTGGGAGTTCCCAATATTCTGAAGAAGCGTTCGACCTCTTCAATCCACTCTGGTGCTTCTAACGGGCCTTGGTCACCTTGACGGATTTGCAACATCTGAGAAGGACCAAAAATTGGGCATGAATTATCAGAAATTTTGGGGACTTTTCTGGGTTGCACTTTCAGAATAGCATATAACGAACAAAGCCAAGACCAATATCAAACCAAAGCTACATCAATGAATGCACTTTCATCCAAAAAATAGACAGCTCAAAAACTAAACAAACACAGACACACCACAAAATTCTCTTTTGATTTTATATTTCAAACCCACCTTCTCTCAATGCCACTTTCCAAATTCCATACCCACTTTTCAAACCAAATACAATTTCCAGAAATAATTTTCCACTTTTTAAAAAAATCACTTTATAAAAACAAGGTCTGGACTTTAATTCCATGTGCACACACCAAAAATTCCATGAACCATTGCACATTTATTTATCCTCTTTAATCCATACACACCAACACACATATCCCATGCATTCCATCACATGTGGAAATGTTCATAAAGATTATCTGAGGTTTCACCCAAACCATATCTCTACCAGTTCCAAGAAAACACCGAATTTTTATAATAAGAGCTTTTAGTTTTAAAAATATATTTCACAAATTTATATCCATTTAAAATAAATCATTCTCATTTCAAAAATCCTTTTTTTCATTTTCAAAAGTGCACTTACACCCAAAAGAACCAATAAAACACACAACTTGCATCAAATTACCAAATTGAGGGACTAGTAGTCAGGCTTAACCTAACAACATGGTAGTGTTACTTGCCAGACATAAGCTACAATAACTAGGAGGAACTCAAACCATGTACTCAAACTCCACATGGGTCACTACTCCTTGTGAAATCACGATGTGACATCGGCTTTCCTCTATTGCCATCCCTCAATCAAAAGAAAACTAGAACGAAAAACAGACTCAATTCCCAGACTACCCTTGGCGACTCGAGGTTCGGAACGGGCAAGGGTTCATGACGCCCTTCTCATACCTACCTCTCAAGTTTTGATAGTCCTAATCTCCATCTATCAGATACCCCAAATAACAAGAACCTCCTCTCATACCATTTTGTCACAAAATTACCCGCGTAGACCTTGAACGAATCACCAGAGCCAGGCCGCGACGTGGCCCGATGGGCATTCCCGATCCCCACAGGCTGGCAACCAGTGCCATAAATCAAAATTTAATCATTGGGAAAGATTTTTCTTATGAAAAAAAGAAATATAGATAAATAAGAACTAATGAAAAAAATAAAACTAGCAGCAGAATGAAGGTAAAATCGAACATACTTCCACATAACCTTTCAGGTTGCCTCCCGACCAATGGCCGACCTTTCTCCAATAATGAGAAACTCATCCAAGAGAACCTGAGCAAAGGAGAACCTACAACAGAAATGATAAAAGTAGGCTTGAGCATTAAAAATTTTCCGTATGGTTGCCAAGAAAACTCATGGAATCCAATGTTTCCTTTCCTCAAACAATCCATTAACACAAGTTTGAAATAAAATTATGAAATTAGTTTTTCCATATTCTAATAAAACAATAACATTTTCCCATTTTAAAAACCCGACGCACACCACGTTCTATTTCTAAAACAAATTAATATTTTTCAAACAAAATCCAAACATGGAAACAAGTAAATGCTAAAAGAAACACTTGATAGTAGAAGCTGAAAGAACAAGTATAACTGAAAGTAAACAAGAAAATAAAAGGCAAACCATGGGTGATCCTTAATATCCCTAGAAGACCCCTGGACGTACTCAGTTTTGGAACCACATGCAAGTATATAATGATGCTCCTAAGTCTATAACCAACTGGCCACCCTAAACTGACCAATCTAGTGGCAAAGCCCACCTGGCCTAACAACAAATCCAGGGGTACCAACCTGTCTAATCGGTGTTGATCATCAACTATCACTTGATCATTTAAAGGCGCCCAAGATCCCATGGTGGTTGTAACAATATTGTGTAAGAAATAAGGCCCTCTCACACGTGACTCATCTCACCTCACTTGCCTTCCCCAAACACGGACGCTTCTTGTGCATTCACCCATAAAGGGTCACCCTACATAGGAGAAACTCCAGATACACATTCAATCATTTCGCATTAATAAAGTGCTAACCGGGCTGTCACAACATTTAAAATTTACTCCATTTCTTAAAATGTTCAAAGTTACCAATCGGGCATACACTCTTTCCAAAACACAATCTCCTTTAAAAGATAGTACCAAAATAAGCCTTCGGTTAAAATTTATAATCACTCCTTCATGTCACATCATTTCGAAACCATTTTTTTCTAAAAACCATTTAAAAAACTCTGACCATACACACACAATTTCCAAACACAAACCATTCTAATAGATAACACAACTTCACACATGAGTTGGAAGAGCTAAACGGGCACACCCTTTGAGAGTATATTTCAAACCTTTCATAAAAACCACACTGAGGACCAAACCAAAATACACTTTCCAAGAATATAACAATTTTATCTATTTATGAGAACCAAGACACTAGTAAACCTTATTAGACTATTTATCAACAATTTTACAAAAATATCAATCAATTTATAATGAATTGCATAAGCAACCCAACTAGTTTACTAGAAATTTTATAAGGAAAATAAAATAGTTTATAAACCATTATATAAATAGTTCAAACAAATTACACAAATTACCCATACCCAACCACTTCATGAAAACCACTGTTTTCCACAAAACAACTCACCTAAATTTACATACACGAAAACCAATTGACGTCTCTTTTCATACCACATTTGTAACTCAATAAACTCAATTGGAACATTATCAGAAAAACACGTAATAAGTTCAAAAATTTCTTATGGGCCAACCCCCTTCTAAATCAACACACAAGTATGTTACCTTTTCCAAAAAAAAATTCATCATTTAAACACTTCACACGACACATTTAGAGGTGCACAATAAAAACCAATATCTCAAACCAATTCATTTCTCATAAAACATCCATTATTTATCACATTCTCACCTCAAGTGTCATTGAAAACAAAATTCCAACCCATTGAATAACTATAAAAATACCAAAAAAACACCACAACAAGAAACATTAAAATATTAACCATTGTTATTTGAAAAACTCATTTTCACCCCATATGCATGTCAAACCACCATAAGCTATATTTTTAACAAATTCAAAAAACAATTATACTCACCATCATGGAGTAATTTGATATATTATAAAGTTTTGAATCAAGTAAAAATGATAATTGAAGTAACAAAAGAATCAATTAATTGCTTTTGAATAAAAAGGTATGAAAACACCTACCTCAAATTCAGTGTGGATGTTGCTGGACTTCGATGGAAGAAGGAATGATACCATGTGGACCTATCGCATATGGCTAACGAGGCGGCGGCTACTGTCGGAGCAGAGGGAGAGGCTGGGGGTAGTCTGCTGGACTGGAGGAGACCGGAGTGGGAGGAGGGTGGCCAGAGCAGGGTATAACAAGGGGGAGGCTTCTGTTTTTTGGCGCACTACAGGTCAACGACCAGGGTTGGTCGGTTGGAGTGGGAGAGGGAGAAGCCGGGTGTGCAAGAGTTAAGAGTAGGAGAGTGGGTCAAAGAGAGGGTTCTCTAGAGAGGGTAGGATGGAGCTGGGGTAGGCCAGCTGTGGTGAGGTAGTTGTTGGATTAGGGTAGTGGGTGATCAGAGGCCGGGTGGAAGAGAGAAGCCTAGAGATGAGGGAGGCCATAACGGTGAGGGTAGGGGCAAGGAGGGCCAGAATAGAAATGGAAGGAGTGTGGAGGGAAATGGGGGTCGTGAGGCGGGAGGTGGAGGGCTGGGGTGTGGAGGCCAGGATGAGGCTAGAGGCAGGAGGCCGGGACCCAACCTGGAGTAGTAGGGGAAATGCGGGGACGGCGAGGGAGGAGGGAGAAAAAGCGGATCAAAGGGGCTAAGTGGGGTGGTGGGTGGTGTGGGAGGAGACGAGGTTGGTAGGAGCACCGCACTAAGGAGGGCTGGTTGGGCCTAGGCAAGGTGAGGGTGGACACAGGCCTGGAGGATGGTGCAAGGGTGGCTGGAACAACAAGGTTGTAGGGAGGGGAGAGGAAGGGAGCGTCGCAACAAGCGGGAAAGGTGAGGAGAGCAGTAGCTCTATGGCTAGGATTAGATTATTATTTATTATTATTATTTTCATTTTATCTTCTAATAATAAAAAAAATACAATAATAATAATAATAATACCATTAATAAAAAATATAATATTAATAAAGATAGTAATGAAATGATAATAATAAAAATAATACAAATATAAATAATAATAATAATAATAATAATAATAATAAAAGTTATAATAATAATAATAATAACAACAATAAAAGCTCATTAATAATATTATTATTAATTACAAACTAAAATTATTAATATTATAATTTAATCATTCAACTAGCTTTACCTACATAAAACTTTATTTATTATAAATGTTTACATTTTCGCAAGAACCTGGGCTGAGCGCGCCGCTACCACCCACTGTGCGGTGACTGCGCACGGGTCTGAAACTCACTAAAAATATTAAACAACAATAATTTTAAGCTGGAAGCCAGCCTGGACATTGGCTCATGGACCAGGATCCAAGAGATAATAAAATAAAGATTAGTTTGAAAAGGTGGGTGTGACATAGTGTGTCCCCCTAGGAACCTCTAGTGTTGTTCATCAGAAAGGTGGATGGAAGATTATATTTTTGCTTTAATTATCATTGCCGGAATATGTCCAGGATAAAGAAAAAGTACCCGTTATAGGGGATTAAGGACCTCTTTGAATAGTTTCGAGGTTTTTGAGGATTCTTAAAGATCGATCTCAGGTCTGGCTACCACTAGTTGAGGGTACTCAAGTTTCATATTTCAATGCATGCTTTGTAATGTCACTACAGACACTATGAGTTCCAAGTGATTCCCTTTTGTGTGAAAAATTTCCCACTATGTTTATAGATTTGATGAACCAAGTTTTCTAACCATACATAGACCAGTTTTTTGTTTTATTTATCGATTACATATTCATCTTCTCTACGTTAGAGGAGGGGCATAAAGAGTACTCAATGATGGTTTTATATTTTTTTTATATACCCTTGTATTTATAGGAACTCTCAAAATTATAGTTCTTGATTCATGAGATTCCATTTCTAGGGAATATTGTTTTTATCTGTGGTTTATTCATGGACCTGGTGAAGATAAATGTGGTGGTTTCTTAGGATACACCCAAGAAACCATTAGAGGCTCTATGATTTCTTCGAATGGGGTGCACTATTAGAGTTTTATGGAAGAATTATTCTTAATATCATCCCCTTTGGCTTCCCAGATACCCAAATGGAATCCATTTACCTAGACTGATCAGTACCAAAGGGGATTTAAGGATTTAAGGATGAGGATGATGAGTGATCTGGAATTGGGACTATCAGAGGATGGAATGGAGTATGTTGTGTATTTTAATGCCTTAGGAGCTGGGTTCGACTATGTGTTGATGTAGAAGTATAAAATTATCCCAAATAGGTTGGGGCAGTTGAGACACCATGAGATGAACTATGCAACTCATTACCTATAGATACATGAGGTGATTTTTTCCCTAAGGATGTGGTGGCACTGCCTTCTGGGGGAGTGCTTTGTGGTTCTCTCAGACCATCAAATTCTCAGGTACATCTTCATGTAGAGATACTTGAACCTGAGACAGCAGTAATGGTCAGCCTCTAGGATTATGACTTTGAGATATTCCATACTACTAGAAATGGAAACATATAAGTAGATTTTATTATTAGTAATTCCCATGCATTCTTGATGCAGGAGGCTTCTGATCAATTAGCCCCCTATAACTGACCTTAGTAGAGCAGTATTGTACAACTTTTCTATAATCGATGGTGTTTACTCCTCCACTTTTCAAGCATGTGAGAGAGTACTAGCTAGGATACATCGACTGTGAGGACTTACATGACTAAATATCTAGGGGTATTCACCATGTGGATATTATAAAGGATGGAATCACATCATATTTTTTCATGGATGGATGGTGGTTCCAATCACAATGCGATATGAGGTGGTGAGAAGTTCCACACTTCTCCCCCAGATGTACATCCCAATGTGGAGAATGACATACGGACACCTTTAGTGGAAATTGTTTTGGTCTACTTTGAGATGGATCATAGTTGATTTCATCTCTCAATGCCTCACATGTTTGTAAGTGAAGGATGATCACTATGTTTCAATGTGTTTGTTTCATCCCCTTGATATACTGGAGTGGAAATGGGATGACACATCCATAGAATTTTTTAGAGGGATTTGATGGATAAAAAGGGTCCATGATTCCATCTGGGAGATATTTGACCAACACATGAAGTTATCACACTTCTTTACTATCAGGGATAAGAGTTCAGTGGTGAGATTGGGGCAGTTGTATGTATAATATATCCTTCTCCTTCATGGGGATCTGTCAAATGATGTCTATAATATTGATGCATTATTTACATAAAGATTGTAGAGAGTCCTAGAGGTGTCATTTGAGACCAAATTAAGGATGAGTACAAACTTTAACCCCCAAACCAATGGGTATACTAATTGAAATCTCCAAGTGATGTAGGATATGCTGAGGGATTTCGTGTTATACATTTTTTGGAGTTGGGAGGATCACTTTCCCTTATAAGAGTTTTTGTAAAACAATAGTTACTCCTCTAGCATCAGCATGATTCCTTTTGATGCATTGTATAGAAGACCCTATAGACTCCCTTATACAAGAAAGAGATTGGTGAGGCATATCTTATGGGGATAGAAATGTTTCTTGTGATGACAAAGAGAGTCCATGTCATCCTTGAGAAGATGATGACCACACATAGTAGATAGAAATCTAACATATATTATCATTATATTCCCTTGATGTTCGATCAAGGAGAGCACATTTTCCTAAGAGACTCCCCAAGATAAGGATTTTATAGTTTCAGCTGGGGATTTGGGCTATCTCTAAGGTTTATCTAGCTATTCGAGATCATGAATAGGGTTGGTGAGGTTTCATAATACCTCTCTTTAACCCCAAAGTTGTATCATGTACACAATGTCTTTTATGTGTCGCAACTGAAGAGATATGTGCATGACCAAACACACATCTTCAATTGGGGAGAGCTGGATATCAAGGATGAATCCACCTTTATATAATAATCAGTGGTGATCGAGGATCAATAGGAGACGAAACTACATGGATGGAACATACCCTTAGTTCATGAGTTATAGAAGCATGAGAATGTGTATGAGAGTTTATGGGAGTATGAGAGTGAGATGCAAGCTTAGTTTCCCAAGTTTTTTGTTTATTTTTTCTTTTCAATTATGAAAATATTGAAGGAGTGAATGATATAGTGACATGGCTTTTAGCTTGAAAGTATTTTAAATATTTCTATGTATATTCCAAGATCTAGGCACTGAGATTATGTGTGACTTCATGGCACGGTGTACCTCAAATCAATTATAAAAAAATACCAAATAAATTTTATATCAAACACACGTAGTTTCTAAAAGAAAATGATATAACCCTTAGATGGAAGCATAAATTATTAATATGAGACTACATTTGAGTCTGGAATGTGTTGTTTACCCTAGGAGAGATCTACAATGAGATGATGTAGAGTGTTTTGACACCTCACCAGTTGGCGGTATATTCAGTGGATTAATTAATTCATTAATTCATTCATTCATTCATTAATTTTAAACTAAAAAATATATTTAAAAATATACTACCATGAAAATTATCCTTGGGTTTGTCTCATAACCTTGGGATCTTTCAAAAATCTTCTAATTCCTCCTTCCATTAGTGAATCACATTGGATGATGATGAAATGCAAGAGTGGAGTTGGTCAGAGCACATCGAATGCAAAAAATTACTTTGATCATTGGTGAGTGAATTCTTTGATGATGAACAATCCAATATCTTGGTAAGCCTCATCAATTTGTGTTTTACACCATATTTTATTATGTTTATTTAGTATATCAATCTTTTTTATTCGATATGCACCAATTACAACATTTTCATGTGCCCACATAACAATTTAATTGATTATTTATTTGGTTTCTAACATCGGATGCCCTGTTCTTGATCATTGAACAAGATTTCTTGAAAATATTCATTTAAACAATTTTTATTGTTTTTTCCCCTCGATTTTTTCATGTTCATCATCATCTGGAAGTCGAAGTCCCAGTTCGACATTGTGTGGTGGTATTGAGTTCAATCATACCTCTGGAACCATAGTAGTTTCCAGAATAAGGGATAGATCGATGAAATGAGGATAGATATGGGATGTTTGTGGGGAATAGATGATAATTTAAATTATTAGAGTATATATATTCAAATGTGTATGGTTCATCAGCATATGGGTTGGAACAATACCCCCCCCCCCCCCCACGATGAACAATGAGATCCAATTTCCCGTGAATGTGGGTTGGAAACGACGAACGATGCCAAAGTCAACTAATATAGGACTGATTCTAGGAAGGATCAATGGTGAAACATACTAAATCTAAGTAAATAGAATTAATATGAGAATATTTGGAAAACCCAACTATACACCACGTACAAGGATGAACATGCGGCATATAGCTCCAGGGATATTGAAGATATGGTTTCGAGAAATTGTAAAGATGGCACAGCGTGTAGTTCTCAAAAATTCCATGTACCCCCTTATCCATGGGAATGAGATGTGTGATGTAAAACTAGGCCAAAAACATGCCATGTACACGGTTACATGGAAATGACCATAAAACATGGGAAGTACCCGATGGTAAATCATACATCGTGTACCAAAGTACATGAATATGGGGTCATGTACATGAACAAATCAAGAAGGATATGACCCAGACCAAGAATTCTTAGACATGATGTGTAGAACACATGCACTTTTTGTACCCCTACATATCATGGGATCTATTTTATAGCCATTTATATAGCCAATTAGAGGAGTAGGACCACACATTATGTGGGTCTCCTCAGATGTCGTTAACTACTTGGCTCCTTTTGGGAAAACTTCAAGGATTTGTATCTCCTATGTTTGAACATTGGATTTGGGCCCGTGAGAATAATTTAATAAGTGTTTCTATGCATATAACATATTACTCCCTCTATTCTAGATTTTGATATATGATTTGGAATGTTCTGGGCACAATTCTTGGCTAGACGATGCTCGGTGATGGCAGTGATCAAGCAAGATCACGAGGGACTTTCTGAGTACTACCCTCTGGTAGAGTTAGGTAGTGGGTCCTCGATGACTTTCCAAGTGGTACCCTCTTGTATATCTAGGAAGTGGATCCTTCCTAACTTTCCAAGTGGTACACTCTATTAGAACTGTTAAGTGGGTCCTTGACATCTTTCTAAGTGGTACCCTCCACTAGAGTTGTATAGTGGGTGCTTAATGACTTTACAAGTGGTACCCTCTAGAAGAACTAGGCAGTGGGTCCTCTATGAATTTCAACATGGAACCATTCTACTGGAAAGTGAATAGTTCCTACATCTACTATCATAGTGGAACCTTCTTATTTTACCAGGTTATGGTTCCTTTTTCTAGGCATTATGGCCCCTCGATAATAAGGCATAGTTGAGGGGTGTTGTTTGACATGGATGGTAACTTCTAGGTAGACTCATGAGAAGCTATCCATCACTCAGGGATTTGGAATCTATTGGATACTAATACTCATGGGATGATTAATGATATGAATTTCTCCTTTATCTATTATTTTTTCATCTTTTGATTGAGTGTATATATACCTTCTTTATCCATACCATTTGATTTGGTTACTCTCTTTCCCGAATATGAAAATATGCACAGGGTATGCCATGTGCTTTCTATGTTTATATTATTGTGGTTGGGTGAGTATAATATCTTAATATATTAGTAAAATACTTAATATGTAGTTTCTCTACACATCATGTTGACCCATTTGTGTTTGGATGAGGTTACTTTCACTCTTGTTTGGGTTGATCCATTCTCTTTCACTGCTTTCTACTACTTGTCTATCTAGAGTTTTTATATTCTTGTTGTATCTCATATAAATCCCCCTTAATTTTTTGGGGTTTTTCTACTAGGTATGTATATACTCACCCCTATATTTACTTTTCCTACACGTATTGTGTCTTGAGAAGATGATGAATAGTTCGGTGGTAACTTCATATGATCTTATGGATACCTGGTACTTTGGACTGCATATAGTGGTCATATAACAACACTAAACATAATTTCACATTAATACAGGATTCAATACATAACATTAGAATTAATAAAACCCTCAATATTGATAATTCTAGTGTCTTTGGTAATTAGGTACATTACATAACAATTTAAAATATGAAAAACATAATCTTTATAGAAAACTTCCTAGACATGCTCACTATTAAAAAATTTGGGATAACCAAGGGAAATATGTAAGAAAAGTGTGGGCTATAAATCCTAGTCTGGGAATAAAAATGATATTAGGTAATAAATGTTATACAATAGGCACATCAATGTGAATAAAAGGACTGAGAATCATAAACATGAACAATGACTCAGGATATGGCATGATTATCATAAAAGAAACATGGAATATGTGGAAACAAACTAAAAAACTACATCATAAACAAAAGTAAAGGATAAATTCTAATATATCATGTTAAAAAAATTCACACAAATGAATCATGTTTACTCATTTTCCCAAAATTATTTATCATGATACTATAAATTACCTAATGCATTGGATCACAATATAATTTTGAGTGCACCCATCACTTTCATTTCATTCTCATACATAAGTGAGGCACTTAGAATCATTTATCATTAAGTTCTATTCCACGATAAAGAAATGTGTAATAAATAAATGTATGTGGAGAATAAAAAAGTATAAGTTCATAAAGTTGAACAACCTTGATAGTCAATTGATATGGTATTCACTACATAATTTTTTTGGCATGCAAAATCACTGTGAAATTTCGACAGCATAACAACGTCACTTAAAGATTCATAAACTGGATTGATTTGAGAGAAAATGGTCTCTCATCAATTTTACATATTAAATATAGTTATAGTAACATTGAAAAAAATATTCCAACATTATGAGTTAAAAATATAAGGCATAATACAATGGATAATCTTGAATAAAAAGAATAAAGAAAAAAACCCTTACTATTAAAAACCCATTGGGCATATGACTGTACAGTACTATAGCGTACTATAGAAGTGGATCAATTTAGAAAGGGTGGGTACTATAGCGGTGGTAGGTCATTGTATTAGCAGAAGGGGTAATGAAGCATTGGTGGGTACTGTTTGGTACTGTAACAGGCGGGTACTGTAGTAGTACTATTCACAGACTGGGCTTTGGGCCAAAAATTTTGGGCTATGGGCCATGTAATGGGCTAAATTCCCACTGGGCCTTCAGGATAAGTAATGGGTCTCCCTATACCCAGTTAAAATATGTCTTTTCTTTGATTTAAAAATAAACTAGCCTTCGTCCCCAACCTTTTAAAAAAAGTACCCTTACTAAATTTTGGTAAGGTAACGAGTATACACAAAAGTACGTGAGTGGGATAAATGAGAGTGGAATGGGTATCTCATAAAATGTACCTCATAATCAAATTAATATCTTTGTATGAAAACATACCCAGAAAACAAAAAAAATAATCTTATAATCATAACATAATAGAGGTTCTTGTATGGAAATAAGAAGAGAGAAATCTATTACTAAATTTCAGTGTGGTGGCAGGTTTATGTAAAAGGTTCATGGGAGGGATTAATGAGATATAATTGGTTATGTCATGAAATTTTAATAAAAATAATTGTATTAGTGTTTTTTTAAATATACCCAGACAATGAAAAAGGGAAAATAAGAGGCATAACATAAAATATGTTCTTGAATAAAAAGAGGAGAAGGTGATCCCTTACCTTGAGAGAGTGAATCCAAATTCTTCAGAGGGGCTTCTTAAGAGATTGGGGGAACCTTAAGAGGACCTTATAAAGTGGAGTTTAGATTAATTATTTTCTCAAAGGATTTTTATCAGTGATAAATGGGAGTTTCTGTGGGTTTATATAGGAAGTGGGTTGAAAATTATTTATTATTTCTCAAACATGGGTTTAAACTCTATATAATAAAAAAACCAAAACCACACACCTTTCCATAGTTTTTACCCATGGTTTGTCCCAAATGAGAGTGTTTTTAAAAATTTTATAAGGAAATTATCTTAAATTAATAAAATAATAAAATTTATAATGTATAGGTGAGTCATATATTTAAATAAATGATTTTAAAACCTTAAAATATATTAATGGATTTGGAGGATTCACAAAGGATTCACAAAATTAATAAAATTAATATAAAATCAAATTATTTTAAATATAAAACATATATTTTCTCATTTATTCATTTTATGGTATTTATTAAATTACATATGAGTCATTATGATGTTATAATAAACTATTAATATTTATACAGTATTTAAGTTTAAACCAATATTTCAACTATCTTAGAAAATTATGGAAAATTCACAGTTTTATAATTTATAAATTCTTATTTGAAAAATAATTTTCATTTTATCAAAATAATTATATAAATACATTTATTTTCACTTTTAAAATAATAATTGACATTTATTGAGAAATACTGAGTTTTTTACAATAACAGCTTTCAAACCCTAATAAAAATTACATTTGACTTCATAAAAATTATATGATAAATTATATTTAATAATAATTATTTAATAATAATTATTTAATAATAATATTTTGTTAATATATTATTTATTTCTAATAAAAATTAATTCCTTAATTTAGATTCAATACTAATTAAAAATACAATTTGTGCTTTGTTGTATAAAAATCAAAATTATTTATAAAGTAACGATAAGAAGAAAATATAAACATTATTCTATTTAAAAAACTAAAACATTCATATTCATATTATTATGGTATTGATACATATCCCATTCATACACCAACTAACATCCTAAGAGTAAGGTGTGTGATGGTGAGACTTTCATGGGGTGGTCTGGCATACATGGTTTGGGTCATGATCTTGATGAGCTTGAAATTCCCTTTTAAATAGTTTCTCTCTTTCTTAATTTTTTTATCTAATCTTGGGATTGGTTATTGGTAAATCCCAATGATTTTATCTCTCTAGTAAACTATGATATTTGGGCTTCATGGGTTGTGATCCTAATGGTTGAGGCCATCACTTCCTTTGTCTATGTCAATTAGATTTATTAAAACCCAATATTTATACTAATCATATGATCACTACTAAAAATCTATTTTTATCAATGGTAATGATGATTAATGTTGTTTGAAATTATATTGGATATAATAAATCCAAATAAGTTCATGTTTTTTCTATAAGCATAGTACATAATAAGACATTTATTTAAATCACAAGAGGTGTTTTATTCATAAGAGTTCTGGTATATAAAATATTCCACCCTTCAGAAATTTTACCCTCTAAATATATATTTCTCACATAATAACATATTAGTGAAATTATATGTCATCAATTCCTCCAGTTCTCATATTTCTTATTCAAACTTTTGGTTTTTCCATAGCACTTCGACAAGGTGCATTACCTTATTTCTTAGAACATTTTCACTGTGATCTAAGATCATCAGTATTTCTCTTCATAAGAAAGAATATTATACAATAGTACCACCTCTATATTGGGTATAAGTTATGGTTCATGTTTGTACTTACTCAAGAGGGATACATGGAACACATCATGTACTTGTGACTGGTTATGTGGGAGTACTAGTCGATAGGACACCACTCTAATGTGATCAAGGATCTCAAAGGGACAAATGTATCTTGGACTAAGCTTTCACTTCATCTAAAATCTCATGAATTTCTTCCATGGAGATATGAAAATGTATATAATATCTCAAATATCGACCTCTAGGCCTTATCTATGATTTTCAATATATCTATTTTTCTGAATCTATGAATCCTTGATGTGTTGTGGAATAGTTTTAACATTTTCCACCATTTCCTCGACCATTTTAGGACCTAGCAGTTTTCATTCCCCAAATGCATCCTAGCATGTACGTGTTTTTATCCTCTTCTAATAAAGGGATTCATAGGGACCCATTTGGATGCTTTAGTGAAAACTATTATTGTATGATAACTCAACTAGAGGAATATTTTGATACCATCTTCCTTTGAAGTTAATTGAGGATATTGTCAACATGTCCTCGAGTATCTGGATATTCTTCTCAGATTTCCCATGAATTTGTGGGTGGTAATTTGTGTTGAAGTTTAAATCAGTATTTATATCATTTTAGAGACTCATATAGAACATAGAGGAGAATTTTGGGTCTCAGTAGGATATAATTGATAGTGGTGTTTCATGATGCCTTACCACATCCCTAATGTATATCCTTATAATTTGATCGAGTGAGAAATCTTCCCGAATTGAGATTTAGTGTGCAGTTTTTATAAGATACTCCACCGCAACACATGTAGAATTATTCCTTTTTGATGTCTTAGGAAGACCATTAACAAATTCCATGGTGATATTTTCCCATATACATGTAGCTATAGGTAATGGTTGCATCATGCCATTGTATTTTTTGTCTTTCTTATTTCACTTACTATTATACAAGAAACCTTGATGTATATTCCACAATTTCATTCTTCATATTCTCTCACCAGTAGTGATCTTAGATATCTTGATATTTCTCTGCTCTTCTTGGGTGAATGGAGAAGGTTTAGCTGTGTGCATCATCCAACATCTTCTTCTTTAGCTCAGAAGTAGATGATACACATAGTCTTGACCCAAATCTAAAATATCCTTCATTAACATTGAACATTGAAGATTTCACTTTTCCTATAGTTTTCACATTCTTATTGATTCCATTATCATTCCTTTGAGAATCATTTATCCTATCTTGAAGGGATGGCTAAGAAATCATTTGTCAAAGGAATTATGATGTTTCTTACTTTATTAATCCCATGTGCATCCTTTTTAAATCTAAAAAGATCGGATCCCTGTTAGTTCTCATCAATGATAAAATTGATGGATCCTTTCTACTTAGAATTTCTACCACTTTATTTTCTTTACTCGGATAATAGTGGATTGGGCTGCCATATCCCTTGATTTTCTCTAACCATATTCATTGGCACATATTCATCTTTTCCTATGTGAATATATATTGGAGGCCTTCATGATCTGTATATATTTCATACTTCTCCCCAAAGAGAAAATTCCACCAAAATTTCAACGAAAAGATCACAGCAGCAAACTCTAGATCATGAATTTGGTAGTTCTCTTCATGGTCTCTCAACTTCCTTCAATAATAGGCTATCAGTTTTCCATTTTGTGTTAACACACATCTCAATCCCTTCTTCGAAGCATCATTTAATACCATAATAATTTCTCCACTTGTGGGTAGTGTGAGTATTGGTGCAGTGATAAGCATGTTTTTCAAATCCTTGATGTTCTATTCACATTCATCATTCCATGAAAACTTGACTCCCTTCTAGGTTATCTTGTCTAGAGGGTTTGAAAATCAAGAAATAATTCTGTAAAAACACTAATAGTATCCAGTTTATCTAAGAAAACTACAAATATATGTCACTGATGATGGCCACATCCATCCATTAATTACGTCTTTCAATGAAGGATCCATATATATCCCATTTATTGTGATGATATTACCCAATAATGAGACTTAATTCAACCAAAAATCAAAATTATTGTACTTCTAATAATTCAACTTCTTTCATAAGGTCTTTAGCACAGTGCTTAGATACTCCTCATACACCTTTTTATTTATAAAGTATATTATAATATCATCTATAAAGAATAACATAAAAATTATAGGTAATCTCTAAAGACTCTATTCATAAATTCCATGAATATTTCTAGAGCATTAGTGAGTTTAAATAGCATTACTATGAACTTATATTTTCAGTAACTTATATGAAAAGCAATCTTGGGGATATCTTCATTCTTCACGCTAACTTGGTAATATCCTGATTATAGATACACCTCAGAGAAGTATTGTGCTCTACATAGTTGATTTAACTAGTCAAAAATCCATTCTTGAGATCTTGGTTCTAAATAAGATTCATCCTCCACCTTTAACTTTTACAAAATTTAGGGTCAATCAACGGTATAAAGAGTGATTTTCTTCTCGTGGAAATTTATGTTATCACTATATAGGAAGAGCCAATCTATACCCACAATTAAATCAAATTCCCTTAATGAATGATGGATATTAATTTCTAGAATAAAATCTTCGCAAACATCAACATGTGATACATAATCATATAAGGTTTACTTGATGATATAAAATCAGATCATGTAGTGACTCGATGATCATAGAAAACTTACAAGATATTATAGTAGGGAATTAATTTAAATACAACATGACATACAAAATTATTGAATAGAATTTATATATACATCATTCCTCATAATTGACCTCAACATAGGACTTTCCTTGTTCTATTGTTCTTATAGATTTTTGATGCTCATCACACTTCTCAACCCTTGGAATAGATCATTCCTTGGATAATTCCAAAATTATCCATACTTATGACATAAAATTGTATAAGGTACATATTATTGAATTTTGTTTCCACCAATCCTCTTTTCCATTTTTCTATGTCAGTTGGATACTTTATTCCATGTCCTTCCACATTTAATATAACTTCTAGTCCCTTTGTGACATTTTCATTAGTGCCCCTTTCCACACTTTTTTCACAAAGTAAATTGGGTCTTCTTTCCCTTATCAATTTTATCTAATGAACTTCATTGATACATTTTCTTCGGCATCGCATTTTTTTAGTCATCACATTTCCCGTCACATTGGCTATTTACTCAATTCCTATTCTTTCCAGCCATTTGAATGAATAAAGGGAAAATTATGGATGAGTATTTTTAAACTGAAAAACACATAAATGGGAATCCAATGAAATTAAAGGGATAGATTATAAATTAAATGTATTTAAAAAAATTATTAGTTTCTAGGATTCAATCTATGTTATATGAGATCTATTTTATAACATATATTATTATGGGTATTTTTGTGTCCCGTTAATAATGGTTTGTAATTAGATAATGAATTTAACAAATCTTATCCCCTGAGATTATGAAACCAGTTGTGAATCAAGGTTCATTTTCGTGCACTAGTTCCTAGTTGAGTCTATCTCAATACAGTGTTTTAGGGTTTTACCCTTATGTACATATATGCCAGATCCACATCCACCTGTAGTATCGAGAAAGGGTTTTATTTTCATTATAAATCAATTAATCTATATTTACCAAAATTTTGAATGTAATCTTATACCTAGACATATACCTAAGGCTTTCACTAGAGTTTTCTAATACTAATCCTAAAAAAACTAAACATTACCTTTAATACCAACTATGACAACCCTTATCTTTATTTTTTATTAATACATGATTAATTACATAAGATTAAAATTAATACAACCTAGAATATCAATAAATCTAGTTTCATTAAGAATTTGGTACATTACATAACAATTTAAAATAGTAAAAACATTATCTTTGTTGAAAAATTCCATAACATGCTCACACTAAAAATTACATGGGGCAACCTGGGCACATACATAAGAAAGTGGAAAGCTTTAAAGCCTGGTAAGGGACTAAACATAGTATGAGGTATTAAATGTAAGACAATATGCATATCAATGGTAATAAAGGGAGTGATAATCATAAAAAAGAACAATGATACATGATACGGCATGATATTCATAAAGAAGACATGGGAAATCCAGATACAACTTAAAACATTGAATCATAAATATAGGTCAAGGATAAATACTAAGACATCATGATGGAAAAAGGCCCATAAAAATCCATTTTACAACATTTCCCAACATTATGTCTCATTAGTCTAAACATTACCCAATGCATTGGAGTGTTAAATAATTATGATCACACCAATCAGTTTCATTTCATTCATATGCTTAAGTATACCACATAGATCATAAAACACGGAATCATTTATCATTAAATTTTATTCCACTATAAATTAGTGGATAATAAATACATGAAATTCCCCAATAATGAGTTATAAGTTCATAAACGTGGACACCCCTTATAAGAAATGGGTATGGTATTCCCTAAACAATTGTTTTCGTATGAAATATCATGGGGAAATTTTGTAAACATAATGACATCACTTAAACATTCATAAAATGGATGATGATAGAGAAAGGGTTATCTTATATTGTTTACATAAAATTTATAGTAATAGGGAAATTTAAAAACATATACCAACATTATGAATTATAAATATATGCTTTAATATAAAAAATAAACTTGAATAAATTAGATAAAGAAAAAACCCTTACTAAATATTGGCACGGAAATTGGTATACCGAAATGTACATGGGAGGTATAATTGAGAGGTAAATGGGTCCCTTATAAAATTTAAATAAAAATAAAGGTAACAGGACTTTATGAAAAAAAATACCCCAAAAACCAAAAAATGAAACTAAGAAGCATAACATAATAGAGGTTCTTGAATGGAAATGAGAAGATAGAAATCCCTTACTAAATTTTGGCATGGTAACGGTTGCACATAAAGGTTAATGGGAAGGATAAATGTGATAGAATTGGGTCACTCATCACATGGTAATAAAAAAATATATTATTATTTTTTTTAAAATAAATATAAACAAGGACATATGGAAACTAAGAGGCAAAACATAAAAGAAGTGCTTGAATAAAAAGAGGAGAGGAAGATCCCTTACATTGAGAGTGTGACTCAAAATGCGTAATAGGGGCTACATGAGAGCTTGGAGGAAATGTTTAAGGACTCTAATGATGAGAGGGAATAGTAAGGTCGTGCCCCATTTATTTTAAGTGAAAAAACTGGGATCATGTGTGGTTTTATATAGGAAATGAGTGGGAAATTATTTATTATTTCTCAAACTTGAGTTTTAAACATTATATAATAAAATAACCAAAACAACAGACCTTACTATGGTTATTTCCCATGGATTATACAAAATGGGAGTGGTTCTCTTCATCGTATAAGTCCGTGGGCCTGAATTAATAAAATAATACCATTTTTTATGTGGAGGTGTGTCATAATCTTATAGAAACTTTTTTATCACCTAAAAATATATTAATGGTTTTGGAGGATTCAAAAAGGATTTACAAAATTAATCAAATAAACATAATATCATATTATTTTAAATTTAAAACATAGATTTCTTCTTGCATTGCATTTATAGTATTTATTAAATCACTTTTGACTCATTATAAAGTTATAATACACACCGTATATTTTTTAGGTATTTAATTTTTACCCAAAATTCAACTACCTAAAAAAATTATGAAAAATTAACTGTGTTAATTTTAATGTTATGGTTTCAAAAAAAATATTATTCATTTTATCAAAATAAATTCTTAAATATATGTATTTTAACTTCTAAATTAATAATCGACATTTATTGAGAAATTTTGTGTTTTTTTACAATAATAGTATTTGAACCCTTATAAAAAACACATTTGACTTCATAAAAATTGTTTAATAATAATATTTTATGCAAATATTATTTATTTCAAAAATCTATTAATTCATGAAAAAAAATTCTTAATTGAAATTGAATACTAATTAAAAATACAATTTGTGTTTTATTTAATTAAAATCAAAATCATTAATAAAATAACAATAAGAAGATCATATAAACATTATTCTAATTAAAAAAAATTAAACATACATATACATATTATTTTAGTTTTAATATGATTCTAGTAAATACACTAGAAAATTCATTAAGAGTTTGGTTCATGATGGTGAGAATTTCATGGGGAGGTTTGAGATACATGGTTTTGGTTGTGATCACGATGAGCATGAACTGCTTTGGTAAATAATTCCCATGAGATTAAGTTATTGGTTCTCGTATTGGGATTCGCCAAGGGAAAATACAGTTGATTCAATCTCCCTTGGAAGCTCTGATTGAAGGGACTCATAGGTTATGATCCTACTAGTTCATGTCATCACTTCCATTGTTTGTGACAATTGTATTCATTAAAACCATATATTTATACTAATCATATGTTCACTATTCAATAGAAATATTATCAACATTAATGATTCTTAATGTTCTTTTAAATCCAATAGCATATAATAAATCCCAATAAGTGCATGTGTTTTCTATAAACATATTACATAACAATAAATTTAATTCAATAATAAGGAGAGTTTTATTTATAATAGTTTAAGTTGATAAAGGTCACATCATATATATTAGGGGTTTGTCTCTCTTATTAGTTTATTTTCTAGTTTTTTTAGGTTGACACATATTTCTTGTTGGCTGTGTATTTTTTCCCTTCTCTTTTAAGTTTACACTATTATACTCTGGTACTATCTAGTGATTTTTTATGAATGGTTGTTCCCTTGTATTTTTTAAAAAATTAATTTTACTCCCTCTATAATTTTTCATCAATATTTATGTGTATGGGAATATAGGTCATTAGGTAAAGTCTTCCCCCTGTTAGTTATGACTCTGATTCTAGTCACTAGCCCTTGGCCTATAGAGGAAGGTTGTGGTTGTTACTTCTTAAGGCATGCATTAGGTTGGTTCGTGACACTATGTCTCTAAGTGGGTAAAATAATGGGAAACAATGAGCTATAAACCTTGAGTGGTTATTGATTTTATGAGATGTCAAGTTTTAACTGTGTATGGTTTTCTAAGATTAATCCTTAGTGATCAGGGTAAACATTTCTTCAATTGAAAAATGAAAAACATGATCTATAAGTATGGGTTTGTTCATAATGTCACTGCTTCTTACCACCACCAAAATAAACAAAAAATTGAAATCTCAAATCTAGAAGTTAATTGAATATTGGAAAAATGGTACAACCCAATAAGAATGATTACAGTTTTAACTTGGATGATACACTTTCTCCATATCAAATAACTTTTAAAACCCTAATCGGAATGTCACCATATAGAATTGTGATTGGAAATGCCTATTACATCCTAGTGTAGGTAGGGAATCGTAAATATTTGGTCGATAAATAATTTATTATGAATCTTTCAAATATAGGTGATCATAAGAAGTTGAATATTCAAAAGTTGGATTAAATATTTCATGAGGTATATGACAAATCCTGAAAATATAAAGAGAAGAAAAAGTCTATCCATGATAGGATGATTCATCAGTGGAAGTTTCATATTGGTGAGAAGATGCTCATGTAAACTTTTGGACTAAATCTCCATTAGGTAAGATTCATTATCGATGGCTCGGTCAATAAGTGGTTAATAAAGATTACCATTTTGTGCAATATAGAATTTTCATGATCATAGTGACTAATGTATTATTTTTAATGGGATGAGAATTAAACACTTATATGCTGATTTTTCAAAGCATCCAATGGATGAAATCCACATTCAAGAAGCAAAATACTAGTGAAACCCACCAGGTTTTATACATCCTTCCCACATTCTCTTATATTACAATGAGGAAAATGCCCACTCAAGGTCTGGGTTGGTGAAAAAATTCATAGTTTCATTAGGATTTTTATTATCTTTATTATTTATTCTCTTTTTATCTTATTATATATTATTTTGACATTTCCCCACCTTGTTGAGTTCATAATTATTTTCATCATATTTCTTATTTTTTTTACTTTTTTTCTTACTATATAGTAATTTTACCTTCTCCCCCTCTATTATTCTCTCCAAATAATGTAAATTATTGAAAAATCTTGTCGACATTTCGAATTCCATGTCATCTTAACATTTAATGAAAATTTTCCTCAGTTATGGAATGTGCATTTTTTATTAAATTTTACATTGGGGTTGGAGTTTTAGTAAATTGGTTATTTATCACTAATATAAATGTTTGTATCTTTTTGAAACCTTTTAGATGATTAATACCTTTTGGGTGTGTATTTTATGAGAATATTATTTATCACTTAGTATCTCCACCCACCTTTTCACCCAACCATAAAGTGTGACTATCTCTTATTTAATATAAGTTAAATATGGTTAGGTTAATTTTATCATATTTATAAAATTATATTTGACATATGTTCGTTCCTTGTATGATTTATTTCATTACTGTACTAGATTAACCTGAATGCATGTACCTGTTATCCAATAGTTGTAAACCCTAAAAAAACAATATAATGATAATAATAATAATAAATAATAATGAGGGGAGTGATGAAATGTACAAAATATGGGGATATCTAGGTCTGTATATTAAGTCTAAACTTCCAGTAATTCTTAAATTAGGGGTTATGGAAATTTTATTGAAAAGAATTTATGGAAGGTTTGGTGGATAGAATTAAGTAAGCTGAATTTTTCTAAAATAACAAATATTTAGTCGATATAAAGTGGAAATAATATAATGAAATGGTTTTAACACACACTTGGATAATTAGTGAAATTTTTTACTTTTGAATTCCTTTATCATATTGGTATCGTACATCTCCTTGAATTTCATTATTATATAGTTTATGAGACATATTTTTCAATGATCAAAAGGAATAAATCCTTGGTGTTGTTTTTTCATCGATCACATTTTAATAATGAATTAAAATTTTATTAAATGTTAAATATTTATGAATTAGGGAACATATCCATGTATAATTTTATGGAAATGTGAATTTTCCTAGGAGTGAATATTTTCAGGTGTGGGGATTTGATTTCATAAAGATTCACTATTCATTTCAACCCTTACACCACTGAATTAAACTGGTCATCTATTGAAATTTAAAAATATAATAAAAAATTTCATCTAATATTTGATTCAATAATTTAGTCTTTAACACTATTAAAAAGAGTAATTTCACTTTAGTTAGAGGTTATATGGAGAGCACATGATGGAATTCTAGAAAAATGGGTCAAACAACGTAAGATCTCAAGAACACATCTGGACTAGAATTCTTACTATGGATAATATGTGCATCAAATTATAATAAAAATTGTTGGAAATATTCAAAAAAATTATAAGATATATTTCTATATAAGACCATGGATCCTAATTGATCAATTTGGAGGCCCAAACAAGGCCCACAATGTGAATAAATTATAGGTTTGGTATATTAGACAACCCTCCTATATTTGGGCCATAACACAGGTCATAGACCTCCAATCTAGTTGATTATACCACCATTTGGTATCTAACTTAAATAAACACTTATAAAACAATTTTAAAGATATTTTCACATGTTTTGGTTAGTCAAATATGCCAATAAATATGGGTCAAAAATTATACCATTAATAGTCACCAAGTCCATTAGGTACTTAATTTATTTTGGATAAATTTTGATTTATTTTTATATAAAAACACTCCTAACCCTAATTATTTGGGATTTCTCTACTAAAAGGTAAGATTATAGGATAGGGAAGTCATTATGAAACATACATGGCTTCCTCACTTTATAGGGAGTTCTAAACTCCTTGTGATCACCCAATGAGGAATGTGATGTAAATCCCAAGCTTCTTGTTTTTAAAATTTAAATGATATTTTTAATTCCTAGTTTTTATGTTGTTTTTATTCATCCAATATTCTTATTTAATTTATTTATTCACTATTATTTCATACTCAAATCATATGATCATGCTTGGGGGTGCCCATTAATTTAATGTTTCACACACCGTTCACACACCAGTGTTGAAATGTTTTCATTTTGTTAGATTTAGTTTTATTTTTCTATTTCACTTTCTCTATGGTTTTTTGGATTTTCATTTTATGTTTTTATGGTGATGGAGATCTCTTTCCCTTTTGTGTCATCGATGATTGTTTTATATAAGGTTCATTGGGACCGACTATGGTTGTGTGTTGATGCTCCTTGGCTTCTCTACTTGCTCTGACTGCAAGTTTCTATTTGACTCTCCTAGTTTAATCTGGTGCAATGGAAACTACGTGATTTTGGGATTTTTGGTTCGGAATTCTAAGTGCTTCAAGATGATTCCAGATCAGGTGTGCTTTGATTTTTTGGCTTCAGTTTTAATTGTAATATTCTTTAGTGTTTTGTTTTGGTTTTTTCTTTGTGGTGATGATGGTTTCTGGAAATTGGTTGTCTCCAGACATGATTATTTTTTGGCTTAATGGACTATATTGGGGTTGTTTGTTTTGGATTTCATTAGTGAATTCTGGTGATGATGGTGAGGTGATGGGATGATGGTGAAGTAGTTTAGACCAGACATTTCCTTCCTCAAAGCAGTCGATGCACATCGGTCAGCTCGCAGGATTGGCGTGATATGCAGTGATGATATTTGAATTTTGAAACTAGTTGCATGACAACAGATGACATAGTGACTTGCCTATGTTTTTTTTAATTCTGTAATGTGGGTGTGACTTGATGGGAATGAATGGTTCTTTATGGGTTCCCACTTACCCTCTAATTGGTTTTTTAATAAAAAAAATTATTATGGTGAAGGATGAGAATCATGAGATTTACCCAGGTTGATCTAGCTTAATCAGACCTATTAATTTATGTTTTGTTTTATATCTTACCTTTATATATTGGTTTTACAAATAAAAAAACCAAAATTATTCTAAAATCACATTCCCCTTTTTATAATCCATTACCTCTTTTTAATTTAATGATATTAGGATTCAACGAGAGACAACCTAGGGTTCTTGATGTACTGTAGAAATTCTAGTAAAACTAGACATCTAATTTGACATGATCAACAACGTGGTCAAGGGTTCCTATGAATATTCTAATTTTATCTCAACTAGAACAAGTGAAAAATTATTAGTCCCTGTGTATGGTCTAGTACACATGGAATGAATTTTACTATGAGTTACCTTCATTATTGAGGTGAAAAAAAACATTAAATCTCTAATCTCAAATCTTATTTTCCGTATTAACTTTTCATGGATATATTTTGAATTCTCCTAGCATAATATTGAATTCTCATATTATTAACTTTTTAGTTATTCCAATTCTATCATCTCTAGTTTACTCTATTATCCAATTTCCAAATTATAAGTTTACCTTTCTCATGGCCTAGTAAGCCATATATTGCAACTCAAAAAGAAAGTGATAGTTATTTTATAAATAATATTATAAGAGTAAATAACTAACGGGGGTTTCAGGTAGTTCTGTAAGCCAAAAATGAAACATAAAAATTCTTACTCCTTTCCTTTTTAGAGGGTTTTACTATATTCTATAGATTTTTCTGGATCTCTTTGTGGGATACCTATTTTAACCCATTTTATTATTGATGATATGTATTTTAGGTCTTTTGATACACTCCATTATTCTTCATAATATATTCCATATTTTTATTATTAATGTGTGTACCTTGGTACCTGATTATTTTTTAGGATACTCCAAATATATAAAAAATATTTTATTTTATTAATTAAATGAAGACAATATTATTATTGGTCTCTGTGGATTTTTCATTAATCCAAGTATAAGTATAATTCACTTCTAATAATATATATGGGAAACCAAATCATACAAAAACAGATATATAAGGCCAAATACTTATATATCAAACATTTCAAAAAAATAATTAATAGTTATATAATTTTTTTAAAATTCCATCAATAAAATGGTTTTTTGGGAATGTTTTAAAATATTTAGGTGAATCCTAAAAAATTAAAAGATAAAATAATCTAAATTTTAAAAACTTTATTTTAGTTTTTTGAATTCAAAATTTTCCCTCATATGAAAGTCTATGAAAAAATATATGCAAATTTTTAATCTATTTTAATTACATGGTCAATAAAAATCATCCATAATATAGATATTTATGTAGATAATACTTTGACTTGGATCTTAAATTATAAGTTTGATAACAATTAAAATAAGGTAATTACATTTTATGTGACTCGAAAATTGACCAGATCAGTATAGTGGGGCACTTGGGTGAATTTGTACAATTTCTCACCCGGGAAGAGGTCATCCGAGTTCATCTTAGTGTGTGGTTCTACCTTAGAAGTGTGAGGAAATCTACTATTATATTCTATAGATATATTTTCATAGCCTTACTTGTCCTTCATATCTATGTCAAATTCTAATATAAGAAACATTCACCTCACAAATCTTAGTTTTTTGGTATTATTGATTTGATATCTCAATGTTGCATGATAAAAGTAAAAAAATTATTTTATTACCTCATAAATTAGATAGAATCATTTCTAAAGAAAAAATTGAATAATAAAAAAACTTTTTTTATTATTGTGAAATTTATTTGGGTATTTTTCTTAGGTTTGATGTAAATACCATAGCTCTAGTAGCTCAAAAATGATTGTTACATTATTACATTGGCCTAGATTCACGGGATATAATCTTGAAGGATTGATCAAATAAGAACGAGATACATAAATGATTTCAATATTACATTGGAAATATAATGTTCATAGAAAAAAACATTCTTCCACCCTTAATATTATTCATAATATAATACTTCATATCCTAGGGAAAAGAAAAAAATAAAAGTGAAATCTTAGAAACCCAGTAAGGGATACATACGGTGTGTGATATCATAATTAAATAAGGAATAATCAATATGGAATGTTAAAAAACGAAAAACACATCTCATTTACCCAATAGCGTGAGAAAAATGAATCTATGGATAATATCAAGGTTATAATATAATGGAAAATAATAACTAAATTATTAATGAAGGAAATTATTAATATTGTACATCATGATCCTAGATATCATGATATCCATACCATCATTTCCTTTTACTATGATAGTTTAAGATATGGTTTGGCATAAACCAAAAACCCATTTAATGCAAGCTTACTGATTTTTCTTGTTATATTTCTCGATTCTTCTAGGGAAAATATAATTATGGTCCCCACCCATAAACTCATGTAAAATTCATTCCTTAAATATTTAATGATTGGGTTAATTCATGAATAATATTCATTATCAATAAATATATGTATTTAATAAATAATATAGGTTTACAAAGTTTTCCCAAGTAAATCAATTACTTATCTTCATAAAACACCATATGAAAAAGTGGTATATGGTTTAATAAATATGAATAATAATGATAAATAAAATTTATATTTAAGATTAATGTACTATCTAATGATCATAAAAAAGTTAATGTTTCAAAGGAAAGTTAAGGACTACAAAATTAATCAAAAAGGTTAGTGCCAATACATTACCCAGTTAAAATCATCATAAATCATCAAATAAAAGTATAATTATACCATCAATAAAACATTTCCCCAATTGAGTAAAATTAAAATGAAGGTTTTTTTTCATTGATGAATAGAAATACTATAAAAATATAATAAAAACATTATTGAGGAAAATAACATTTCCATTTTGAAATAAATTCTCTAGAAACAAATAAAGTCCCAAGTATAAAGATAAAATTTATTTGAAAAAACAGTATAAACATGTAAATTAAGATTAAATAATTTATTATTCATGATGTATGGAAATTTCATTTATGAGGTATATATTTTAAAATACATTCCTTTCACACTTTTTTAAGAAAATTACCTCATTCAGAAAATGATAGGATGATTCCTTTTAACCCATTTTGTGAAAAGAAAAACATGGGTAAAAATTTCCCTTGATAAATAATTTTATAATAGTGAAAATGGTTTTGAAATAAATTTAAATATAACATGAACATTTTATAAAAATATATCTCATCAAAAGATAAATATGATCAATTTTTATTTTAAATATTTTTTCTTAATTCAAGTTATAAATAGAGGAAAACTTGGAAAAAATATAGAATGTAATTAAAAGGGAAAACATAAATTGAAAAAATAATATCCATTAATAAATAGTTTTTCATGTTAAATGCTTAAAATTGGTACTATATACACCACTAAATTAAAAAGGTTTATAATACCAAAAACTGTCACAATAGAGTGTAAATTGAGATGAAAATCCCTTATAATGATCATAACGTTGAAGTGATAATTAATAAATTAAGTGATTATGTGAAACAAATTTTAATCCACAAAAATATATTTTAAATAAAAAATCAATCGGAAAAAGAAAATTTCAAAAAAAATCATTACAAAATATAATCAATGAATAAGAGATATAGCCCGATGAAATAAAATTGAGTTATAAAACACTTACTACTTGGTAACTTTCAGGTCAAATATCATTAGATTTAATAGTTTGAATTGAAACATAAAAAATCATTAATTATAAGGAATTCATGATATAACATGTAAAAGGGTAGTATATACACCTTATAAAAAAAATTTGTGTACAATAATAAAATATTCCTCAATAAAGTAAAATTGAGATGGAATCCCCTAAACTCAAGTTTGACTTGCCTCATAGGTGATATAACCTACTAAATAAAAATATTAAATTTATTGTAATTACATAAAAAACCATATTCATATCTATAATATCATATATTATCTATTTATAATATTTTATCATGTTTTTGTTAAGAATAGTTTATTATTAGCATTATTTTGGGTGTGAAATACTTTGAATTACAAGTATGTTTTTATTCGGTAGTCTAAGTCCCTACATATTTTTCACAGTTCAATCATCTCCAAAATTTTATTCAATAAGTAAATATCATATATCTTTAATATATATATATATATATATAATTATTCATAATATAAAGAGATATAAAAATTAATTACACTCTTCATTGAGATGGGAGGTCGAATGTTTACATGAATGTTGTTTTCATTTATTGATGGATTGAAAAAATGGTAAATAATAATGAAATTTTATAGAATAATAAATGTTTCATAAATATCATATATATTCATTATATATAAACATATTACCATCAATGTAAAGTGTAAATTAAAAATAGTTTACATCAATTCAGGGAGGTAACTGTCATCACGTATACACGAGTGACGTTATAGCTTTCCAATTAACTAGAAGGTAAAAAGTTATATGTGATATTATAATAAAAAAGTATATTTATTTAATAAATTTCTTATAAATTCATTAATTTCATATTTATAACCACCCATCTATATTGGTGATGAAAAATTAATAACACAATTACGTGGAAAGGATAAGTCGTACATACGCATGTGCGATATTTTCGTTTTTCATAGGAAGTAAAATTGTTGGAATATAGTTGTATCAAAATCATAATAACATATTATTATATTTATGATGTTTGAATTATTATTCTAGGATGGTTAAGAAAAATTAATTTTATTTACAATAATAAATACATTGGAAAGACTCGATAAGGATGATTACCTCTTCTTCGGTAGACTTCCTTTAGATCTATTCTTAAGTGAAAAAGATTAAGTCTTTTGGAATTAAACAAAAATCTGGAACTGGGTTTTTAAAAGAGAAATGGGTGGGGGTTTTTTTGTGATATATGGATCAATGTGGTGTGAATAATTGAGATAAAGGGGTTTCCTTTTATAATTGAGGGGAGGGGATTCCAGGAATTTCAAAAAATATTAAATTAATATAAATTAAGTTGACCTCCTTATTTTAAGGATAAAAAATCAATAATTTTATAATATTAATGGGTTTCATGTTTTTGTAAGAATGTTATAATATGAGACACGTGATGACATTTTTACTAAGTATGAGTCACTGCTGACACAGACTTACCACCAGGATGTCATACTATCATAATATAATTTTTACAATGTTTGAGACACTAACATCTTGACCTACCATTAGAGGAGTCAATGTTGGAAGGATGACACACTGGTAGCTGAGACACTACCAGTGTAGAATTTTGGATAAGTATGAAAATTAAAACTTCTAATACAAGTCACCATAATCATTTAGACATTGTTCTTATGTCTCATAGCTAGATAAGAACACTGCTATAGAGAGACACTATTACAAAGACAAACCACTAGAATCTTGTCACTGTTCTAGGACTCACTGTCATTGTTTCTCTACTTGTTCTTTTTCAATAAATTTCTCTAATGACTATGTTATTGAATTTAATCATAAATTTTATTTTAATTATTGTTTCTTAATGGATCCAATGAATTTATTAATTGATTTGGTATCCCTAAAAAGAGTTTGAAACAGTAATCAAAATTAATACTTTGATAGTTAAAAGATTGAAACTTATAACGATCTATTGTTTTGGTTAATTGGTAGAATTTTAAATTAACTGAGGAATCTATTTTGATCTCTTTTGAAAAAAACATTATTGAGTGGTCAATTCACCCCCCCCCCCCCCCCTCTTGAGTAACTCACTATAACCAACATTTGTTATCAAACTTACAAGATTTGTTATCAAAGCTTTTCAAAAACTTTTCAACTATGATTTTTTTAAGCTTTTAAGATCTTAAATTTTATTATTTATAAATTTATATCTTTAAATATATTATAGAAAATAAAGTTATAAAACTAATTAACCTCCATTTTTCAATGTTAATAATTATTCTCAATGGAAAATTAAAATTAAAATTCATATAGAGGGTATGGGTTTTTAAATTTGGACTGTTATAAAAAATAAATATTCTCTTCCTACTAATTTTAAAAAGGATTGAGATGATTCTAAAAATAATTATTATAATAAATAATTGTAGAGGATTTAATTCCCTTTACATTACTATATGAGATAAATAATTTAATAGAATATATGCCTGTAAAACTGTATATGAAATTTAGTACACTTTTATCTATTTATATAGTAGGAAAAAATAATGTTAAGATATGAGACTTTACACATATACTATTAAGTATGATAACATAAAGATGAATCATGATGAACCTATTTTAGACATGTACTTGTGGTTCAAGAATATTGTGAACACAATGATATCACTTCGGAATCCTTTATCCTGTAAGGATCATATTAGGTGACTGCTTAGATGCTTTCCTGAAAGATGGAGAGGAACATCTTTGTCAATTATAGAATCCAGTGACATCAACAGCCTACCTGTCAATGATTTTATTGGTAAACTTATGATGAATGAAGAAGAGTTAAAGTTCAACCGAGAATATGATGAAGATCCAAATAGAAAATATTTAGCCTTTAAGACTAATTTATCAAAACAAATGTAAAAAAGAGAAAGTTCAAGCTACTTATTCAAGTGATAGTTGGTCACTTCCAAATAGTGATTAGGATATAGCCCATATAGACAATATATTCAAGAAATTTTACAGGAATTATTTTTTCATAAATCCCAATTATAAAGGGAAATATGATTTTGTAGTTACCTAGAAGAAATACTAGAACAAGGATGAAAATGAATTCACCTTTTGTGATTATAAAGTAAGGGAAAAGTCAAGGAATATAGTCCAAAACTAAAGTACAAAAATAGATATGATGAAATATAAAAAAGGTACAAGAAGTCCATAAAATCCACATAGAGTGCCTCTGAGGAATGATCCAGTAACTCTGACTTTAATCCTAAAGAAAAATATGACATAGTTAATATATTCTTTATGATATAAATCACTAAGGTACCTATTGGGTCATCTATACATATTTAAAAGAATTTATAAAATTAAAAATATAATAATGATATGACTAAGGAATAAATGTTTTAATACTTTAGTATTATTGAAGATAATTTTAATTAACATAATGATAAGTAGAAAGTTCTTAAGAGACAATATGCTTCATCATAAAACATTAAATCTAATCTTTCTGTTGAAATGAAAAAAAATGATTAACTATTGGAAGAGAATATTAAACATAAACTTTCAAATTGAAATATAAATAAATACATTTAAATTTTTAATAATGGTTGAGAAAATTTCACATTAATTTTATGAAAACAAATTTCACATAACTATGTTACTAGTTTAGGAAATCCACCTGGATAGAGGAGAGTTGTAAAGAATACTTTTATAACTAAGTCAAAGACTGAAATTTATACTGATAAATATTATTCTAAAGGTTATAAAAAGTTTTATTTTCAAAAATAATTCAATATATTTATTGGAAACCCATCAATAGATTATGGATTCCCAAACCATTAATTACTAACATCTCTTGACCTAAGAAAATATGGGTACCAAATACATTTCTAATATAATTTTTTTTATAGGTAAACTATATAATAACCTCCTGTATGATTCTATAGTACACGAAAAATAGTTGTTTAATACCTATTATAGGACATTATTCATGATTCAAGAGCCTTATTAAGGTTGATACTGGTCATGCCACCTTTGTTGGTAATGAAAAAGGGAAAATCATCAGCCATGGAAAAATTGGTGCAATATTTCTATATTAATTTCAAAAGTATTGTTTGTTTATGATATGAAATATAAATTGATTATTATTTTATAGTTATGTGATTAGGATTTTTATTTCAAGTTTGAAAATAATTCATGTAATGTTTATGATACTAAAAATGATTAAATATTTACATCCTTAAGAAATTATAATGTTTATGCTATAGATTGAAAATCGTTAATTTATCAAAATGTTTCATGTTTTAGTTTCTTTCACAAAGAATCTTGCATTTGGAATAGGATACTTGGCCATTTAAATATTCACTCACTTAGTAATATTAATAGTAAAGAGTTAGCCAATGATCTAACAAAACATGAGTTCCCAAATGATAATGTATGTAACCCCTATAAAAAATTAAAGCAACACAATGTTTCTTTTAAATTATAGAATTATGTGTAAACTTATAAACCTCTTGATTTTGTTCATATGGGTGTATTTAGACCATATTGAGTTCCTATATTAGATAGAAATAATTGTTTCTATGATTTAGTAGTTGAATTTTCGATGTATACATGGGTGTTATTTATAGCTCAAAAAAGTGAAGCCTATTCATATTTCACTTAGTATACTAGATCTGTACAGAACATCAGTGGACTTAGAATTGAAACCATAATAAATGACCATGTTAGCAAGTTTGAGAACCAAGACTTTGAATCTTTTTTCACAAAATTTTTTTATAGTCATAACTTCATCGATCCTAGGACCCCTCACAAGAATGGAGTTATAGAAAGAATAAATAGAATACTTCAAGAGATAGTAGGGACCATGTTTACTGAGTATGAATTACTTATATATTTTTGGGGGAGAGGTAGTAAATACAACTTTATATTTCATAAATATAGTTTTAATTAGATCAATTTTGAAGAAGACCCCTTATGATATTTCAGAATACAAAAATAATATGGTTAATTACTTTATAGTTTTTTGTTGAAAAATCTTTATTCTTAACACTATGAATAATCTTGAAAAAAAATCTCCAGAATTGATGAAGTAATTTTCCAAGGTTATTTATTTTGTAATAAATCCTATTGATTTTCCAATCAAAATAATCACACTATAGAAGAATATATCCTTGTAAAACTTGTTGAAACAAATCCACATGAGCCTAAGATTTAGTTATTAAATATTGAGGATATGTTTTCTTGTCTGAACATAAATTCTAAACCTTATGATTATGTTGTTAAACAGTCATAAAAATCATTAGGTTCTACAGAATTTCTAGAACATCTTGAAACCCAACCTATAGAAAATCCAAAAGTGACCAACCTTCCTTTTTCTAGAGCTATTAGAACCCTTATGTATCACCCAATATATGTTATAGTTAGAGATCTAGATATAGTTCATAGACTAGAGATTCTATTAGAAATTTGTTTGAACATCAAGAATTCTTGTCTTAACTAGAACCTAAGAACATCAATGAAGTAATTAATAATGAATTCTCAGTGATGGAAATATAATAATAATTGAATCAATTTGAAAGAACTAATTTATGGGAACTTGTTGATAGACCCAAAGAAACCATAACTATAGGAACTAAATTGGTGTTTAGAAATAAGGTTTATGAGTCGACCACAATATATATAATTAGGGATAGAATTTTTTTCAAAAGGTTATAGTCTAGAAGAAGGAATAGACTATAAGGAAAAAATGTCATCGGTATTCAAACATGAATCTATTATTTTCCAGATTTCCTATAAACATCATTTATATTTCAAAATTTATCAAATGGATGTAAATAGTGCTTTCATGAATGGTTCTATATTTGAGGTTGTTTTTGTTGAACAACCCTATGATTTTCAAAATTCCTATTTTCCAAATTATGTTTTCAAATTCACTAAAGCTTTATATGGCTTAAAACTAGCTCTTAGAACTTGGAATGATTGGATATGAAATTTTATAACATCAAAAGGATTTTCAAAATTTATATATGATCCCATTCTTTTTATGAAATGAATTTCAAAAGATGTTTTAGTAGCAAAAATCTATGTTATATGAAATTATTTTTGGATCATAAAAAAATCTATTTGTACAGATTTTTTTAAAAAAAATGGAAAATGAATTTTAAATTAGTTTAATGGGATAACTCAAATTATTTATTGGTTTACAGTTTTTCCGAAATAAATAAGGAATTTTTCTAAATCAATGTAAATATAAAAAGTATATTTTATATTTTTTAACATGGATAGTAATAAGAGTAGTGATACTCCTATGAGTACTAGCTATAAGTTGGATCTTGATAAAGCTGGGAAGCCAGTGTAGTAAACCAGTTACCAAGGTCGGATTTGAAGTCTTATCTACTTAACTACTAAAGAACTAGATATATTGTTTAGTGTGTTTATGTGTAATCTCTTTCAAGAAAATAAAAAATTCTCACTTTGTGTCTATTAGAACAATTTTCAAATTCATAAAATATACAACCAATATAGATTTTTTTCAACTTATAGTACAAGTAATTTATTTATTTAGTTACTCAGATGCCAATTTTGGAGGATGTATATTGGATAGAAAAATAACCTCTAAAACATGTAACTTTTTAATCCAATATCAACTTTCATGGTGTAACAATAAAAAAATATTTCACTATCTACAGTTGAAGATGAGTACATAGTTGTAGGTAGATGTTGTGCACTAATTTTGTGGATGAAACACACATTACTATAATATGGATGTCAATTTAGACATGTCCCCATAAATTGTGACAATTAGGTGCTATAAATATATTCAATAATCCTATTTTCATTCTAGAATAGAACATATTGATGTAATACATCACCTTTTAAGAGATTGTTTTTAAAAAAGTTTATATCACTCTTGAATAAATTGGTGCATAACATCAGTGGGCCAATATATTTAAAAATAATTTGAATTATGAGATAATGAATTATATAAAACATGATCTAGGTATGATTAATTTTGATTATGTTTAATTTTCTGATGTCACATTATTGGGTATGACACACTTTTCGGTATTAGACACTATTGGATATGATACACCATTGGGTATGACACTCTATTAGGTATGAACCACCATTGGGTATGACACACTATTGTGGTTGTCTAAACATTTTGGTTTTATTACCATTGTGGTTGTCTCACTATTTTAAACTTCACACTCTTGGTTTTCATGCCTTTCAAAAAAAATTGCTTCTAAATTTTTGAATGGCCTGTTATTAAATTCTTATTGGAATATTAAATTTTAATGACTCAATTCAAATTTTGTCCCCAGTTTTGATTTTCATATTCATATCTATAAAAATCCTAAATGATACATGTTATACTTTGCCTTTTCCAACACATATAATTCTTCACACCTTTTTCTCCCAAGTTCCATTGAACCTTTTTCCTCTCCTGATAATTGATCTTCAACCCCCTTCTTCATCTGAGCTTGTTGGGATGATCTCCATGTACAATGTGAAGCATTATTCTAAGTATTCACCAAATGAGTTGTATCTATAAAATAAATATAAATGGGAGTCCAGTCATCAATATTTTTTAGAACCACTGAATCCCGAGTGAGAAAAATGATTTGTTGCACTATAAAAGGAATTTGAAGCAGAATGGATACTTTAGAGAATATATTTAGTAAAAAAAGTGTTACAGGACCAAGGTGGGTTGGAAAATTTTCCTTAAATAAGAGACCATTTTATCCTAATATAGTGTATGATTTATATTAGTATGTGGATTTTTGTTTTGAAGAACAGTATTATTAGCTAAGAAGCCGAGTGGAAGGTCTTAAAATTGAATTTTCTTCAAAAACGTGGGAAGAGTTATTGAAAGTACCACCTGAAGGTGTTTCCAATGATTATCATGGAACCATCCTAGATTATTCTAATTATTTCATTTATGAAGAAGCACTTGTAGAGTTGATAGGTGATGGAATTTTGAGAAGTTTGGTTGTTTTTAAGTAAGATGGGGAGTGCAGGTTGTTGTTTAAATTTATTAAACACATGTTATGCCCAAGGAAAGTTGATTTTACACTATAAGGTATGAATAAGTTTAATTTTTTTTACTAAAAATGTGAAAACAGATTAATTTATGTAGGTATATCTATCTTCATATATCATAAATAATCAACCCAACCTCAAGATCAAATTCTCTAAGTTATCCTAATATGATTTCTATTGTGTTGGAAACTAGAAGGCTTATTGATGAGAAAGATTAGTCAGTTGTGAATTGTGGTGGTTTTTATATCTCAAAAGTGATTTGACCAAGGATGAAGATTAGATGGAACCCTTGGAAAAAATAGTGGGAATTTGATGGTGAATAAAGTTTATACTGAATTCAACCTTATAGGCCATACTTCCTAGCTAAATGAACATTTAATCCTAGTTTTGAACTAGATGAGATAATATAGTATTCTTATGAGAAGGAAGAATCTTCTATTGGTGAAAAATAGGTAGATAAATATCCAGTGGATGATGATAGTAACTATAAACTCTCACCTAGTTCTCTTACTATCACTTATATTGCTCATAGACCACCTAGGACTCTACTTAAAAGAGATATGCTTGTAAAAATCAATAAGGGATAGATGAAAGTCTCTGTAGAATATTAGTTTAAAATTAGTTCTAATTATGATGATGAAGATATTGATGATGAAGAAGATGAAGATGATGAATCATATCTTGATGGTTTTTAGGGGAAAATCAAAAGAGAGAATGTTAAGACACCTCAAGATATAATTGTTTCTCCTAAAGGATTTGTTTCCATATTAGAAGAGACACTGATCCTTACTAGGGAAATGGATGGTTCAAGAAAAGAGGGAGATGCATATGTTGAGGTGGAGAAATACCTAATTCATGGAAGTTATAAGGTTATTAATGATGTCGATAATATATCTATTATTGGTGATCATATGGAGTCAAATATTTCTATTATTGAGCATATGAGTGTTATTTATTCAATTGAGCAGAATTTGGCTGAGAAAATGATAAATGATCCATTAATTGGTGATTAGTTTAAAGATGTGGCTTCTTCAGATAATCCTTCAGTTGATGACAATATGAAATATATACTTTTTTTGAATAGAGAACTGTTGAGACCTCTATTGGTAAAACTGCTATAGTGGTAACTACAACTACTATTTCTTCAGTACTTGATCTTGTTAGAAGACTTTATGATAGATGTATTGATCCCATGATAGAGGAATGAGTTTTATTCTCTTGAAATTATGTAAGTTCACCAAATAATGGTGAAACTTCCATTCAAGAATAAATATACCCTAAAGGATTGATGGTTGGTCAGATTCATGTCGTTGGTTCATTAGAGGGTTGTGTTTCTATAAGAGAATATGCTCCAATTGTCCCTCTTTTTCCTGTTGAAGTAATTACCAAAGGTAGTTTGTAATATTTCAGTAAAATAATTTCTCTAATTTGATGTGAAATTAATAAATTGACCTCCAAGAATTTATTTAATCAGTGAGAAAGATGAAATATATATCTTTGAGTTTTTGATTTTTCACATTCACCCAAAAAAGATTCTTCATATAAAAGAGGTAGAGATTGAAAATAGAAGATTTTAAAGTGATCTTGAATCCTTAAAATCCTTTATAAGAGGAATGAAATATGCTTTTTCAGCTAATATGGATGCCCTGATTAAAAGGGATGAGAATCTCACCTCTAGATAATATAGTTCTAATGCACCTCCTTCACATGTGGTTGATACTGTCCTGCTCATAACTCTTATTAGAGAAAAATTTGATGTAGTTTCAAGTGGACCTTCTTGTAGAGATCTTTCCTTTCCTTTGGAAATTTTGATAAATATTGAGCAAATCTCTGATCATGATAACATCATAATAAGAAATTATTCAAAATAAAAGTAATGTAATAAGGGCATTATAACCAAGAGAATTAAGTACTATCTCTCAAGGATATACACTAAGAATTACATGGATGAAAATTTCATGTTTTTGGATGAAAATTTTAGGATTCCAGCTATTACCAAGCCTTTAAAGAGAAATTCAGATAGTCGAAACAGATGACTCCAGTGCTTCAAAGATTTATAGAAGAGAAGGGTTACTTTTTTAGTGACATGGAGAGAGGAGGTAAGATAATCTAGAATTAATCCATCTTATGAAGTTGTTCTTTCATGTTCATGGGACTGAATCTATGGCTCATGAGGACATACCCGTTTTCGTCCATATGTTTCCTATGGTCACAACTCTGGGAATTGATGTTCAATTCTCACTTTGTCTAGGAGTAACCTAAAATCCCAGAGCTCCAATTTCAGCCCCTTTCTAGTGATTTTATTTATCTCCTAAAGGGGTTTTTAGGAACCTCATACCCATATTTACCAAAGAACATTGATCTTTGCTTATTGTAACTACAAATCTTCTTCAACCACCTTCATCTCTAACTGATGTTCTAGTTTTCCCCTCTATCACCATTACTTCTACCTCACACTAAATCCCAGCTAAAGAAAAAGGAAAATCTCTAATCTACCTTTCTTCCCAACCTTAATATTATTAATGGATTAGATTATTCCTGTCTTTAATGGGAATTTTTTCATATATAAATTTTTAGGTACAAACTTCTGTAGATTTCAATGAAACTTCTCATAATATTTTTAATCTCTTAATATTTATTGTTTTATTTTATTATAACCTTTTTGATAATCTTAAAAGGGGGAGAACACTAGTATGACATTTATTTCTGTCTTGAAAAGTGATTTTATATCTTTATCTTTGATTTCATTCTTTATATTTTATACCACCTATATACACTATCGCGATTTATTTTGGATATATTTTTAATGGTGTTTAATGATTTATTTTTTGATCTTAAATTTGATGCAGGGATTTTGGGTCATTAAAAATGGGGATATTGTTGGCCTAATTATTTTAATGATTAAAAAATAATTCTTTTTATAATATTAATGGGTTTCTTGTTTTGAGTAAGAATTTTAGGATCTGAGGCACGTAATGAAATTTCTCCTAAGTATGAGTCACTTTTATCTATGATTCATCATAAATACTGACTCACTACTAAACAAGGGCTCACCTCTAGGATTTCATATTGTCAAAATGGAATTTGGACACAGTATGTGACACTGACAGCCTGAACTATAGTTATAGGAGTCACCACTAGAAGGGAGAATCACTGTCTTCTAAGACGCCTACAAAAAAGAATCTTGGATAAGTATAAAATGTCACAATGCCATTAATACTCACTACTATCATTGAGATATTGTTCTAAAGTATCACCACTAGACTTAGAAACTGCTATAGAGTGATACACTACCAGAATCGGTTCACCATTCTGGGACTCACCACCAATATTTTTCTACTCATCCCTTTTGAATTAATTTATTTAACATCTATATTATTGAATTTAATGCCAAATTTATATTAATTAATCTTTTTTAATGGCATGATAGAATGCATTAAAAGATGTGTCAGCTCGAAATATGAAGTTTCATAATATATGGATACTCATATGGAAACTCATACAGATTACTGATAAAAAGGAATGCATACTCCCTCGTCAGAGAAAAGTGATACACATGAGTGTGATACAAATAAGTAGCATAAATACATGACAAGTTATTACCATAATAGATAAACCTGATTGTAAGAACATACCTTATATATCCTTCTCTATTCGAATGAGGAAGCCAAAGCACGATACACTTCTATATCCTTCCTCTAGTCAAGAATAGAAATGTCCATGAAACTCTGTTTTACTAATGTTTTAATAGATCAACTCAAGCTTCATTTTAAAAATTATTTCAAGGAGTCACAAGCTACACTGTATAACAAACCAAGAATCTCTATCCCTTCATAATTTTAGATTTCTCAGTTTATTTAATTCTTTTTTACATTTCAAGAAATGTGTGATACTGTTTATTTTACAACACATTGTCACCTAATATAACTGGAAGATACAAAGATTTCTTCTTAACTATTTTTACACCTGTATTCCCATGGAAACTATGGAAGAGGTCATATGTGACCTATGATATTTTTTACTCCCATTGATAATAGTGTAAGAGAACTAGTGTGGTCTAGATAGGTGTATTTTATTGTAAAACACAATCCAAGTTATGGATCAAACAGTTTATTTATATAAAAATCTATGTGGTGGGTGATCACCATGTAGAGAGAACTATGTCTCAGCTTGAGACTGGGCCACTTGTATTTAAAATTTCACTATATGTTTTATTATTTTTTACTTTGAATATATTTTTTAAACCTAAAAATTGTTTTAAACTATTAACAAAAATAATACTTTGATAGTTAACCTTAATTACTATTTTTATTAGATTAAATTAAGTAAATTGTTTTCAAAGGATTAATTAATATTATATAATATTTTATTTGATACCTAATCAATCTTCTAATAAATATTTTGAATGATTAAAACTTATAGTAATATAATTTTTTGGTTAACTATACTGATTTTAAATAAATTATGGGAATCGATTTTGATCCATTTGAAACAGAAATTTTTATTGGGTACTCAATTCACCCACTTCTTGAGTTACTCGATCTAACCAATAGAATATATTTAATCTTTAAATTAATCCAAATTGATATATTTCTAATATAATATGATTATTAGTTCAAATACTCTTATATAATAAAATTTGGATAATTTTTTATTGTGTTTTGAGCCTTATCTATTAGTTTTAAACCCCATTAACCCTTTTTATAGTTGACTAGATATTAAATTTTTCCATCCTCCATGGGTGAGGACTCTTACCATAAAAGTAAAAAAGACAATTAAATGTAAAATGGTTGGTTTTCCAACTATAACCAATTAATTTTTCCAAACGTAATATTTTTATGAATTTTAAATCATTTAATTAAATAATATTTATTATAAAATATCATTAATGTCTATTTTAACACTATTCATTTAATATGACTTTAAATACATAAACATAGAGAGGTAATTTGAATATAATACTTTAACACTTCAATAACAAGTCATATAGATATAAAAAAATCATGAGATATATAAACACATTCAAATTATATCACTTTTAATATTTTTAAAATCATTTATTTTATTTTTCTATAAAATGAATAAATACTATATCGATGGTGTATATCAATTTACGTAAATAATTTAAAAACTAAAAAAGTAAACAAATATGGATGATAAAACATATAATTTTATTTAAATAAACTATTTATAACTAAATATAGAATTATTTTATCTATATGGTTAAATTTGAAAGCTAATAAAACAAATAAAATGTCATTTTTTACTTTTCCTTAAATAAAATTATATTATAGTAAAAAATCATAGACAAATGGAAAAAAGATCATATATTATAATATTATATTAGTATGTATAAAATAAGTTCAAAAAAATAAACTAATTCAACTGTTATAATCATTTTCTTTTCCTTATCATGTTTTTTATGTTAATTACCAGATTTATGCTTAACGTGGTGAAAATTATTTACTATGGTAACTATTAATAATGATAAAAAATAAAAGAGGATAATTTACCAAATTTGGGACTCATAATTCAATATTTAGAATCAATTTTTGTACAATTAAATTTCTATAATTGGCAGTAATAAATTTTAAATTCAAAAGGAAGACATAATGAAAAAAGTCTTTTAGAAAAATTCCACTTACATATAAAAATATTTTTATACCAAATTCAACCATAAAATTGATACTAATGAAATTAATTTATTTATTAATTATATAGAAGAACTGAATTTATTTTTAAATAATTATAAAATAAAATGTAACATTTAAAATTCCAAAAACAAAAATGCAATCGTCCAGAAAAAGTTATATTTTTTATTATTCACTAAAAACTCAATATTTATATAAAAATATAAGAATTAAACCCTAATATAATTTTAACATTCATGTTTAAAATATTTTACAATTTTTATAAAATATAATTTTAATATATTCTAAAAATTAATTATAATATTTTATAACAGAAGGAAATAATTTTTATTTTGAAGAAAACATATTTTTAAAGCAGAAAATATCTTTACTAAATATTTAGTACTTATTTCATAAGATTTAATGAGTGAATTTTTATTGAGTATGTAATTTATATATATATATATATATATATAAATAGTTATACTATTCATAATCACTAATTCAATGGTTAGGTTATAATCGTAATATTTAAATAATAATATTGTACGGTTTATTTTTTCTTAGTGTTGCGTGTTTTATATGATATTGAACATATTGTTATTTTAATATATGATGTTTCTACAATCTTCCCCTTCAAAAAATAGCATACTTGAAATTTGAACCTATGATTATTAATAAAAGGTTTGACACTTTAAAATGCCTCTGTGGAAACCCCACATCATAAAAATTATTAATTAAACTTCTACTTGATAAAAGATAAGGGATGTATAAAGGTCATAAAGAATAACCCACAAATAGATTTCCAAGTAGGGAAGAATTTGAGAGAAGTTAAAATATAGTAAATAAAGAAAATTTTATTACCTAACTAAAGATGGAGAGTGAAATAGATTATTGATCATAAGAAAGTTAATGATAATGAGAAATTTAATGACCATAGAACTATAAATCAAAGAGGTGTTAAAAATAGCATTGAGTCATTAGAAATGAAGGTAATAGGATAAAAGTTTCTTTTAAAGATCCTTTTATTATATTTGAATAACTTTAAAACCATACAGAATAACAATATAAGTAAATAAACTTACTTGAAAAGTATAATTTCATCTTTTAATCAATTTCCACTTTAATCACATCCTTTCTTTAAACGATGAGTATTTTTTATTAATTCTTGAGTACTAAGGAACAAAAATTAACTTTTAATAGATCATTGGATCCATGAAATAGGTAAAATTTATTCTTTATTTCTATACATTTAAAAAACTAAAATTATTAGTGTAAGTTACCTAATGATAAATTTAACAACAACCATTAAAGCTCAAATTAATCCATTTCATAAATAGTTAACCTTATGAATCCTCCAAAATATGTCAGACCAAATTCAAAACCCAAAACTAAAAAATCATTGTTCAAAAATTTATCCCAAACAATAAAAAGTATCCCATTATGTCACATACTAAACATGTGAATAGCATGGTAACTTATTTTATTAAAACATAAAAACATCCAGAATCACTAAAAAACCTCAATGAAAATATTCCTATTTCTAAAAATTATTAAAATCCTACATTAAAAATATATTCCATAAGTTCAAAGATAAATTAAACTTCATCCTAAATTACTTTTTCATCCAATATTTAATAATTTTCAATGTTACCAATACTATCCCATTCATTACATCAGTTTCAATATTCCTTTTACCCCAACGGAAGATTATTAACTCAATATCAGCAACATATTAAGGGTTTTCTTTTTCTTCTTTATGTATTCTAAAAAAAATATTACTTTACCACTAAGTTACATTTCTTTATTATCTGTACCATTAAACATATGATTATACATCATTAAAGAAAACTAATATAATTCAATCCTTATATATTTCATTATTATTATAACCAAAATATTATTGATAAAAAACTTTTACATAATTATTTAATAAGAATACACAATCACCATAATCAGTTCACTACAGCTATAGTAATCGCAAAACCTTGTCCTTCTCCTCTAAGATTCTTCTCTGGTATATTCCCCTTTACTTGGTACATTGGTTTAAATAATTCCACATATCATTATAAATGAAACACTAAAAAATAATAAATTCTTTCCTACCCTTGAATTCACATGCCTCATAGACTTTATTTCCAAACTTCAAGAAAAATATCATTCCCTTTAACTAAGTACAAGGGGGTTTCATTCCACAATTATCCCATGTGGTAAATTATATCCTTCCCTTTTTTACTTTAACTCATTTATTTTTCCTTGTACCTTAGTTATCCTCTTCTTCTATTGATTTACCTTAAAAATTTATGACCTAGAGAATTATTTATCCATCTTAGTGGAACTTGATACCATATCATCATATGATAAAACATTATGATAAAACTAATTTCCATTAGAAGATTTTTTTATTCCAATAAAATAAATAATCAATATTAATTTTTGGATTACAGATGTAGTCTGTAGAATTCTATTATAATATTATACAATTTTACTCATACTCAGTAACAATTTCCTTTTATTTCCATCTTATTTTGTAGAATTACCTTTTCATATCATCTCATTTCCCATGAGTAAAGTATTTATTGAATAATATCACTATAAAAGTTATCCATTATATTCTTTCTATTTCATCAACCTCTTTCATATTTATGATTAATGACAACAATATATCGAAATATCCTTTCAAACAATAAATTGAAAAAACAACCTTTTCACCTTAATTACATCCTAAAGATCATAATATATTTTCAATATATTTTATCTATTTGTCATCTACCAATGTATTAGTGGTCCCACTAAAATATAGAGGCTTTTATCATGTGAATTGATCTAATATAGGTGAACCACACTATAGAACTACAGGTTATTTCATACGAGTAAGGATGTTTTTCAAAACTTGTGCAAAATATATTAATATGTCTATGATAAACTAAGTTTTAACATCATATGTATTGGTTTTCTCAGCAAGTAAATCCCTACATTGTATACGGGTGGTTATTCACTTTTTTCTATTAGGAACCATCATTAAATAATGGAACACACTAAGTTATATCATAATCATAATGAATATTTTTCCCTAAACTAAAATCCATTCAATGGTAAAAGTTCTCAAAAACTATATAGAATTATTTTAATCCTTGTTTTAGTTATGTTTAATTAAAATATATGTCACAATGTTCTACTAAACATCCTTTGATACAAACTATAAAGACATTTTCTCTAATATCCCTGATCTAGTGGATATTTTATTACATTAGCATTGATATAAGGGATATAATCCTGAAGAACTAATTAGTTTAGTAGTCTTAAAGAACTAGATACAAACATGACTTCAATATTTCATTGAAAATGTAAAGTTCAACTCGTAAAAAAATTCTTACATTCTCAATATTATTCATAATATCCTTCTTTGTATCCTAGGGAAAATTAAAAAAATAAAAGGGTAAGCTTAGATTCTCATTAAGGTTTACTTATAGTGTAATCTATCAGGAGTAAATAAGGTATAATCAATATGGGAATGTAAATAACTAACAAAACATTTCATTTAATAAATAACTTGAGAAAAAAATACATCCATGGATAATATCAATTCAAAAAGAAAATGTATAGTAATAAATATATTCTCAATGGAGGAGATTTAAATATTTTATTACAGGATCTCAAACATGATGATATATATTCTATTAAGATGTTGTACTATGTTTTTTTTAAATAAGGGTAGGAATACACCAGAAACTCATTTAATGATAACTCACTTATTTTTTTTAGGATACCAATGGATACATTGGGGGGATATATAATTCTGTGACCCATAGATCACTACATGTCTAATGAAATACTTATATATCAAAATATCTATTAAATTCATCCATATTAATCCTTATCAATAAATATACATATTGGATAATTAATATAGAATAATCAAGTTTTCCCCAATCAATCAAAGTACTTTCATAGAAAAACACATTATGTAGAAATTGTATATAAATTTAGAAATACATAAATCCTTGATAAATAATTTGGATATTCAAGAGAAATTTAATCTTCAATTATTATAAGTGAATATTTCATGGGAACGTTAAGGATGATAAAATTAATCAAGAAGGTGAATGTCAGTACTTTACCTAGTCAAACTGATTATAAATCATCGAAAGAAAGAATAAATATGACATCATTACAACATATACCTAAAAGATTATATGAAAAATAAATATTTTTTAATAATTTATAAAAAAATAACATAAATGGTTTTTAAAACATTATTTATGAAAATAACCATTATATTTTTAAATAACATCATTAAAAATTAAAAATTAAAAAATATTAAGAAAAAAACATTCTTAGAGAATGAAAATATATACATGTAAAGGTATCTTCAAAATACTGAGTGAACATTATGGTGGGAAAAAAAATTTATTCCCTATAAAATTTTAAAAACCTATTCACACTAGTAATGAAAGAACCTAATTTATAAAATGATAGAAAGATTCCATTTAAATAATTTTTTAAAAAGTCAAAAATGGTTAAAAATATAAATTTATTTATAAATCATTTTAGAATATTAAGAATATTCTTGAAAACATTTTAAATAAATTATGTACATGGAAGAAAAATATACTAGATAAAAAGAGAAATAAGATCAGTTTTTATTTTAAACATTTATTTGCTTGATTCAAGTTCCAAATAGAAGAAAAGTTATAATAAAATATGGAAGATCCATAAAATATTAAACTTGAATTGAATATTAAATCATCATAAACAAATATTTATGAATGTTAAATACATTAAAGGTGCTCTATATACACCAAATAAATTAAATAGGTGTATAAAACCAAGTATGTCTTAATGGAGAGTAAATTGAGATGAAAATATCTTACAATGATCATAACATTGAAGTGAGAATTTATAAATGAAGTGATTTTGTATAGAAAATTTAAATCCAAAAAACAAAAAAAATGGAAATTCAACATAAAAAAATGATATTTCAATCATAATCTTGACATAATATAATCAATGAATAAGTGATGTAACCCAATGAAAGAAAATTGAGTTATAAAACACATACCACTTAGTAACTTTCAAGAAAAGGCCCCTGGATGAAATAATTCAAATTGTAACATAAAATAATATTAAGTAGAAATTATTCATGATATAATAATTTAAAGGTAATTATATACCCCATTTAAAAGAAATTAGATTTATTCTAATAATATATGGATCAAAGAAGTAAAATTTTGAAAAAATCTCTTTACCTCAAGTTCAACTTTCCACATAAGTTCTATGACCTATTATATAATAATTTTAAATTTATTATAATTTTATAAAAAACATGTTAATATCAATAATATCATATATGATACATTTATAACATTTTTTCTCCCATTTGTTAATAGACTTTTAGTATTGTCATTGTTTTGAGTGTTAATTACATTATTTTTCAAGTTTTTTTTGATATGGTAATCTTGGTCCTTGTATATTTATCATGGTCAAATCATATAAATAATGTTATAAAAAATATATATTTTATATATATTAAATATATAGATATTTTGAATCATACACAACATGTAGATTTAGAAAAATAATTAAATTATTCATAAAGATGGAAGGTCACACGTAAGTATGAAAGTTATTGTAAATTTTTTATGGATTGAAAAAATAATGGTAAATAATTATTTACATTTTAAAAATTCTTAATATGTCATATATAACATATATATTCATTAAAGCTTACCATATTACCATCCATATAAATAGAAAATGAAAAACTGTTCACATTACTTCATAGTGGTGGTAGTCCACATGAACCCCCATGTGACGTTATTTTTTTCAGTGGTTGGATGGTAAGAAATTATATATGATATTATAATTTAAAAAGAATATTTATTTCATAAATATTGAATATATTCAACTATTTCATCTTTATAACCATCCAAGTGTAGAGGTGATGAAAAAAGAATTACAGTGCTATGTAGAGATAGTTACTTATACCAATGTACGCGCAATGTTTTTGATTTTCATAGGATGGAAAATAGATATAATATGGTTGTAAAAGTATCATAATAAAATATAAATATATTTATCATGGAATATTTATTATTTTTGGATAGTTGCAACACATTAGTACGATGTAGAAGAAGAAATAAACTTGAAAGACTCAATAAAGATGATTACCTTTTATCTAGTATACATCCATTAGATATCTTCTTATGGGACATTAGGTAGGCATTTTAGAATGAATAAAACCTATATAACTTGTATAATTCTGTTAATAATAGAAATGGTAAGGTTTTTGTCAAGCTATATAGCTCAAATTGATGTGAATAATTTAGATGAATGGGTCTTATTTTATTATTTATGGGAGGGTAATTCATAGAATTTCATAAATTATTAAATTAATATAAATTATTTATGATATAAAAATTGATACATATTTCTATAATTCAATGATAAGATATGTATTATTTAAAATCCACTTATTAATAAAAAAATTACAACATTTTTGTGTGTTTTAAACCTCATATTTGAGTTTTAACCCCCCCAATAACCATTTTGAATAATAATTTCAAACCACACATCAATATCTAAGTCACCAAATTGATAATATAATACTAGATCCAAAAGGGAGGATGAACCCACCATCTAAAATAAAAAATATTAATCCTAAAATATATTCATATCAATAAATAATGTGATCAGATTCTTTATAATCCTTTACTCATCATTGGCATATCAATCCATATCGTTATACACCTTCTTACTTAGGGAATTAGTAAACACATTACCCTTCCTAGGGAAATATATGATCGCAAAGTCCTAATCCAAGTGGAAATCATTATATCTCCTTTATCACAATTTTATGTCCCTCCAATAAAATATATACTCTAAAGTCATATTATATTTGATTACTAAAAAAATCCAACTTATATATAGTGGATTCATAAAATTAGGGGAAAATAATTGAAACTAGATCCAATTCATGAGTATCAAATATATTACTAGGAGATCACAACTATATTTATCCATAGGAAATAACACTCACTTCTATATCATTATACAGACCAATCCCTAATGAAAATAATCATAATATTACTCATAGGTAACTCCCACATCCAATAGTGAGATTAGTGAGGTTGTCAAAATTTCTTTTAGACATAAGAAATATGAATCACAAAACTTGAAATAAATCAAATAATAAGCCTTATTTGTTTGAGCCAATAAATCATTATTGATTTGATAGAATTTAAACATAAATATACAATAGTAAAATTCCATTACTAGGAAATTAAAAATTTCTATGACATTTTTTTCCTACCCCAAATTTATCTCTACCCTAATATTCATCAGGTATACTACAATACCCTTCATTGAGATAATTTTTCCTTGTAAGTTAACCTCTCATTTCCAAAATTAACACATTGATATATTTTTTATATATATTAAACTTGGGTAACAACTGTAGGAAAAATCTCAAGTGCTCAGCTCTAATCTAGAATATATCAGTATATCATCAATGAAGAAAATAATTAAATAGTATAATAAATACTGGATGTAGTGCAGAATTAACCTTATAGTGATAATTAGAGAGTTAATTAACTCAAAAAATTTACCATGTACTCATAGTACTCATACCTCTACCGAAACTATATATTTGGAATGTCCTCATTTTGACTACATAGTTGAAGGTAACTAAAATGTAAATTCATCCTCAAGAACTCCATCACACTATTTATCATGTCAAATAGATCATCATTAATCTATAGGCAGTGACAATTCTTCAATATTTCCTAGTTTAGTTGATAATAATCAATACACTTCCTCAAACTGCCATCTACCTTTTTGGAAAATAGGTCGGGTGTAGGCCATGGGGATTTAATAGACTAGATAAATTCCATCTTCAATAAATTATAGATCTAAACTTTTAATTACCTAATTTCATTCGGTTCCATTTGGTTCAAGTCCATAGATATTATCATAGTAATGGGATGTCACTATATTATAAATTCCACCTCATTCTATATAGAAAACCTCATTAAATCCTCTAGAAAATGTCAAATAAAACCTAAATAATATAGGAAAAATTCACCCCATGTGCCTCTACCATACAAAATGTAAGGATCATCAGCTATAATGATTTTTTTTTGAAATTAACTCTCTTTAAACTCAAACATGGATCCTAAAAACGGACAAAAATATAGTAAGAACTACACAAAGTGAAAAAGGAACTCCCCCCCCATAAAAGGATGAAATACTATACTAAGAATATCCATTATATAATAATAATTCTTCCATGAAAATGTATTTGTTTAGAGAATAAGGTTATGTGACATGTGAGGTTATCTAAATACCAAAAATCAACTTCGAAAATTCTCCAATAACATCGAACACACTCTGATCACTGTAGATAGATCAATTGGTTTATGAAACATCTCAATGAATAGATATAATTATTATAAAATATTAGAAATTAAAAAATAATATGATTCAATTGTGTCTACTAATACCAAAACAAGCATAGGAAAAACACAAATTTAAACTTAAATTTACTTTATCCTATCCACCTTATCTATTAATCATTGTTTTCTATCATCATTATATAAAAATCCTATTTTAATCCCAAAAAATTTCCATTTTAGAAAGTTATTGATTCATATTTGGATTGAGTAAAAATCATACAATGATATTGGAGGGATTAACTCTCATTAGGATAATATAGGTGTTTCTTAATTTATTATGCAATTTATTATATGTTTTTTTCTTGATGTGGCATACGAACATGTGTTTTCTGGAGAAGAATACTTATGAGATGACCAAGATGGTTCATGTTTCTTTGAAATTATATGTAAGGTATATTAAGATCAAAACAGATTTATTATATATATATATATATGTATGTATGTATGTTTGTGTGTGGGAGTTATATTTTTGGGTTACGCAAAAACAATGTTGCTTTCTCCGCCGTTGGATAGTTTTGTGAAGTATGCACTGAATGGGTATCTTAGAATGGGATAAAATATGATGGACCTTATATTCCCTCTTATGATGGTTTCAAATGGAATAGAGAGTATAAACAATAAAAGGTATGGTTTGGTTATATTTTATTCATAGGGTTTGATGTTGGTAATGGTGTGAGTCATGTTTTAATGACCATCAGTATTTTATGAGAAGTAAATTGTTATATTTTCATGTGATTCATTTAGGGTGGGATTCGTGAGGCCAGGTTTGACTAATGGTAGAGGAATATTCAGAGTAGAATAATGGGTTAACACCCAAGTAATAGTTCCCGAAGGGACTTATTATATAAATGGAATATAAATGAGACATAAGGTCTATGAAATCACAAAGTAAAAAATTTCCTATCAAAAAAATAATATACAGTAATACATCATGGGTGGTCCTATATGACATGATGAGATGAGATGTTGAGTGTTGGATTATTATTTTACTTTTTAACACAGTTTTAATATAGAGTTGGGAAGGTTTAATGATGAGTCATAGAGTGCCTGATTTTTATTTATCTTAAAGAGGATCATTTAGACTGATGAGTTATGCTTAGGATAGTATAGATTTTATTAGAGAGTGTTGGGATATGTGAAAAATGTGATTTTGTGGTATAATTCAAGGGTTAGGATTGATTTGATGGGAAATGTAATGTCATGTTACTATTTATTTTTTATTGTAAAAAAGGTAGTAATGTAGTATATGTTTATAATGACAACTCTTGAGGTCATATAGTATTTAGGTGGTAGGGGGTCAGATTTTATGTGTTGTCACCCATGTGATATGGATGTTACTATGACTAAGTGTTTGAACATATCTCATGGCACCTCATAGTATGGGTTTTAATTTGATGAGGGGGTAAATACATGATTCTTGGAACCTTGCATTGTCCATGTTACTATGATCAATGGTCTCAGATATGTTTCCTTTCACCCAATGGTGTGTGTGTTACTAGGAATAGGGTTGGGAATATGTGTCATGGAACCTTGATGTTTCAATGATACTATGAATATGATTTGTCACATATGTCATGTCACATTCTAGTGTGGATAGTTACTCTTAATATAGGGAATGTATTTCATTTAATCCTATTGTATTTATTGATAGAAATACTTGGGGAATAACTAGTACTTTTGTATCTTATGGTGTGGGTTATAACTAATGTTTTTTAAGGAACTAGCTGAATCATGTAAGGTTGAGCATCATGCTATCATATGAAGCACATAATTACTCTACATGGTTATTTATATAATGAATGTTATAATTTTTCATATGATATTGAACATTTACTCATATATATAAATATATATATATATATATATTGAGGCATATCCTAAAACAAATTCTATGGTGTCATGCTAAATTTCATACTCACACCCTAAACATGAGCCCCAATAGAAAAACATAATTCATGTTTTTGGATGTAAAGGCAAGGTATTGGAGATGGTTGTTTAAGATATATTTGTATTATATAGATTTGGAGATGGTTATGAGGTGAGTTTTGGGACCTTATAGTAGTTTTCATCGTCTATAACCAACTGGCCGCTCTAAACTATCTAGTAGTCTATAACTAACTAGCTAATCTAAACTAAATAATCTAGTGTCACACCCCATCTGACCTATCATCAAATATATGGGGTACCAACCCATCTAATTGGGGTTAATATGTAACTTTCACTCGACCATCTAAAGATTCACAAGGATCCCATAATCAATATAATAATAATTAATAACAACAATAACAACAATTGGTGAAATGTGGTATAGAAACAACAACAAATTGTGTTCTCTTGCAAAAAACACTATGCATGTTCCACTAGATAGGATCTCATCCAAAGATCCAATGGTCTCAAGATATAATCTTAGAAACACAACTCACATGAAAATTCATCTATTTCACAATAATTATAAAATAATAATAGATCTTATATTTTAAACATTTTTTATGCATTTAAATTGTTTTAATCATCAAAAATTATCATGTTTATCTTATATGATTCAATTTTGGATTTATGATGTGTTCTGACAAAAATGGTGAAAAGCATTTAATTTTAGATTTTGGACAGATTTTTATATCGGGGGTATTTGAGTCATTTCATGAGAAATATAAATCCAAATTGATTGAATTGTTTCTTTATATAATCCATATTTTATTTCCTTCAACTTTTTCTTCTGGACTAGGGGAATATTCAAGCATCTAAAGGTCTTAAAAAATCAATGAAGGGGGATGATTTATCAGGGCGGATACCGTGGACCCCGCTATAGTAATGGACGTTCATCTCAGCCTACAATAAATTAACTAAAGTGATGACACATTAAATATCACAAGGACACATAGGCATGCCTCTAAAATTAATTTGAGAGAGTTTTCGAGTCATTAAGAGTACCATTGTATGTTATACATTTAGAGGAAGCTTTTTAGAACATTCATCTAGAAAAATAAACCTCCAATTAAAAAATCATTACTCCTACAACCAGTGTCCAAATAATCTGAAATTTGGAGGGTGAAAGGAAAACCCGTTTATAGAAAACTATTATAAGGATTCAACATGTGAATCGGCCAATTAATGGGTCCACAGTGCGACAAAATGTGGAGTACATAAATATTCCTATTAAAAGAGAGGAGATCCTACCTCTCAAATCATTCCAATCCTTACCAACACCATATGGGACACCAAGTAGAGGAGGCCAATATACATTTAGGGTTTTTATTTATTTATTTTATATTTATTCTTAGTTTTATTTACTCAAGTAATTTATTAATATTTTTTTATATTAAAGTGTTCCCCATTTTTTTTCCACTCCTTTTCTCTCCCAACTCTAACTCTCATTCTATCTCTTTCATATTTCCATCATGATCTCTATTTACTTCACTATGAAAAGTGACTAACTTGAGGATGGTTCCCTGGGGAGGTTTCATGACGTTCTTTATTATTCCACTTCAATTGAAAATATTTTTGTTCTATTTGTGGTGGACACGAGAATATTATACGAGTGTGGCGGTCGTCCACCATGACACTATTTCCAAATCCATTGCTTCATCCATTTTTCCTACCTTCTCATAGGCAACCCCTTCATATGGTGTAGTTGGGGTTTCCATAAGGGATGCAATGTCATATAGTGGAGTCAGGTCCTTTAGGGGTAACATTCTCAGCAGAGGTGTTACCATACATGACTGCTGGAGGAGGTGTGGTTTGGTGTGACATATGCATGCTAAAATCACACACTCAATAAATCAATGGATATTAATTCATTAATGTGGTTTCACTAAATGAATTATCAAATTTAATTTAAATAACAAATAAATAATTAATGAAATTTTGTTATCAAACGTTTGACCAAGACCTTTCTTTCAAATCTGCATTTATTCTGCATCTTCATTTAGATTTGAATTCATCATTTCATTATTTTAATTTCCAGTTTCCAAAACCCTCAAAAACATTATTTTCAATAATTATTAATAAAAACCAAAAATAATTAGATTAGATGAATTATAAATTAGTGATTTAACCAACTACGAAGCTCCTCAAGTGAGACGGCCCTAGTCAACCATTGTATTGCACTAGGAAAACTAGAAATTTTCTTTTTCCATCCCTATGACAAGAATGCATCAAAACTAGTGCTGTTTCTAGGGAGCTAAGAATTTACAGAAATAACATTTTCAAAATTCACATTTTTGTAAATATTTTTTATTCATAAAAAATATCAAAAATATACTTTTTCTATGATGAAATCAAATTAATATTATCATGAATGGGAAGATTACTCGCAGGTGCTATATGAATAACCAGAAGTCGATTACAATTATTTAAATGACTGGGTGGATAAGATGAGCAATACTCTGGAAATTGAATATTGGTTACATTAACGTCCTCTGAATTCTATGTTGAGATTTTATAGTTGAGGACAAAAATGGTTTAAGTGTGGGGGATTTGATAGCACAAATATTTTCCAAATTTTTTATGAATTTAAATTGTTTTACTCATCAAAAATTACCATTTTTGGCTTATATGAATCAATTTTGGATTTATGATGTGTTTTGAGAAAAATGGTGTAAAGTGTCTAATTCTATATTTTGGACAGATTTTTACATCAGGGGTATCTTAGTCTTTTCATGGAAAATATAAATCCAAATTGAGTGAATTATTTTAGAATACTTATTTTATTTCCTCCAACTTTATCTTCTAGATTAGAAGAATATTAGAGCATCTAGAGACAATAAAAATCAATGAAGGTGAAGGATTTTCTGGGGGGACAACATGGAACCCACCACCGTAAGGGACGTCCATCTCGACCTACAAGACTCCAATTGAAGTGATTCCACTTGGGATAGTTGAAGGACACATAAGCACAGATTTAAAAATAATTTTAGAGAGTTTTGAATTCATTAAGAGAACCCTTGGATGTTATACATTTAGAGTAGTTTCTTGGAATCTTCATCCAAAAAAAGAAGCCTCAAACTAAAAAATCATAAATCCTACAATCTAAGGGAAAATGAGTTACAATTTAGAGGGTGAATGTAAAACCCATTTATTAACAACTTTCATGAAGGGTACATGTATGAATAGGCCAATTATTGGTTAAAAAATGTGACAACATGTGGATGAAAAAAATCTTACTACAAAAGGAGAGTAGCCCCTACATCTCAAATCATTACAATCCTTCCCAACACCATTTAGGGAACCAAGTATAGGAGGACAAGAGTTATTTAGAATTTTTATTTCGTTATTTTCTTTTTTTTAGTTTTATTTTCTCATGTAATACATTATTCTTTTTTTATATTAAAGTGTTACCCTTTCTTCTTCCAGTCCTTTTCTCTTCTAACTCTAATTCTCACTCTCTCTCTTCCATCTTTCCAACATGATCTCTATGAACTTGTTCATGGAAAGTGACAAACTCGACGATTGGTCCTAGGGGAGGTTTCATGGTGTTCTTTATTATTTCGCTTCAATTCAAAATATTTTTATTCTATTTGTGGTGGAGGTGGGAATATTGCATGGGTGTAGTGGTTGTCCACCATGACAGTATTTCCAAATCCATCTGTTCCATTGATTCAACCATTTTCTCTCCCCTATATTATTAAAATCCTGTAGAAGGTGGGCTTTTCAAAAGCTATGAAACTTCATACGGTGGTATCGGGTCCTTTAGGAGTAACATTCTCAATTAAGGTGTTACCCTACTTAAATGTTGGAGGAGGTGTGGTTTGGGGTTCCAGATACATGTTGAAATCACACATTAAATAAATCAATGGAGAGTAATTCATTAATGAGGTTTCACTAAATGAATTATCAAAATGATGTCAAATAACAAATAATTAATTAATGAACCCTTGTTATCAAACTGTATACCTAGATATTTCTTTCTAATCTTCATTTTGTCAGTATCTGCATTTAGATTTGAATTCAACATTTCATTATTTTAATTGCATGTTTCCAAAACCCTAAAATAATTTGTTTTCAATAATTATTTAAAAAAACAAAAATTGTATTAATTGAATTAGAAATTAGTGATTGAACCAACTACGATGCACCTCAAGTGAGACAACCCTGGTCATCCACTGTGCTGCACTAGGAAAACATAGAAATTTTCTTTTTCCATGTCCCACAATAGGCATGCGTCAAAATTGGCACCATTTCTGGGGAGGTAAACAGTTACTTCATTCACTTTTTTAAAATTTAAATTATGTAAATATTTTTTCATTCTTAAACAAAAATCTAAAAAATCCATTTTCCATGATGAATTCATATTCATATTTTTATTCATGGGAATATTACTCTAGAGTGAAATATGAAGAACCAAAAGTCGATTACATTGATATAAATGACTAGGTGGATAGGATGTGAAATAATCTGGATGACTTGGGAAATGGAACGATCATTTGACTATGTTCATACATTGATGGAGCAGCCCGACACTGAGCTGGAGAAAGAAGCTGAGATAGTAGTGGAATAAATTTCACCAGCCATCATTAAATAACCAGAGGAGGTAAATGTAGAGGTACTTGAAGACTCATTCATCTTTACTCAACCAATTCTACCCGAGATATATGAAAAAGAAGATTACTTCCCAACTGAGCTACATGTGGGATATCAATAGTAACTTGATGAATTCTGGAATGAATATGAGGAATTGATTTATCTCCCCAAGCCTTGCAATGAAGAATATCCAACACCACTAAATAAATACACCAACCAAGTGGTAGAATTTGTGGTCGACATGGCGGATCCTGACTACCTAACTCCATACATTGAATCACAACTCCAAGAGGCACTCTCCACTAAACAAAAGATTAAAGCCGAACCAAATCAAAGAGATGATACAATCTTGAACTCACACTCTTCTGATTTTATTTAAAGTAATTTGATTATAACTCCTAACTCTTTTGAATTTTTAGAATCGGCTGAATATTATTATGCAATGGAGAATAAAGATAAAAAATAATATGTGCCACTTGAGGCCCACCTAGACCTCCCTGAAGATATTGAACATCTATTAGATGAATTACATGAAGTTATACTAGTGGATCTTCCAGAAGAACTAGAGATACATACTAATTCACATATGAAGATACCACTGGAAGGAGAGGGATATGTTGCACAAGTAAGAATGATGGAGGAGCAGGCTCTATACTTCATCCTACCCCTACCATGTAAGTTGTACCATATTATGAAGGAGACATATCTGGTGTACTCTATCCATGGAGTCCTCATCTATAAGAACACATATGTGGATGTTGGGAAAATCCACATTTTGTGGTTCAAATCAAATAAGCTTCATCCACCTTCTGATTTTGGATAACAGCTGGTACTACCCTCTAGAGGCATTAAAAATTAAAGCCCAACTTGGGGGATTATACCAAGATTATTAATTACTTGATTTTTAGATTTCAATTTAATTTTTTAAGTAGTATTTTAGAATGTGGATCACCCCTCCTTTTCTTTTTGAGATTTAATGACATGATTCTTGTTCTTAAGTGAGTAATTATCTTTGGTAGGTTCATAAATGGGAAAAGGAATCCTCAATTAAAGGAAGTGGAGTAAAGCTTTATTTCAAAAGTGAGTTTATTTTTTTATTTAAACTTTTAAACTCCTTACATTTTTTGGTCTAAAACATGTTTTGAGATTAAATTATACTAATTTGGTTTCCCACACATCAATAATTGCTATACTTGACTTATCTAGGATACATGAGTTTCTTAGGAATATTGTAATTCCATGTTTTAGATTTCAATATTAATGAGATTAAATGAGTAAAATGGAATATATAATATTTAAAGTGATTCATGGATATTTAAATGATGACTCCTAATTTAAGGGAATTGGTTGATTTATGTAAATGAAATTCTCCTACCATTTTTCATACTTTGAATTTCTGAAATTCATGTGAATTGATTTTTTATTATTAGTCATGCCTTTAGTGATGGTACAACATCATATGTCTCATTCCCAAGAGAATGTATAGACCATGTACTTCCTATTTATTCTTGAGAATATTTCTTGAGTGATCTTGGGACATGTCACCTACCAGAATGTAACACCCCAAGATTTTATAGTGTGTTATTTCTTCAAAATAATTCAATAACTTTCACTACACGCAACACCAAGTTCAATCGCACCATGACTTACCAAACAAACTGTTCAAAAGAGGTTATGAATAGTGTTAACTAAATTTTAAACTTTATATAATCCTTATAATTTTAGAATCCATATTATGAGTTTCTTAGACATAATGTAAGAACAAATTCATTTTCATTATTGCACTTTTATCAACTTTTAATAGTGAACCCTTTTTAAATACAATATTTTAAACTTTTTGACTAAATGGGGACATCAAAAAAAAATTAAAATGAAACATCCCAAGCTTCCACGGTACGCTTTCCTTCGAATAATGCGATAGCGTGTGTTGTACGCAACCTCGAGTTCTAACACACACCACAACTAATTAAACTAGCCGTTGTGAATAGTAATACCTACTTTTTGAAATCATATATATTTTATATTTCAAAATCGACTTCATTTTTGGATTCGGAATATCGAAATTAGCCTAGGGTTAAATTTTGGTACTTTTCGGATAACTTTCATATTTTGATGAATAGTGAAAATTACTAAATTTTAATTAAAAACAACTTTTTTAATCAAAATAATTAATAGTGATAAATTATGAATTTTAGTAGTTTTAAAGTATATTTAGAATATAATTTTACCACTTAATATAATGTTGGTCATTGGACATAATTTTACAATTAAACCGAACATAAACAAGTGTCAATCTTTTGATAGTTATTACCTCTTAAAAACACGCTTTTTGTTTTGACAGCGGGAATTAATTTTAAATTTATTTCTGCCACTTCTGTGTTTTGAATTTAGGAAAATGGATTCCATATTTGGAATCAGGATGTTCAAATTGTGTAAATAGGTAACTTTTATTTTTAGACATTTTGAATAATTACTGCGGTAAATATTTTATTTACCATGGTTAAGGGTAAATCCGGTAAATAAGGGTTAAAAAATAATATTATAATAATACTAAATTACCCTAAAACGTGTCTTAACCATATTGGTTGATACATGGTCAACCATGGGAATCTTTGGGTCAATTTTGGGACCCCATGGATCCACTTGTAAGTGATAATGACACATTATATTAATAAAGTTAAAATAAAAATAAAAATGGCATAAGCTTACATCTTTTAGAAGAACAATTTTTACATAGGGTTATACATGTTGGATTTTCGATTATAAATATTCATTAGAAAGATAAAAAGATTTCCTACATAATGATAATTTATTTATAATTTTTAGACATTAAATAATTTATTTTATATATGACACAATGATGATGCAGTAATTACTATAATAGTGAAAAATTAAAATAATTGATATTATAAATACCCAAATAAATCTAATATGAAACTTTTAATGAATTAAACTAATTTTCTAGGATAATATGATATATTAGGATTGATTTAATTGACTTTGTTCGAAGTAATCAATCTGTTATGAGTTTCACAAAAATCAACTAATGAATAGTGTCAAAATTGACATAAAAGAGTTCTTAAAACAAATATTATATTATTAATTGATATTAAATTCCTAAAAATCTAAGGTTCGGCCAAGAGACTTATATTATGATAGGTTAATCATTAATGGACCACTTGGGGGTCGCTTGGATGTATATGGTAAGTTTATTAACCATATAATATAAAAATACAAAGAGACATTGTAAAAGTGAAACTAATTAACTTAGAGTTAATAATTAAAGATAATGTTAATATAAGTACCCAAACCTGTCTAAATTCTATTGGATGAGTTGTTTTCGACCCATCCCCACCTCAACCTTTGAATAGTCAACTTTGGAGCCATTAGAAACCGAATATGAATTTATTATAAATTAATATTTCTAGCTTTTCCAAAGGTGCCCCTCACCCCTCTTATAAAAGGGCACTCCTCCTTCTCATTACTTCACACCTCTCAAGCCACTTGGCTCGTCCAAACTCTGCCCAACTAAGCTCCCCACAACCCTCTCCTACTCCTTGAAGCTTCCCCTTAGGCAGAAAGCATTTCAAGAAGTCTTTTGGTTCCAACCAAAGTGAGATACCTAAATTAAAGGTAATGATTTCTCTTAAATTATTTTCATTTATTTTGCTTCTTCAACCCCCAAACTCTTTTTATTTCCTTTCTTTTGTAACAACACCAGTATCCTCAATATACTAGGATGTTGTTATAATAATGATTCAAACTACACATACACACAACTCCATCTAATGGATGATGAACATAATGTTTCTGTGGATGGAAAACTAACGCCTCACGAAACGATGATTGTTCAAATACATCTTACCGCCTCTCATGGTGGCCATTATGATGGCACTGTAATTAAATATGATATTAATGATATATATTTTATATATAAGCTTCTGTAATTCCATTTTATTTCATACCATTATTCGTTTCATGTTGTATATACATACGATAATTTCATTTGAGGAAGTGCGGACTACCGCCCCCTTAAAATGATATGACTCGTTCATACCACGCATGGAACGTATAAAGGATGGTGTTAATGAACTTAAGTAACATATATAAAATATTATATTATACTGGAATAGTAATATACCTATGTATCATTTGGATTCTATTCTTTTAAAATAAAAATTAAATGGAAGTAGCGTTCGTGCGTACGTACGGACTACCGTCTCCACGAACGCGATGAGATTCATTCTCCATAGTATCCATTCAAGTATAATTATCATTTGATGATTTAAAAATGATGTTTACGGACTTGATACCATTATGGATTTGAATAATATACAACTTATCCTTTACAAACATGTCTTACGTAACAAAACATACAAAAGCAAACAAGTAAGTTCACACCCGAAACAACGATAATACTAAGATATTATTATCAAATCAATATTAGAAGATCATATATGATATCATATTAATGTATATGATTCTTGTATAATTTAATAACAATTATTTCACCATTATACAGGAGGTTAACCTACCCCAACCAAGGAAAAGTACAAGGTAAGGGTTATTTCACAATCTCTACATTATCCGAGGTTGTTTATACGTAATAATCTACTGGGATATCTTTATCATCCACATCCATGTTTCTTAAAAATTTATTTCAAAACATTTTTACTATTTACAAGAATATGGGTTAAAGTCATTTATACCCTTGTTTTACTTTTTATAAGAGGTTTATAAAGGAATCTTTCCGTCGTTTTCAAAACAAGGTCCTTTTTAACCTTTTCGACAGAATTGAGGTAAGAATGTTTTTTTAACTTATACAGCGGGTGCGGTTATTTTACGCCGTTATAAAATCGTCAAAGCTTTCCTTACAAGCTTACAAAAATATTTTCAAGAAAATGTTTTATTTTATATGGCTCTTAAATGATTTCAAAAATAGAAAGAGATATTTCTCTAAAAAGTGTTTTGATTTCATCTATGTCAACATCCTTTAATGGATTTTACGCTTATTTGAAGTTGATTTATTATAATACAAAACTTCTATATTGTATTGAAGGTTTTGTGATATTTTTGACTGTGGATGTGCTATTTTATACCATTCATAGTTTATGGTAAAACTATTGACATTTCGTATGCTAGTTTTAATCCGAATGTTTATGTTATATTTCAAACTTTTCTTCAGATGAATGTGCTAAACAAGTATGTTCCGGGTTGGGGACCGGTAAAAGTAAGTCCTCCAGGTTGGGGACTGGTAAAAGTAAGCCCTCCAGGTTGGGGACTGGTTAAAGTAAGCCCTCCAGGTTAGGGACTGGTAAAAGTATGCCCTCCGGGTTGGTGTCTGGTTATTAGAGGCACTCCGGGTTGGTGTCCGGTTATTAGAGGCACTTCGGGTTGGGTTCCGGTTAGAAGTAACCCCTAGGTCTTGGGATGAGGCCTAGACAAAGAAATTAACGTTTAGAATTATGCATTCCATAATTATGAAAGTGGTTATTGATATTGCAAGTGATTATTCGATTAGTAGAATATCCATGTGAACAAGTAAATGGCATTATTTCATTTTACTTTTGCCATACTATGTTGAAGTTCAATTTTAAAAGGCTTTTGTTTTAGTAATTCATTGCCTTAAATGTTTATGCTTATTTTGAATGTTCCGCTATATTGTTATCCTTACTGGGCATTTGAGCTCACCCCTTTTCTATGTTTTATTTTCCCAGGTAGTGAAGAAGTAAATTATGAATGACTTGCAGGGATATTATGAGGGGTTAATAGTGTGGATATCAAGACTTTGTTGTTGTAGTAGTTTTTCACTTTGAAATGTAATGTAAAACTTTATGATTATATCTAGTGTTTCCAAGGCTACTAAACCAGTCGGTCCTTCGGGATTTGATCTTTCTTGTGATCATGCCAATGTTACGAAGTAATGCACCGACTCTGGGCAGCTGGGGTCGGGGCGTTACACAGAACATTCATTTGAACTTGTCACATCTATGACTGTACAAAATCACATTTTAAATGATTGAGGCATATTTAGAAAACTGCTTATCCATAAAGACCACCATTACATCAAACCTTATTTTATCCCATAGATACCATGATGGACCTTTATAGGTATGATACATATTTCAAGCCATTTTTATCCATTCCTAACCTACTATTGGTATTTGCATGATATTTTAAAGATAAAGTGTGGGGGTGAATGGATTCATGGTGGAAGAGATGATTTACATTGTAAGGAAAAATTATGGGATTCTATTAAGGTAATTTTAAATTCTTTTGGAATTATTCATTGTACTTTATTATTTCCCCCTCTTGAATTTAAAAAAATTACAAAACCAACCAAAATATGAGAAAAATGGGTTATGATTTGAGAGAACTAAAAATCACAATTTTCCGGACTGATGAACATCTAATCTTATGTGTTTAGGTCATGGATGTGAGGTTTGATCTAATAATAACCTTTGAAAAAAATAACTCAAATTAAAAAAATTAAAAAAAAAATAAATATGGTGCATTAATCATTCATTATGCTTTACTTTGAGCATGAATATACATTGAATTTTGGGGGAAGTGGGTGTTGGTACATTGAAGGGAATAATTTCTTTACAGTTTTGAAAATCATGAATTTTACTTAAGAGAAAACCTCATCATTGAACCTTAATTTTTGAAACATCAAATCCTACCAACCGTAAGCCTCATAGTCATTTGAACCTTAATTGAAATTTCCTCATGATTTTATGTGCCTTTTGTCTTTACAAAGTGGAAAAAGTATTTCTTTTACAAGTTTATTGATAAGGTGAATGTTCTCATGATATGATAATAACTCTACTTAAATTTTATCATGATATTTGAGAAGAAAAAAAATCAAAGATGAGGTAAATCATGATGTGGCATGTTTAATAATAATGAATTTAGAAGATTGAATGAAAGAAAAAAGAACTTCTATTTTTTAAAAGTGGAAAAGAAAAATACATGAATTAATTTTTTTCTTTGAATAATGGGAAATTAAATTGATATTATATGTGTATTTTTAAATTTTTTGTTTTACAGTGAAAATTGTTAAATTTTATTATTTTGGAAATTTGGTATTGGTAACATTGACGTCCTCTGAATTCCATGTTGAGATTTTATGCTTGAGCATAAGCACGTTTTAAGTGTGGGGGAATTGATGGAGCTATTATTTTCCACATTTTTTGTATGCATTTAAGTTTTTTTTAGTCATAAAAATTATCAATTTTAGCTTATATGAATCAAATTTGGATTTATGATGTGTTTTGAACAAAATGGGGAAAATCGCCTAATTCTAGATTTTGAACAGATTTTTACATCAGGGGTATTTTAGTCATTTCTTGAAAAATATAAATCCAAATTGAGTGAATTTTCTTTATAATCCTTATTTTATTTCCTCCAAATTTGTCTTATTGACCAGAAAAATATTCGATCATATAGGGGCCTTAAAAATAAATGAAATTGAGAGATTTTCTGGGATGACAGTATGGACCCCGCCATCGTAATAGACATCCATCTCAGTCTAAAAGACTCTAATTGAAGTGATTACACATGGGATAGCATAAGGACACATAGGGTCGCCTATAAAATTAATTTTAGAGAGTTTTGGAGTCCTTAATTGTACCATTTGATGTTATACATTTTGAGGAATATTTTTAGAAACTCTATCCATAAAAAAACCTCCAATTAAAAAATCATTACCTCTAAAACAGGTGGCCAAATCAGCTGAAATTTGGGGGATGAATGGAAAAAAATATTAAAAACTTTCATGAAGGTGAAATTCATTAATCAGCCAATTAATGGGTCAAAAATGTGACAACTTATGGAGGAAAGAAAATCTTACCATAAAGGGAGAGGATCCCCTACCTCTCAAATCATTCCAATCCTTCTCAACACTATCTAGGGAACCAAGGATAGGAGTCTTAGATCCATTTAGGATTTTTCTTTCTTTATTTTATTTTTATTTTTATTTTTATTTTCTTATGTAATGCATTAATATTTTTATATTAAAATTCTCTCTGTTCTTCTTCAACTCCTTTTCTCTTCCAACTCTAATTCTCATTCTCTCTCTTCCATATTTCCATCATGATATCTATGAACTTCATCATAGAAAGTGACTAACTCAAGGATTGGTGTCGGGGGAGGTATAAAAATGTTATTTATGATTTCTCTTCAATTCAAAATGTTTTTATTCAATTTTTGGTGGAGGAAGGAATATTTCACGGGTGTGGCGGTCGTCCACCATAGCACTATTTCCAAATCTATTCCTTTCTATTACTTCATCCATTTTCCCTCTCTTATCATAGTCAAACACTTCATACAGTGGATTTTGGGTTTCCATAAGGGATTTAATGGCATACGGTGGAGCTGGGTCCTTTATGAGTAACATTCTCGGTTTAGGTGTTACCCTACTTGAATACTAAAGGAGGTGTGGTTTGGTGTGCTAGAAGCATGCTAAAATCACAGACTCGATAAATCAATGGATATTAATTAATTAATGAGATTTAAATAAATGTATTATAAAATGGAATTTAAATAAATAATAAATAATAAATAAACCTGTGTTATCAAACCTTTGACCAAGACATTTTTTTTCTTATCTGCATTTTGTTTGCATCTGCATTTAGATTTAAATTCATCATTTCATAATTTTAATTGCATGTTTCCAAAACCCTCAAAAACATTTTTTTCAATAATTATTAAAAAACCAAAAATAATTAGATTAAATGAATTATAAATTAGTGATTAAACCAACTACAATTCTCTTCATGTGAGATGACCCTGGTCAGCCACTGTTCTACACTAAGAAAACATAGAATTTTTTTTTACCATGCCCCGTGATAGGCATGCATCAAATACTAACTAGGCCCCACATCATTTGAGTTTCATACCACTTTCTAAAATGCATCATGATACCAATCGGGTCTTCACCATTCAAATCCAAATCAACTTTCAAAACATTCACAAAACTTAGTTGAAAACATATGACAAACTAAATGGTGTGAAATGGGCCTACACTTCATATCATCTCCAAACCATTTTACAAGAAATACTTAAAGCGGAAAAAAAGACCTTATCTATTTTAATAAAACACCATTTATAAAACCAATGAAATATTGGGATAACTTTACTTTCTTAGATACAGATCAAAATCATATATGAACATAAAAGACAGACGTTGCACGTTTAGAAAAATTTTGTGAAACAAATGAATCTACCATTTATAAGGGACACAATTAATTTACACAGCATATAGTTTTTATATAAAAATGAAAACAAATTTTTAAAACAAGAAAGAAATTTATGGAATTCAAATTAAGTTATTAGGTATAGAAAACCTACCTCAAAAGGAGAGAACCAAGTTGAAAAATTCGTCACTCGATGCCTTTCACGAAGATCGCTCCACAATAGCACACACTTACACACCTATATATATATATATATATATATATCCCTTAACCCAATTCAAATATTCCCTCCAGCATGAGGGGATATGTACAAGTTAGATATATATATATAGACAAAGATATATGTACCTATGTATGTTTTTTAATACCTTTGAGGAGCCCCCAAATGATCTAACCAAGCCTAAAGGGAACTATAATTCACCAAATGGAATTAAATGAAATTGAAAAAATACAGAGGGGTGGAAGAAACCAATGTCAAACGATGGAGGATGAACCAAAATGGGATGAAGCTCTCCACCTTCGATGGTGGATACTAAAAAACAGACAAAGATTTCCCAGGAGACCCACCAAATGTACTAAAATGGAATAAAGAACCAAAATTCAGTCAACCTATAACCTTGTGTTTGGATGATAAAAGAGGGGTGATGGGAAGATAGAAAATTTCTATAAAAACACAAGAAGAATAAAGAAAAGTGCATACCTTGTCAAATCGAGTGAAAAAACCAATTGAAATTGGGTAAAATCGCAGAGACGGAAGGCTCATCAGAAGGGGATAGCACGCGCATTTGAGAGGTCTGGGGGGTACATCACATGACTGGAGGAAGGGGGTAGTCGCTCAAGTGAAGGAATATGGAGAAGATAGAATTAGGTTTTTATTTTATTTTATTTTTTGATTTTAATTTAATTAATTTAATTTAAAAAAATACTCAACAATGTGCAGTTTGGATCACATAGTTTGGAAAACTGTGTGCCAATCATGAACCCTCTATTGGGATCCTAGAGCACCCTGCATGGGTTGGATACATGGTTGGTAAAACCATGCACCAACAGTGTTTTTGGCACTTTCAAAAACTAAAAAATCTATCATACGGTTGTCATATAGTTTCGAAAATTGTGTGCCTTAATCGTGTGGCACACATTACATGCCCAAAAACTCACATTTCAAGGGGAAAGCACCTATAAGGGAAGTAAATTCAATTTGAGATGATAATTTAATAAAATAATTGGAAATTTTCATGTTGGGGTGTGAAAAGTTTCCTTACCATGACACTTTCTATCCCTAGAAAGACCTGAGAGATTCGGTTGATCAAAACCAAAGTAATGATGAATTACAAAATAAGGAAAAATCTGAATACATGAAGATAGAAGAACCAACACTCACTACTATTCAAAACAAAAAACTACAAAACTATCCTCAAAAGAATCCAAACATTCAAAGAAGTTACCTCACAAGTCCCAAGAGCTCGAACAAACAATAATGAGATTATAAGGAAGATAATCACACTAATCTAAAAATAACCAAAAAAAGGAACACCGCTTACCCTAACATACAAACCACCAAATAAACTCATCATGATCTATTTTGGATCTCCATAAGCATATGTTACATGACCTACTATCCAAGTCAACCAACTACTATAATTAGGGTCGGATAGAGTAAAAATAAGAAATTACCCCATCAAGAACACCTAGAAGTTGGGTTCACCACAAGATCATCCCATGGTGTTCTCCCTACCATATTAGGACTCTATTCAAAAATTGATTTCTCAAGCTTGAATAACTCTTGAATCTTAACAGAATCCATAAATAACCAAATTAAATTAAGAATCGAACAAAAAAAACTAGCATTCTTCATCAACAACATTTCGAACATTACAAAGAAAATTCCCATTAAAATTGAGTTCCCAAAATACCTACAACATCATTCTTCATACAAAAAATAATAAATCACCACAGAATACATTAATTGAAACAAAAAGGTCATTTACAATAAACGAAACTTTTGATTGAGTTTGTGTTAGTGCTATGTTCACCCAACCGAGCCGAAAGGTTCTCCAAGGGAGTGGGTCTAGCTTCATGTCAATTCTCGATGTCACCCTAAAAAATCAGTGTAAATGACCTAAATGAACATAGGTATGATAGATATTAGGTTCCCTAAGACATTAATCCTTTATATTCTTGGGATTCCTATACTGAAAACATATCCAAAGCTTACGCTTGGATGAATCTGGGGAGATGGAATATAATGGACTTTTTGTACCTCTTCTAAACTGACCAGATTCATCTACATCAGATTTGACCCAAATAGCCTACCTCACTACTTATTTATAATATTTAGGGAAAGAAGAAAATTCCTAAATAAATTCTGATCAAATAACCATTTTAAAGAATCAATCTTTCAAAAATTCATCCCTTTCAAGGTTTGGTAGATGCGAAACTAGCTTGGAAAAGCTCTTAGAATACTCCATTGTTGCTGAATCGCCCTAATTGAGACAGTAAAATGTTGAACCCATCAGTATCCCCACCACATTGAGGAAGTACTTCGAGATGAACAATTCTTTAAAGAATTCCCATGAGTAATTTTTATGTGGTTCGTCTTGAGTAATTGATTTCCACCACTCCCAATTTAGGCCTTCCAACATAAAGGTGGAAGTCTCAAGCTAGAGAGGTTTATAAAATTCGAGCTGAACATATATCTCCTAAAAATTTCACCTCCATTTCTAAGCTTTCCCTGGTTTTGGCTACCCAAATAAATGAGGAGGGTTTAACTCTTGGAACCTCTAGATGAACTCTTGATATTGAGAGCCACTAATCTCTAAATCCGAAACGGATAAACCAGTTATCTAAACTACAACTTGATCAACCGAAAGAAACACGATGAAAGAACCACCCATAGATTCTTTTCCAAAATCCCTTAGAACATAGTGGAGACATAACATGAAAATATGGATCACGAAAGCAAAACGAAATATATCATAAATCAAAATTCCAAATCTCATTTCCAAATAAACAACCCAAAACCAAAACATCATTTCAATTGCACCCCAATACATCAAATACAAATCTCAAAAATTCTCCAAAAACAAAAAGGCAGTATCATACACTCCCATTATTTAAAACATTGATATTCTCTCCATTCATGAAGAATATTTTTAGAAAACTTAACAATCCCTATGAACCAAATACCCTCCATTGGTAATCCATGAAGCCTCACATATATAAATTCCCATCACAACTCAAGAACTCATCCATACATAATAATAACCATACACATAATATATACATATATCCATATACATATATATTATCACTCATAAGAATACCAAGGGATGAATAAAAAAATATCACTTTCCAAACCACTTTAAAAATATCCCAAGAAATTTTAAAACCACATATTATCGTCAAATAAAAACATTCTCAAATTCCAAATTCATTTTTTTCAATTTCACATCATAAAAAGTCATATAAAAAACCCCAAAACATTTTCCAAAATGACTCCCATTTTCAAAACAACCCATTTCACTCTACAAAATATTCCATGTTTTGGTTTTGGAAGTCTCATTTTCTGATAAACCAATCAACATTTTTTCAAACCAAAGGTCATTTTAAAATCTAAATAAAAACACCCAAACTATCCCATTCTAACCTTATGTATAAATGAAAGTAACCTACCACTCAACGGGTCAAAAATCCTAAAATCTTAAAAGGACCCAAAACAACTCACTAGTGGAAACTAGTATCAATGGATGACTTCATTATATGGTTGGGGGCCATATGCCAATGAAAACAAGATCACAAAAAGTCTTCCAGGACCATGCCCCAGCTCTACATTACATACTAGGCCCTATGAGCTCACTGAGACAATTGGACAGACTCTCGTTTCATTTCCCCAAATACCAAGAAACCCATAATAAGAAAATAAACCATGAAATACTAAACTTAACATGGAAACACAAGGTACGGTCCAAAAATTATTGTCCAAACACTCAACCATACTTACACCCTAAGCTCCAAAAGTCCTACTCGCTCTACCTTAACAGTATAAATAACAAAGGGTGCTCTAAAAGCTATGCCCTCTAAAGAAATTATCCTTTGATACCATTTTTTCATGAACCAAACTAATTCATCCTTCAACTGATCACTAGAGTCATCCTGTAATAATACTTGAATGGAGTTACTGATCCCCACGGGCTTTCAACTACTTATGAGCATCAAAATGGAGAAATTAGGAATTATTTGGACCATAAAATAATGAAAAAAAATAAATATTAATTAAAATAGATCAAATTTGAAATGGAAAAATAAATAAAACAAAATGGTTAGACATACCTCTAAGTGACCTCGTGGGTCACCACCAATCACACAACCACACTCACTTCGAGAGAAATCCAAAACTAGAAGAACCTCAAATTAAAAAGAAAGAGTATGCATGATCACCGTGATGCTCAGTTGGGATTCCAAAGATAAAAAACGCCCAATACACCACCTTTAAGTGAAATACATACACTCTAGTTTGAAAATAGGATGCATATAAATATATATATGTTTTTTCATTGTTTTATCAAAACAATTAACCAAACTCTATTTTTAAGGAAAACACATTTTCATTACATTTTCCAAAATTATTTCCAAAGTAGGTAATTCATTGAAATAAATTCCTCTAAAAGAGAACTATTGATATAATAAGTTTTTTAATATGAGAAAAAAGGGGGTGTATTAGGATAAAGGAATAAAAAATACAAAAAAAAGTAATAGGAACATACAAATATGTATTCATGGGAATTTCATAAAAATCAATAGAAGAAATCCCTGGACTCACTTGGTTTAAAATCTCCTATCGATGTATAGTGAAACACTATAGTCTATAACCAACTGGCTTCTCTAAACTATCCAATCCAGTGGAACGCCGCACCTGGCCTCTCTACTAATACCGGGGGTACTGTTTTTTCTAATCGAGGTCAATAAGTAATCATCACTTGACCCTATAAAGATGCCCAAGAATCCCATGATAATATTAATAATAATAATAATTGGAAAAATATGGTATTGAAATCACAAAAAAATGTTCTCATGTAAGAACCACTCTGCCCAATCTACTAGAGAGTGTCTCACCCAAAGTTCTAGTGGGGTCAAGATATAAGCCAATAATCACAACTCACATAAAAAGTCCTTTCTTTCAAACTCATTATAAAACACCAATTGGTCCTCACATCATTTGAGTTTCAAACAACATTCTAAAATGCCTCAAAATACCAATTGGCCATTTACCATTCAAATCCATGTCAATTATCAAACTATTCACAAAACCAATTTGAAAACATATAACATGGTTAAAGGTGCCCAACAGGCCTACACATCATATCAAATCAAACCCGTTTTCAAAGAAATACATAAAGGATCTAAATAGGCCTTAACTTTTTAAAGAATCACCCTTTATAAAAAAAATATTGATATTGTTTTACTTTTTTCAGTAAAATATTGAAAGCATAAATTAACATGAAAGACTCGCGATGAAATTTGAAAAAAAATATTATGTGAAACAAATGAATCTACAATTTCTAAGGTCCATAACTAATTTTCAAAGAATATAGTTTATATATAACAATGAAAACTTATTTTTAACATAATAAATTAATTTATGTAATTAAAATTAAGTGGTTATGTATAGGTAAACTACCTAAAAATTAGAGAACCAAGTCGAACAATTCATCACTTGACGCCTTTTATGAAGATCTCTCAAAAATTGTGCACACAAACTCTTATTTATATATATCTGTTAATCTTATGCACAAAATCCCATCTCTATGAAGAGATATGTACAAGGAGTATTTATATATAGAGATATATATATATCTATTTATGTGTGTAAAAACCATTGAGGAACCAAGAAATGATCTAAGAAACCCAGAGGAAACCCAAAATCACCAAAGACAATAAAAAATTGAAAAAATAAAAAAGGGTTGGACGAAACCAACCTCAAATGATGGTGGATGAACTGAAATGGGGTAAATCACTTCACCTTTGGTGGAAGATGTCAAAACAAGGAGGGAGATGTCCCATAAAACCCACTATATGCTCTAAAAATGAAATAAACAACCAAAATCCTATCTACCCAAAAAACTAGGGTCAGGAAAAGAAAAGAGGGGAAATAGGGAGAGGTAAAATCACAAGAAAAAACTCAATAAGTAGGAAGTAGAGTACATAACTTTAAGATTCAAGTAAAAACCCTAGAGAAATTGGGTTAAATCGCAGATAGGGGAGGCTCACTGGAACAGGGGAGCACATGTAGCTGGGAGGTCAGGGGGGTTTCATTGCATGACTGCAGGAAGGGGGTGTCACTCAAGTGAAAGGGGGTATAGGATAAAATTAAGTTTCCATTTTTTTAAATTAATTTAGTGTTAAAAAAATTATTGGGTCATGGTTTGGGTTGTAAAATTTGGAAAATTATATGCCAATTGTGTTCCCTCAACTGGGATCTTGAAGTACTCTACATGGGCTGGCCACATGGTTTGGAAAATCATGCACCAATCATGTGGTTATATCTATCAAAAATTGTAGATGTTATCACACAATTACTGAATGGTTTGGAAAACTATGCGCTTTAACCATGCAACATGCTTTCAATGCCCAAAAACTCTCATTTGTGAGGGGGAAACACCTTTAAAGGAATAAAATTAAATTATAGCTCAAAAATAAATAAAATAATATAAAAATGTCGAGTTGGTGTCCGACATGCACCCGAAGGTATGAAGGTGACGAATATTTTTATCATTCTTAAGGGATATGCACAATTCTAGTGGGATGTTATTGTTTAATTCAAAAGGGTTGAAGTCCCATAATAAAAGTCACACTAGGGTTTATTTCTCAAGTATTTGAAGACATTGATAATAGAAGGAGTTCTATAATTTTTGGAGTTAATGCTAGGCGGAGTTTATATTCTTCATTATAAAACTATATTCATGGATTTTCTTTGTTTTTCTCTATTTATAGGTGATGATGTGTCCTATAAAAATAGATTTTTTAATGTTTCTTAAAACCAAATCTATTCTCACTAGTGAGACACTTTGTTTCCCACTATTATTAAAGTGGTGAAAATATTTACATTGGTTGAGTATAATTTAGTGTAGTAAAATAAATCTTAAATATATTCTAGTGGATTTAGTTGTAGAAAGAAGAATTGTGTGAATAATTTTCATAGAGGTGGAGAGAAATTAAAGATTCCTGGTTTCTTGACTTTATTCTAGTGGAAATTCATTATTGGAGTGTTATCGTTGTGGCTGGAAATTCTATACTTAAACTTTGTATCCTATTAATCAAAATTAATTTCATTATTTAAACAAGGTGGGATACATCATAATTAATTTTAAAGTTATTTAAAAGTGTAGAGGCCCGGATTCTGCTTCTACTCAAGCATTTCAAACACAAGATAGTTCACCTTAATAGAGTGATAGTCAAATTTAATTTGGGAGACATGGTCATGGAGGTAGTATAGATTCTTGAATATAGAATGATCAAGTATATTTGTCTTATTGGATTCAAGAGACTCAAGGTTACTATCATAGGATACATACTATTAAATTTCATTCCAATGGTTATGAACAACTTAATATTGATGAGGGATCATCGAATACCATAGGAAAAATACTATTTACTTGTATTTTGTATAGTACATTATTTTAATTCAACAAATCTTATTCATTTATCTCTTATTTACATGTATGTAATTGTGTTTTATATCAACTTAATCCTTTCATACATAAATATATATCTTTTCAAAATAATATTCAATACATTTCAGAAATACATGCCTAAGGACCATAAATGTTTACAAGATATTCAAAATATCCCATAAAGATATTCCCTTTTAGTACTATATATAGACATACCCAACATAAGAACTTTCTTCATAACCTAAAAAATGAAAAATAAGAAAGGGAGAGATTATATGCTCAGTAAGGGTAAATGTGTGAGATATCAATGGATGAACATTTGAAAGTACAAGATAAGTACAAGGGTGTAATATTATGACTATAACTTACAAATTTCAAACCTAATCTGCCAAAAAACATAAACATGACTCATTGAATAAATATTCATTATTTAAAAAGACCTGAATCATAAGAGTGATAAATTTCTATCAATTATAAACCTCAATTTCATGTCATAAAAGTGTGGAACCATTGTATATATATAATCCATTTCATATTTCAAGGTTAACCACCTAAACCATCAAATCATAATGGATCAAGACACAACATCTCTTTCCCATAATAGATTAGGCACAAGTACTCGTTTGCTATAATGAATCAATCATATTGACTTGTTTATTGTAATGGATCAATCACATCGACTTGTTTCTCACAGTGATCTCATGAGATATAAAACTTTACTCAATTTTTTGGAAAGATATATAATTCTATTCACACCCATCATATAATTAAAACCATACATATGTGTACCATAAGAAGATAATAACATTCATCATATACTAAAAAAGAAGGCCCTTAACAATGCTTAAATTGGCCATTGTCAATGAAAAAAAAGTGTTTACTATAGGAGGGTGATTAAAATTCCTAGACTTTTATCAGCACTTTTAGTAGCACTGATAAACAACCCCATTTATTAGCACATTAATTTAGTATTGATAAAGAGTGTGCTTTAGCAATGTTAAAAAGATCATTATTAAATGTACCCTTCATCATCCCTATTATTAGTGCTAATAAAGGAGTCATTTAGAAATTATTTCAATAGTATTGATAAAAGATACATCCATCATAAAATTTAGTATCACTAATAAAGGGGAATAGTACATTGTGCTATAAAATTTATAGTACACTACAATAGCTAAAACAGCTGCAATAAGAAAGTAAAAATACAGATTTTAAATTGAATAAAATTTTCAACACAAATGCATTAAAAAACCTTATATTATATACATTTCAAACATTGGTTTGTACAATAACATGAGTAAGTAACAAATATCATAGACATTAAAAAACATCAATTTTCATTTTCTTTTGGCCCCTGACCCCCACTCATGCCACTGCAAACAAAGCTCTCCGAGTCGGGAAAAAATCACCTCTCTAAGAAAATAATTTTTATATTAGTAATACTATAAAGAAATAAATTAAATAGAAAATTCCAATATTAAACTAAACACTGAGTCATAGTAGGAACAATGTGTATTAGATTGATTATTATTGATTACAGTATGTTACCCCATTTATTTTTCATCTTCAAGCATTATCTCTATGAGAATTTAATAAATGAGTATAATATAAAAATGATAAGGAAATTAATTAAGTAAATAAAGATAAAATGATGAGAATGTAATTTGACCTTGTTTTCTCAGTTTTGGTGATGTGATGCGCATTTTAAACTCAAATGAAACTTATATATTGAAATAATACATTTTGAGTCATATCTACCACATCAAGTTTTTGATTGACATGTGGTCCATTTCTATATGTCATAAAGAGCTTATGAATCGTTTTCTTAAATTATCAAAACAATCTGAATCTGTTTTCTTGATTATGAGTATGTTACTTGTGTTTTTCAAAAAATGTCATCTTAAAATAAAAACATGTACTTTAATTCATACTGGTCACATTGTATAACAGTTTGAAATAATATTATTTCCTACACATTACAAATGACTTATTAATCATTATCTTAAATTATAAAGATAATGCGAGTACATTTTCTCAGTTTTTTGTGACTAAAAATTTTTGAACTAAAATATCAATTATAAACTAATAATATAGTTTTTGAGTCATGCCAAGAACATTTTGTATCATATTGAGGTGATGATGGTTTTTACATGTTAGAAATGACTTATGGATCATTTTCATTAATTATACAAACAATATGAATGCATTTTCTTATATTTGTGTATCTCCCTTGTATTTTTAACTAAAATTAATATTAATTTTAAATAAAAAGACATAATTTTATTGATATTAGGAACACCACGTGTCTAATTGAGGTGATGATGATTTATGTACATAAAAAATTACTAATAGATCATTTTACTAAAGTATGAAAACAATCCAAATGCATTTTCTCGGCTTTGAGTATGTCACTTCAATTTTGTTACTAAAATTAATGTCAATTTTAAATAAAAAGATAAACATGGAGTCATTATGGTCATAATGTGGGTCAAATTGTTGTTTTTATTATTCCTACAAATAAAAAATTACTTAAGGATCATTTATCTAAAGTATCAAAACAATATTAATGAGTTTTATCAGTTGTGAGTATGTCTTGTCATTTTAACTAAAATTAATGTCAATTTTCAATAAAAAGAAACACTTAGAGTCATACCAGTCACATCAGGTGTCATATTGAGCTATTTCTGATTCCAAAACATCTAAAATTACTTATGGATATTTTTTCTAATGTTTAAATACAATACGAATGAGTTTTCTTGGTTTTGAGTGAGTCACTTTTATTTTTTACTAAAATGTCATTTTAAACAGGAAACATGTTCCTTTAGTCAAACCAATAACATAATGTGTAAGGTTGACATGAGATTGATTCCAATACAAATAAATGGTTAATGAATCATTTTACAAAATTATTGAGTCAATCTGAGTGTGTTTGATCAGTTTTCAGTGATTGGAACACTTTTTGAACTAAAATGTCAATTTTAAACCAATAATGGTCACTTTGACTTATATTGGGAACACTCTATATCATAATGAGATGAGGTTAATCCTTACACATAAAAATTAATTATAGATCATTTTACTAAATTATAAAAACAATTTTAATGTTTTTTCTTGATTTGGAGTGTGTCGCCTAGATTATTTACAAAAATTAATGTCAATTTTAAATAAAAAGACACACTTGGACTCATAACGGGCACACCAAGGATTTTATTATGGTGAGGATTATTCTTACATATCAAAAATGACTCACGGGTCATTTTTATAAAGTATAAATACAATAAAAACTCATTTTCTTTATTTTTAATATGTCCCTTTAATTTTTTACTAAAATTAATGTCAATTTAAAATAAAAATAAAAACTTGGAATTATACTAGGAAAAATGTGTGTTAAATTGATTTATGGATGACTCTTACATGTTAAAAATGACATATAGATCATTTTACTAAATTATAAATTTGATCAAAAAGTTTTTTCTTAGTTTTTAGTATGTAACTTCTCTTTTTTATGAAAATTGACATCAATTTTAAATAAAAAGTATCACATTGAGTCATAGTGATCACACCATGCGTCAGATGAGGGGAGGATTATTACTACACATCAAAAATGATTAATTTTCCTAAAGAATAAAAACAATCTAAGAGAATTTTATTTCTGTTGAGTATGTCACATATATTTTTTTCTAAAATTAATGTCACTTTTCAATAAAAAAACCACTCTTTGAGTCATACCGGTCACACCATGCATCATATTGAGTTTAATTTTATTACTAAACATCTCAAATAAATTTTGGATCATTTTAATAAATTATCAAATTAATAAAAATTCATTTTTTTCGTATGACACTTATATTTTTTTACTAAAATGTCATTTTAAATTTAAAACATGTACTTTGAGCCATACTGGTCACATCATTTATTTGTTTAATGTAAGAATTTTCCCTATATATAAAAAATAAATTATTAATATTTTCATAAATTATTGAGAAAATAGAAGAATGATTTCTTAGTTTTTAGTCTGTGACAAACTTTTTCAACTAAAATGTCGATTTTAAACTGATAACAGACACTTTTAATTATATCGACCACACCGTTCATTGAATTTATTGTGGCTTATTCCTATATGTAAAATATTATATAAGGATTTCTATACTAAATTATCAGAATAATATAAATGTGTTCTCTCATTTTTGAGTATGTTAGTTTTCTTTTTTACTAAAATTAATATAAATTTTAAATTAAAAGACATTGTAGGAGTCTTTTTGGGCACACCATGTATCTGATTAAAGTTTTGGATAATTTTTAAATTTAAAAAATGAATTTTAGATCATTTTTATAAAGATACCAAACAATCCAAATGTGTTTTCTCACTTTTGAGTATTTACCTTTTATTTTTTACTAATATTATTGTCAATTTTAAATAAAAATGCACACTTTGAGTAATATTGGGAACACTATGAGTTAGATTGGGGTTTTTGTGATTCATAAATGTATAAAATAACCTATTCATATTTTTAATAAATTATCCAAAACAATATGAATGTGTTTTATAGGTTTTTATTATGTCACTTTCCATTTTTACTAAAATTCATGTTAATTTCAAAAAAAAATACACACTAGAAGTCATACTGGTCACACTGTGTACATGAACCTTAGCCCAGTTGGTGAGGACTCAGAAAGTGAATCCATGAGACCTGAGATCAAATCTAGGTAGAGACATATTTCTGGTACTGTAGTAGTACTGTAGTAGGGGACTGCAGCAATACTACTACTGGCACTATAGCAGGTACTGTTCAGTACTATAGTATCTAGAACTATTCATCCATCTAGGCCTCTAGGTCATCGGTTAAGTCCTCAATTATTTTTTGGATTTTGAGCCACCCAAGGCCTTCAGGCCAGTTGTCTCTCAAGGCCTTTGGGACACCTCAAGGCCTTTGGTCCACCCCAAAGCCTTTGGGCCACATAAATATACAGATGTACCGGTCAAAATATAAGGGACAAGGATCCAGATGAGGATATAGAGTAGGTGAATTAACCAGAGCAGAGTTAATAAAAATTTTAAGAACATGAGAGTATGCAATTACCATTGGTACCAGGCATATGATGCTCTTCATTGGACAACTATCCGATCAGCCATGAAAAGTTGAAGTTTTGATATCTTGAAATGTTCTAGGGAGAGGCATTTCCAAGATGTCTTGTATCGGTAATTCCCTCTAAGACCTATGGTTCATGTAATTATTTCTAAGACTTCAGGACTTATAAGGCTTCCACCTCACCCCTTTAAAGGTGTATTATCAAAAAATAATAATAAATGAAGGCCTTCAGGCCATTTAGTCATACTAGTCACATTGTGCTTCATATTGAGGTGTCGATGATTCCTATACATTAAAAATGACTTATGGGTCATTTTAATAAAGTATTAAAATATACCAAATGTGTTTTAGAGGTTTTCAGTATGTCACTTTTCTTTTTTACTAAAATTTCATTTTAAACAAGAAACACACTCTTTGAGTCATACCGATCACATAATATTTTGGTTTGAATAAATAATAATTAATACTTATCAAAAATGGCTTATGAAATGTTTTACTAAATTATCTATACAATTAAAGAATGTTTTCTCAGTTATCAATGAGTGACACACTTTTTGAACTAAATTTTCAATTTTAAATCGATAACAGAAACTTTTATTTATATCAGTCACACCATGCATTGATTTTTGTTGGGAAAAAAATCCCTCAATTCATCCTCCCTATTTTTTTTGGGTGTGGTTGTGTTTTTTGTAAAGCTAGATGACCACAAATGAGAATGGTTGGTGTTTTCCGAAGACATCTTTTTCAGGTGAAGCAGTTTCTCAGTGTTTTCCAATTTTTGGGGCCCTAATATCGGGAATTTGTGTAAATAATGGCGAACTAAATCGGAAAAGTAATATGAATGAGGATCCTGGGACATGGATTATGTGCCATGTCCGGGAAGGTTATCTGGTCGCGAACCAGGTAGGGGGAATGGTATGCAGATGTGGTTCGCAGAACCAAAACTGGTTCGCGGCTGAGAGGTAATGCGGTATGCATATGGGATGAATTCGGTGGAGGAAATTGACCATGTAGGAGAAAAGTTGGTATGTAGAGCATGTAGGAAGATGTTTCATGGATGGCTTGCAGTTCACGGTGGCATAGGATTCGATACGTGGTGGGGGCTGTTTCGAATCAAGATTTGGTAAATCTTGATTTAGAGGATTAAGAAGGTATCATACCCTATATAATAAATTCTAATACTACCGATTACTATGGAGATTAAACATAATTAGAAAGAATATTTTTCTACATGAATTAGGTAATGTATGAAAGTGGTTCTCACTGAAGTTTTTAGGGATTCTTAACCCGCAAAGGAAGTCTGATACGTAGAGGAGAATGCCTGGTACACGGAAGGAGTTCTCTCGGTATGCAAAGGAGGAATATACAGTATGCGAGAGGGATAATTCTGCAAGTGGTATGTGTAGGAGGAGCTCTGGTATGTGGAAGCAAAGGTAGTCCACGAATAGAGAACAGTTTATGGATAAGAGGAGGTTCGCAGAGCCGGTATGCAGTAGCTGTATGTGATAGCAAAGGCAGAGTTAGTCTGCAGACATAGGAGGTTCGTGGAAGAGGTTGTATATGGACAGAGGAGGTTCATGGAAGAGGCAGTAGTATGCGAAGCAGGCGGTTCTCATACCAAACCCGGTACTCAGTATGCGGGAGAGACAATGTGGTTCTCTATTTGCATAGAGAATCTTGTGAGAGCTTCAAATCAGTTTGTGAAAGTATTTCCTGGTACCTAGATGTACCTGGGAAGGGGGAATTCATCGACAAGGTGAAAATGGAACTTCAACAAAGTATCTACCTATAGTTGAGGATGCAGGAATTCATGAAAAAGAAGGGACCTACATGTTCATAAACTGTTTTTGACCGGCAAGTCAATAAACTATGAGTGGATTCTTTTCCAAGATCAGGGAGCGAAGGAAGAGGAAGACGGTGACCCTTTCCACTGGTAGTGATCAAAAGAAAGTGGCATAGGTAGTTACTCTTGGGAATGTAGTGAGAAGACCATAAACCTTGCAAAGGTAGTGAGCCTGGGAATAGAAGATATTGTCTGAACATAGTAATCATTATTGGTAGAAAGCCATAGTGAATTTGGTACATTGGCACATTTTCGTTGTATACTCCTTGGACGTAGCTCAGTGAGGGTGAACCAAGTAAAAATCATTGTGTCATTTTTTTGATTTAATATCTCTTCATGTATTTTTATGGGAGGAAGAGAGAATTGAGTTTTTTTAAACAACGAAACAATATCCAAAACGAAATATTTTTAATCTCTCTTAGCATAATTCCCCACCCCCCCCCCAGGGTATTCAACCTAGTGGACCTAACAATTGCTATCAGAGGGAAAGGAAGAAAGTCAGTGTTTCTCTCTTAGAATAACAAATAGAGGTGGCCAATCATAAAGGAATTCCTATTTTTGATGAAAATAATTTCTAACTATGGAAGAATTGAATGCAGCACTACTTCTAGTTAGTAGGGATGGATGTCTTTACAGTAACTATGCATGGAATGTAAGCATACATTAATAGTGGTGCTTTATTAGAAGGTGAAATAAGATAATTGGATGCTGATGCTAAATGGATGAATGCTTTAGGGGGAGCCCTATCAAATGAAATCTATACATAGGTGATGTCCTATAAAACATCACATGAAATACGGGAAATTTTTTTGATCATTTATAAGGGCCACACAAAATATTTAGAAGAGAAGTTGCAAGTTCTATGGAACATATATCAGGAAATCAGAATGAGTCCCAATAAGACTGTTGATGCATTATTTCACAGTATAAATATTAATGTAGAAGACATGCGGGGTCTTGGAGAAGTCATTGGTGATATAATTTTTGTGAAATTTATATTGAGGAAACTTCCACCGTGGTTAAATCCAAAATTTTTGGTGTTGGAAGACAAATACCCAAAAGAGTTGACCCAAGATAACCTATACAGTACCCTTGTATCATATGAAATGAGAAATTATGACAATGATGTAGTGGAAAAGGGGAAGTCAAAGTAAGTGGAGTTCAAGGCCATGAAGAATCTATCCATTGAAGATAGTCTAGAGGAAGATAATATGGATAATGTCATGTCATTTATATCCTCTAATCTGCAAAGAGGAAAATAAATGTTCAAAGGTAAACTTCTATTTTCATTCTTTCATTGTGGAAAGATTGGGCATTGTGCATCAAAGTTTCCTAAGAAGTTTGATGCTGAAAATGAAGAAAATAATGAAATTCCACAAAAAAGTATTCATCAAATGAGAAGGGGAGGAGAAGTACTAGGAAAAAGTTCTTCAAAAAGAAAAAACTTCTTTCAAGAGAGGAATAGAGTTTAGGATAATATGAGGCAACGGAGTTGGAGGACTACATGGATCATAAATTAGATGTTTTGGGGAAAATTTCCAGAAATTCTTTAACAAGAGAAAAAAGTGACAATGTAGAAGAAGAAATTGATGGAAGAGTTGATCTTCAGGCTGAATTAGAAGCTTCCCTTGAAGATATATATGTTTTGAGAGCCAAAACGTAGAAATCTATCAAAGTTGTTCGTGATGCCAAACTCATTATGCAACAGCAGGAAGGAAAGAATACTGAGCTGAATGAAGAAATTAAAAAGATGAGGTCTTCAATGCTAGAATGCTCTGAAAATGTGGTTGAGTGAAAACTCAAAATTGAATAACAAAAAATTGAAATTGATAGTTTGAATGAAACTGGAAAATATCAAATCAAATGTATAGAGTATCTAAAAGAATAGGTCTTCAATTTGAGATGAACAATTGAAGATCACAAGAAACTACTAACTCTCGATTTTACATCAATAAAGAAGATCATATAAGAAATATATAAGATGATATTTGAGAAGAATGGTCCATCAGATCAAAATGGGCTTGATCTAAAATAGGAAGCAGTTATGGTTCATGTTAGACCACAAGCACCCACTCCAAGAATGAAGATAGATTTAGGTACGAAGTAGAATCAAAATATTATGAGAACCCAAGGCACAACTAATGGGACATAATTACCACACAGGAATATACCTTACATAAGATGCTATTGTTGTGGTAAGAGAGGACACTCTCAAAATTTATGTTCCATAACAAAGAGGTACCAAAGAGAACAAGACCAACATAGGTGTTCATATATAGTTCAAAATTACATATAATCATTTGACGGTAATTGTTTCTGGTGTAAAGGTATTGGACATATGAAAAGATATTGCACATCCACAATCTATAGGAATGTACTGAGGAAAATTGAATTCCTTTCTAAGAAGCAGCCAAAAGTATCTTCAAGTGAGATGAAAAATCAAAATCGATTTACAGCTCTATAGGTTGAAGCTAACCCATCATGTATTGAGGAAGATCAAGATTATCATCCAATTTCGTTTATGAATTCAAAGGATTGGGTCAAAAAGAAAAGGGTCTAGCAGTCCATGGTTTTAGAAATTGCATTCAAGGAATCAGTTCGCACAGGAATATGAATAATTTATAGTGGATTCACTTCCTATATGATGGAAACAAGAATCTAGTAACTGAAATCAGGTATGATAAATAAAGTATTGTAATATTTGGTAATGATGAGGTTTTGAACATTATTTATTTAGGAAAAGCCATGTTTGTAGGAAAAGACATGACATGAGAAGATGTCTTGGTTATTAAAGGACTTAGTCACAACATTCTTACTTTTAGTCAATTGTGTGACTCAGGACATGTAATAAGTTTTTCCAAGAAATTATGTATCATCATGGAAAAGGCTTGTGTGGTTGTGTCGTAAGGAAGGAGTACAAAAGGGAATCTCTACCTTGTAAGTGGGAAAGAAGATATGTGATGTATTTCCAGGGATGAAGAAAACAAGTTATGGCATAAGCGTCTTGGGAACATTAGCTAAGGTTCCTGGGAAGATTTGGTAAAATATGATGCATCTTGAAATCTCCCTAGATTATCATGGGGTCATAATCATACATGCGATGCCTATTAACATGGGAAGATCATTAAAAATATATATAAGCAAAAGAATAAAAATTCAACAAGACTACTTGAGTTGGCGCATATTGATGTGTTTGGGACAATTTCCCCAAGGGATATTGATGGGATGAGATATTATCTTCTATTCACGGATGACTATAGTAGAATCATATGGGTTTAAATAATCACCCACAAATATTAAGTGTTTAGGTGCATTACAAGATATCGATAGAAATGTGAAAAGATGTTTGGTCAAAAAATCTAAACGATTTGAACAGATAATGGAACAGAGTTAAGAAAAAACCAAGTAGAGGATTATCTTGAAAACATGGGATAAGGCATCAAGTTTTAGCAATAAGAACTTCATAGTAGAATGGAGTGGCTGAGAGAAGAAATCATATTTTAAAAAACATAGCCAGAACAATTCTCATTGAGAAAGACCTTCCGATGAAATTTTGGAGAGAAGCAGTGATGACATTAGTATACACTTCAAATTGAGAATTACTTTGTCCAGAAGAGGAGAAGACTCCATCTAAGTTATGCTATGGAAAGAATCCATCATTAAAGTACATTCTAATATTCAAAAGTAAATGTTTCATTCTCAATAAAGATAAACATAGGAAATTTTAATCCCATGGGGATGAAGGGATATTTCTTGGATAATCAAAGAAAAGAAAAGAATGCAAATGCTTCAATAAGAGGATGGGAAAGATAGTTGAAATTCATGATGTGACTATAGTTGAAATTGAAAAGAATATTCCGCAAATACATGATTAGACTACGGAGGATAGCGATGAAGAGATGAGTAGATCAAGAGACACTTCAGCTTTAGATATTGATTCTGAAGAAGACTCAGATGATGAGAATAAATCTGTGTCTTCCTAGAGACCATAAAAATATCTGAAATTGATAGAAAAAATATAATTGGTGATCAGACAGCACTAGTGAAGACAATAAGGATGAAGTCTCCACAGCAAGCATCACACTTATCAAAAGTAGAGCCTAAATGATTTAATTGAGTAGCTGGAAATGAGAATTGGGTTTAGGCAATGAATGAAGAGCTTGACCAAATTGAGAAGAATCAAACATGGGAAATTGTTTTAAGACTATAAGAAAAGAATGTCATAGGAACAAAATGGTTATTTAACAAAATAATGAATTAAGACAGTGTTAAGATTCAAAAAAAAGCATGACTTGTGTGAAAATGGTACTCCTAGATAGAGGGTATAGATGTCGATGAAACATTCACACATGTTTCAAGGATGGAGACAATTAGATTATTCCTGTCTAGATCCATGCAACGAAAGTTTAATGTTTTCTAGATGGATTTCAAGTCATCATTTATGAATGGAGTTCTGGAGGAAGAAGTCTACATTGAGTAACCAAATGGTTTTCTCATTCCAGAAGATGAGAACAGTGTTTTTTGACTGAATAAGGCTTTATATGATTTGAATCAAGCACCAAGAGCATGGTATTCAAGGATAGATCAGTTTATAAAGAAGCTCAGTTTTCAACGCGGTGGAGTTGATTACAATTTCTATTACAACAATGGAAATAGTCAAAGGATGATGGTGTTGGTTTATGTTGATGACATAATCTTTGGTGGATCAAATAAATCACAAAGCATAAAATTTTCTGAATTCATGAAAAGTGAGTTCGATATGTGGATAATTGGAGAGCTGACATTTTTCATCATATTACAGGTGACTCAATGAAAGAATAGTACTTTTATTTTTCAATATAGATATGCCAAAGAGGTTTTAAGAATGTTTGGAATTAATAATTACTAAGAGATGAAGACTTTGGTTGCTACCTGATTGAAACTGTCACAGGATGATGAAATAAAGGTAGTTAATATCACAGAATATAGAAAAATCATTGGAAATATTTTATACCTGAAAGCAATGAGGCCTGATATTGTATTTTCCACATTCCAAGAAGGGATGTATCAAAGAATTCCCAAGGAGATCCACATGATTTCAGTAAAAATAATTCTTTGATATATCAAGGGAACAATGGATTTTGGATTAATGTATAATGAAAAATCTAAGTGAGATTTATTGGGATATACCGATGTGGACTGGAATGGTTCAGAAAATGATATAAAACCAACATCAGGAGGTGTCTTTTATCTTTTAAGTTTTTGTATTTCTTGGTTAAGAAAGAAACAAGATTTCATTTCATAGAGCACTACATAAGCGTAATATATTGCAGCTACTCAAGATTGAACGTAGCTATTTTGGATGATGCAAAAACATGAAGATATGGGAATTGAAGTGAAATATTCAATTGGAATCCATTGTGATAATTCAAGTGCTATAAATATAATAAAAAATATAGCTCATCACTAAAGGAGAAAGCACATTGAAATCAAATTGCATTTTATCATGGAGAAAGTGGAGAAAGGGCTTGTAATGTTGGAGTATATTTCAACAGAACAACAGGTTGCAGACATTTTGACAAAGGCCTTACCCAAAGAAGCATTTGAAAGGTATCAACTGGATCTGGCAGTCCAGTCAACTTCCCACACTATAAAAAGTGTGGATGTGGGACCCCCTTTCCCCAAGGTATGATCTGTCGTTCCCTAATGTGTTGATATTTTTTCCTTACCCTGTTGCAGAAAACCTTGAAGTGCCCTTCGGGTTTGTTGAAAAATGGGGGAGAAAGTGTGACTTATAGGGGGAGAAAAGACATGGGGAGAAGCTGTTAAGTGGAGTAGTGAGATAGGGGAGTTGAAGTAGAGCTCAAGCTATTGGAGGAGTTGTAACTTAGGGTGAGCATTAAATCTGACGATGATAGAAGTGATCGATCAAAGATTTGATATCATGATTCTGGTGGAATCTGATAAAAGAAAAAGAGTGATTTTGGAATGTTGTGAGAAGGTTTCCAGTGATCAACAATTGGTATCAGTTTAAGTAATTGATGTCAGTTTGGTATCAACCATTGGTGTTAGAAATGAAGTGATTCACTGATGAAATTTTTATTATACTCTTGTTTCTCATGCCAGTCACGGATCATATGGGCTTAGAGTATGTGTTAAGTAAATCCTTGATAATTATATTAATCTCATGAAGCGAAGGATGGTTGAAGATGGAAGGATCTTTATCAATATATCAAAATGCAGAGAATTTTTTTGATAAGAGTTCTCAAAAAACCCAAAGGGGGAGATTGTTGGGAAAATCCACAAATGTAACCTATTAGTATATTTTGGGTGTGGTTGTGTTTGTTGAGAAATCTAGATGACTGCAGATGAGAATGGTTAGTGTTTGTCGAATACAAGTTTTTAAGGTGGTGCAGTTTCCCAGAAGGGTACGCGACCACGAAACAGGTAGCGGGAATGGTACGCGGATACAGTTTGTGAAACCAAAAATGGTTCGCAGATGAGCGGCAGTTCAGTATGCGGATGGGCTAAAGTTGGTGGAGTAAGTTGACCACATAAGAGAAAAGGTGGTATTTGGAGCACCTAGGAATATGTTTCACATAAGGCTCACAGTTCGCAGCAGCAAAAGTTTCAGTAGTTTGTGGGGGCTATTTCGAATCAAGATTTGGTAAATCTTGATTTAGTGGATTAAGAGGGTAAATTTGACTATATAAGAAATGCTAATCCTATAGATTACTGTGGATATTGAACATCATTAGAAAGAATATTTTTCTACAGGAATTCGGAAAAGTCCGAAAGTGGTTCACACAGAAGTTTTAGGGGATTCTTAACCCGCTAATGAAGTCTCGTATGTGGAGGATGAAGTTCATTAAGTTGAAGGAGTTTTCTTAGTACCTAGTGGAGGAATCTCTAGTACGTGAGAGGGAGAATTCTGCGAGTTGTACATAGAGGGGATGCTCCAATACACGGAAGCGAAGGCAATCTGTGAACAGAGAATAGTTTGTGGACAAGAGGAGTTTCACAGAAGGAGGTTCATGGAGTCAGTATGTGGTACTTGTACGTGAGAGTGAAGGCCAAGGAAATCTGCGTTCAAAGGAGGTTCATGGATGAGGTATTCCATAGATATAGAAGGTTCATAAAAGAATAATTAGTATATGAAGTAGGCGGCTTTCATACCAAACACGATACTCAATACGTGGGAGTGACAAGGTGGTTCGTGATTTTAATAGGGAATCTTGTGGGAGCTTCAAATGAGTTTGTTAAAGTATTTCCCGATACCTAGAAGTACCTGAGAACGTTGACTTCATCTATAGGGTGAAAATATAACTTCAATAGAGCATATACCTATAGTTGAGGATGTATTAATTGACACAAATAAAGGGACCTACATGTCTATAAACTATGTTTGACCTACAAGTCGATAAACTATGAGTCGAATTCTTTCCTAGAGCAGTGGGTGAAGGAAGAGGAAGACAGTGACCCTTACCACTGGCAGTGAGCTAGAGAAAGAGGCATAGGGAGTGACCCTTGTAAATGCAGTGAGCACACCCTAAACCTTATAAAGGCAATGAGCCTGGGCATAGATGATCTATCCAGAACATTGTAATCATTATTGGAAGTGAGCCTTAGTGAATTTGGTAAATCGACACATTGTTGTTATATGCTCCTTGGATGTATCCCAGTGGGGGTACAACAATTTAATCATTGTTTCCTATGCATGATTTCATATCGGTTCATATATTTCTATGGGAGGAAGAGAGAATTTAGTTTTTTTCTTACAACAAAACAAGATCCAAAAGGAAATAGTTTTATTATGTCATGCCCTGATTCACCCCCCTCTTTGAGTATTCGACCTAGTGGACCTAACATATTAAGAAAATGATGATTCATATATTTCATAAATGACTTATTTATCATTTTTCCAAAGTATAAATTCAATTTGAATGGTTTTTCATGGATTTCAGTATGTCACTTGTCTTTTCAAAAAAATATCAATTTTGAATAAAAAAGACACACTTTGAGTCATACCTCGAACATCGTGTATCAAATTGAGGTGACTCTAATTAATACATGTAAAAAATAACTTATGGATCATTTTTCTAAAGTATCAAAACACTGTTATTTATTTTTCGCTTTTTTTATTATGTTGTTAGTATTTTTTACTCAAATTAATGTCAAATTTAAAAGAAAAAACACACTTAAAGTTATATCAAGCACACCATGAATCAGATTGAGGTGAGTCTAATATCTACACATCACAAATGAATTACGAATCATTTTTATAAAGTATAAAAATTATTGAAATTCATTTTCTCAGTTTTGAGTATGTTACTTTTCTTTTTTAATAATGTTATTGTAAATTTTAAATAAAAACATGCATTGATTCATACTGGTCACACTATGCATTGAATTGAGGTTCATCTAATTCATAAATGTCAAAAAATTTGTTATTGTGCATTTTTATAAAGACTCAAAACAATATTAAGTCATTTTCTTGTTTCTGATTATGTCACTTGTCTTTTTTACTAAAATTAATGTTAATTTTCAAAAAAATACACACATTGAGTCACACCAGTCACACCATGCATAATATTTAGGTTCAGTTGATTAGTACACATTTAAAATGACTTAAGGATCATTTCAATAAAGTATTAATACATTCCAAATAAATTTTATCAGTTTCAAATATGTAACTTTTCTTTTTTACTAAAACTTCATTTTAAATATGAAACATGCACTTTGGGTCATATCGGTCAGATTGTTTGTCATTTTAATGTGTGACTTGTTCCTACACATTAATAATGACTTATTAATCCTTATCATAAATTATAGAGGAAATATAAGTATATTTTATTTGTTTTTTGGGAGTAAAACAATTTTTGAAATAAAATGTAAATTTAAAACTGATAGCAAAAACTTTGAGTTAAATCAAGAACACCATGAATAGAATATAGGTGAGTATGATTCCTACATGTCAAAAATGACTTATAAATTTCTTTCGTAAAGTATCAAAACAATCTGAATGTGTTTTATTGTTTTTTAGTTTGTCAATTTTCTTTTTTACTAAAATTAATGTCAATTTTGAAAACAAAGACACACTTGGAGTCATACCAAAAATATGATGAATCATATTGTGTTTTTAATAATTTATTCACATACAAAATGACTAATGGAAAATTTTTATAAAGTATCAAAATAATATGGATGTGTTTTCCCAATTTTTTGTATGTCCCTTATCTTTTTTACTAAAATTAATGTTAATTTTTAATAAAAATGAACACCCGGAGTTATACCAGGTACACCATGGGATGGAGTGAGGTTTTGATGATTGATACACATAAAAAATTACTTATATATCATTTTAATAAAGTATAAAAACAATAATATTGTGTTTTATCAGTTTGGGGTATGTCACTAGTCTTTTTTACTAAAATTAATCTCTATTTTTAAAAAAATACACACTTGGAGTTATACTGGTCACATTGTGCATTAGATTAAGGTGAGGATGATTCCTACACATTAAAAATGACTTGTGGATTTCTTTAGTAAATTATCAAAACAATTAGAATGTTTTTTATTAATTTTTAGTATGTTACTTTTCATTTTTACTAAAATTAATGTCAATTTTAAATAAAAAGACACACTTGGAGTCATACAGGTTACATTGTGCATCAGATTGTGGTATGGTTGATTACTACAAAATAAAATTGACTTACGGATAATTTTTCTAAAGTAAAGAAAAATATGAATATGGTTTATTAGTTTTTTGTATGTCACTTTTCATTTTTACTAAAATTAATTTTTAAACTAGAAGCACACACTTTAGACATGATGGTCACATTATGTGTTGGTTGTACATTATTCTAATTTATACACATTGAAAAATACATATGAATTGTTTTCCTAAATTATCAAGAAAATATTAGTGTGTATTCTTGGTTTTCAGTGAGTGATGCATTTTTTGAAATGAAATGTCAATTTTAAACTGATAACAGACACTTTGAGTTATACTCGGAACATCATACATCATATTGATGTGAGGCTGATTCCTAAAACTAAAAAATTACTTATAGATAATTTTCCATAAGTATAAAAACAAAATGAGTGCTCTTTGTTGGTTTTTTGTATGTCCCTTGTCTTTTTTACTATAATTATTTTCAATTTTAAATAAAAAACAATTGGTGTCATATCATTCAAACAATGTATCATATTATGGTGAGGATGATTTGTACACATCAAAAATGACTTGTATAATTTTTTCCTAAAGTATAAAAACAATATGAAATAATTTTATTAGTTTTTAGTATTTAATGTTTATTTTTAACTAAAATTAATGTCAATTTAAAATAAAAATACACACTTGGAGTCATATCGGTAACATCGTGCATCTGATTGAGGTGTAACAGATTCTTATACATCACAAATTACTTATGAATCCTTTTCATAAAGTATTAAAACAATCAGAATATTTTTTTTGAGTAGGTCACTTCCATTATATACTAAAATAACACTTTAAACTGTAAATATTAACTTTGAGTCATACCGGTCACATCATGTGTCGGTTTGATGTGAAACTAATTCCCACACATCAAAAATGACTTATAAATAATTTTCAAAAAATATCAATATAATTTGGGCTTGTTTTCTTGGTTTTTATTGAGTTCTACATTGTGATCTAAAATATAAATTTAAAACTGATAATAGACACTTTGAGCCATACTAGGAACATCGTGTATCGGATTAAGGTGTGACTGATTCCTAAAATTCAAAAATGAATTATGCCACATTTTTCAAAATTTTCAAGACAATCTAATTGAGTTTTATCTCTTTTGAGTATGTCAATTTTATTTTTACTAAAATTAATTTCAATTTTAAATAAAAAGACACACTCGAAGACATACAAGTTAAATTGTGAGTCATATTAGGGTTATGCTTATTTATACACATCATAAATGACTTATTGTTTTTTTATAACATGTCAAAACAATATAAATGCATTTTATCTATTTTCAGTATGTCACTTGTACGTTTTACTAAAATTAATGTCAAATTTAAATAAAAATACACCCATTGAGTCATATCGGTCACAATGGGTGTATGATTGAGTTGGGGATGATTCTTACACATTAGATATGAATTATGAATCATTTTAATATAGTATAAAATGATCTGAATGTATATTATTATTTTTGAGTATTTTATGTCTGTTTTGAACTAAAATATAAATTGTAAATTAAAAACATACAATTAATGTCATACTAAGAACATTGTGTATCAGATTGAGGTGTGGCTAATTGAATATATGATTTGTATTTTGATATCAACTATCTACAATAACCTATAGAAGAAAAAACATTTTCTCTCTTTTGTGGCTAGTTGAATATAATTTAAAGAAAAATATGAATTCCCAAAAGATATTTGAAAAAAGAAAAAAAAATTGCTATACAAAAATGATAAGGAAATTTACATAAAAATAGTTAAAAATTTGTAAAATATTATCTAAATAGTGGTATAAATTCACATATTCTTGATCTCTATATACATTCTAGAACCATTTCCTTATTTCTATTATCTCAGTTACATCCTCAAAGCCCAATATCTTGTAGGCACAAGCAGCTTCAAAGAAACCACCCCAACTCAAGAAAAAGAACCCACCTGTATAAGAAAAAAATTATGATGTTTGTAATACTATAAAAGAAATAAATTAAACATAAATATGAAATAATATATTAATAAAATTTTAATTTTAAAATGAAACAACACAATTTGTGTCATACCGAGTACATTGTGTATTAGATTAAGGTATTGTTGATTATTAAATGTCAAAAATGACTAAGGAGATATTTTTATAAAGTATCGAAATAATTAGAATGTGTTTTCTCGGTCTTGCTTATGTCACTTGTTTTACTAAATTATCAATTTTAAACTCAAACCACACAATTTGTGTAATACTGGTCACAGTGTCCATCATATTTATGTGTATTAAATTCCTACATGTCAAAAATGAGTTATGGATCATTTTCCTAAGGATTAAAAACAATAAAAGATCATTTTATTTTTTATGACTATTTGATATATGTTTTAGACTAAAACGACACTTTCATATTGAAAAAACATTCTTTGAGTCATACTGACCACATCGGGTGTTAGATTGATTTGGGGTCAATCCATACACATGAAAAATGAATTATGGATCATTTTACTAATTTTTTAAAACAATCTAAGTTTTGTTTCTTAGTTTTTACCTTATAATGTATATTTGAAAATAAAATGAAACTTTGGTATTAAAAACACTTACTTCAGGTTATACCAACCACGTCATGTTTTCGGTTGATGTGAAGTCAATTCCTACATTACATAAATGTCTTATTGATCATTGTCCATGAGTTTCAAAAAAAATTGACTTTGTATTATCAATTTTAATAATTTGAAATGTGTTCTAAACTAATGAAAATTTTTATAAAAAAAATTATGAGATAAAAATGATAATGAAATTAACAAAAAAAGATAAAATGATGATAAAACTAACTAAGTAGTAGGAATTCATCTCTTCATGATTCATGTATACATTATGAAACCATGTATTCTTCATATTCATTTCTAAACAAATTGATTTTATCCATTATACTTCTCCTTAAGAAACCATTCAAAATATATATATATATATAATAATTTTAACACTAATGCTTCAAACCCCAAATATGTCGTTAAGGTCAAAGATCTTACTAGAACAACAAAATAGTAAGCAATCACCTGAATTTTATTTCAAAAAACATTATAAAACCATGTACGCTACCCACTCATATATAGACAAATTTACTTCTTCTTTTGAGTACAAAGGTTTTAAGAAATCCCGGTGTTACTGAGAAAATATATAAAAACAAAAAATTAATAAATTATTTTATTGAAATTATAATTAAATTTGGAAATTACTTATTTATTGATATTGTTCTTTTAATAGTTTATGATCTCCCTCAAAAATTTGAAAATATAACATCTACAATCATTTCCATTATCTTGCTTCAAAAACTATAGAAATATTTACCAAAATAAGTAAATTGTTTTGAAATATGTTTTAATTTTTAAATATTTCTATATATAACTTAATTATTTTCCATTTGAAATAATCCATGGGATATTTATATTTATTCACCAAATTCATCCCACTATTTAGCCTATATTTAGTTAATTCCCTAACATAATAAAATTCTTGTTAAAACATAGAATGAAATATATATATTTTTAAGTTTATCTATAAAATATTAATTTTATTTTATTAAAAATTAAAAATACACATATTGTCTGGTCATTTTATTGGATCTCCCTGCATTATATCCAAAATATAAATATTTGGGATATCTAAATTTAGTGCGATCAACATCTAGTGTTTTGTAAAAAAAACAAATATGTGTTGATAAAAATAAAAAAAATTATGTGATTAAATTGTAGAGTTTTACGCCTACATTATAGGAATCAAAAACATTATGTCGTCTATTATTTTTTTATCGAACACGTCATTTATCTCATCATTTTTATTCTTAATTTATTCTTTCTCCAAATAAGATTCCTGCATGGAAATGATATAGGGATTAATAAATTCAAATCATGCTTCGTACAGTTTTACCTGTATATAGTAGTAATATAAACACTTATAGAAAATTAGGAAGTTATTTAGTTTAATGAACATATTATATCATATTTTTACATACATATTATGAAAATATACTTTATATATGTATTCAAAATTGATACTCCCAACCATTCAAACTTGAGAATCTTATTTATACTCTCGAGAATAACTGTATCTATAATAAAAGATCCAAATATTTCTTATTCATATATAATTTAATTCATATTTCCAAATTTAAATGTTGTTTATTCATGAATTTGTAATGATAATAAATGTTTTAGTGGAACTAGTGGGGATAAGGTACTCCTGGAAGGTCCTTTTGATTTCTTGGTTGATTCACTAGATTATCTTTATTTCATCTTATATTTCCATGTTCTTTTATCCATCTATAATACCATAACTCACTTCAGAACTTTTTTCATCAACTATTATAGAATTTTTAAATGAATTTTTTTTATAAATACATTCCTCACATATCTCTATAATATTATATTAAATTTCTATGAATGTTCCAATAGCATCATTGACCGTTGTAATATTTGGATAATAAAGTTAAATTGGAAACTTAGCGGTCAACTCTTTAGTAACCTCAATCCCCACTCTCATGTAATCTTTTGGGAGTTATTTATTTTGTATCATTTATATTGGGATATTATACACCATTCGCCTCATTACAATCCAATGTCTGGGTGTTGACAAATAAAAATCACATAGAACTCTACCCTATAAAATTTTATTAATATAAAGCTATTAGAAGTTATTTGATTTTCATTTTGAAGAAAGAGTAATGAAAAAATTGATTACATCCATTTAGTAATGAGTTTTAGGGGAATGACTAGCCTTGAATCTAGAAGGTCCATTTTGTTGTTCATCTGTGGATTTTTGAACCTCCACCAGTTCACATTGATCATTTCATATATATTGGACTTCCAAACCAAAAAATATATATCTTGTAAATCATCTATTTTTTAAAGTAGAAGTGTAATAATATTATATATTATCTTATTGAGGTTTTTTTCTTGAAATATGTTTTAGTAAACAATCCAATATAAACTCCCCTAATGAGACCATATTATTCTGGCCACTTCAAAGCTACTGAAAGTAGTTTTTCTTCCAGTTTGATCGCTTCTGATTATTATTTCTAAATCATATAAAAAATATAAACATAAATAAATATTTTTATGTAATACAATTATAAATCATAATGAATTAGTATTATTTCATACTTCCACATGTTTCCCATACTTCTTTTGTGTTATCATTGACTATTTTACCCTTCCTATTTATGAGATCCACCTTCTATAGCAGATAACGTGGGATAGAACTGGAATAATATTTTTATTCGTCAATCTACATATAAAAAAGGAACATATATTATTTCATATCAAATAAAAATTTTATTTTTTACTTAAAATACATAAAAATTTCTTCTCTAGTGAAGAAAAACTGATCCTTGATTTGTGATAGGGGTGCATTGGTTTTTATGCACATTCTTTATTTTCAGCACTCCTTTTTTGTTTCATAAATTAAAAATTTTGAATCAAATTTGATAAAATAAATAATTTCAAATAATATACTATCATATATAATGCATCTGAAATGATTTCTCATCATGATCACTGATAAAAGCATTCCATGTTTCTTATTTTATAATGTAGACATAAGTAACTGGTGGGTGCAGATTTACAGTCCCCTCAACATCCCTCAGATAAAGTTGGGTAATAAGAGTCTAGAAGCCTCTATAGAATTTTCCAACCTCCATTAATAAATATTTCACATAAGAATCAACTAAAATAAATGAAATATATAAGGAATAATGAAGATTAAATCAATGTTTCATTTTATAACTTTTTAGTAAAATAAATAAATGTTTTCAAAAGATTGACTTTATAACTTCCCAAATGGTTTCCTTTGTTATAGGTTGGACATGGTGCCATGACTCTATATCAATCGACACATTCATCCTCATTGTGACTCCAACATAACTAGTGAACATTAACTTATTTGGCTAAACATGTTGTCTGCATTGATTCCATCTGACCATATATTTTATTCCCTTACTTATTACCTTTATAATTTTAGTCCATATTGTTATGCAATGTCGTTATTGTTTCTTTTCATCAACATGTTTTTGATACCATAATAATTCTGCAGTTTCAACATCTACAACATGTTCTTCCTTGGGATTGGTAACATCATCGTGAGTAAAAGATATTGTATGCACGTGTAGTCAAATGTTTAATTTAGATAATGTTAATACAGTAGAGACCACATAATATAATGAGAAAAATAATAGTATATTAATAAAACATCAACCTTCCTATTGAACTCTCTTTAATTTTATTAAAGGTTGAAGGGATTTGGATCCTCCATAAAGAATCCAAATCCCATATTCGTGGTCCCATCCAATGTATAATACATTATCTAAATTAGTACCAGCATGAACTGTCCATGATCTCTTAATGAAAGGGTTGTCTTCAATTGAATTTTCATTTGAATCTATAGTTTTTTTAGTCTCGAATAGGACAATCAACCAATTATTTTTTTGATATATCTAAGAAATAAAATATATTCACTAATTGTGATGCCATTATGAATGGATCATCCCTTTTTTATTCCATAATGAAATTCACCTTCACAAATCCCATTTCATCATCTTTCACTACACTCCAGATGTAAACCCATTAGAAATTGAAAATAGGTAATTGAAATATTGAATAATCCCACTCATATATTTTTTTATAATGTTGAAATATGAAATATTTTCATAAATTTTATTTCTATCCTTAGAACCCAATATGTTAATCGCTTCCTAAACAAGTTTAAATCTAACATTTTTAATCATAATATAGTCATTGTGTTATTTTGTTTTTGAAAACATAACCATTTATTACAAAACTAGTGTAAGATATAACATTTTCATTTGTTCCCTTTTTTATCCATTAATGTTTTTGGACAATTGAATTCATATTTTTATATAACCCCTTATAAATGTGATCTCATTTCCATCTTATAAACTATTGATTTTTTGTATTTGATATCCATCTTCAACACTTGATGTATTCAAATCTCTAATAATTTATTTTTGGGATTCAATTTATATATCAACATCTTCACTATTATATAAAATATAGATGTGTGATTTCTCCCTATATTTTATGGTAATTATAACCATATTTCTTTCATAAAATCTCTTTTCTCATAAGGAACTTGCTATGGTGAGACCTCGGTTGACCAATAATATCAAAATTTGTTAGGTAATAAGTATAGAATTCAATAGCTTTATTAACAATATATCATTTTTCAATAAAACCTTCTACATGACATCGATTCTTGACAAACCCTTTCAAAATCTTCATATATCATTCAATGGGGTATATCTATCTTGTATAGATATAACCACATAGTAGAACCTCTATAGCTAAGTGAACCATCAGGTGGAACATTATATCAAAGAATGGCTGTGGGAATAACATATCTAATTAATATAATATTAATGAATCCTTCTTATTCATGATTAGAAATTTTTTGGGTTTATAAATTTACTATATTGGGAATTGAAAAATAAGCAGTCTAGATATCACACATTTTATGGAAAATGAAATGTAAAAACATAATCATCAAATCTTGCATAAAAACATGATTGTTGTTTGATTTTAGACCCTATCACTTCAAATTAGTCGTTGACATGACATTCTTGATATTTGATGAATATACCTTGGGAAATTTTACACCATTAAGAAAAATTAGAAATTGCATTTTTTGCTATTTGGATAGACTGTGAGTAGCTTGAGGAAGAAAATTTATCCATTTACCCTTCACCAATACCAACTCTTCCCTTATCCCCATGTCAATCATGTCCAACCTCGACATGATATCATATTTTGTTTTTTCTGGGAACATTTAGAAATTTTAAATAACACTATCAAATACATTTTTTTACATGCATAACATCAAGAAAATGGATAAAGAACAAATAATTCCAATATAGTAATTCAAAGAAAATTGATCTTCTTTTCTAACTAGATTTTATATGGTTTTCCAAAAATGTTTTATTGAAAATAGTTTCATTATATTTTACTTTATCGAACATGTGATCTTCCATTATTGGAGATGATATTGTACCTTATTCGGTATTCCCATAAAATTTTGTCATCTAGGATCAGTATTTACGTCATCGAGGTAGAAATTTCTAATGACCTAAAAACATAGTCTTCAAGGAATGTTTTTTTACCATATTGAGTGTGTGCATTCTTTATAAATGGGAAACCCCAACATTCCATTAATTCTATATCCTAACAAATTACCATAAGCATGAAAGTCATTTATCATTCTATAAAAAAAGACCCTCAATGTGAATTCTTCACTTATATGATCATCATACATTATAACACATGTATACCACAACAATTACAAATATTTGATCAATGGATCCAAATAGACATCAATGTCAATACCGGGTTGTTTTGGTCCTGATATAATAAGAGAAAACATAATGTATTTTCACTTAATACAAAACCATTCCAGTAAGTTACAATTTACCAATATGATGGGACATTTATTGAGAGTAATACTCCATATACAAAATGGATACATTTCATCTATAGATAATATAAGATAGATTATTTTTTCTTCATTTCAAAATTCGGAATACTGGTAATCAATTTTCTTATACTAAGAAGAATCTTATGGTTGCCATAGGTTCCCATATTTAATTCCTTTACATTTATTCCATGTTAATTGTATCACTATTTCCTAACATTTATGTAGTCTTCTAAATCATGGAATGATAGTAAAGTAACATACAACATCATAAGTACTTGATTCACCTTTCTTGTATCGATATATTAGACACTTGCAGGATTTTATAATTGATTCATGGTCCTTATGAAACAATTATTAAATCACTTGGACAAGTTTTATTATTTTAGATATTATGACCATTGAACATAGCATTTTTATAGTATCATATTTTTGGCATGAATTTTTATTTTCTTATGGTATCATATCATTAGGGAGACCAAGAAGTTTTGTAAAGCTGGTGTCACTCCATCCAATACCATATTTCTAATTATATAACTCTAATATAAAAGAAAATTTTTTTATTTACTACAACTAGTATACAATGTTATCTTATCACGATTATTTAACTTCTCAAAAAAATTAATAATCACAAAGGCCAACTTCAATTTCCATTGTAATTTTTTCTATGCAATCTTCATCATCATTTTCACTAGTATTCATATCAAATGATCCATAAAATATAATAACATCTCAATTAGTGTGAAGGATCAATTTTTACTTATGTTTAGTCCAACATTTATAGCACTGATATATTATGTGACAAATAAAATTTTCTTCCAACTCTTCTAGACTAATTTTTCTCCAATAACAATAATTTAAACACAAATAAAGAATTTGATCAGGGTTTTATGCATACTCTATTGCAAACTGTATAAACTATTTAACTCCATATTCATACTCTTTTTTCATATGATTTGAATTCAACCATTTTGAATCCATATCCATCCAATTAAGTTTAAAAAATATTCATTTTATTCAAAAAAAAATCAACCAATACACATAAGATACTCATAATAAAAGGTGAAAGTTATAGATAATTCTAATAAGGGGAACCCAAAATGATCACCAATAACCAGTTTGGGATGAATACTACTCATAGTAGTACAAGTAACATAGGTGAATTTATTGAAGATATGGGGGTGATTCTCAAGAAAAAAACATCAATAATAACTATTTAGGAGATGAAGTTTATGAGGATGATAGTTTTCTACATAATTCTTAATAATATTGTGCTGGGAGTTGGCAAAGCACCAGACAACATTTCATTGTTTTTTTCTTAAATATGAAAATTTTCTTAGACACATAATGGGATGATCATATAATATATGTTCATAGTAAACTTACTCTTTTATAACTATTTCCCCATTCTCAATGGGTTGAGATACATGATCCCATTTTCTCAATTATACATGAACCACTATCCCTTGAATAGAAAAATTAATTCACCAAGACTATAATATGATCTCCTAGTGGAAATAGATGCATGATTTCATAACCCCTATTATTATAGACACTATGGTGAGGCTCTTAGTTTGTAATAAAAGGAATAAAATATTATGCTATTGAGATTGATTTAGGATTTATGTATTTGATTGATGCAGTATTTATAGACTTATGACACCATAAGATTGAAGTATGTATATTCCTTTAAATAAATACTTTGTTGGGTAAATTTTATCACAGGAAATACTAAAATATACCATATAATATAGAAATGTGAACATTAATACAGTATGACTATAAAATGTGAAACATCATTATGAAAATTTCTATAATAATAAAACCATAAGAAATTGAAAAGATATTAATATTATTTTTTATAAAAACATGTAATATAATTCAATATATATATATATTCATTTCAAAGAATAATTTAATTTATTCTGATACCAGGGTAATGATAAAATTTAATGACTATAATTAGCAAATATGATATTATTAAAATCAACCATCATAAAAAGGCATATTTATCAAATAACTTTTTTTAAATTGATGCATATATTATCATAAAAATGTAAATTAATATTATCTAAAAGATGATTCCAATAATATGTGGTTTTTAAATATATTAAAATTCATTCAACATTGTAGAGGTTTAAATGGTTAAAATGATGTTAAATTAAGAGACGAGGAGACAAATATAACAAGAAGGTATCTCTAATTGATTTGATCAATTGGTTTCATACCTACCTTATCATATAAACCAAATATTATTAATTTGGATGAATTTTATAACCAAACATCAATTTTTTTATTGATAATAAAAAACTTTTAAGGAAAATTGGGAAACCAGTCAAGATACAAAGGGACATCACCCAACCTAATAAAAAATAGTCGAATCATTGAATTGTAATTTAAGCCTATTAGAAAGCTTACCTGTGAGGAGGCTCTATTGAAGAGGTGAAGCCTTCTTGTCCAGATCAGCATTGAGAAAGATCTCAATGTTGTATTCTATCCTATCCCATGTCTGGATGAGCTCTTCCATAGAAGTATTCTTCTCGTTGAATCCACAAGACATTATTCAAAGTTGTTTTTGGATCCAGTCACCTTGCTCCTTGGAATGACTAACCTAAATACGTCTCCCCACCAACCTCTCAAATTCATCTTGTGTAGTGATGACTTGAAGGCCCTTAACATAGAAATATTCATTACAATTGATGATGCTTTCCCATTTATCAAATTCTATCAATTATTTACCGCACAGTGGGGAATCATATTCAGTAGCCTCCATAGCATCATGAGGCTACTTGGAAACCTTCATAGGTATCTTGCCTTTACTTGATGATTTAGTAATAAGGGGATAAGTAAAACGGAGTAATCATTCCTCTTATGCGGCCTCTGAGAGTGTTGGATAAAACCATCGGGGTCTATTAGAGTGTTTTCCCCTTCCTTGAAGAGGCTCTGATATATTCCTCAGCAATGTCCACCACCTTGGAATCAATAGATAAGTCTAAATCAGAATCCCTATCCTCACTGGGAGCTGCCAAACTTTTAGGGAGGTTCATATCATGGGAAACCACAACATCATTTCCTTCCTCGAACAAGTGTCCTTCTTTAACTCCCCGCACTCAAAACTAATTTTAAGAATGAATGAACTCACCTCATCACTTAATTGTGTCATCATAAGAAGGTCCTTCCTTCGAGACCTGAATTGAAATGTCAGTACCTTTAGGCTACTTGTATCCACAACCCATGAATTGAGGCTTCTTGTTAGTGTCTTTCCATCCCTATCCATGCGGACCACCGCGCCCTTGGTCATCACAAACATCTAGGTACACTGCAGCTTCATCGATAGTTCTTGCTCCAACCAGATGACTCTCCACATCCACATCCAAGGATGCCTCCCTTTCCACTCCACCCTCCTGTACTGCCTCCCCTGATCTTCCTTATGGCAAGGAGCTGATACTCAAATAGTTCCTCAATCGGGCTAAGACATCCACAACCCGCGGCCCTGAGTCCATAGGCATGTCACTCTTTACTTCACCTAGAGACACCATAGTAGGACCATGCAAGATCTGGTACACTCCTGAAAGGTTCTCCTAGGAACTGCCTTCCAGATTTAACAGAGTAGAAAACTAAGGAAGAATCTTTAGATCCTCTTCCAGGACCATTCCAGCTTGTTAGTTGACGCCCAAGTCACGGTTCGATAAATTAATAATTTCTGGGAAAAAGTTTATAAGAATATATCTTCCCTTTTTATAATAAGAATCATCTATTCACAAAATTTCTACTTCTATGACAAAAAAATGAGGCCTCCCTCACCCCTTAAAAGATGAATGCAAAAAATTAAACTCCTCCTATATTAATTCACCCTTTAATCATTTTATTTAAATATATATTTCATATTATTCATTTGCGGGGGTTTTGATTCAAAAAATTCCAAATCATTAATGGTTTTAAATCTAAACTAGAGAAGCACATGAAGAATGATACATTTTCAAATTTATGAAATTCATCTTAGAGAAACCATATTTTTATTCCATTGAGGGACCAATATGAATTCACATTACTCTAGTTCATGGAAATTATATTAACTTTTATTATATAGAAAAAAATAGAAACTCAACTTGGAATTGGTTATAAAGAGAACCCAATATCATATAAACACACCACAATAAAACACCTTCTTTTAAATTCATTTTCTATATCACATTATGAAATCACTCACTCATTTTTTAAACACAAAATCCATTTTTTTCAAAACATTTTCCAAATTCTATAAAGAAGCCAAATGATTTACAAAAGACTTTGAAAAAGACCATGATTTATTAAATTACCACATCTTAATTTAAAATTTCTAATATCATATCAATACCACTTTGAAAAATCAAAATTATTACTTTTTGAATTTTAAAAACCCCATTTGAAATATATATATTTTAATTCCACGTGAAAATTGACAAATTTTTTCAAAACACTAAATGGGATAAAAACTCCCTTTTATATAAAAAACCATTATAATCAAGTGAAAATGTTAAAATCATATTATAAAACTATAAATAATAAATTAAAATTTTAAAACCATTTCTATGGAAAGATATACACATTGAAATGTGTAAAAATTAATGAGTTCACATTGAAATCACTTCATGAGTTTCAAAACATAGAATCCACTTTATTTTACTTTGAGGTAAAAATTCAGTTTTTTATTTCAAACCCCACTTTAAAATTTAATGCCATGTTTAGTTTTTAAAAACTTAAATTTAAGATAGGTATTAGCATAAAAATTTTATTTAGTTAACCACCTAGTCTAACGAAAATCATGATTGTTATACATTTTATAGTCATTTTATATGTCTAGAATGAATGAAAATTTTCTCATAAGACTAGAGTAAATTAAAAATTTAAATACCAGCACAATGGTAAAAGATTTTATAGGTAAGTCAGGTCATGTATCAAGGATACTCACACTCTCATTGATCAGGGATACATAGTGCGCACATTACCCTAGGGCTACAGGCCTTGAGGTAGGATTCCATCACTACAAGTGCCTCCTAACCTCACCACTATTTAGTTAGTGTTGTAATTATAGATTTCATTATTATGTAGAGTTAAAAATTCATAAAATTATTATTTAGGACTACCAGATAAATATTAGGGTTCACACAGGCTTGTTTCAAAATTAATTCAAGGGACTGATTATTTATCAAAAACGTGTTTCATAAAATATCACACAATAATACACAAATAAAATATTTCACAAGCCATAAAATTTAATTGATAATCAACATCCAGAAAATTTTAGAAATATTCATGAAATTGAAAACTATTTTCTAAAAGATAATGAGGTTTTAGACAGAGTCTGGGTGTGATATCATGCTTAGGTTTTATTTGAATTTTCTAACTGTGATAAAAATTAAAGGTTATCTAGTACCTGGGGTGATAGAAATATAGAAAATTTGTTTTATTTTATAGGAACCAACGATGAATTTACACCAATTTTTGAGTTTGTACATTATTTTTTGTTCTTAGAGGATCATGGGATGAATTGGGTTGTTTAGGAATTGTGATAGGGCGATGAGATAGCACATCGATGGGTGAAACTGATCATTTTAGTGAAAATTAGGCTAGAGGAGGATCAAAAAATGTTTTTTCCGAAGATTAGGTGTAGTGAGATGGAAAACACATTTTACGTGTTATTAAAATTATATATTTATTCTCTGTTTGTTGGGTAAAGTCTTTTAAATATGTTTACTTGTTTTACAATTATTTACTCTATTAAATTAATATTTGGACTTGTGATCTTTAATTATTTACATTCTTTCATTTATATAACTACATGTTTATAAATTATATAAGCTCTAAATAATTTTAAGATCCTCAAAGGAATGTACCTATCATATGTTTGGGTTATGTTACCTCACTTTATTTTGATAAATTAACCAAAATATTCACATGTCCTAAACCTTTTTTCAAGAAAATAAATTATTATTTTGTGTATATTTATTTTCTGGTATATCGAGTACTTTTAGTAACCCGAAATTTAATTTTATATCATGATTTTTAATGGAATGAATATACTTAGATAAATATTCCCTTTTATACCTTGTCTTGAATTACAAATAAATTCATTTCCTTTCACTATAACCTAAATGAATTATAATTCAATGTACAATATATAAACATTTATTAGTGATTTTATCAGTGATGAGATAATAGTTGGGTTGATTAAGTGGGAAGGAATGATTTTTTTGATAACATATTAAGTATCATCAACTATTTTGGTTTTCTGAACTAAACTAAAAACATTTTATTTACTAAACGTTTATGTGCTATCAAATAATTATGTATGGATTTGGTCTTATATAAAGAACTTAAATAAATATGTTTTTTTCATGAAACCATAACATTTTGTATTTTAATTCTTTAAAAAAATTTACAAAATCAACATTCTATATTTCTAGCAGGACATATACTTTTTATATTGTAATGAATTAAAGTGTAAAGCTTCATTTTTATTATATACTCCACCACAAATATGAGAAAGGGAAGCGCTCTGGTTTTATCACTGCTAATCAGAAAGCGCTGATAAATCTACCCTTTATCAGCGCTAACAAAAAGAGCTGATAAAAAGGATACATTATTAGCAATAATAATAGTGCTGATAAATGTTTTTAATATAAAATATTATTAATTTATGTAAAAATATTTTAATTATATTAAAAAATAATGTTTATATGTATAAATTAAATAAAAAATGCATGTTTATTATGTTTATGTTTTATATATGTTTTTTCTGCTTATTAGTTTTAGTTATATCTTTATTATATATTAATTATACTATATGTTTATAATATTATATATAAATAATTTTTAATATATATATATATATACATAAAAATACTAATTATATATATTTTTTTAAATAAATTTATGTTTTCGATTGAATGTGTCAATTGATGTGTATGTTCATATTCTCATGAATATGTTCATTGTTTACCCTAATGTTAGCCATATATACTATAGTACTATACTTGGTGGATTCATTCATTTCCTATTTCTATGAAGATTTATCTTCTCATAAATACATAAAATCACAATAAATATATTTAAATAAATAATAAATTTATTTGTTATATTTAAAAATTTAAATATTTAGCTATATATATTTATATACTTTTTAAATATATTATATATAACTAACTAAATATAAATATGTTTAAATGATTATAAAATTAAAAAATATTTTTTAAAATGATAAATATATATTTATGAATAGCTTTTGAATATATTTATTTATAAATATATGTCTTTAATGAATATATACACAGACACAGATATGTATATATATATTTAAATACTTTTGAAATTAAAATTAAAATTAATATATCAATTTATATTTGTATATTTATATATTTATATATTTATATATTTATATATTTATATATTTATATATTTATATATTTATATATCTATATATTTATATATTTATATATCTATATATTTATATATTTATATATTTATATATTTATATATATATATATAATTATAATTAAAATTAAAATATTATATATATATATATATTTAATTAAAATTTATACACAAACACAAACATAAATATATATTTATATTTTTAATTATAATATAAATTATTAAATTATTATAAATATGTTAATTATATATTTATAAAATTATAAATGTAATAAATATATTGGTTATAAATTTATAACTATGAATAAATGGTGTTTTTTATCTACTCTAATTAAAAATTGCTGATAAAACATACATTTATCACCACTTTTTTAGCTCTGATAAGGATGGGCCTTTATCAGCCCTAAAAAGCAGTGATAAAGTCATGATTTATCAGCGCTTTCATATGTGGCGCTGATAAAACATGCCATTATCAGTGCTTTTTTGGCTCTGATAAATATTGACCTTTATCAGGACTAAAAACAAACTAATAAAGGCATTCTTTATCAGGTCTTTCAATTGTAAAACTGATCAAACATGCTTTTATCAGTGCTTTATATCAAGCACCGATATAAGTGTCATCGGTTTTATAAATGAACCATAAATTTCTCTTTCTTCCTCACACCCCACAAGCCCTCACGGAAGCTGATCACTACTGTCGTTGCCTCCTCCTCCCCTCCCTCCTCTCCTCCCTCCTCACCTTCCTCCTCCTCCTCCGAATCCATTGACTCCTCCATCATCATGAATCGATCTTCATTATGTGTCTCTCCTCTTTCACAACTCTCCTCCATCATTGGCTCTCTTCTGCCACACCTCTCCTTCGTTACGGCTCTCCTCCTCCATTTCCTCTCATCTACCGTGCCTCTCCTTCACTATGCCTCTCATACACCACGAATTCACCTTTACCACATGCTAGACCACACCTCCGTAGTTATTTTTCTTCTCATTCTCATTGGTTTCACTTACTATAGTTTGATATTGATGGTGATTTTGTGAATTGTAGGTGTTAAAAACCCTAATGAAAATCATGGTTGTTGGTGGTCCTTGTTTTCACACTAGTTATATTTGGTAAAATTCAATTTTATTATAGCATATTTGGAATTGGTTGATTTAAAAAATATGAATGTAATGTGTGTTTTCATCGTGGTTATTCAAAAAAAAATCAAAAAAAAATTCCTACATTCAAAAGTAACATTTTTAACATCAACTCATATTTTTTTATTACTCTTGTGTATTATTCAGGATTATATTATTAAATATTAATTTGAAAATTAAATGTATTCATAGTTTTTCCACTTCTTTTATAAAAAACATTATGTATTTTTTATGTTTCTATTATAAAAATTATTTTTAGAAATAAAAGTATTCAAAGTATTTCAAATTCATTTACTAAAAACATTACACATTTCTCAAGTTTCCTTTATCGATGAATGTTTTCAAATGTAAAATTTATCGATGATTTTTTACATCATTTATTTATTACATTATGAATTTTCTAAGTTTTAATTATTAAGTATTATATTAAAAGAAAAAAAATTAATGTATTTTTACTTCTCATTTTTAAAAACCGTGTGTCTATTTAATAAATTTTTATTAGGAACTATTTATAATATTTTTTTTAATAGTAATGTACTTCCCTTCAACAAAAAAATTAATATAATTTCACTTCAAGGTTTCATAAGGTTTTTGTGAAAAGGTTTGTATTTTCCCTAATATTTATCATGTTAGGATTGTTTTCCATGTAGTGATATTTTAGTCACAATTCATATGTTATTATGCTATAATCTATTTTTGAAAAATGTTAATTATAATATTCTATGAATTTTTAAGTTCATGTTATGTTTGTTTTGAATTATTTAAGAAAAAAATTATTTTTCTATTTCAAGCATTCTTCCCACTCTTTATTCTTTATCACCCCCATCACTCTTCTCTTATCTATTTCCCATAGGGTTATCCTTCTACTAGGAACTGAAATTCATTTTTTATAAGGATTTAGGGCTTTATATTTTTTGAGTGTTTTCCATGGAAGTTGACATGTTGTGTATTGATTACCATTCGGTTTAAAGTAGGTGTTTCTTTTCAATTCCAATATTTTATAAAGAAAGAGTGTTTAACCTTCCTCACTAGTCATCATTGGGATTTTTTATTCATCATTGGACTTGTAAGGGACCACTTTCGATGCTCACCTTGGGTTTCTCCATGTCGTCTTCTTCTAAGTCGGGAGTTCTCCATATTTGAATGCTCCTGACTGGGACTTCTTCCATCCCTGTTGGCACATTTGGCTCACTTAGGGATGGTGGCATGTGCTACAGTAGCTGGCTCTCTTTGGGCGATGGCGATGGAGGCAAGGTACTAGAATCAGCATTCTTCTTCTTTAAAAGGTTCTCAGCTATGGTATAGCTTGATTTTGGATGCTCACTTCCAGTTCTGATCTATCAAAGAAAGACTGGGATGACGCTTCTGATAGAATCATGATTTCGACTGTAATCGAGTAGGAACAGCTTATGTTCTATGGGTTTATTTTAATTTATCATTGTTTCATAGTGTCACAGCATCGGTGTGGCCCTTCCCTTGGTCCCTACTAGTTTTCCACTCTCTCACATCAAATCCATCTCAATTCAGCCTCTGGTTCGTCTTCTCAATTCTTCGGCATAGATCTACAGTTGTGGTTTCAGAGGGTAGAGGGTGGGTTCATTATGTCGGGGCTTTAGAGATGTCTAGATTCTTGGTTTCATTAAATTTATATGGGGTTGTTTTTGAAGTTGTACAATGATGTAACTCATTATCTCAGAGTTGGGTTGTTTTTCGGTTCACGATTCGATCTGCTATGTGCTGAGGAAGTGGCGTGGACGAGATGCAACGATATCCTCCTGACATCGGTGAAATTTTTGGGTGCTTTTTTTAGGGGATGATTTTGAGGTGAGGTGAACTGATGTTCAGGATTCAGTTTTTGTGATGATGATCCTACAGTGATCTGTTATATTGTTTAGGGATGTGAGGCTATTTGCATTTCAATTTTGGATGATCTGTATATTTTGGATTTGGATATGCTATTCATGATGGATCTATGTATTTTGGGTGAATTTGCAATTGATGTCTTGAATTTTGGGGATCTTATGGTTTATTCTGATTTGTGGGTATGCGGAGTTGATGCCACCAGTTCGTATATATCCCTCATTGTTGCTCCTCACACTTCTTGTGGAATGGTCATCTCGAACTCTAGTGTGAGTGTGTTTGTGGTTTTGTTTGAGTGGATACATTCCCAGAGAGGCATTTCTAGTTCAGGTCAGCCCATATTCCCTCATCGGTGACGTTCTCTTGGTGTGGTATCGAGCCATCCAGTCCTAGGTGATGATGGCTTAGCTTCACACTCCTTGGATTGTCTTTAAGTTGCTTCTGCAGCTACATTGGTGAGGAGCATCATGTGGAGTGTGGTAGATCTGTCTGGGATGTCTTCGATAAAGGGTAAAATGACTCATGTGAAGGTTTTTTGTGATTTTTTGTGATGGTTACTCCTTTTTGGCCCTGAGCTTTTCTATTTTAGGGTCTTGAAACCAATTAATCTACAAGGGGATGCTCATATGAGGTTCAGAGTTGTGGTTTTTCACCTGGTCATCTCTATCGGGACATGGAATTTTGAGAGGGTATGGAATTTCCATTGGTACCAGACCTGTGTATTCATGCATTGGATAGCTAGCTGAGTATTGGTGAGAAGATGGAAGTTGGTCTTGTTGTTTTCGATATTGGCTTGGGGTTCTTCTTTGTAGACTTGAATGTGTTGTTTTTTCCTTTAATGTTGGAATGTGGAGGCATGGTTTTTTAAGTCTTTGATGTCATGTGGGGTTCCCCCTTAGCCCTTGAAATGGGTTTTATACTAATAAAGAATTAATTTTCAAACAGTATGAGTTTATTTTCAATTAAAGTATAGTAATATATGGGTTCTTGGGTTAAATTATAAATTTATTTCTCAAATTCTAGGCTTGGCATAAGGGGTTTTTCATAAGAATTTAATGTACTATTTTTAAATTAGATTAATTCTCATGAAAAGTGTATTTTAAAATGTTTATAATATTATTTAAATATTTGTTACAGTAAATTTAGGTCTTTTTCCTTTTTTGGTTTTTCAAAGGAATTTTCCATGTGCTTAGATAATGTTTTAGAAAGAAAAATGGATTTTTTATGTGCATCCAAAATCATTGAAATGATGAGACCTTAAATAAGCAGAGTCAGACTCTATATAGTAATTTTGTTTTCATGTGAAGACCCATTTTTTCACTTTAAAAGGTAAATTATTTATTACTCATGTGACCGTCAATGATTTCCCTTATACTTGTTTCACCAGAAATGGTTTATTGATTATTTATATGATGGATGTATGATGTGAAAAGGGGATGTTATATGTGATGGTGTTGGAGGTGAGGTGAGATACATTTTTTTGGTAGTTATCTTGATTTCTTTGTCACCTCTATGGTTTTATTTTTATGGTAATTTGGGTGACTATGTGGGAGGTCATGATTCATGCTACCCTAGTTCATACACACACTTCTATGGTCCCCCTAGTTATGTTTAAGATAAGTCTAGTGGGAAGGTTCCATTATGATGAGTGAATCATGGTTTGATTGGGTGCATCATGATATTGTTGGATAAAACATATATCATATGTTGGTCTATGTAGTTATAGTGTTGTTTTGGATTTCACACACTAGTACCTAGGGTATATCCCATGAAATTTTATTCCTTGATCAGTGGTTATATATAGAAGATCGCATTGTTATATTGATTACATACCCCTTATGCTTATTTTATTAGTGAAACTATTAATATTGGTTTTCTTTACTATTATATTGTTCCTTGATCACATGGTTCCCTTCTCCATTGTGAATATATTTTCTCTAGTTGATACGGGTTCTTTATGAGATAACGAATGATTGACTTTCACATGAAAAACAAATTTGTGTATTATGAGAAAGGTAGTACCTATATTTCCCACAAACACATTGGGTAAAATATTATATATAATGATATATAAATGTCATGTGAATAGTTTAGTAAGTCTATAGGTTCAACAAGGGTGAGTGTGATTACATTAAGCTCTACTCATAATAATACATGTGAATAAGTTAAAAAGTTTCTATGTTCATGGGTGACTAAGATGTTGTTAATATCCAATCATAAATTTAAATGTGAATATGGTTTTGATTAGCAACTGGTGGGGTCAAAACACCAGAAAAGGAGTGCACCCACCAGTGATGGGTTGGCCAATCCATACGGTTGATGGGAGGAACACTGAATACTAGTGATCAGAGCTAGATAGGGGGTGTAATGAGACATATAATGTGTTTGACCATCAATTAATTTCATTGTTTAGATAGAGAGAAGTTACAATAAAATATATTGATTTTTTTAGGGGTTCACTTTTAAAATGATTCAAGGGTTTTGAAATGTTTCTTAAACAATTATATGTGTTCAACATACCTTTTTTTTGTTTTAAATTGCTTTAAAATGGTTTAAAAAAAAATTATGGATTTGAGAAAGGGTGTCTTGAACTTATTGGTATATTTTAAAGAAAATTGTTATTCTAAAGAGGAATTTTTGTAAATGGTTGGGTTTTTAATGGGATCTCAACTGTGATTTTTTACATAGTTTTCAAATGAGATTTAAATTCTATAACTTTTTTAGCCTTGTTTAATTTTTATATCAACATTTTGTGTCATTATTTTGTTAAATATTAATATCACCAAATCAAATAGGATATATATGAATAAAGAATGGATGGATGAAAATAATCTGACAAAATAGTATGAAGATGGAATGAAAGAGTTCATCAAGTTTGAAAAAGATCATGCATATTATACTTCTCAAATCCTTTGTTCGTGTTTATGCTATTCTTATTCAAGACAAGTTATTCAAGAAAATTTAGTCCAAAGGAATTGTAAGAACACTTGATCTATCATGAAAATATATCGAAGTTATAAATGTTGGAATAAACATGTGTAAAATAGATAGTAGCTAGTGACTGGGATAAAATTGTGTTTTATAGATCATTTGATATGATTACAAGTTTGGAAAATGAATAAGACTGTATCGATGAAGTTGTTATAGATGTTCAAGATGATGAAGATCGTATTAATTAAATGACAAGGACAGTTGAAGATGAACTTCGTGATTGCCCAAAAAAATTTGAGAACTTAAAGAGTTGGGAAAAGACACCATTGTATGATGTTTGCACTAAATATACAGAATTTCTAGCCACACTGAAGCTATATATTTTGAAAGAAGGAAATGGATGGATTGATGCCAGTTTTACAGAATTACTTGTTCTCTTGAATTACATGCTCCCAAAATTTAATGAGCTTCCAAGCAGAACATACGATTCCAAACGAATTCTATGCTCGATGGGTATGATTTCTGAAAGAATAAATGCCTACCCAAATGACTATATACTATTTATCAAGGACCAAAAATCACATAGAGAATTCCCAAATTGTGGTGCTTCCTAAAACAAGAAAGATGAATCTTTTCCTAAAAAATTTGTGTGGTACTTTCTAATCATTCAAAGGTTTAGGCACTTATATGGAAGTAAGGAGACTACAGGGAAATTGATGTGCAATGCAGACAGAAGAAATAAAGATGGAGAACTACAGAATCTAGCAGACTCTCCCTAGTGGAAGAGAATTTATCATGTGTTTCTTGACTTTTGAAACGATCTGATAAACCTTCATCTTGCATTATCTAGAGATGGAGTGGATTCCTTTGGTTTTCAAAGCAGCACTCACAGTACAGGGCCAGTTATGTTGGAAAATTATAACTTTCCATAATGGTTATGCATGAAATGAAAACACATCATGTTATCTATGCTTATATCAGGACAAAAACAACCTAGTAATGATATTGATGTTTATTTGGATCCATTGATCGAGGATTTGAAATTTCTGTGGGATTCAGGTTTTACAATGTATGACGCTTACAAAAATGAAGATTTCACAATGAGAGCCATGTTGTAAAGGACAATAAATAACTTTCTTACATTTAGAAATTTATTAGGATATAGCATTAAATGAACTCTTGGGTGTCCCATCTGTGAACAAGTTACACAATCAATTTGGTTGAAAAATTCATCAAAAACTGTGTTTCTAGGACATTTCATATTTCTACCCCAAAGACATAAGTACCAATTTTGGATGACATCATTTGATGGAAGTTCATAGGAACGTACACCACCATCTCCACTAACAAGTGATCAACTATTTGAGAAATTTAAATATGTGTACACTACTTTAAGAAAACTGTTTTTGAAAAACCTTACAAAAAACCAGTTGGAAAAAAGAAATCAATTATTTTTAAATTACCATACATGAATTCTTTGTACGTCATACGTTGTCTTGATGTTACAAATGTTGAAAATAATTTATGTGATAGGGTCATCTACATGTTTCTAAATGTACCCAACCAAACAAAATATAGAATTAAGGATAGGTTGGATATAATTAACATGGGAATATGAGAAGACCTGACACCAGTGAATGGTGAAAAAAGAACATTTTTTCCTCCTATTTCTTACACTCCTTCCAGGAAAGAGATATATCAGTTTTGAAACTTCATGAATGGCATAAAAGTTCCTTATGGGTATTCATAAAATATCAAGAACATCATGGCACTTCACGATTTAATGTTAATAGGTCTCAAATCACATGATTTCCATGTTTTTTGAAAGATCTAATTTCTATTGCTGTACGTTCAATTTTTCCCAATAATGTTTGTCATACATTAACGAAGCTCTGTTCCTACTTCAAATCTATATGTAGAAAAGTTATAGACTCGGAAAAATTTCATACTTTGGAAAGATAAATTGTCATCATATTATTTGAATTGGAAATGTTTTTTCCACAAAAATTCATTGATATGATGGTTTATTTGATGATTCACTTGGTGAGATAGATTCGACTATGTGGTATTGTGCACTACAGATGGATGTACCCCATTAAATGGTATATAAATATTTTGAAAGGGTTTACAAAAAATAAAATTCATCCATATGGTTGTATTGTGGAAAAATATATTATTGAGTAAGCTGTTGAATTATATACCAAATACCTATCCAGTGTTCAAAGAATTGGTCTAACGAAATCTCGTCACACTAGGAGACTTTCAGGTGAAGTAATTTCTAGAAAGGAGGTCGTCGCAATCAATATTATAGATAGGGAGTAGTCCCACCTTTATATTTTTCATAAAAATTTAAACGTTGACCCATTTTTTGAAACCCACAAAGAAATTATTAGGCGTTCGAATCTATCAAGAGATGAAAATTGGATATCAAATAAACATAATAAAATGTTTATATGATGGTTTCAGGACCATATTTTTAAAGAGTAAAATGAAAATATACACTCAATTTCAGAATGACATTGATAGATAGCCGGAGGACTAAGTGTATACGTATTATCATATAATTATTAGGTAATTAATTTTAATGCATTTTATACTAATGAACATGATGAATACAGTACCGGGAAAAATAGTGAAGTTACACTTGTGGCTAAAGCGATGCATGTTTTTGGTGATAACAATAGAAATTCAATTTACATGAATGTGTCATATTTTGGCATTATCAAAAAAATATGGCAATTGGATTATACAAAATTTTGAGTGCTTATTTTCCAATTAAATTGGGCTGATAACATAAGTGTTGTTAAAATTGATGAGTTGGTATTTGTGAAAGTTGAATTTAGTAAAGAAGGCTACAAAGACGAACAATTTATAATGGATTCAAAGGTAGTACAAGTATTTTATATTCCACATCTCGCAAACCAAGACTGGTCAACTATTTTGTTATCAACCAAAATTACTATAGAGTCAGATAAAAATTCAATGGAGGATGACCCTTTCATTGGGATTTTTCAATCATTTCACAACAGTCCCAGTGTAGATCGTGTTATGTATGTCAGATAAGACCACAATGAAGGGATTTGAATAATCGATAGAGGGTCAAATCCCTTCATCCTTTAAAAAATAGAGAGTTCAATAATCAAGTTATATTTTTTCTAATATACATTTTGTTACTTTATGTTAATATATTTTCACTTATACTTTTATATGATCTAAATTAAATGTTAAACCACTTTTTCTAATAATGACTTTTGCATGTGATAATGCTACCAATCCCCAAGCACAATAGGTTTCTCAACCTATTGTTGCTCACAGTGTAGATGAACAATAGGTTTCTCAACTTGTTAACTTATGTTAATATTTTTTCCTTATTGATATTATGTTATATAAAATAAATTTTAAGACAATTTCTCTGATAATGACTTCTGTATGTGACGATTATCCCAATCCACAAGAAAAATAGGTTTCTCAACCTACTATTGCTCACAGTGTAGATGAATAATAGTTTTCTCAACCTCGTGTCACTCCCAATTCAAAGGTACAACCACCATTTACACATGTTGATGCTAGCCATCCGGAGCCGGAGGAACATATTAATTATTGTGTATCTGAAGAAATAAAAGGTGAAGAAAAACCAGTGACACATAAAAAACATGAGAACTATAGTTTGATGGCATTAGAAAAAATCAATAAGGCTAAAGAGAAAGGAAAAAATATGAGAGTGGATGGAATAAGAGAGTCCAACATGTTAACCCCAACAAGGCCATGTTTAGTAGTTACATTAGAATTCTCACACAAAAATTTGTGGTGATTGATGTAACTTCATGGAACCATGTTGTGGTTGAGATTAAGACACTGTTATAGGAAGATATTACAGTAACATTATGATATCATTTTCAAATTTACTAAATATTAAATAATGAAACATTGACTTACAATTCCTCATCTCTTTCAGAGTGAATTTATAGTAGATTAATCACAAAAATAGTACGCCTTAAGGGTTTCTTGGAGGATTTACAGGGGTTTTCACACACTTTTAAAGAAATTCCATCTTAAAGATACTAATGGGAAAATAAAACTGCACCCACCTCTTATTTATGCACACTAGATAACCTAAGCATCGTGGGATGAATTTATTGGCCATCTTGTGAAGCAGTCTTTTCATTAACATTGTGTATGATAATACATTTTTTGACGGTACGTGTATTCATCACTTTTTTGACATTGTTTTATTTATGAAATAGCAACTGAGTGTGGAAAATAAACAATAGGCATCAAAACCAGCAAACCCCTACTGTAAAGCAAGGATGGGGTATGCATCACCAGAAAAAAATTGGTTCATATTTTAAATCAACCATAATAGTTTTATGTGAAATAAGAAAACATAATAACTATGATCATTTGTTTATATACATCTTGAAGAGTCTAAATCGATAGCCACTTCCATCCCAAGCCATGTTCTATGTAAGGGGATGCATGTAACTAAATATGGAAAACTAATAGATGAAAACACACAAAAAGTGTGAGAAACATGTATAAGTACGATAGAATAAAAAATTGATTTAAATGTCTATTACATAAAAATGATTACTTATTTTCCTATATTTTCTATCTGACATAGTCTCAAAAATCAACAACACCCACAATGGATTCAGACATACTTTCAGTGGCCTTGAAGAAGCCAGAAAAGTATGGCCCCATCAGAGGTGCAGGTTTTGGGGTGACACCCCAAACGTATTTTGAGAATAAAAACAAGAATAGGATCAAACTATGGAAATTAAAAAGATGAGATAAACATTATCTATGTTTCAATAAGAATTAAAATACTAGATAAAGATGATAGCAAGTTTGATGGGGAGAGTCAAAGAGAAGAAACAACTCAAGAACAACTCACACGTGATGATCTCGCCCAACCCCCACCAGTTTTGAGGTGAGACATTCCCCTCAAAAACAATTTTCAGATTAGGTAGTAAATTTTATAATAATTGTTTCTGTGAAATGTGAATCAGATATACACTAGACAGTGATACCTTTCCTATATTTATATTCTACCAGGGGAAATGACTGTGATTTATATCTACCAACACCTAATCATTGCCTTGTAGTGAGGGCTACATTGTTCAATATCCATAATGACATGATACACAATAGACCACTTCTGATAGTTCATGTCAGAGTATCAATTATTGTATCCCTATAGATGAGAACAAGCTACCAGTTCCAATTGATGATGCAAATTTTCATATGATCGAACAAGATCTTGTAACATTCATCTCATGGTCGTCAGATCTTGTAAAAAAACAATGTTGACAATGAGGTACTAATTTCTAATTTAATTTTCAAGCTAAACCTTAAAAATTTAATGAAAAAAAAGGTATGAACCAATGCATGTTATTTCATACGGACAAAGGGAATGGGGTGAAAAAAATGATGGTTCAAAACCATCTAATGGATCAACCAACTGATCCAAATGATCTACCTAAAGCACCTTACCCCCCCCCCCATTCTATATCCACATTTATCATCATTGAAGGATCATGTGGATACGAAGTTGAAAGATGCAGATACATAATTTATTTTGAAGAAAATATGTATATAGGGGAAGATCCAGACTTCATTGGTGTTGAGAGTGGAACTGAAATCCCCGACTATGAATGGTTAGGCGGCTCAGTAATAAATGTTTTCATGAGGTATGTTTTCATGATTTGATTTTTAAAAAGATAATATACTATGATAACTATGACTTAATACATTTAATATTTTTCATAGGCATATATATGAAATATAATTAAAGGTATTTCCACATAAACAAAAATTTGGACTCGTTAGTATTCACATCACCTCTACAGAACAAGAAGACATAACTTCCAAGAAAGAGGGTGAAATAGTGGAAGGACTGCTCAAATCGTTTAACAGAAAAATTATGGATGATAGACTCTTCTTAATACCAAAGATGTAGGGATAAAACTCTTAAATTTAATCATATCAAATTTATTTCAATTTATTTCATTACTTATTATTTTTTGTGTTCTGAGGCAGTATTGGATTTTTATTTTGGTAAATTTGGACACTCCAAAGATTTATTTTCTAGATTCAATGCATGGATATCCAACAAAGCGACCACAGATGATGGTGTTTTCAATTATTAATACAATACATCCAACATTTTAAAACTAAACATCCTGTTATATAATTTATATTATCTTTTAATGATTATTTTATTATGATAGGTTGTTATGTGAATATCATCTACATTAGGAAATGAGGCTAGGTGAAAAGTACAAGAAACCTGACAAGTATTATGACAGGATAAGTATCAGGGTATATATAACAAGATTTCACTATCCAAACACATATAAAAAATTACTTATTTTTTCTCAAAGTTTCTATAGTTATCTAAAAAAAATTGATAAATATTTTGGTTATTATGTTTGTAAATTTATGAAAGAGATTATATTCCATGAACAAACCAATATCCTAAAAGAGGTATTTTCGAATATAATTACTATTTATTTTAAAATAATTATTAATCCATTTTATATTCATATTTATTCAGTACTACAATGACTACCTAACATATTCATATTCACACGAAAATATAGATATTCTTATAAACGAATGGACAACCTTCTTAATGGAAGAATGTACAAATATAGAATTTATATGGTAAACTTCTAAAATTATTTCGACTTTATAATCTTGTCCATATTATCTTTCAATTTGTTTGATGGTAATGTTGTGATTTTTACCAACTAAATGCCTCACTTAAAATCATGGTCGTTGGTGGTCTCATTTTTCACACTAAATGAATTGCATATTGATTGGTTTTTTAAAAGAAATTAGTGGTCCTCATTTACTGGGTATTTTTATTGTTCATAGACCACAAAAGATAACGAGTATTTGTAAGGTTTCTCCCCATCCCTTGAGTTTGGTGTGACATCTTGAGACATAACAGGTATACGATCTTACTCCACTCTTCTCGTTCTCAACAACGAGAAGGGTTTTTCTCCAAAAAAACATCGACTCAATCTGCAATATTGGCAGTTACCCTCTTTAGTCAACCAATTGAAGAACCAAATGTCCTATATTCATTCAGAGGTCTGGAATATATGACAGTTGGTTCTTCTCTTGGTCTACTAAAGTAATGATGGAAAAGGATGATGTTATTTTGTGTCAACTATACAGAGATCAAACTGATACACGATGCGATCGGTATGAATCAAATTGCATGTTTTTGATTTGAAGTGATATTTTAGTAAAAAAAACAAAATTAACATAATTAAGAACTAGAAAATGAAGTCTGATTGTTTTTTTACTTTAGCAAAATTATCTATCATTCATTTTTTATTTGTATAAATCAACTGCATCTCAGTCCTATGCACGGTGTCACCGGTTGGACTCCAAATGTTTCGTGTAATTTAAAATTGATATTAAATCAAGTAAAAAACACAAATAACATACTAAAAATCGAGATAATACATTCTTATTGTTTTGATACATTGGTAAAATGATCCATGAGTCAGTTTTGACATGTAGGAATCAGCCCCACCTCAATCTGATGAATGGTGTGACATGTATGACTAAAAGTTTCCACTATCAATTAATAATTGACATTTTAGCTTAAAAAGTGTCACTCACTAAAAACCATGAAAACACACTCTGATTGTCTTCAAAATTAATGAAAATTATTCTTCAGTCCATTGTGACATGAATGAAGCATTCTCATATCAAACTAGCGCATGATAAGACCGATATGACTCAAATTGCATGTTTTTGGTTTGGAATAACATTTTAGTAAAAAAACACAACTGAAATACTAAAAACTAATGAAATACATTCCAATTTTATTGATACGTTGGTACAATGATCTATCAGACATATGTGATGTGTAAGAATCAACTGAACCTCCATTGGACGCATGGTGTCACTGGTATGACTCCAAATGTGTCTTGTTATTTAAAATTGATATTAATTCAAGTATAAAAACACAACTGACATACTTAAAACTAAGAAAATGCATTTAGATTGTTTTTATACTATAGTAAAATGATCCATGAGTCAGTTGGGAAGTGTAAGAATCAGACCACCTCAATCTGATGAACGGTGGGACTAGTATGACTAAAAATTACCGCTATATGTTTAAAATTGACAGTTTATATCAAAATGTGTCACTCACTAAAAACCAAGAGAACATACTCATATTGTCTTCAAAATTAATGATAATGATTCTTCAATCATTTTTTATGTGAATGAAGCTGTCTCACATCAAATTGACTCACGATGTGACTGGTGTGACTCAAATTGCTTGTTTTCGGTTTGAAATGACATTTTTGTAAAAAACACAACTGGCTTATTGAAAACTAAGGAAATGCATTATAAATGTTCTCATACTTTTTTAAAACCATCTATCAGTAATTTTTGATGTCTTGGAATCAACTTCACCTCAATCTGATTCCTGATGTCACTGGTATGACTCCAAATGTGTCTTGTTACATAAAATTGACATTAATTCAAGTAAAAAAACACAACTAACATACTAAAAACCAAGAAAACACCTTCATATTTTTTTTATACTTTTTTAAAATGATCTACGAGTCAGTTTTTATGTGTAGTAATCAACCCCACCTCAATCCTAAAAAAGTGTGACCGATAGGACTATAATTTTCCACTATCAGTTTAAAATGAACATTTTATCTCAAAACGTGTTACTCATTGAAAACCAACAAACCACACTCTGATTGTCTTCAAAATTGAGAAAAATTATTCTTAAGTCCTTGTTGATGTGTATGAAGTAGTCTCATGTCAAACTAATACATGATTCGACTGATATGACTAAAATTGCATGTTTTCAGTTTGAAATGACATTTTAGTAAAAAAACACAACTAACATAATGAAAACTAATGAAATGCATTATGATTGTTTTGATACTTTAGGAAAATAATATATCAATCATTTCTGACATTTATGAATCAACCTCACCTCAATCAGATACACGGTTCCACCGGTATGACTCCAAATGTGTCATGTTATTTAAAATTGATGTTAATTCTAGTATAAAAATAAAAATGACATACTGAAAACTGAGAAAACACATTCATATTGTTTTGATACATTAAGAAAATTATCCAAAATTCATTTGTGATGTGTAGGAATAAACTCGACCACAATCCTATGAATAGTGTGACCAGTGTGACTAAAAGTTCCCACTGTGAGTTTAAAATTGAAATTTTGTCTCAAAATATGTCACTCACTGAAACCAAGAAAATATACTCTTATTGTCTTAAAAATTAAGGAAAATTATTTTTCAGTCCTTTTTGATGTGTATGAAGTAGTCTCATGTAAAAACGAGGCATGATGTGACTGATATGACTCAAATTTCATGTTCTTGGTTTGAAATGATGTTTTAGTAAAAAAACACTACTGACATACTTAAAACTGATGAAATGCATTTTGATTGCCTTTTATACTTTAGGAAAATTATCTAGCATCCATTTTTGACATGTAGGAATAAACAACACCTCAATCCAATGCACGGTGCCACCGATATGACCCCAAATGTATCTTGTTATTTAAAATTTACATTAATTCGTGTATCAAAACACAACTGACATACTGAAAACTGAGAAAATGCATTCGGATTGTTTTTATACTTTAGGAAAAAGATCCACGAGTTAGTTGTGATGTGTAGGAATCAACCCCACCTCAATCCGATGAACAGTGTGACTGGTATGACTAAAAGTTCCTGTTATCATTTTAAAATAGATATTTTAGTTCAAAAACGGTCACTCACTGAAAACCAATAAAACACACTCTTCTTGTCATCAAAATTAATGAAAATGATTTATTTAGTCCTTTTTGACGTTTATGAAGTGGTATCCTATCAAACCAATGCATGATGCGACCAATATGACTCAAATTTCATGTTTTTAGTTTGAAATGACATTTTAGTAAACAAACACAATTGACATACTGAAAACTAAGAAAATGAATTCCATATGTTTTGATAATTTAAGACAATGATATATCAGTCATTTTTGACATGTAGGAATCAACCTCACCTCAATATGATACACGGTGTCACCAGTATGACTTCAAATGTGTCTTGTAATTTAAAATTGACATTACTTCATGTATAAAAACAAGACTGATATACTGAAAACCAAAAAAATGCATTTATATTGTTTTGATACTTAAGTTAAATTATCCATGCGTCAGTTGGGATGTGTAGGAATCAACCCCACCTCAATCTGACAAATGGTGTCACTGGTATGACAAAAATTGTATGTTTCCAATTGAAAATTGACATTTTAGCTCAAAATGTGTCACTCACTAAAAACCAAGAAAATGCACGCTGATTGTATTCAAAATTAAGGACAGCAATTCACAAGTTCTGTGTGATTTGTATGAAGACGTCTCCAATCAAACCGATGTACAATGAGACCTATATGACTCAAATTGCGTGTTTTCCATTTGAAATGATATTTTAGTAAAAAAACAAAACCGACTTACTACAAAATGAGAAAACGCATTCGGATTGTTTTGATAATTTAGTATAACAATCTGTTGTTCGTTTTGGACATATAGGAATATAACCCTACCTCAATAGGATGCACTGTGTTATCCGTATAACTCCAAATGTGTCATTTTTATTAAAAATTGACATTTTTTATTGTATTCTTCATATTAATGTTTTATTTATTTAATTATTGTATTACTACAGTAATGTTTTTTCTTATATAGGTGGAACATTTTTCTCGAGTTGGGATGATTTTTTCAGCGACTATTACTATCAGATGTCATTTTTTAGAGGGGACCACAGACGTCAAAAGGGAAAAAATTAATTTTTTTAACTATTTGTGGGATAATTGTAAATTTAATTTTATAAAACATTGTTCAAGTTTTACATATAAGTGTTTTCTTAGTATATACCAGGAGTGAATATTTTTTTATTCATGATTTTAATTAAATTTATATAGCATTGTATCTTAAACCTTTTTGTGCACTATTTGTTTTTTCATCATTTTGATTGTGTTTGTAGTTCTTTTGTATATACTATGGGTGGTTATATTTTAGTTGGTTTTTGCTAGTTTGTGCAGGTTATTTTTGATGGTTTGGTTATTTTGGCCTATTGTTTGGGTGATATTTATTTTTTTAAGGTTGGATGGTTGTGTTGTAATATAAACAGTGCTCCCAAGTAGGGAAGCCATTATTAGTGCTTCAAATAGCACTGATAAAGGAACCTGTTATCAGTGCTAATTGAAGTGTTGATAAATGGGGACTTTATCAGTGCTTTGAATAGCACTGATAAAGGGGAGCATTTATCAGCACTTTTCTGAGCACTAATAAAGGGGGTCCTTTATCAGTGCAAAAATAGAAGTGATAAAGGGTACCCCCTTTAATATCGGCTCAATTAACAGCACTTTTTTAGCACTAATAAAGGACTTTTTTTGCGCTAATAAAAACCTATTTTGTGGTAGTGATATAAGTTATACATGTGAATATTAATTTAAATTAACTCTTTTCCATAAAAAATGTTATTACTAAATTGGTTTTTAAATGTAGAAAATATATTTAAATTGGAATATTTCATCTATCTATTAGAACATATTAATTTGTTTTTGAGTCACACCTCATGCCTTCTTTTTGTTATTATGACTAAGTGTTGGTTATTAATAATTCTATGTTTAATACATTGCCTATTTTGATACTATAACACATGAATTATTTAATATTCCATGTTTAGTAACTTGTATGGATCAACATTAGTGAACTTTAAACTATACATACACCACAACTTATGCCTTATGTGGATTAATATAAGGGTATTTGAAAAATGATGAGTATGCCTCATTTGGATTGATATTCATATTCTCCATAACGTTTTATATTGTAAACCACTCATTCAATAAAAATTAAATATTTTAATTATTAGGAAACCATTTAAAATGTTTAGTGGGAACTCTCATAGATATTACCACATACAAAATTACCTAGACAAACAATGAATCTTCCCAAGTGAGAATGTAACAACAACCAACAAACGAGATCAACTAAAAGATAGAAATCCTTTAAAACTCAAGAGTATACATGAAGAGTAGTACAAGAAAAAAAATGCACAAGGAATGACCAAGTAGGTCTAACTAGAGCACACCTAAGAACATGCTTAAAATTTTAGACATTAACAATGTACAGGTTTCACATATTTCTATATAGAGAAAAAAGAGGAAGAAACCAATAAAAGGCCTAAAATTACTAAGACCATATCCAACCAACCAAACTAAAATTTAGTTACCTCTGATTTAAAATATCATAGATAAAGTTAAATGATCTCCAACTGATGCGTCATTTTTTACACTCTAATTTTTATATTACAAAACTAAATACAAATTTGAACTGAAATCGGTATGGAAGAAAGGAAAAAATCAAAATCTAGATATCACTAATAAAGTGGAATGCTAAATATGGTGTTTTATTATACCTCCACTTTAAAATAGAATAAGGAATGGAGTCCGGTTGCACAAAAATACCTGCGTCGTTTTAGTATTGTCATGCTAAAATATCGTTGGTTAGAGATTGTCTAAGGAAGGAACCTAAACCAATTGCCAGGGGCTCATTGAAATAAGGGGGGTTCAGATCATCCATACATATGAAATCAATAAGAGTTGAATGGAAAGGAGTAGATACCCTAAACATGAAATTAATGATAGCACCGAGCAAAGAAAACATCGCAATAACACAAACTGTAGAATAGGAACAAGCAAGAAATAAGAGAGGAAAAAAATAACATACTTTGGATTCGAGGCTTGATTTCTTCGAGTGAAATTCAGGGAGGAGTGACAGAAGTAGTGTACTTTCACAAAATCTTGACAATTGTAACTAAAATCTGTGCAATTTGGGTTCCTATAAATAGATCGGGGGGGGGGGGGGGGGTTGTCAGTGCTTTCAAGAAAGAACTTATAAAGATACCTTTTATCTGTTCTAAATTAATAAGGGATGTTAAAATATGTTTTTATCAGCATTTATTAGCACTGATAAGGATTGAGAAGTGCTAATAGAGTGTTGATAAAAGTCATAATTGTCAATAATAATTGATCACTAATAAAAGGCTTATTTATCAGTGCTAAAACTTTATCTCTGACATAGCATTATTAATTATAATTATAAATAAAAAAATTTGTAAATATAATTATAAATATTTGTATATGATTATAAATGTATTTATATCATTATATATATATATATACATATTAAACATATTAATTATTTAAATATATTTATTATAATTTTATAATCATTTAAATATATAATTTTTTATTTATAAATATATATATATATTCTTTTTTTAAAAATTATATGTATTTATTTATAATTATAAATATATAATTTTATAAATACAGTATATTTACATTTATAAATATATTTTTAAATATATATATATAATTATATATATATATTTAAAAAATATATATAAATTTAAATAAAAATATAGAAAATATATTCATTATTTAAATATTTTTATTATATTTTTATATTTTTTTCAATATATAATTAATTATTTGTAATTATATAAATACTTTTTTAAAAAATAATATTTATATATTTATATCATTATATATTTGTATATAATTATATATATTTAATAAATATATATAAGTATAAATATAAATATAAATATGATAAATATATTAATTATTTAAATAAATTTATTATAAATTTATAATTATTTATATATATATATATATAAATTTAATTATAATTATATAAATAATTTTAAAAAATATATTTATTTATTTATAATTATAAATTTTTAAATTTAAAAATATTTATTTAAAACACCTTTTTAATATTATTAATGAATATATAATCTTGCATGCATGCATGTTAAAAATGACTGATATTGAATAATTAAAAATGAGTACACTTTAAAAATATTGAAAATGGATAAGTTTCATTAATTAAATATAAATTATTAAAAATATATGGATATATATTGAAATAAAGGTGAATAAATATTAAAAATATTAAAAAAAATAGTATATATATATATTATAAAATGATTAGATTCTAAAAAATAAAATATAAAAATTTTTAAAAATAAATAAATAATACATAACTGTAATAATATTAAAAATAAATAAATAAACTTTACAGATTAAAAACATAATATATTAAATTTATCTTGTTACAAAATTAAATTCTACAATGAATACTAAAATTTTAATAAATTACATAAATATTTGGTTGATGTGTTTCTATATGAAATTTTATAAATTATGTAAATATTTGTGTGTGTCCAATATATATAAAAATGTATTAATTGCATATATGTATGTGTGAAATCAACGTATCACACATTTGATGTGTGCTAAATTGAAATATAAAACAACATTGATTTAATTTCCATTAATCTATACAATTAGTCATTATTTCTAATTAATATAAATTTTTAGTTATAAACCATTCTTCACTAAATATATAAGTTATTAAATGTAAAAATAAATATTTTGGGGTATATAAATAATATTTTAGGAAATATTATATATGTTTATATGTATATATATTGAAATATATATGAATATTTTTCTATATTAAATGTATTAATGAATAACTATGTATAAAAACCATTAAAAATGAATAAGACATTAATATATTTTTAATTATTAAATTTTATTCATTTTTTATACTTAAATTTAATATATATTATTTATTACTATTTATAAATAATATATATATATATTAAAATTATTAATTTTTATTAATAGTTGTTTCAATGATAATTTTTTTAATAATTTTTAAATTTAGTCATTTATTATTTTATTTTTTAATTGATTATTACAATTTATTTATTTTTAATTTTTTTTCATAATTATAATTTATTCATTTTATATAAATATATTGAATATATAGTATTTATATTTTTATGCTGGTACATAGTCCCCTTTATTGAATTAAAAAAACTAGAGCTCAACAAAGGGGGAGAAATGAGGTCACACAAGGCAATACTGCCCTGCTCAATAATAGTCACTTCTCCAACTTTTTCCTGCTTTTGATCCAAATCATAAGTTATTCCTCCTATAATGAATTCCAATTAATTTCTCGACCGTGACTGTGCCCACGACCCCTAGTATAATATTCTCTTATGCTTTCACTTGACGTAACAGGCTCTCGATGTGAGAACCATCTGAGTCAAAATCCTCTGGATGTGATGATTCTACACAACCACTTTTTCTTCCATGATTTCATGGATGACGTCCATGTTTCCATGTCTTGACTTGATTCCATGTCTCTTCTAGTTCCGCATGTTTTGCTTCATTTGGGACCTTGGGAGAAGAGTCACCGACTCAATCTCTTGCAAATGCTGCTTCCACCTGTGCATCTTCTTAACCACTAGCTACCTACGGAAGGTCAGCACCATCCTCGATATCACCAACATGCCATGTATTGTCAGGTAAATCAATCACTTCAAATGGAATTGAATTTGTCACCTCTTTTTTGAGTCTTTCATGGGAGGTTCCACCCCAAGAGGTGTCCATTTGTTTCTAGTCTTCATTGAGTCATCACATTCAAGAACTTTCTTTCCTTTTGAGGAAATTAAAACATGCAGAACCTAGACATCCTCTGTGCTGACTCCCTGCTCACCAGTGAGTGTAACAGCCATCTCCAACATAAGAGATTATCCTTTTTCACCTCCATCAATATGATTTTCCTTGGACTAATTCATGGAGTGATTTTCCTGACTCAACCGCAACCCGCACTGTGCAATCCCATCCTTTTCAAGAAAAAGAAAAGAGTTTCATTCACCCTTATCAACATATTTGTCCTTGGACCAAATGGTTGAAGGAAAAACCTGCACATGGATGTTATATAAATAAAAATTTTAATTTTTTTAAAATTTATTCTTTTTTAATTTTTATTTGTTTATTTATTAAAATTTTTTATTATTTTTAATACTTGTAATTTTAATTGGTTTGTATAAAACAATTGGAAATGGATTGGGATAGATCTTGTAGGACTATAATATGAAGGTGGGTGAAGGCCCGAGTTAAGTATAGGGTGGGTGGTGGCCTGCGTGGGCTTCTGGTGGGCCCATATAAGTGTGTGTAGTGTATGTTGAAGCCCATTTCCATAGCAGGCTTCTGAAACATGGATGTGGAATGATAATATATAAATGAGATCCCTCTCATGTTCTATTTTAATATGGGTTCATCTTGTGTTTGGGACCTTAATCATCACGAAAAATCAATGATAAAGGATTTTATTTATCAGTGCTAATAATAAAGCAAAGATAAAGGGTACCCTTTATTAGCACTTTTTTTAACACTGATAAAGGTGTCCTTTATCATCACTTTTTTAGAAATTATAAATGAAAACTTTATCAGCACCTTTTTCTAGCACTGATAATGGTTAGTGCTATTAAATTCTTATGTTATAGTAATGTGATCATCACATCTTAACCCATGTAAATCAAATGGGTTTCGTAAACATTTGATCAATTCATTGTAGAATAACTGATTAAAATAAATGGGTTTCACAAATAACTCATCATCATAGTCATAAACCATTTAGAAAAATAATAAGTATGGTGACATTGGATCATATCCCCAATAAATAATAAGTAAAATAAAATAATATTATCATATATGAAAATTTTCTTTAAAGGATCATTGGAAATTTTCATTAGAAAGATATAATTTTCACTTTGAAATAACCTTTTGGAAATATAAAAAATTCCAAATACTAAGGAATAAAATTTATTTTAAAATAACCTTGAAAAATAAAAATGGAAACTTTTAAGCATCGATTATCCATGAGGGCAAGAAGTTTTCTTCATGTTGTAGAAGTTAAAGCAAATATTCTATTCATTTTGTCGGTAAGTAGTCAAAAATAAATTATTCAAAAAATGATCCGAATATTAATTTTATTATTTATGTAAAAATAGAACATGGTTAAAAATTATTTTAAAAAACATTAGATAACTATAAAAACATTCATAAAAACATTTTTAGAAAACATAAATGTGGAATAAAATGGTTTTCTGAATGAAGATAAAAATAATGTCAATTTTCCATACAAACATATTTTTGGTCTCTTGAGTACTTAAGGTGAGGTAAATGAAAGTAAAACTTTTAATTTCATAAAAAATAAATAAATTAAAATAAAATTCATGATTTTATGGAGATTCATGTCATATAATTTTGTTATTGTAAACTTAATCATAAACAATCCTGATAAAAGATGAGATTGTGATGTAAAATCCTTATCACTTTGGTAACTTTTGAATCATAATCCCCGTGAGGGAAAGAAACTTATTTTTTAATTTAAATCCCAATAATTTTTATAATATTAATCATTAAATACATTCATGGGTATTATATACACCACATAAAATAAACAAGTGGTGAATATTTCATGTATCTCGCACAAATAAAAGTGAGATGAAAATTTATTTCCACAAGTCTCACCATTCTTATTAAGCAATTGAACCTCTTGTATAAAAAATATTTATTTATTATAAATGTATTTAAAATCTATAATAATATCTATCATACCCCATATGATTTACTTATGACATCTAATCTCTCTTTTAATAATAAGGTTTTTTAAAATCACTGTTCTTTGTGATGACTACTTCATTTTTCATGCAAGTTTCAGTTTGGCAGTCTTGGTCCTTGTACTTTGATCATGGTTCCACCATTTATAGAATTTAAATCATGATATAAATATCATAAATTTTAATTATATAAAAATTTATATTTCTATTTATATTCATCCACAAAAGTTGTAGATAGAAAAATTAATTACACCAATATTCAGGGAGATGGTTGGTCATACGTACACATGAACTTTGTTTTCACTTTTTTGATGGATGTAAATAAAGAAAGGTAAATAATGATTCACCTTTATAGACTCAATATTATATCATATAAATCATATATATACATAAAATTCATCCTTATTCCCATCCATGTAATGTTCAGATTAAAAATGAATCATATCACTTCGTGGAGGTGGATGTCCATGTGTACGCACGAGCGATGTTATAGTTTACCAAATGTTTGGAAGGTAAGAAGTTATATATGATATTACCATTAAAAACTAATAATTATTTCATAAATATCATATATAAATATTAAACCCATCATAATAACCATTCATGAATGTTGGTGATTACAAATTATTGTACAACTATGTAGAGATGGTTAGCCATACGTACACACGAGTGATCCTTTCACTTCCCATTTAATTTGAAAAATGTCATATAATTTTGACTTAAAAATCATAATAACATTAAAGTATATTTATTAAACTTAATTTACTATCTTATGATAAATACCATAAATTTATAGGGATAAAAGAACAACTAAAAAATAAGTGATCGGTTAGGGTTATTACCTCTTCTTTAGAACAACTTCTTTAGATATCCTCTTAATGACCCTAGGGGTAGGTATTTTGGGAATAATAAAACATCCAAAGTTTAAATAATTGAGTTTAGGTGATAATTGTTTAGGTTTACGTTGATCTATAAGGTTTAAAGTGGTATGAATAAGGGAAATGAGGGGGGGCCTTTTATAATTGAGGGGAGGGGCGCTGTTGATATTTCATAAAAGATTAAAATTTAATAAAGGAATTCTCTAGAAAAATGATTCAAAATTGATATTTATTTGAAGATAATTTAGTATGAGGTTCAAATACCACCAACCAAAAAATGGACAGGTTTATGTGACGTCTTAAACTTTATCTTTTCGTTTAACCCTTTAGTTAACCAATTTTAACCGTATCCACGTTAATATATTTTACATTATTAATGGGTCATAATTTTATATATAAGGTGTCAATTGGATCTTAAAATTAAAATGGATGACATTATATACCATATCTTATCGACTTTTTCATATTTTATTACTTTTATGATTTTTTAAACAAATTAATAAAAAATTATTTTGAAAAAAAAATTATTGATGTCAATTTTGACACTATTCATTTAATTTGGATTAAAAGGAATAAAGAAAATGTTTTAATAAAAATATAATACTTTAACACAAAAATAATATATAATAATAATCAAAAAAATTCATGGACCACTATAACTCATTCAAATTATATAACATTTAATATTTAAAATTTATTTATTTTATTTTTCTATTAATTGAAGTAATATTGTTTCGGCATTATATAATCATGTAAGTTAATTATAAAAATACTAAAAACTATAAATAAATTTACATCATGATATTAATTTTATTATACTCAAAAATATATATTTATATTCCTTCATAACTTACATTTTTTATGTGAACATATAAGAGACTGGAATTTTGTAACTTTCTTTTATTTAAATATTATATAATTAATTTTCATGGATAAGTGTCTCTTAAAGAATTTAATTTCAATCCTAATGTGCTGAGGGTAAAATTAAATTCATCCTATAAAAATTGTAATGAAAAATTATGGCCATAAAACTTACTTTTAACATATATTAGCCTGATTTACCCTTTACCGAGATGATAAATTATACCACAGTTACTATTCATACTACTGAAATATAAAAGGGGCCTATTTATCAAATTTGAACATCCTGATTCTAAATATGGAATCAATTATATCAAATTCAATACCTTTATGTATCATAAATTAGTTTTAGAAAAATAATCCTGTAAAACACGTTGAAAATCACTTTTTATAAAAAATACATCTTTAAACATAAAACGTGATTTATTTTTATACCATGATTAGAAAGAATATTAAATGAATGTGTAAATATTTTATTGAATATATAATATTTAAATTTCATTGAAATCATTCACCAAAATTGAATGATTTAATTTATCAAGATAAAAATTTATTACACTCGTAAAATAGTTTTTATAAAAACATCTCTTTTATTTTCAAATGATTTTTATTTTCATTTATAATTAATTTATGACCAATAAACTCATGTTATTAGTATGTAAACCATAATATTTTTATATATTATTTATTCATGTTCTTACCTAGAAATCCAATGTCTAGGATATAACCATTACATTAAATACTAATATTTTAATAGTATATTGTGGTTTGTTAATGTGGAGAACACAACCCAGTTACCCTCTCAAGTTGGTACCTGACCTGAATTTCCACACACCTAAATTGCATTCTCGATCCCTATGAGAATGTGACTGGTACCCAAGAATCAAACACAAAAATGAGCGAATGATTTCTCCCAACCTGATAAAATAACAAGGCATATATATATAAGATAGAAAAAATTGAAGACATAACATAACCCATAACTGTAAGAAGATAGTGGAAATGATACAACTCAAAATCAGTTTGAACATCCCAAAGTACAATTCCAAAATTAAAGGAATATTAAAATATTAAACTGATTACTCAATGTGATACCATGGGAAAGCTCCAACCATCTCACCACTAGAAACCCAAAATCAGCTGATAGGAAACCTCATATCCTCAATACAGATCCTTAACATTCCCTACATCTAAATAAATAAAAAGTTCTATTCAATTCAAAATTTGTTCATAGGCTTTGAGATAACAGTCTTAGAAGGATACCACTCAGGTGTTCCATAATAATTCTCTATACAATAATCTGAACATGCTTAACTTTAAGTAAAATAAGACAAGATAGATAGATTAATCATTTTTATATCAAAATCATAGTAACATTTAATTTTTACTTTTTCCACATTCCATAAAAAACTAGTTATAAAAAATTCAAATATTTCCATATACATCCATGAATTCAAATCGAATCAAATCACATGCCACATATCATACCAAATGCGGTATAAATGTACGGTGTGTATTATGACATCATAATGACCCAAAAGTGATGTAATAAATTCTATTAAAGGAATCCAAGAAAAAATCTATTTTCCCCTTTAATATAATTTTTTTGAGGTTATTTATCTAATTTTATAAATATTTTATGAATCCTCCAAAAACTATAATATATTTTAGGGTTTTAAAATAATTTCTTTATAAAAATGACTCTCTTCCACATCACCATGGGTATTATTTTAATAATGTTAGACCTTGGCCTTATAAAATAATGAAAACCACTAATATTTTGTATAATAAATGGTAAAAACCATGAAAATGTCTGTGTTTGTTATTAATTTATTGTATATAATCCAATACATATGTTTGGGAAATAATAAAGAACTACCCCCCTTACTATGTACACCCACCCAAGATCACATTCCTCTTTACTCAAAAACCCTAGATCAAATAATTATCCTTCATTACCCTCTCCATATTCATCACAAGGTTCCATAACACTCTTAATAAGCTCCTACCAAGATTTTCAAATAACCCTCTCAAAGTAAGGGATCCTCTCCTTCCCCTATTTATTCAAGCATATTCATTATCTAATGCCCTTTTATCCAATTCCTAATGATAGGATATGTTCTTCCATATACCTCTTACTAAATCTATGATGTATAAATTATGATAGTACCCATTAAATAACATTAATCCCTCCCATTAACATTTATGTTCCCACATTATGCTACTGAATTTTCATTGTAATTTTCCATGTCAAACAATTGTGTAGTGAATACCCATATTATAATGTCTTAGTTCTGGGTGCTTCCCAAAGGTGCCCCGTACTTGGTTGGTCACATGGACTCAAGCGCATTTCCCCAAACTCCAAAGGCTTCTGACCTGCAGAAAGGTCCTTGTGTGTGACAGTGGGGAAAATATTCCCTCATTGGCATAGTATGCACAACATAATAACAAATATAAACAGTATTATAAGCAATAAAACCATACAACAATTAAGTAGTGGAAGACTAAAAGTAAATAAACAACTGGAGCAAATATATAGATGATGCATGTCACATATATCTAGGAAAATATCTAAATAAGTCACAATACTAGAAATACAATATTAAACAAAATTAAAAAGAAAACAAGTAAACTCCAGCAGCATCATAAGACTCATTTTGGTCCCACACTCTCCAAATCCACAATAATCAACTACATGATGACGAAGGGCTCTTTCCCTTATCTATAGCTACATACATGAAATCTTTTTGGGTCCAAAATCAGGACCCAAATTGGGTATGAGATGAATCCTAGTAGACAACCACCAAAAGATCTGTTACTAACTGTCAGTGAGTATATATAGTGGGTAATAAAGAAAATGGAGCAGAGAAACTAGAAGTACACAAAGGTAACTAGATCTTATGGATTCCGTTCACATTCATTAGAATTTACTTTTCATCATTTAATCAAGTATCACAATAGGTATCTCATAATAATACCTAACAGAACCGAATCCAAGCTTGTGCTTTGGCTAGGAAGATGCATCACAAACATTCAATATTTAAGTTAAACCTCTGGGAATCTCACGCATTCTAACCCCTCTAGCCAAGTAATGCAATAAAAAGGCAAAAAATCATAGGAATCACTCACTATGAATTCTTCATATGGTCTTTACAGAATAACTATAGACTCTATTTGGAATCAATCAACATCATTTTACTCATGTGGTCTGGTAACATAAACTATATACACTCTGAGGGAGCTCTCATCGCCAATCCCCCATGTGGTCTTGTAGTGTGAAATATAACAGACACTCTGAGGAAGCACTCAATTGCAATTCCCCTTGTGGTCTAACTACACCAGGTTCTCACAACCCAGTGCAATTCAATTATACGTAAACGATATGAAGTATCCTGAAGTAATATCAACTATTACATGGCTAAACAATTCCAATGTATATCACAATCATTTAACAAGTATCAAAACGAAATAGTTCCATCCTATCAAGCAAGGCAAAGAAAACAAGGTTTGACTCATAGGAAGCCTAGACCAAACTACCCTAAACATACAAACAAGGAAACTCGCCCATGGGGTGTTCCTTAAACATGAAATTTCACATAATTCCCCTAAAAACCCTTGAACCAATAATCACTCAAAGGAAAGTAAATTAGGGTTCAATTTCCTTAACCTGAAATACCTAAAACATGGGTAATTGTCACTTTGGAATATAAAACTCAAATAAAAACAAGAAAATGATAAAAACCACCAACCTCAACATTGTATGATGAACACTATTGAACGTCATCCCTTGAATCGACGTAGAATGTCGTAAATCTACAAAAACATCAAAAACTTTCAACCTTTAATAACTCAAGAAAGAATAGAAATCAGGAGGAGAGGATCTAGAAGAATTAAGAACACATTAGTGGGATTCCAATGCACCTGTCATCGATTAATTTGGAGAATGGGTGACAAATCGGTGGCTCAAAGAATAATTGTTTCTCTCAGCCTCTTCTGGATGTGACAGGGTTTGGAGAAGATATTTCTGGGGATTAGACGTTACCCCAGTCTATTTAATCAAATTAAAGAAAAATTACATGGAGTATTCATTTAATTTACACAGCGTGTACTTATAATTTTTTTAAAAAAATACCTTTTTCTCAAAAACGCCTTAAATCATGATCCATACCTGAAATGAAGATCTGGGTTCTTACAAACATCCTCCCTTAAAGAAATTTGTCCCCAAATTTACCTAACAAGGTGGATAAAAAGAATCATTAAAAATATCTAGCCACTGTGATCGCATATCGGCATCCCAATCCCAAGTCTCGTCATGTACTCGCTCGTGCTACCATAGCACCCATATCAAAGGAATGGATCGGCCATGGATAAATTTATCACTTTGAACAATAATCCGAATAGGATGCTCCTAGAATTATGTGTCTACCTCCAACTCAACCTCCTCTGGTTGAAAAACATGATGGAGTTCTGAGAAGTAACGTTGTAGCTGAGAAACATGGAAGACGTCATGCATAGCTCAGTAACACTGATGTAACTGCAATCTATAGTCAACTGACACAACTCTTTCCAAAACCTCGAACATCGTGACGTATCTCGGTGAAATCTCCCCTTGTATCCTATGTCTCCTGTGTTCCTACCTCGGTGTGACATGTAAAAAAACATGATCTCTATCCTTGAACTCCAGAGGTCACCTCTGTCGATCAGCATTAGACTTCTGTCATGACTGTAGAGTAGTCATCCTCTTACGAATCAACTCCACCTGCTTTGTGGTCTCCTGGAAAAGATGAGGTCCCAGCATATTTGCCTCTCCTAACTCCATACAATATAAGGGTGATCAACATGGCCTACCATAAAAATCCTTATAAGGTTCTATATGAATGGTTTCCTGAAAACAATTATTATAGTAAAATTCTACCATAGGTATGTGCTTCTCTCAAGAACCTAAAAAATCTAAGACACTTTCTTGAAGCATGTCCTCCAACACCAGAATCATGTGCTCAGATCGTCCATCTATCTGGAGATGGTAAGTTGGACTCAGAAGTACCAATGTACCCATATCCCTCTGTAGTCCCTTTCAGACAAGAGAAGTAAAGTAGACATCTCTGTCTGGAATGATAGGGTACGGAAACCCATGAAACCATTCAATCTGTTGGATATAATACCTTCCATGATAATCAAAATAGAAGTTCTCCTTAATCAGTAAAAATTGTTCAACCTTCATGAGTCTGTCAATGAAAACCCAAACTGCATCATTCACTCAAGGTGACCTTGGTAAACCTATCACGAAATCCATCACAACAACATTCCACTTCCACTTGGGAATGGGTAACTCTTATAGAAGCCTTGTTGGTCGCTAATGATCTACCTTCAGCTTTTGATAAGTGGAACATCTCATAACAAAACCCAAAACATCGCTCTTCATACTTGGCCACAAATAATGTTGGTGTAAATCTCGATACATCTTGGTAACACCAATATAAACTTCCCAAACTGAGGAATTAAAATCCCACATCAACTCCTCACTTATGTCTGTTGACACCCATATATGTCCATGAAATCACAAGATATCATCCTCGCCTATGGTCCATCCAGGAGTAGGATCCTCTCTTGACACACTCTCTCATAAGAATAGACCCTCAAAATCAGATAGTTGCCTCATTCTCACTTGACCAAGTAGAGTAGAGGTAACAACTACATAAGGAAGAAACATCTCCCTTGTCTTTCATGCACCTCCAAATGCATCTCTGAGAACAAATCCATAAGTTTCCACTCACTGTAGCCCTTTTGAACTACCTATACCTAATTCCTCATTCTCAATGCATCAGCCACAACATGGCCTTTCCCAAGTATATAGGAAAGATCGAAGTCAAAATACTAAAGGTACTCAACCCACCTTCATTGTCTCTAATTCAGTTCACGCTGGGTAAATATATTTTTGAGACTTTTTTGGTCAGTGAAAACCACAAAATTTTGTCCCAAAAGATAATGTCTCCAACATCGTAAAGTGTACGCAAATGAATCTAACTCGGGATCGTGTGTCGGGTAATTCCTCGCATGTGTAATCAACTACTGAGATCCATATGCAACTAATCCTTCAACTTTCATAAGAATTTCACCCATGCTAATACCATATTCATCACAGTATATAGTATAAATCTTTCCAGGCTTTGGAAAGATAAGTATCGGTGCTGAATTCAACCTCCCTTTCATCTCCTGAAAGGATAAATTGCAAGAATATATCCAAAAGTATTTCTTAAACTTCTTAGCCAGGCCCATCAGTGGAACTACTAAGCATGATAATCCTTTTATAAATCATTTTTAGTAACAAGAAAGTCCTAGAAAACATTGAACTTAAAATAAGTTCTTCAGCTTCTCCCAGGAAACTACTTCTCTCACTTTCTATAGGTCTATTGATACTCATGTCTCTGTGATAATATGACCCAAGAAGTGAATCTGGTCCATCCAAAAGTGGAATTTTGATATCTTATCATATAACGGATGTTCTCTCAGTGTACTCAAAATGATCTCATGGTGGATACCATGGTTGGGTTGATTGTGAGAGTACACCAAGATATCATCCATGAAAACCACTACAAATGATCCAAGTATGGATGGAACACTCGGTCCATCAGTACCATGAAAACTATCAGTGTATTTGTGAGATGAAATGACATAACCACATACTCATATAGACCATACCTACTCTAAAAGGCTATAATTGGTATATATGATGGTCTAATGTGAAACTAATGATAACTGGATCTCAATTCAATATTCGATAAAACCTGGGACCCTCAAAGTTGATCGAAGAGATCATCAATCCTCAGAAAGGGATATCGGTTCTTGACCATCAAATGGTTCAGCATCTGATAATCCACGCAAATTATGAGGGCATCGTCTGCCTTCATCATATATAGGATTGGAGAACCCCAAGGAGAAGTATTGGGTCAGATGAAACTCATTGTCTACAACTCCTCTAACTACTTCTTGAGCTCTTGGAACTCTGGTGTAGCCATACTATAAGGAGGAATGAACACTGGTGCTCCCCTGGAACAAGCTCAATATAAAAATATACCTCTCACTCAAAATAAAATCCTAAAAATTCATCTATAAATACATCACTAAAATGACCCACCACTAGAAGAAAATCCATTTGTGAAGTCCCCTGGCCATCCAGATAAAAACTAGAAATATGGATTGTAACTCCTCTCAACCCATGAAGCTCAGGTCCAGCTCTTCTTTTCTATACATCCCATTCTCCCTTATATTGAAACAATCCACCCTCTGGTGACTTCAAACTCACCCTACAATGATAGAAATTGATAATATCCTAGTAGGGAACTAAACAATCCATTCTGAGAATGATTTCATCACCCATAATATCTAAGACATAAAGGTCACATAAGAAGTAACGCCCACTAACCTCAAGAGGGAACTCCTTGGACTGACATACACTAGTCGTTCTAATCCCCTAAGGAGTGTCCAGCATCATGATATCAGTAGTAGTAAAGATATAGATCCCAAGTCTCTCTAGAATAGGCACATACATAATGCTATGAGAATCACCTGTATCGAAAAGAGTAGAAGCTAAAACTGAGGGGGGCCATAATCGTACAACAAACTATAGAGGGTCTGAGATCCTACTCTTGCTAGGTCTAGTCAAGCAAAAAAGCCTGACCTGTGTCACAACCCTATGAAGCTTTCTGAGATCCCTGAGTTGATCCACCCTATGGTAGTCAAAAACCATGTGCGTGACCACACATCTATGACCACCACCTTGGCTTGAACAGCCTAAAAAACTCCATCCCCCGGTCTGATATGTAACTGGTGGTCCTTCTCTGATACAAGGAGTCGAAACTGATCCTCCCTCACTTGATACAGGAAGGAGGGAGTTTCATAAATTATGAATTTCCCCATCAATCCATAATATTGGCACTCGACTGGGTCTCTAGGGCACTGAGGTTTCTTATGTCCGGCCTTCCCACATTGGTAGCACACCACCTGGCTACCTGAAGGAAAATCCCACCTACTCGGATATCCATGCATAGACTCTCTGTGGAGCTTCTTACTATCAGTAAAAAGAGTACCAACTATAAATGATGAACTACTCTAGGGCATAGCTCCATAATCCTTCTGATTTCAATTGGTGATCAACATCTGGTTGACTATAGAAGCTATGGAAGTAAGCCTGAAGATGTTTACCTGATATCGCATGTCATTCCTGAGACCATACTCAAACTTCCTCACTATAAATAAATCATCACCTTCAAGAATGGTTGTGAAGCACTGCAACTTTGTGAAGTGAGAAGTATACTACATGACTGAGAGAGTACCCTACCCTAAACTCATGAAATCTTGGGCTCAGTCATCCCACAAGGTCTCCGGGTAAAATTACTCATAGAAGGTATGCTGGAACTCACCCAAACCATAACTCATTGGCGTCCCACCTGTGATATCACATCCCACCATCTCTTGGTGGAATCACATAGCATGTAAGTGGAAAGATTCACCCTCCTCTCTGGAGGCGTCTCAAGATGCTTGAAGATAGACAGCATGGCTTCTAACCATGATGCTACAGCCTGAGGTCCTCCATCCCCTGAGAATGTGGGAGGTTGATGCTACTAAAAAACCCGCATCAAATCAGCCATAGATGGGGTAGGATTCGGTGCTCCCAAGAAATTCTACATCATCCTCATGAAGCCTTCTCATAACTATGCATCAGCACCTGTGTTCAGTATAACCGTTGGTGCCAACATGGGCATGATGGGAGGATCGATTGTTAGTCCCTGATATACCATTTTTAGTGTTTAATTGTCGCCCTATAAATGGCGTGCAACTGGAGGACATCTCGGTGGCATGAATCTACATGGTCAAGCACACACCTCAATTCTAGATTATCAAGGACTGAAACTTAGAAGTACAAGAAATTATATGGAGAAGAAAACAAACAAGTTTTACAAAATAAAGGCTTCACGGCGTGTATAATGTTTCCAACGCTATCTTCAGGGAACACTCATACATCTCGTGTGAGGAAAAAGGCGCGGTTTTTTTCCCATAATTCCCGCTTTCCAAAGGCAAGTGCAATCCGTCACTTTTTCAGGGACGTTTTCTCCTTGATTGAAATGGGATGATGGGATGTCTGCTCTTCCTTCTGTAGATCCCTCCTCAGAACTCAGTACCCAGTCTGGGTCTCCCTTATATATTTAATACATTGTTCATGAAACTCTTCCTAGTGCCATATCTTCATGGACACCAGTTAATTACACTGATTCTGTCGGTACATTCCAATGGGTTTGGTCAAGGCAGCAACCTTTGGTTAGGGGATTAGTCACGTTGGGCATCACTGGCATGTCTCGGTGCTAGTACACTGGTGCGTCTGTATTCTCTCCCTTATTATAGGTCTTATCAAGGGCGTGGAATCCCAAGACATCCCACATCGAACGCGGGGAATCAATTTCCATGGGTATGTATCTGAGGTTTTCTTCATCTTCCCTTGTTTAACATAGGGTATGCCGCCAGTTTAATGTCCAGCACAGACAGATCAGACTAATTAGAACACTGACTAGAGTGGATCAGATGGGTGCAACCCCTATAGGGAACACTGATGTTGGTTCTAATCTATAGTTGACTTCCCGGTCACTGTTGAGGGGAATAGGGAATGAGGCGGCATGATCCCACCGAGATGTGGCGGCCTAGGTATGAATCAAGATGGATGAAGAAGCGGTTGAATGAAGTTGATGGTGAATGGGATGGAACTGCCATGAGTATGACGATAGTTTTGGGATTGAGCCTCGAAGAGGCTTCCTACATATCCCATGGTAGGGAATCAAAGTCTACATAGTTCATTTAACGACATGCACTGAGGACGATGGTGCTTGGCATTTTAACGTCCTGCAGCTCGGATGAGGTGGGTTTACTCCGCACCCCTAGGACTTACATAACTGGTACCCTCATCACCTTGGTGAAGAGAGGGGATAGGCAACTCCGTGGCTAGAGGGTGTTATGGAGAAAACTGTTGGGGGTCCACGTTAGTGTGGCTATGTGAAAAATAAATAGTCTTTAGCATGCCTATGTGAAGAAGCATGAGGTGAAGCAACGCAATGGGCGGTATCATCCAAGGGAATTTGAAGTTACTTTGTGCCAACCTAGGAGGTCGCATGGGAAAAGAGTATATGGTGAAAGTGCTTTGGGTGCTGGAGGCGCTGGAAAATGATGCCTGGAAGAGGTACATCATGGGCACACAAGGTGGGAAGCTTGCACGAAAAATAGGTAGTTGTGCAAAAAACAGCGGAACCAGTATGCAATTCGGGATCATGCGTGAAAAAGGTCGTCCAGTTCGCAAATGGGCTACGGGTGCGAAAAAGGAATTGGTGGTGCACAAAAGAAATTGTGTATGCGAAATCAGCCAAGGCGGTGCGCAAAAGGAATTGCGTGCTGAAGAACAGATTTCATGCAATTGGAATGAATTATGTGTGGGGGAAGGGGCTCGATGGGTTTCGGACAAGGATCATGCCTGAGTGGTCATGCGCAGAGGCGGACCCTCGAGCGACATGGTGTCAAAACTTCAGTACCTGAGAGCCATATTTTGCATGCATGAGAGGTGAATTTCAAGCCAGAGAGATGGTTCAGATTCTTTGGCCCAGAAGTCGAAGGGGTGGCATTCTATTTATAGGCGACCGGGGATGCGTATCCATGCAAAAAACAGGCCAGTGCGAAAGGTTTGTGTGTCGACGTCAGTAGCGTGAAAATTCAACCGTGTGGGGTGGAAGCACGTAAATTTCCATGCCTGTCTGAAAAACTCTCATGAATCCTGATGTTTTTCACACGGAATAGGTTTTTTCACACACCACGGAATTTTTTTCGCGCGACCCCTCTGGGCTCCCCGGAATGGATTGATGGTCCCAAATATTTCTTCTCTTTGTTGCGCCCATAATTTCTTCAGCCCTTGAGAATTTTTCGACATCTATAAATGCACCCCATTATAATCGGATCAGTGAGGGGATGAAAAGGTCGGATTCCAAGAGAAACACTGAGATCCAGGACCCCCTGGGGCCTGTGCGTGCTCAAAACTGAAGTGGCACATAAAACCGCTGTGGGGTGTGCAATCCACTTTTCACGCATGCACAGAAATCCATATATGAGCCTATAAAATCCCCTCGGGTCCCTCATTCCATACTTATTTTTTCACACGATAATCCTGGAGCTCTCGCGTGCGAAAAATTTCTTCTATCCTATCTGAAAAACGCTTCAGTTGCGTGAAATTTTTGAAGTCACCCTTCATTTTACATGAAAATCTGGGATTTTTCATGCATGCTTCAAATATTTCGCGTCGGCCTCTGATTTTTCATACGAGCCTCTTATTTTCTGTGCCAACCTCTTAAGACTTTTCCGGTATAAGATGGTCGCCAATCGGGCTGACGTTGAGGGAAAAGCTTCATTCGTTGTCTGAAGGGCTGATATGGTCACCAACCCTAAGGTTTATGGCACCTGAAGGATTGTATCTAGAAACCATACTATTTTCAACATGTTAACCCCAGCGCAGAAGGAGTATGCACTATCTTCTAACCTGCCAATATGGGACTTCAGTATCTTGGAATAGGTACCCATGCCAAGATTTGAGGTCGACACACCACGGTCATGGGTGACCCGTGAGGATAACCAACTCTGGTATAATATCACTTACAATGGCCATCCTACTAGAGAAACCAGACACATGGATGTTTCATCCTAAATCCATGGACCAAGACCATTTCCTGGAGTGACCCTATCGGGGAGAATTTTCCAGCTCTTTACGCAAGCCCCTTCCGTCTGAGTGTTACTGACGAGACCAAAGGCTGGCTGCAGGATTGGGATCTACGATCTGGAGAATATTTCAGCAGTGAATGGGCCTAGGCGTACTGGGTACGATAGACATGTGACCAGTATGGGGCCGAACTGTGGCACATCAGTTTTTTTGGGGTGGTGTGGATGTTGCAGTTTTATTTCTATCGCCAGTACGAGCTCGGGCCAGATCTATTTACTCAATGGGCTCCTGATACCAATACGTTTCATCTTCATCATGGGGAAGTTGGCATCAGCCTTTGGGACATTCAATTCATTAGGGGTATCCCTTTTGATGGGAACCAGTATAATGAATTCCCCCCACCAAAGAACATCTGGGAGACAGATCATGAACCCCTATGCTGACAAGGCACATGTTGGAGCTAGCTAAGGAGAGGCTGGGGGTCATGGATTTTTTTAAGGACATCGCTTACAAGAAATGGTTTAGCTTGTTCCTGCAAAAAGATCTGGAAGTAAATATTTCATTGTGATGTAGATGGTGTTTGATCGTGATGTAGAGGATCAAAATCAGATCGTACTGGAGGATCCTAGAGGCGGGGGACTATTAGTCATCGGGATTCAGCATAAACAAGAGTCGAGACCCGAACATTCGGTACGCAGGGTTTCTTATCACATTCCTAAGTAGGTGGATCTTACAGGTGAGGTATACAAGGATGGGAGTTCGTCCAGTGACCCTGGTGATGGATGGAATCATGGCCTCTAATTAGAGATTCAATCTGGGAGTCCCCGTGTTAGCTCATTTGTATGCCATTTTGGGACGCATTTCGAAAGGAGGGTCACCGTGGAGGATCTGTGTAGCACCCCGAACATCTTATGGTATGTTTCTATTAAATACAATGTATTCATTAGGTAGCCTATATTTCACAAATCACTGATCCTCTATGGAACAAAACATGGTTACTTATAGGATATATCCATAACTTATCCACTAAAGTTAAATTTACCAGCTCTGTGATTGGAATTTTAAAAATATGATATACACGGTTGTGTTCAAGATGATATTTAGAGTTTGATAGAATTAACTTAATTTTTTGTGAATAGAAACCTACCCTTATGAATAGTATCCTACCCTTAGGAATAGTAACTTACCCTTATGAATATTAATATGACTCTTATGAATGGTATCCATACCCTTGAGTGTATAAATGAATTTAGAAACCCTAAAGATGAAGGTGAATATTCTAAGTGTTTATATATTTCAATTAAATAATGATTTAATTAAATATTTAATTAATCTTATTTCAAAAATTATTTTTGAAAATAAACTTCATTTTTGGATTCTACACATTGAAAAATTGTTAGGGTGAATTTTTGGGATTTTTCTGAAATACTTGAATTTTTTGTGAAGAGTGAAATCCGATAATTCACAATTAATGCTAAATAATGGATTAATTGAGTCATTGATGATGATTTTATGATGTAATCCCAATTGGTTCGAATTAACATGCAGATATTACTGTTCTTTGTCATGTAATACTCACTATTGGTTTTCTTGAGAGGAAATAATTAATTAATGAGTTTTATATTGAGAAATCCCCTCTCCCATCTACTATAAAAACCCCCTCTCACCCCCCCTTCCATTCACTCCTCTCAAGCCTTGTGCCTTCTCAAAATTCTATCCAAATACCTTCCCGACCTCCTTTCTAAATTTCATCAAGCTTTGGACTCATAAAAATACCAAAACCTCTCCCCTTAAGAGGTTCTCAAAGGAGAAAGTCTCAAGAGGTAAATTCCTCTTGCAAATCCCTTCTTTTCTTTTAAGTTCTTTTATTTATTTTCTCACCTTCCTTCACCAAAATGGTATGATAAATCCATTAACATACATGTACTGTAATTTTTTCATGCTAATGGTATATATTCAATTATCTTCTCTCCTGTCCCCACTTTTATTTGAAAGAAATCAAAGCACCGTTTGAGATGTGCTAATTTAGCACATTCAAGGACAACGGTTTATTGATTTCTATTATAATCCTTAATTCTGGTCAAGAAACCATTTCTGTTATGTTTTAACCAGATTATTATGTAATATATCCTATTTTTAGTTCTGTAATACTTTTGTACACATGGTATTATGTTATAAAGTAAAACAAATGTTCATCGTGATCAAACCCACCGATTAACCAAAATAGTTATCACTAAGGTTATATATATAAAAATTTAACTTCAATCTAAGTAACCCAAATTAAATTTAAAACCATTTAATCTCTTGGATGTTCAATAATAGTGTATAACTTCATTTATGGACAACCACATCCATCTTATATATTTATCTGAACTTGAATATAAGTGAACCAATCATTTAAAACGAAGTAAACAAATAAGCCTGAACAATGAAATTGAACCTTATAACCAATCAAAAAGTCCTAGAATGAACTAAAAAGGATTATAATAAATCATTTACATATAAAATATGTTCTGTACTTATGAATTAATAATCCTAATTTGTTTATTCTTGTCTTTAATAACAAGTCAAGAACACCTTCAAGCATAAGGTAAGGGATCCTCTCTCTCACTTTTATTCAAGAATCAACCTTATCATGTGTGATTTTGTTTTTAGTTTCTACTGATGGGGTATATTTTATCATCTCCCCCATACTGCCCTTATGATATATAAATCATGGGATAACCTTTTATCTCTCATTAATCCCTCGCAAGAACACTCGTTACCGTGCCAAAATGTTTGTAAGAGGTTTTCTCATCTCACCTTCAATTCTGTGGGATTTTCATTGCTCGCCTCTAATTTCTTATATGTGGTATAGGTGTACTAACATTTTACATATGTTATCATGGTTCTAATTATATTCATTTTATTCTGTGAATCTTTTGGTGGTTTTTAACTTTTTTCATATGACTCAATTGAATACAACACGGAAACGAGCTTTGTCTCAATTTTCACTTAGTTGTGACTTGCTTAGTAATTGTGCACCTACTCTTTCTTATGTGGTGTACCTACTGACCATTTGAGATCACTTTTCAATTGAAATTATATTCCATTTAAATATCCATATTCTTATATCATGGATATTATTATTGTCTAAGTCGTATACCATTTTACATATACTATTTATTTTGAATGTTGTTTTGACTATGGAAATGTTGATGAATCTGTATCCTATATTCTATACGGATAATGTAAATACATATTTCTCTTGTATTGAATATATTTATAAATAATTATTTGGATGTAGAGGTGGGTGGGGCCCACTACAGCCCCTCGATGCATCGGTAGGTCTCATAAGACAAAACAGTTTGGCGACAGACCCTTCGAGTTTGTTTCCAAAACTTAGACAGGTTTATACCTATAGAACTAAACCGTTTTTAGGGTATTATGGTTCATGTGAGAGATACATGACGTCCAACTAATAATTATTCTCTTTATTCAGTATCGGTTATTATTATTATCCATGATATTTTCACTATGACAAAATATTTGGATGCGGTTTCATTCTCAAGTTATTAATGGAATTATTTGTTCATTTATGTCCATTTTGATTATGTCATATTGATTATGATTCACTTATTATTGTACACATGATTCCACTATTTTTAACCCTTACTGAGCATTTGATCTCACCACTTTCATTGTTTATCTTCAATAGGTGATGAAGAGAAGGTCTTCTTTTGAGTTCCTGTGGATGCATATTTGAGTTTTTTGTTATGTATTGTATTTTGTAACCTTTTCCAATGTAATTTGAGTTGCATATATGTATCTAGTTTTTTCAAGACTACTAAATTGATCGTTCCTTTGGGATTTTCATTCCTTCTAACCATTCCAATATCACAGGTAATGCAACGTCTCCATCTTAGAGGGGTCGGGGTGTTACAGTTGGTATCAAAGGAAGTTTAGTAGGAAACTTGGAAACTAGAGTAGGAAATATATAGTAGGGAACAAAGACCTAAGGTAGAATTTGAGGATAAACATACAAGAATATCCTGGTATTTTGGTAAGGAATATATTTTTTGGATCATTCAAGCAATACATCCCTATCTAGATACGAGAAGGTAGAGGCAGCTCTGGCACAGATGTATCCAGGGGTAAAACCCAAAAACACCACTTTGAGCTAAACTCGAACAGGAACTATTAAACAAAAATTGGCCTTGCTACACTCTTGGTTAAGACACTCCCAGGGGATATGTCTAGAATAATTCATATTTTCTTTACAATCCATTATCAAGGAGTTTAATGTAAATTTTACCTTAGAGAAACCATGTTTATAAGATTATCTATGCATAGAATTTAAATCTATGTTGAGTGATTTTCAATTTAAGATTCATAAAAAAATATAGTTTATCCCATTATTTAGAAATGGAGTCTAATTGAAGAAGGGGAATCAATACTCGTGGGAAAGGTAGGGATCTCCCTACTGAGAAAGTCAATACAGTAAATGTTGGAGCAGATCAGATCATGACTATATTGGGACAACTTACTCAAGTTGTAACGATTAACTGTTCCACACCTGTGTTGGATCGTTTCATGCGGTAGAAGCCTCTATCTTTCAGTGGGACTACTAATCCAGTGGTATCTGAGCAGTGGATCAATTCACTTGAAAAGATATTCATGGAATTATGATGCAATAAAAATGAGAAGTTGGTGCTGGCAGTATATTGTCTCAAGGGTGACGTTGACCAATGGTGGCCCCTGATTCAGAACACCATAGAGGAAGAAGAAATAGAAGATATTGAGTAGAGGTCTTTTAAGGAAATATTCTTCGAGAAATATTTCCCTCGAGAGCAACGAAATGAAATGAAGCAGAAATTCATTAGCTTGAAACAAAGGGAAGAAGACAGTGTTGCATAGTATGAGGCTACTTTTACAAGGCTGGATAGATATGCCTTAGATTACGTACCTGACTCGGTAGACAAGATTGATCATTTATTTGAAGGTCTTAAGACAAGTATTTTGAGTGCACTGGCTTCTCAAACATTTTCATCATATGATGGAATTGTATCAAGTGCCATCAAAATATAGAGGGAATTTGTAGGACCAAATCTTTTCAAAGGAATCCAAGATAAAAGTGGTACTCAGATAACAAAGGAAAAGGAGAAGCACCAAAGAAGAGAAATGGAACTAATAGTTTCCCATTATGTGAGAACTGTGGAAAGAATCATCTCGGGAAATGCTTGAAAGGCATGAGAGTCTGCTATAACTGTGCAGAAAAGGGTTATCGATCTGATTAATGCAAGGGGAAGAAAAAATTCAATGATGTTCAATGATACAATTTTAGAGAGATGGGACTCTATGAAAATGAGTGTTCTAAACACCAATAAAACTTGACTTATATAAGGCCAAGAGATCAAGGGAGATCCTATGAGATTAAAACTATGAAGGTTGAAGTTCCTAATGATGTGGTGGCAGGTACTTTAATAGTTTCCTCAAACATAGCCAACACCTTATTTGATTCTGGATCATCGCATTCATTTATATCTTCTAAGTTTTCCAAGAAAATTAGATATGTTAAATTTTGTTTAATAAAGGAGTTTTCAGTCAAAACTCCTGGGGGATGTATCATTGCAACAAAGGCATGTCGACTAGTCCCCCTCCACTCACCAAAAAGTGCTTTAGTTTCTCACCTTTTCATCATACCAATGACTGAATTTGATATAATTATCGGCATGGATTGGATGTCAAATTATGATGTGAAGATTTATTTTAAGAAGAAGGAAGTTACAATTTTTGAAAACAGTGTAAAATCACTTGCCTTTAGGGCAGAAACATCACCACCTAATTCTTATCAAGAACCACCCCTAGTAGCTAATCTAAATGAAAAACTAGGATAGGAAGATAAACCAACATCTATGGGTGAGGAACGAAATATTCAAATTGAGGACATGCACATAGTGCAAGAGTACATTGATGTATTTCCAAAGGATTTACCTGGACATCCTCTAGAGAGGGAAGTTGAGTTCCCTATTGACTTAATTCTTAGTATGAGACCTATGTCAAAGACCCCTTATAGAATGGCCACTGTGGAGTTAGTGGAGTTAAAGAAACAACTATATGATTTGAGTGATAAAGGATTTATTCGACCTAGTGTTTCTCCATGGGGATCCCCGGTCCTGTTTGTCAAGAAAAAAGATGGATCCGTGAGGCTATGCATTGATTATAGGGAAATAAATGCTATTACTATAAATAATAAGTATCATCTGCCCCATATTGATGATTTATTTGATCAAATCTATGGATACCAAGACTTTTTGAATATTGACCTTTGGTCCGGATATCATCAGCTACGTGTGAGGAAGGAAGATATTCCTAAAGAAACATTTCGAACCAGGTATGGGTATTATGAATTTACGATGATGACATTTGGACTGACTAATTCACCCTCTGTTTTCATGGATTTAATGAATATATTTTTCAAGGAATATCTTGATAACTTTGTTCTGGTTTTCATAGATGATATCATAGTATACTCAAGAAGCTATGAAGACCTTGATAATCACTTTGGGATTATTCTAGAAACTCTTAGAAGAAATGAATTATATGGGAAGTTTAGCATGTGTGAATTCTGGCTTCAATTGGTTCTTTTTCTGGGCCATATGCTCTCTAGGGATGGAATCCTAGTTTATCCTGCAAAGACAAAGGCAATCCAAGATTGGCCCACACCAACAAAAATAACTGAGGTATGCAGTTTTATTGGCTTAACAGGTTACTACCGACATTTCATTCAGAATTTCTCCTGAATGGCTAACCCACTAACCAAGCTCACATGAAAAGTATTTATGTTTGTGTGGACAAAAGAGTGTACATAATGTTTCAAATAATTGAAAAGAAGATTGGTCAATTATCCAATTTTGACTCTTCCTTATGGAAGTGATGGATTTGTGATATACAGTGATACATCAAAGAATGGGTTGGGTTGTGTCATTATAAAAAATGATAAAGTTATTGATTATGCATTAATACAGTTGATGACTCATGAGAAAAATTATCCAACTCGTGATCTTGATCTAGCAGCTGTAATTTTTGCTCTGAAAATATGGAGGCATTATCTCTACAGAGATAGATGTGAGATCTATACGGACCACAAGAGTTTGAAATACATTTTTACACAAAAAAGAATTCAACATGAGGAAAAGAATATGGTTTGAGTTAATAAAAGATTACGATTCTTCAATACACTACCACCCAAGAAAGGCGAATAAGGTGGAAGGTGCATTAAGCAGGAAAGATCATGGCCTTCTGACTCAGATGAGGATTGAAAGAGATCTTATATTCATGGATCTACTAAAGATGGATAGGGGAATTATTAAGGAAGGGAAAACATCTTTTCTCTTTAAAATGATTGTTAAACCATCTTTATTAGAGAAAATAAAAAGCTCTCAATCTGATGATGAGAATCTGCACAAGAAAATTAATGCTGTCAAGGATGGAAGACTAGCTGACTTCATGTACGAAGAAGGAGTTCTGAAATTTGGTAAGAGGTTATTCGTTTCGTCAGTACCTGAGCTAAAAATGGAACGATTAGACGATGCCCATAGTTCAAATTTCTCTATACACCCAGGTATCACCAAGATGTATAGAGATATGAAGGAATATTTCTGGTGGGATAATATGAAGCAGGAAATTGCTGACTAAGTGTCATGGTGTCTAGTTTGTCAACAAGTGAAGGCTGAGAGACAACATCCCAAAGGAGTGATGCAACCTCTACCTATTCCTATGTGGAAGTGGGATAACATTATAATAGATTTTATCACTGGACTACCGAGGACACCTAGAAGAAATGATTCAATATGGGTAATTATTGATCGTCTCAGAAAATCCACACATTTCCTTCCTATACGAGAGGATTTTCAACTCGAGCGCCTGGAAAGACTGTATATCAATGAAGTTGTAAGACTTCAGGTGCACCTATATCAATTGTATCTGATTGAGATCCCCGGTTTACATCAAAGTTCTAGAAAAGTCTCTAGAAATCTTTGAATACTGATCTTTGTATGAGTACTTCTTATCACCCCCAAACCGATGGACAGTCTAAAAGGACTATACAAACTCTAGAAGACATGTTGAGGTCATGCTCTCTTGACTTACAAGGTATGTTGGATAAATACTCGCCTTTGGTGGAATTTTCTTACAATAATAGTTTCCATTCCAGTATTCAAATGGCTCGATATAAAGCATTGTATGGAAAGAGATGTCGAACTCCAACTTGTTGGGATGAAGTTTGTGAGAGGAAACTTATAGGCCCAGAAATATTTGAAGAGACCACAACAAAGGTGAAGAAAATTCAAGCCCATATTAAGGAATCCCAAAGTAGGAAGAAGAGTTATGCTGACAATCGGAGAAAGGATTTGGAATTCCAGGTGGGAGATCATGTCTTTCTGAAAGTATCTCAATGGAAGGTTGTCCTAAGGTTCGGTAAGAAAGGGAAACTGAGCCCTAGGTACACTGGGCCATTTGAAATGCTAGAAAGAATCAGAGTTGTAGCTTACTGTCTAGTGATGCTGCCAAATCTCTCTAGAGCTCATGATGTGTTCCACGTGTCATTGTTAAAGAAATACATTCCAGACCCAAAGCATGTTCTCACATATGAAGAAATTGAATTGAACCTGATTTGTCATATTGTGAAAAGCCTATTGGGATTCTTAAAACAAGGGAGAAGATATTGATAAATCGGACAAATCGCCTAGTGAAGGTTATTTGGAGAAACCAGAATATGGAGGAAGCAACATGGGAACCTGAGGATATTATGAAAAAGAATCACCCACATCTTTTTGGTGGGATTTATACATAAAATTTTGAGGGAGAAATTTCTGAAGGAGGGAATAATGTAGCACCCCAAACATCTTATGGTATGTTTCTCTTAAATACACTGTATTCGTTAGGTAGCCTATATTTCATGAATCACTGATCCCATATGGAACAAAACCTGGTTACTTATAGGAGATATCCATAACTTAGCCACTATACTTAAATTTACAAGCTATGTGATTTGAATTTTAAAAATACGATATACACGGTTGTGTTTAAGATGATATTTAGAGTCTGATAGAATTAACTAAATTTTTAGTGAATAGTAACCTACCCTTATGAAGAGTAACCTACCCTCAGGAATAGTAACGTACCCTTATGAACATTAATATGACTCTTATGAATGGAATCCATACCCTTGAGTGTATAAATGAATTTAGACACCCTAAAGATGAAGATGAATATTATAAGTGTTTATATATTTCAATTAAATAATGATTTAATTAAATATTCAATTAATCATATTTAGAAAATTATTTTTGAAAAATGGACTTCATTTTTAGATTCTACAAGTTGAAAAATGGTTATGTTGAACTTTTGGGATTTTTCTGAAATACTTGAATTTTTGGTGAATAGTAAAAATCCGATAATTCCCAATTAATGCTAAATAATGGATTAATTGAGACATTGATGATGGTTTTATGATTTAAGCCCAATTTTTTTGAAGTCACATGTATATATTACTATTCTTGGTCATGGAATACTCACTATTGTTTTTCTTGAGAGGAAATAATAAATTAATGAGATTAATATTAAGAAATCCCCTCTCCCCTCCACTATAAAAACCCCCCCTCACCCCCTTCCATTCACTCCTCTCAATAGTTGTGCCTTCTCCAAATTCTATCCAAATACCTGCCCAACCTCCTACCCCACGTCCAACAAGCTTTGGTCTCATAAAAAGACCAAAACCTCTCCACTTAAGAGGTTCTCAAAGGAGAAAGTCTCAAGAGGTAAATTCCTTTTTCAAATCCCTTCTTTTCTTTTAAGTTCTTTTATTTCTTTTCTCACCTCCCTTCACCAAAATGGTATGATAAATATAGTAACATACATGTACTAGAATTTTTTCATGCTAATGGTATATATTCCATTATCTTCTCTCCTTTCCCCACTTTTATTTGAAAGAAATGAAAGCACCGTTTGAGATGTGCTAATTTAGCACATTCAAGGACAGCAGTTTATCGATTTTTATTATAATTTTTAATTCTGGTTAGGAAACCATTTGGGTTATAGTTGAACCATATTATTATGTAATATATCCTATTTTTAGTTTTTTAATACTTTTTTACACATTGTATTAAGTTATAAATCCAAAAAAAAATGTTCATCGTGATCAAACCCACCAATTAACCAAAACAATTATCACTAAGGTTCTATATATAAAAATTCGACTTCAATCTAAGTAACCCAAATTAGATTTAAAAACATTTAATCTCCTAGATGTTAACTAATAGTGTATGACTTCATTTATGGACAAACACATCCATATTATATATTTATTCGAACTTGAATATAAGTCAACCAATCATTTAAAACCAAGAAAACAAACGAGCTCGAACAATTAAATTGAACCTTATAACCAATCAAAATGGCCTATAATGAACTGAAAAGGATAATAATAAATCATTTAAATATAAAATAGGTTCTATACTTATGGATTAATAATCCTAATTTATTTATTCAGGTCTTTAAAAACAAGTCAAGAACACCTTCAAGTATAAGGTAAGGGATCCTCTCTCCCACTTTTATTCAAGAATCCACCCTATCTTCTGTGCTTTTGTTTTAAATTTATAATGATGGGTTATTTTATCCCATCTCCCCCGTACTACCCTTATGATATATAAATAATGGGATAACCTTTTATCTCTCATTAATCCCTCTCAAGAACACTCGTTACCGTGCCAAAATGTTTGTAAGAGGTTTTCTCATCTCACCTTCAATTCTGTGGGGTTTTCATTGTTCGCCTCTTATTTTATATATGTGGTATAGTTGTACTGCCATTTGACATATTTTATCATGTTTCTCATTATATTCATTGTATTCTATGACTCTTTTTGTGGTTTTTAACTTTTTTCATATGACTCAATTGAATACAACAGGGTAATGAGCATCGTCTCAATTTTCACTTCGTTGTGACTTGCTTAGTAATTGTACATATACTCTTCCTTATGTGGTGTACCTACTGGTCATTTGAGATCAATTTTAAATTGAAATTATATTCAATTTAAATATCTATATTCTTATATCTTGTATATTATTATTGTCTAATCTGTATACAATTTTACATATGGTATTTATTTTGAATGTTGTTTTGACAGTGGAAATCTTGATGAAACTGTATCCTATATTCTATACGGATAATGTAAATACATATTCCTCTTGTATTGAATCTATTTATAAAGAAATAATTGGATGTAGATGTGGGTGTGTCCCACTACATCCCCTCGATGCATCGATAGGTCTCATGAGACAAAGCAGTTTGGCGACATACCCTTCAAGTTTGTTTCCAAAAATCAGACGGGTTTCTACCCATAGAACTAAACTATTTTTACGGTATTATGGTTCATGTTCCAAATACCTGACATCCAATTAATAAGCATTCTCTTTATTTAGTATCGGTGATTATTATTATCCATGAGGATTTCACTATGACAAAATCTATGGATGCAGTTTTATTATCAGGTTATTAATGGCATTAGTTGTTCATTTATTCACTATGCCATTATGATTATGCCAAATTGATTATGATTCACTTATTATTGTACTCATGATCCTGTTATTTTTAACCCTTACTGATCATTTTAGCTCACCCCTTTCATAGTTTATCTTCAACAGGTGGTGAAGAGAAGGTCTTCTTTTGAGTTCCTATGGATGCAGTTTTGAGTTTTTTGTTATGTATTGTATTTTGTAACATTTTCCAAAGTAATTTGAGTTACATATATGTATCTAGTTTCTTCCAGACTACTACACTGATCATTCCTTTGGGATTTTCATTTCTTCTAACCATGCCAATATCACAAGTAATGCACCTGCTCCATCCTAGAGGGTTCGGGGTGTTACATTTGGTATCAAAGGAAGTTTAGTAGGAAACTTGGAAACTAGAGTTGGAAATATATAGTAGTGAACAAAGCCCTAAGGTAGCATTTGAGGATAAACATACAAGAACGTCCTAGTATTTTGGTAAGGAATAGATTATGTGGATATTTCAAGCAATACATCCCTGTTTGGATAGAGGTAGGTAGAGGCGGCTCTTGCACAGATGTATCTTGGGGTAAAACCCGAAAACACCGCTTTGAGCTAGACTCGAATGGGAACTGTTACATGACAACTATCCTTGCTACACTCTTGGTTATGAAACTCCTGGGGTATATTCTTAGGATAATTCATATTTTCTTTACAAGCCATTATGAATGAGTTTAATGTAAATTTTACCTTAGAGAAAACATTTTTATAATATTATCTATGCGTAGAATTTAAATCTATGTTGAGTGATTTTCTATTTAAGATTCATAAAATAATCTAGTTTATCCCATTATTTAGAAATGGTGTCTAATGGAAGAAGGGGAATCCATACTCGTGGGCATGGTAGGGGTCTCCCTACTGAGCAAGTCAACACAGTCAATGTTGGAGCAGATCTGATATTGATTATATTGGGACAACTTACTCAAGTTGTAATGAATAACTATTCCACACCTGTGTTGGATTGTTTCATGCAGCAGAATCCCCCATCTTTCAGTGGGACTACTAATCTAGTTGTAGCTGAGCAGTGGATCAAGTCACTTGAAAAGATATTCATGGAATTAAGATGCAATGAAAATGAGAAGGTAGTGCTGGTAGTATATTGTCTTAAGGGTGACGCTGACCAATGGTGGTCCCTGATTTTAGAACACTGTGGAGGAAGAAGAAATAGAAGATATGGAGTGGAGGACATTTAGGGAAATATTATTTGAGAAATATTTCCCTCATGAGCAACGAACTGAAATGAAGCAGAAATTCCTTAGTTTGAAACAAAGGGAAGAAGGCAGTGTTGCAGAGTATGAGGCTACTTTTACAAGGCTGTCTAGGTATGTCATAGATTACGTACGTGACTCGGAAAACAATATTGATCATTTCTTTGAAGGAATTAAGCCAATTCTTCATTGGGTACTAGCTTCACAAACATTTTCATCATACGATGGAATTGTATCAAGTGCCATCAAAACAGAGAGGGAATTTGGTAGATCAAATCTTTTCAAAGGAAACCAAGATAAGAAGAGGTACTCGGATAACAAAGGAAAAGGAGAAGCACCAAAGAAGAGCAAGGGAATGAATATTTTCCCATTATGCGAGAACTATGGAAAGAATCATCTCTGGAAATGATTGAAAGGCATGGGAGTCTACTATAACCGCGGAGAAAAGGTTCATCGATCTGATGAATGCAACGGGAAGAAACAATTCAATGATGTTCAATGCTACAATTGCATAGAGATGGGACACTATAAAAATGAGTTTCCTAATCGCCAAGGAAACTTGACTTAGAAAAGGTCAAGAGATCAAGGGAGAACTTATCTAATTACAACTGCGGAGGTAGAATTTCCTAATGATGTGGTGGGCATTACTTTAATTGTTTCCTCAAACTTAGCCAATACCTTATTTGATTCTAGATCATCGCATTCATTTATATCTTCTAAGTTTTTCAAGAAAATTAGATATGTACAATTTGATTTAATAAAGTAGTTTTTAGTCAAAACTACTGGGGGATATATCATTGCAACATAGGCATGTCGACTAGTCCCCCTCCAGTCACCAAAATGTGCTTTAGTTGCTAACCTTGTCATCATACCAATGACTGAATTTGATTAAATTATCGGCATGGATTGGCTGTCAAATTATGATGTGAAGAATTATTGTAAGAAGAAGGAAGTTACAATTTTTGAAAATGGTGTAGAATTTCTTGTCTTTAGGGCAGAAACATTGTCACATGATTCTTATCGAGAACCACCCCCAGTAGCTATACTGAATGAAATATTTGGAGAGGAACATAAACCAACATCTATGGGAAAGGAAATAAATCTTCAAATTGAAGACGTGTGCATAGTGCAAGAGTAAATTGATGTATTTCCAGAGGATTTACCTGTACATCCTACAAAGAGGGAAGTTGAGTTCTCTTTTGATTTAATTTCTGGTGTGAGACCTATATCAAAAACCCCTATATAATGGCCACTCTGGAGTTAGTGGAGCTAAAGAAACAACTATATGATTTGAGTGACAAAAGATTTATTCAACCTAGTGTTTCCCCATGGGGATCCCTGGTCCTGTTTTTCAAGAAAAAAGTTAGATCCATGAGGCTATGCATTGATTATAGGGAAATAAATGATATTAAAATAAATAATATGTATCCTCTACCTTAGATTGATGATTTATTTGATCAAATACATGGAGCCCAATACTTTTCGAAGATTGAACTTCAGTCCGGATATCATCAGTTACGTGTGAGGAAGGAAGATATTCCTAAGATAGCATTTCAAACCAGGTATGGGCATTACATGTCTACGGTGATGCCATTTGGACTGACTAATGCACCCTATGTTTTCACGGATTTAATGAAGAGATTTTTCAAGAAATATCATGAAAACTCTGTTTTGGGGTTCATCGATGATATCCTGGTATACTCAAGAAGCTATGAAGACCATGAGAATCACTTGCGGATTATTCTGGAAACTCTTAGAAGAAATGAATTATATGGGAAGTTTAGCAAATGCGAATTCTGGCTTCAATTAGTTCCTTTTCTGGGCCATATTGTCTCTATGGATGGAATCCTATTTGATCCTGCAAAGACAAAGGCAATCCATGATTGGCCCATGCCAACAAACATTACCGAGGTACACAGTTTTATTGGCTTAGTAGGTTACTACCGACGTTTCGTTCAGAATTTCGCCCGACTAGCTTACCCGCTAACCAAACTCACCCAAAAGGAGTTAAGTTTGTGTGGAAGAAATAGTGTACATAAGGTTTCGAAGAATTGAAAAGAAGATTGTTCAATGCTCCAATTTTGACCCTTCCATCAGGAAGTGATGGATTTGTGATATACAGCAATGCAACAAAGAATGGGCTGGGTTGCGTCCTTATGAAAAATGATAAAGTTATTGCTTATGCATCAAGATAGTTGAAGAATCATGAGAAAAATTATCCAACTCATGATCTTGTGCTAGTAGTCGTAATCATTGATCTGAAAATATGGAGGCATTATCTCTACAGAGAGAGATGTGAGATCTATATAGACAACAAGAGTTTGAAATACATTTTTACACAAAAAAAAGAACTCAACATGAGGCAAAGAAGATGTCTTGAGTTACTAAAAGATTAGGATTGTTCAATACACTACCACCCAGGAAAGGTGAATAAGGTGGCAAATGCATTAAGCATGAAAGATCATCACCTTCTGACTCAAAGGAGGATTGAAAGAGATACTATATTCATGGATCTACTAAAGATGGATATGGTAATTGTTAAGGAAGGGGAAACATATTTTCTATTTCAAATGATTGCTAAACTATCTTTATTATTGAAAATAAAAATCTCTCAATTTGATGATGAGAATCTGCACAAGAAAATTAATGTTGTCAAGGATGGAAGACTAGTTGACTTCGTGTATGAAGAAGGAGTTTTGAAATATGGGAAGAGGTTATGCGTTCCATCAGTACCTGAGCTAAAAATGGAACTATTAGACGATGTTGACTGTTCAAATTTCTCTATACACCCAAGTAGCACCAAGATGCACAGAGATCTGAATGAATATTTCTGGTGGGATAATATGAAGCGAGAAATTGATTACTACATGTCAAGGTGTCTAGTTTGTCAACAAGTGAAGGCAGAGAGACAACATCCCAAATGAGTGATTCAACCTATACCTATTCGTATATGGAATTTGGAAAACATTACGATGGATTTTATCATTGGACTACTGAGGACACCTAGAAGGAACGATGCAATATGGGTAATTGTTGATCGTCTCAGAAAATCTGCACATTTCCTTCCTATACGAGAGGATTTTCCACTCGAGCACCTAGAAAGACTGTATATCAATGAATTTGAAAGACTTCATGGTGCAACTATATCAATTATATCTGATCGATATCCCCGGTTTACATCAAAGTTCTGGAAAAGTATCCAGAAAGCTTTGAATACTGAGATTTTTATGAGTACTGCTTATCACCCCTAAACCGATGGATGGTCTGAAAGGACTATACAAACTCTAGAAGACATGAAGAGGTCATTATCTCTTGACTTCCAAGGTATGTGGGATCAATATTTTCCTTTTGTGTAATTTTCATACAATAATAGTTTCCATTCTTGTATTCAAATGGCTCTATATGAAGCATTGTATGGAAAGAGATGTTGAACTCCAACTTGTTGGGATTAAGTTGCTGAGGGGAAATTTATAGGCCCAAAACTTATTAAATAGACCACGACAAAGGTGGACAAAATTCAAGCCCATATTAAGGTATCCCAAAGTAGGCAAAAGAGTTATTCTGACAATCAGAGAAAAGATTTGTAATTCTAGGTGGGAGATCATATCTTTCTGAAAGTATCTCCATGGAAGGGTATCCTAAGGTTCGGTAAAAATGGAAACTGAGCCCTAGGTACATTGGGCCATTTTAAATTTTGGAAAGAATGGGAGTTGTAGCTTACCATCTAGCGACGCCGCCAAATCTCTCTAGAGTTCCTGATGTGTTCCACGTGTCATTGTTAAATAAATACATGCCAGACCCAACGCATGTTCTCACATATGAAGAAATTGAACTGGAACCTGATTTGTCATATTGTGAAAAGCCTATTGGGATTCTTGTTCCTTCTCTAAATTCTATCCAAATACCTACCCAACCTCCTCCCCCACGTCCAAAAAGCTTTGGTCTCATAAAAAGACCAAAACCTCTACCCTTAAGAGGTTCTCAAAGGAGAAATTCTCAAGAGGTAAATTCCTCTTTCAAATCCCTTCTTTTCTTTTAAGTTCTTTTATTTCTTTTCTCACCTCCCTTCACCAAATGGTATGATAAATACAGTAACATACATGTACTAGAATTTTTTCATGCTAATGGTATATATTCCATTATCTTCTCTCCTTTCCCCACTTTTATTTGAATGAAATGAAAGCATCGTTTGAGATGTGCTAATTTAGCACATTCAAGGACAACGGTTTATCGATTTTTATTATAATCTTTAATTCTGGTTAGGAAACCATTTGTGTTATGGTTGAACAAGATTATTATGTAATATATCCTATTTTTAGTTTTGTAATACTTTTGTACACATGGTATTAAGTTATAAATCCAAAAAAATGTTCATCGTGATCAAACCCACCAATTAACCAAAACAATTATCACTAAGGTTATATATATAAAAATTCGACTTCAATATAAGTAACCTAAATTAGATTTAAAGCCATTTAATCTCCTAGATGTTCACTAATAGTGTATGACTTCATTTATGGACAACCACATCCATCTTATATATTTATCCGAACTTGAATATAAGTGAACCAATCATTTAAATCCAAGAAAACAAACAAGCTCGAACAATGAAATTGAACATTATAACCAATCAAAAAGGCCTATAATGAACTAAAAATGAAAAATAATAAATCATTTACATATAAAATAGGTTCTAGACTTATGAATTTATAATCCTAATTTATTTATTCAGGTATTTAAAAACAAGTCAAGAACACCTTCAAGTATATGGTAAGGGATCCTCTCACCCACTTTTATTCAAGAATCCACCCTATCTTGTGTGATTTTGTTTTAAATTTATAATTATGGGTTATTTTTTCCTATCTCCCCCACACTTCCCTTATGATATATAAATCATGGGATAACCTTTTATCTCTCACTAATCCCTCTCAAGAACACTCGTTACCGTGCCAAAATGTTTGTAAGAGGTTTTCTCATCTCACCTTCAATTCTGTGGGATTTTCATTATTCGCCTATTATTTATTATATGTGGTATAGGTGTACTACCATTTGACATATGTTATCATGGTTCTCATTATATTCATTGTATTCTGTGACTCTTTTGGTGGTTTTTAACTTTTTTTCATATGACTCAATTGAATACAACATGGTAACGAGCTTTGTCTCAATTTTCACTTCATTGTGACTTGCTTAGTAATGGTGCACCTACTCTTTCTTATGTGGGGTACCTAATACCCATTTGAGACCACTTTTCAATTAAAATTATATTCCATTTAAATATCCATATTCTTATATCATTGATATTATTATTGTCTAAGCTGTATACCATTTTGCATACGGTATTTATTTTGAATGTTGTTTTGACTGTGGAAATGTTGATGAATCTGTATCATTTATTCTATGAAGATAATGTAAATACATATTGATCTTGTATTGAATCTATTTATAAAGAATTATTTGGATGTAGATGTGGGTGGGGCCCACTACATCCCCTCGATGCATCGATAGGTCCCATGAAACAAAATAGTTTGGTGACAGACCCTTCGAGTTTGTTTCCAAAAATCAGACGGGTTTCTACCCATAGAACTAAATCATTTTTACATTATTATGGTTCATGTGGCAGATACATGACATCCAATTAATAAGAATTATCTTTATTCAGTATCAGTTATTATTATTATCCATGAAGTTTTCACTATGACAAAATCTATGGATGCAATTTCATTCTCAGGTTATTAAGGGCATTAGTTGTTCATTTATTCACTATGCAATTTTGATTATATCAGATTGATTGTGATTAACTTATTATTGTACTCATGATTCTGCTATTTTTAACCCTTACTGATCATTGGAGATCACCCCTTTCATTTTTTATATTCAACAGGTGATGAAGAGAATGTCTTCTTTTGAGTTCCTGTGGATGCAGTTTTGAGTTTTTTGTTATGTATTTTATTTTGTAACCTTTTCCAATGTAATTTGAGTTGCATATATGTATCTAGTTTCTTCAAGACTAGTAAACTGATCTTTCATTTGGGATTTTTATTCCTTCTAACCATTCCAATATCACAAGTAATTCATTGGCTCCACCTTAGAGGGGTCGGGGTGTTACAGTTGGTATCAGAGGAAGTTTAGTAGGAAACTTGGAAAGTAGAGTATGAAATATATAGTAGGGAACAAAGACCTAAGGTAGCATTTGAGGATAAACATACAAGAATATCCTGGTATTATGGTAACGAATATATTTTGTGGATCTTTCAAGCTATACATCTCTGTCTATATACGTGCAGGTAGAGGCGGCTCTGGCACAGATGTATCTAGGGGTAAAACCCGAAAACACCACTTTGAGCTAGACTCGAACAGGAACTGTTAAATGAAAACGGGCCTTACTGTACTCTTGGTTAAGACACTCCCAGGTGATATGCTTAGTATAATTCATATTTTCTTTACAATCCATTATTAAGGAGTTTAATGTAAATTTTACCTTAGAGAAACCATGTTTATAAGATTATCTATGCATAGAATTTAAATCTATGTTGAGTGCTTTTATATTTAAGATTCATAAACTAATATAGTTTATCCCTTTATTTAGAAATGGTGTCTAATTGAATATGGGGAATCAATACTCATAGGAAAGGTAGGGATATCCCTATTGAGCAAGTCAACACAGTAAATTTTGGAGCAGATTAGATCAGGACTATATTAGGACAACATACTCAAGTTGTAACGATTAACTGTTCCACACCTGTGTTGGATCGTTTCAAGCGGTAGAAGCCTCTATCTTTCAGTGGGACTACTAATCCAGTGGTATCTGAGCAGTGGATCAATTCACCTGAAAATATATTCATGGCATTGTGATGCAATGAAAATGAGAAGTTGGTGCTGGCAGTATATTGTCTCAAGGGTGACGCTGAAATGAAGCAGAAATTCCTTATCTTGAAACAAAGGGGAGAAGGCAGTGTTGCATAGTATGAGGCTACTTTTACAAGGGTGGATAGGTATGCCGTAGATTACGTACGTGACTCGGTAGACAAGATTGATCATTTCTTTGAAGGTCTTAAGACAAGTATTTTGAGGGCACTAGCTTCTCAAACATTTTCATCATATGATGGAATTGTATCAAGTGCCATCAAAACCGAGAGGGAATTTGCAGGACCAAATCTTTTCAAAGGAATCCAAGATAAGAAGTGCTACTCGGATAACAAAGGAAAAGGAGAAGAACCAAAGAAGAGAAAGGGAACTAACAGTTTCCCATTATGTAAGAACTGTGGAAAGAATCATCTCGGGAAATGCTTAAAAGGCATGAGAGTCTGCTATAACTGTGGAGAAAAGGGTCATTGATCTGATTAATGCAAGGGGAAGAAACAATTCAATGATGTTCAATGATTCAATTGCAGAGATAAGGGACACGTTGAAAATGAGTGTTCTAAACGCCCAGGAAAATTGAATTAGAAAAGGCCAAGAGATCAAGGGAGAGCTTATGAGATTAAAACTACTAAGGTCGAAGTTCCTAATGATGTGGTGGCAGGTACTTTAATAGTTTCCTCAAACATAGCCAACACCTTATCAGATTCTGGATCATCGCATTCATTTATATCTTCTAAGTTTTCCAAGAAAATTAGATATGTCCAATTTGATTTAATAATGTAATTTTCAGTCAAAACTCCTGGGGATGTATCATTGCAACAAAGGCATGTTGACTAGTCCCCCTCCACTCACCAAAAAGTGCTTTAGTTTATAAACTTTTCATCATACCAATGACTGAATTTGATATAATTATCGGCATGTATTGGCTGTCAAATTATGATGCGAATATTTATTGTAAGAAGAAGGAAGTTACAATTTTTGAAAATAGTGTAAAATCCCTTGTCTTTAGGGCAGAAACATCACCACCTGATTCTTATCATGAACCACCCCCAGTATCTATTCTGAATGAAAAACTAGTATAGGAAGATAAACCAACATCTATGGGTGAGGAAAGAAATATTCAAATTGAAGACGTGCACATAGTGCAAGAGTACATTGATTTATTTCCAAAGGATTTACCTGGACATCCTCTAGATAAGGAAGTTGAGTTCTCTATTGATTTAATTCCTGGTGTGAGACCCATGTCAAAGACCCCCTATAGAATGGCCACTGTGGGGTTAGTGGAGTTAAAGAAACAACTAGAGGATTTGAGTGACAAAGTATTTATTCGACCTAGTGTTTCTCCATGGGGACCCCCGGTCCTGTTTGTCAAGAAAAAAGATGGATCCATGAGGCTATGCATTGATTATAGGGAAATAAATGCTATTACTATAAGGAATAAGTATCCTCTGCCTCAGATTGATGATTTATTTGATCAACTCTATGGAGCCCAATACTTTTCTAAGATTTAACTTTGGTCCAGATATCATCAGCTACGTGTGAGGAAGGAAGATATTCCAATGGTAACATTTCGAACCAGGTTTAGGTATTACAAATTTAAGGTGATGCCATTTGGACGGACTAATTCACCCTCTGTTTTCATGGATTTAATGAATATAATTTTCAAGGAATATCTTGATAACTTTGTTCTGGTGTTCATAGATGATATCATAGTATACTCAAGAAGCTATGAAGACCTTGAGAATCACTTGGGGATTATTCTGGAAACTCTTAGAAGAAATGAATTATATGGGATGTTTAGAAAGTGTGAATTCTGGCTTCAATTGGTTCTTCTTCTGGGCCATATTCTCTCTAAGGATGGAATCCTAGTTACTCCAGCAAAGACAAAGGCAATCCAAGATTGGCCCATGCCAACAAAAATAACTGAGGTACGCAATTTAATTTGCTTAGCAGGTTACTACCGACGTTTCGTTCAGAATCTCTCCCGACTGGCTAACCTGCTAACAAAGATCACACGAAAAGGATTTATGTTTGTGTGGACAAAAGAGTGTACATAATGTTTCAAATAATTGAAAAGAAGATTGGTCAATTCTCCAATTTTGACTCTTCCTTATGGAAGTGATGGATTTGTGATATACAGTGATATATCAAAGAATGGGTTCGGTTGCGTCCTTATAAAAAATGATAAAGTTATTGATTATGCATTAAGACAGTTGATGACTCATGAGAAAAATTATCTAACTCATGATCTTGATCTAGAAGCTGTAATTTTTGCTCTGAAAATATGGAGGCATTATCTCTACGGAGATAGATGTGAGATCTATACGGACCACAAGAGTTTGAAATACATTTTTACACAAAAAAAGAACTCAACATGAGGCAAAGAAGATGGTTTTAGTTACTAAAAGATTACGATTCTTCAATACACTACCACCCAGGAAAGGCGAATAAGGTGGAAGATGCATTAAGCAGGAAAGATCATGGCCTTCTGACTCAAATGAAGATTGAAAGAGATTCTATATTCATGGATATACTGAAGATAGATAGGGGAATTTTTAAGGAATGGAAACATCTTTTCTCTTTAAAATGATTTCTAAACCATCTTTATTAGAGAAAATAAAAAGATCTCAATCTGATGATGAGAATCTGCACAAGAAAATTAATGTTGTCAAGGATGGAAGACTGGCTGACTTCGTGTATAAAGAAGGAGTTCTGAAATTTGGTAAGAGGTTATGCGTTCTATCAGTACCTGAGCTAAAAAGGGAACTATTAGACGATGCCCATAGTTCAAATTTCTCTATACACCCAGGTAGCAACAAGATGTATAGAGATCTAAATGAATATTTCTGGTGGGATAATATGAAGTAGGAAATTGCTGACAAAGTGTCATGGTGTCTAGTTTGTCAACAAGTGAAGGCTGAGAGACAACATCCCAAAGGAGTGATGCAACCTCTACCTATTCCTATGTGGAAGTGGGATAACATTATAACAGATTTTATCACCGGAATACCGAGGAAACCTATAATAAATGATTCAATATGGGTAATTATTGATCGTCTCAGAAAATCCACACATTTCCTTCCTATACAAGAGGATTCTCCACTCGACCACCTAGCAAGATCATTGCCTCTGATGTGGAGGGTCTCAGGGGGTGTCCCACCAGGGATTCTCTGAGAGAGTGGCAAGATCATTGGATCTGATGTGGATATAACTGATCTACTTGAAGAACATCTTAGCTCTTATATATTCTTTTCCCTCATCATTTTTTTGTAGCCCCAAATTATATCTCCTTATTTTTTTCAGGAGCATATGGGCACCAACCAAGAGTCTTCATTCGAAGGGGAGGAGGCACTGATGAAACAGGGTGGGGAGCTGACACCCATTATTTAGCTGAAGAACACTGAGGAATCCCCCATAATGGAAGCTTCTGTAGGGGCTAGAACACTAGAAGCTAATGCTTTGGGATCCAGTAAGTTCATTAATTCAACGTCGGTATTCAACGTTGGAGAGCTCAGTTGATCAGGGTGTTCATTGTTTTTGCAGTAATCACAGCCTTGGAGGCTCATCGGGCTGCCAAACTTGGGTCATCCACAATTGATTCAACTATTAATGTGTCATCCCACACTTTTCAAACTAAGTCGGCCCCGATGCTCAGTGAGAAAAGGGTTTTGGAGATCAGTGGTACCAATGTCAGGGCGGGGCCAGAAGTTGACGAAAAAACTATCGGGACTGAGGCTAGAGAGGAAGGTCACCTAGGCATTGAAGAGCCTAACCCCTTGGGAGGAACACCCGAAGAGGACCCTACTGCTAGTCTGTTGGATTCTTTCCCCAACTATCGGCCTGTAGACCCCGAGGAGATTGATGATTCAGACTCGGAGGTGGCCAAGGAGAGCCTAATGATGCGATGCAAAGGGTGGAAGTGCATCACGTGCTTTCTCGGTCAGCCTCAGATGGAATGGCTAAAGCAGATGGGATCACTCCACACCTGGATGTGGTTTCTCTGTGCTGGAGGGGTGGATGCTCAACACCTTCATTCGACGGTCCGCGACTACATGGCTGAGAAGCTGCGCAAGAGAAGCCGACGCACTAGCATTGCCCATTGTTGGGTGGGGTCAGTGAGTACCCAAGCATTCATAAAGGTAGAACAATATGTCTGACTCCTTGAAGAACATGTGAAGGAAAATGAGATATTCATTGCAAACTGTTCTGAACTTGTGGAGCTTTTGAGGTCCCATCTGGTAGACGTCCAAGAGAAACTAGTGGAAGTGGGTCACCAAATAATCGGGCTTCAAACAGAATAGGTGCGAACACAGGCTAGGGTCTGTGGAATATGCTCTACGGCTGATGATGAAGAGAGAGTCCTCAAGGGGAGGGAAGCAATCCTGGAGGACACCAGCCAATAGGTAGTGGTGCTGGAATGATGCATCCAAGAAGTTAACCCTTTAGGCCCATATTTTGTCTGAACTCATAAACTCATTTCTCCTTACTACTTCTTATTCTGAATGGCATGTATGGATAAATTTATTTACTTGTTCATTTTTTTTAACGCATTCAACCACAATCCTAAAATAAGTATCAATCCATTCCTAAGCTCATGCGGGTTGCACCCAATGTGAGAAACAAGGGATGTTCATACTATTACTTAATTTGATTGTGGGAGCATTAATCAAACTTTGGGCTTTCAATATTCTAATAACCAATCCATATTTCCAAGAAGAAAAGAGGGAGGTCTGATTAAGGATGAGGGCCTCAAAAAATAAACATATCATCTTCCCAGTGTGCTCTAGTTCATGAGTGGGGTAACTCTAGGGGCATTAGAGTCAATCCAAACATAGGGGAATGTAAAATGTAAATCACGATACCCCAGATTCGGAACACTTCAGGTGTGGAATGATAATAAAGGATAACTATTGACTGTGTTCGAAACACAGTATCTATATTGTATAAGCCTGAAATGGGGATAACAAATGAGGTTCGACCGCTGACCGTGTTCGAAACATGGGTCCTGACTCAAAATTTCATCCATTAGTCCTCTAGAACATTGTCCTACAATAGTAGGAAATCCATAGGCCGATTATCCATATTTTTAGGGGGTTCTTTTAGACGTTAAAGAGGAAGGGGTTTGAATAAGGGGCACGAAAATCGTGTAATGTGGAGGGATGGTTTGTTCAAACAGAATCCAACACTCATGAAATTACGCCACTGTGGTGGAATCACATTAGATGAGTGCATCATTCTGGTCATGGATCATTCCTTCTTTTAGACAGTACATCTCTGGAAAGGGAGTTGTCACTTCCCAATGTCATCATGGGGCATCCCGAACTTGTTTAGGGAAAAGCTGCAGTTACTTGGTTCCCCACAAGGGGTTAGGCTATGGGGCCAGAAATGATGAGGAACAGGATTGATGATCCCTGATGTTGGACCTGAGGCGAAATTCCTAGGTGTCTCTATATATCCCATAAGTATGGGAATCAATCCATACATAGTTCTAAGAGGTGTCATGTAGTTTAATGTCTTGGGGAAAGGATGCAGAGTCATCTTAGTTTATGGTCATAGAGCTCAGACCATGGATCGGTAAGGAGTGCAGGGGATACATGGTAAGGTGATTATGAAATCTGACGTTAATCAGGAACTCAAGTCCAGGTCACCATTTGTTCCTTGGGGAGGTGTTTAAGTCAAGGGATCAAACACGAAAGTTAGGTTGGGCCCATGGGGAAGTGCCCGAGTGTTCCTACGTATCTCATGAGAATGAGAATCAAGACGTACATAGTTCTAAGAGGTGGAAAGATAATTTACTAGTGCCATGGATAAAAGGGGCGTGCGGGTGTGGCCCTCGCACCAAAAGAAGCAGAATTTGATTTATCTTGTTTTTCATTTAAGGTGAATGGTTTTTTTAGTGAAGCAACATGACTAGGATAGAAATTCTGTGCATTTCCATAAGAATCAAGACGTATGCAGGTGTTGATAAATGGTATATCATGTGAATGATACCAAACATAGTGTCCCCTTGAGTGAGGACATCACAATGTAGTACCATTTTTCATCATGCGGCCTGGACGATAATGTCACAGTTTGGGGTCATGTGATGGGAACAGGGGTGCATTTTAATGTCATGTGGCACAAATGTATTAGAGATGAGGCTAAAGGGGAAATGTTCATGGTGCAGTAAAACATATCCTATATGAATGAGGACATAATCCCATACCACACTGTATGCGATTCTGAGAAAGAAACCTCAGGCCAAGGGGCCAAAATAGAGGTAATAGGGTAAGGGGTAGGAGAAACTAGCTCCCAATTGAGTTGGACTCGAAAACAATACATATGAGTGTTCCTACGTATCCCATGAGGATGGGAATCAAGCCGCACATGGTTCCAAAAGATATCTTAGTTTATGGTCTTAAATATTATACCATGGAGAATGGAAGTCAGCGCAGAGCCCTGAATGATGCCTTTACCACAGCTTTGTCCTCCTAACGTGAAAATGTGCACTGAGGGATAGTGTCAGGAGTGTCAAAATTCCACTTGGACATGAAGGGGGGGAAATGATGTGAATCATGTAACCAACATTTAAGACATAAAGGGTCTGGTGTGACGATGGAGGATGACAGTTGACCATATTTGAAACACAGCACCCATATCGTGTTAGCCTATAATGAGGACAAAAAAATGAGCATCAGCCACTGACCATATTCACAACGTGGGGCTTGTATCAATTTTTTGTCTGAAACCCTAGAGAACATTGGCCTGTGATGGTAGGAGATCCCTTAGGCCTAGAATCCATGCCATTTGGGGGGTCCCTTTGGGTGTGTAAGATTAAAGAATCCCGAATGAAGGGGAACGCGAAGCCTAAAAAATGGGCGAAACCAATTCCACGTGAACTCTGACACTCCAAACGTTGAACCAGAGTACTCTTAGACTGATTTGTGAATCACCTAAGAGGGTTGATGAGGTTTCTCAACTAGAGAGTAACCAATTTGAAGGGATGATTATAGAATAAAGGGATAGAGAACTCTCAGGAGGGAGAGGTATGTGGTGTGTTCATTACTAACCCGACTTGAATGAGGACATAGTCCCATACAAAAACATATACTCTCCTCCCCATGAAAGGGTAGGCCAAGGGGCCAATGTGAAAGGGAGATTTCTGGGAGATGGGGCTGGACCCGAAGTCTAGACGTTCGGGTGGTCCTATGTATCCCATGAGGATGGGAATTAAGCCATATGTAGTTCTTTAAGGGAGTAATGTGCATTTTATCATCATATAGTAAGAATGCAAATGGGTAAGATACCCCACATATCGGAGGTGTATGGCGCAGTGAATTACCCGACGCGAATGAGGACATAATCACATACCACACCATACACTCTGGGTAAGAACTTGGGTCGGGGTCCGAGAAGGCCAAGGAGCCAGAAAAGGCCAAGGGACTGAGGTTGGGCCTCGGTCGAAAAGGCCCGACCAGTTTTTCAGTTTAAAATCTTGTAGTGAGGACGAGTATGGATAAAGTATCTCATCCGGGGATGTCAACGGCATGAAAAGTAACCTGATGTGAATGAAAACATAATCCCATACCACACCATACAATCCCATAAGAACTTGGGTCGGGGCCCAAGAAGGATAAAGGGATAGAAAATGCCAGGGGCCTGAGGCTAGGCCTTATTCATAAAGGCCCTACCATTTTTCAGTTTAACGTCTCGCTGTGAGAACGAAGAAAGGGGTAAGATACCCCAAATAGGGGAGGTTTGCGGCATGTCGAGTAACCCGACGTGAATGAGGACATAATACCATACCACACCGTACAATCCCATAAGAACTTAGGCCAAGGCATGAGAAGGCCAAGGGGCCAGAAAAGGCCAGGGGCCTAAGGCTGGGCCTTGGACGGAAAGGACCAACTAGTTGGTAGTTTAATGTCTTACTGTGGGGATGAAGAAAGGGGTATGATACCCCAAACAGGAGAGGTGTATGACATGGCGAGTAACCTAACGTGAATGAGGACATAATCCCATACCACATCATACAATCCCATAAGAGAGAGCATGGGTCGGGGGCCCAAAACTGGGCACTCGAAACACGATAGGGCATGCGCTTGCGGTATGGATGATAAATGATGGGAAGGATGTCTCAAGAGGATATGTGTGGCATGGTGAAATAACTTGACGTGAATGAGGACATAAGTCCACTCCACACCACACAATCCTAAATGAGAACTTGGGCCAGAGGCCAGAATGGGCCAAGGGACCGGAAAAGGACAAGGGGCCTGAGCCCAGTCATCTCGACCAATGGTATCCATACGACCTCTTGTACGATTACCGCCTCATCACAATTATTAAGCCCACGTGAGAAGTGCTCGATGTGGGAAACAAAGAGATGAATTCAGCTCTCCTTGCCATATAGGGGTCTAGTATCTAGCATCACCCGAGGGTAGTTCGTCACTTGGATATACAATGGGGAAGAATGAACCATTGCGCTCGATGTTTGGGACTTCTTGGGGTGGCCCTGACGAAAAAGGATAGCTATTGACCTTGTTCAAAACATATCATCCTTATAGTGACCTATAATGGGAACTACAAATGAGCATTGACCGCTAACCATATTCACAATGTGGGACTTGTATCAATTTGTTGCTCAACATCCTCGAGGGCATTGGCCCGAAGTGGTAAGAGAGCCCATGGTCCTAGAATCACTTTCGTTTGGGGGCCCTTCTGGATGGGAAGGATGATGGAGTCCCAATCCAAGGAGTGGGTGAATCATATCTGTACCCATACATTTTAAATTCAAAAAGGGCAGTGAAAGAGGAAGACACCTCTGGGGAGTGGGATTTATGGAGGAATTGAGATGACCACGACGTTTATTGAGGAAAAAACCATCACCACACTATATGTCTCGACCCGAGGGGAGATTATGGCATTTGGGATGGGCCAACAGAAAAAATTTCTAGTAGTTCCTACGTATCCCGTAAGGATGGGAATCAATCTATACGTAGTACTTGAAGGCCATGCAATTTAACGTTATCCGGTGAGGATGTGGGATGATGGAAGAATGGGGAGTGGGAACATGGTGCGACCATTATAATCCTAGCATTAGTGGGGATAAGAAAACCTACACCATATCATGCAAGGATCCTCCGTGAGAAATATACCCACAGGGAATAATCAAAGAGAATATTTTGGGGGAAGGGCTCAAGAAGAAACGCTTGAGCATTACTACGTATCCCATACGGATGGGAATCAAGCCACACATAGTTCTGAAGATGCAGTTTATTGTCGTGCAGGATGACACACAGTTTAAAGTCATGTAGGACTAGATAGTTTAAGGTCATGCTAGACCAGCATATATTTTAGAGTCATCTAGGACAGAACAGTTTAAGGTCGTGCATGACCAAATAGTTTAGGGTCATGTTGGACCAGATGGCATAAGAAAAGTATTGCTTGAGAAACTTGGAATTTGTGGGAGGAGTTATATGCTCATCATCCATGGTCACTAGGGAGTATGCTCCATTAGGTTAAACCCTACAGATTATGTATGGTCCATCCTATTTGGGCACCAACTTGGGTGGTTTCCTGCTAGGGATCATCGGCGTCCGAAGGGCCAATACCAAGTTGCCTTGCAAGAAATATCAGAGGCGAACCTTCTTATTGAATGCTCTAGATATCTTATTCTGATGCCTTTCCAGATTGTGCAGGGCACGAAGCCTATTCTTATCATGTGCTTCCAATTCATCTAGACGAATTTCGGCTACCTTGTCTGGAACCGACTGGTCATAGACCGTTGTGCGTAACGAAGGCAGCTGGATCTCGATGGGTAGGACGGCGTCTACTCTATACACCAGGGAATATGGGGTCACCTGGGTGGAATTACAAGTCATCATATGATAATCCCATACGGTGTTGGGGAGCTTGTCTGGCCAACTCTTCTTATTCTGGCCAACCATTTTCTGTAAAATGTTAGAGAGGGTTTTGTCGAATGCCTCGATCTTTCCATTTTCTTGCACATGGTAGTGGGAGGTATGCTTCAAATAAATGTTTTACTTGGCGTACAATTTATTTAGCTCGACAGCTCGGAATTTGGTGCCATTATCGGTGAGGATAGTGTGAGGGTCTCCAAACCGGTAGATGATATTAGAGCTAACAAAGTCAATGATAGAACTATCCTTGACCTCCTTGAGTGGAATTGCCTCTGCCCACTTGGAAAAGAAATCTGTGGCTGTCAGGATGAACCTGCACTGGCGATCTGTCGCCGGTGGATATGGTCCCATGACATCGAGTCCACAAACCGTGAATGGCCAAGATTAATTGGTGGAGTGGAGAGGTTCTAGAGGCCAATACATGAAGCTAGCATGAATTTGGCATGCGTGACATCTCTTGGTGAACTCGATGCAATCATGGATTATGGAGGGCCAAAAATACCCCAATCTCTGGATCTGGTGAGACTGCTTTGGCTTGGTCTGGTGGGCGCTGTAGGAACTGGCATGAACCTCTTCCTTGACCTGAGAAATCTCGATTCCTTGGATGCAACAGAAGAGAACACAATCAAACCTGCACTTGTAGAGGATCTTCTCAATACTAGGACCACTCTAGAGGGTAAAATGTATCACGTGGCATCGGATTTTCTTGCACTCGGCCCGATCATCTGGGAGGCATCCATTTTGGAAAAACTCGACACAAGGAGCTCGCCAGTCAGGAGTCACTTCAACCACTGCATCTGAGGAACCTGGGGGTCTTGACGTGGAGGCTCTAGCGGTAATATGTCTTACCCACAGGCCCTCATCATCATCTAGGGTGATGGGAGAAATGACTCTCCAATGTTCCACGTGTATAATTAGATCATCCTTCTTGGGTTCTAGAAGTGATGCAGCCAGGCTGGCCAGGGTGTCAGCTTGACTGTTCTAAGATCGAGGGTAATGAGTAACTTCCGGCCGAGATTGAAACTGGGCCATTAGCTGGAGGGTGTGCTGCAAAAATGGTATGAGCTCTAGTTTCCTAACGCCATAGTCACCCTTGATTAGCTTGATGACTAGTTTAGAATCTCCTTTCACATGAAAATGGATAACATCGATCTCGAGGTCCATCTTGAGGCCAGTGATAAGAGTCTGATACTCTGCCTCATTGTTGGTGCATCCTTCTAACAATATGAATGATTACGGCATAATGGCTTGTTCCGGGGTAATAAAGACAATACCCAGGCCTACCCTGTTGAGTCTTGGATCATTGGGTCTCCTACTGGTGGGGATTTAGGAAGCATCATCAAAGTGCATCTGCCAACATGGGATGGCATGATCTACTGAGAGGATTGGCTCATTGGGAAAATCTATGTCATGGGACTAGTCTGCGGGGGTTGGATGGGCGGCTAGAAAATCTGTCAATACTTGTCCCTTAATAGCCTTCTGAGGCACGAACCTGATGTTGAACTGTTGGAGGATTACTTTTCACCGTACTAGATGGCCAGTGAACATGGGGCAGTTCTGAATGTACTTCAGCGGGTATACCCGAGGCACTAGATGTACCTCATGGTGTTGCAAGTAGTGCCGTAATTTATGTACTGCGAATACTAGTGCAAGGAACATCTTTTCGATGGGGGATTATCTAGTCTCTGTATCAAAGATCATGTGGCTGAGGAAGTAGAGGCTGTTTTTTGTCCCTTGATTTTTCTTATGGTTGAGAAGGGTGCCAAAATATCATTCCAGGGCATCCACGTACAGGATCAGTGGATTTCCGGAGACATGTGGAATCCAGACCAGAGGTTGGAGCAGGTACATTTTGATTTCCATGAACGCAGTTTGACACTCTTCATCCCATTCGTAGGTGGATACTTTCTTCATGAGCCAAAAAATGGCTTACACTTGCCGGCCAGAATCACAATGAATCGGTGTATATAGGGTAAGTGGCCTTGGAAGCCTTGAAGATCCCAAATACTTCTTAGGGGAGGCATCTAACTGATGGCCTTGATCTTCTCTGTGTCGATCTCGATGCTCTGGTACCTAACTAAAAAGCCAAGAAAATTCACAGAGGTGACCCCAAAGGCACACTTCAACGGGTTCATCTTCAGGTGGCGGGAACGTAGGAAGCCGAACACTTTCTCAAGGTCCTTGAGATAGTCCTGGAGCTGGCAGGATTTGACCACCATATTTTCTACATATCATTCCACCAATGTCCCAAGGATTGGATTGAATATGTGGTGCATGGCCTGATGATAGCTAGCACCTGCATTCTTTTATCCGAAGGGCATAACCTAGTAACTTAAAGTACCTTGGGGTGCCCTGAAAGCTATGAAATCTTCATCCTTAGGGGACATTCAGATCTGGTTGTATCCAGAGTTCCCATCCATGAAGGAAAGGGCTTGGAACCCATCCATAGCATCGATCAACAATTCTGTTACTGGAAGGGGAAAATCATCCTTCAGACAGTGACTGTTGAGATCTCAGAAGTCAATGCAGACCCCAATTTGTCTGTTCTTCTTCCTGACTGTCACAATGTTGGCTAGACACATGGGGTACTAGACCTCTTATATGAATTTGGATCTAATGATCTTGTCAACTTTGGCCTCGACCATGGCATTGTGAGAAGGGTTCATCTTTCTAGGAGGCTGCTTGAACCTGTGATGATTTTTTGGGAGACTGAGGTGGTGGATGGCTACCTAAGGATCTAGTCCCAGAATCTGGTCATAGCTCCAGGAGAATATATCATGATGCTGCTTCAGGAAATCTATGTACCGCTACTACTCCTCGAGGTACATGGAAGCACTGGTCATTTTGGGTCTTGGGTCTACCTCGCTACCAAGGTTCACCTGTACCAGTTCATCGACCGTGGTGGAGACGCCTTCTTCGAAGGTGGGGGGAGAGTCATTCAAATCATCTTCTTAGATTGTGGAGGAGGGATCCCCATCATGATAACCTTCCTATGGGTTGAGAGATCCTGACGGGAGGCTGTTACCAACCTGTTAAGCAGTGGACATCATATCGGGAGAATCACGTGCTGCTGAAACCATAGCAATGAAGGTTGACGATCTAATCCAATCTGGTCTTCGGCCTAAGGGGACACTCTTGATGATATCAAAGAAATAGTGGCATGTCGACTTGAGCCGGTTAATTCTAGCCCGATGAAAAAGATACGAATGACGTACTATCATTTCCATGGGGCAGATATCCTGATACCGTACAGGGGTAGGAGGCTCCGGGATCACCTGAGCCTCGTTTGTGTAGGAGTACGAGGTGATCTTACACCATCACTTGGACTTGGGAATATGCTTCCCTATTGTACCAGATACAACAAAACATTGCCCCATGTTGGGGGTTGTGGTCTCCAATCAATGGATCAAGAAGAAGTAAGTGTCATCCAGACCTACCCAGGGGTCCATTGCAACTGTGATGGGTTCGACCTCACTGGCATGAATATGCTTATCCTTTCTCTTGTAATAGTTGGCATCCAGGTAGAGGGTTTTACAAGAGGCTAAAGGAGATGAATCTCCTTGGAGTATGCCTAATCGACCATTAATGGAGTACATTAGGCAGGGGTGATATGATGAGGGGACCGCCGCATACAGGTGGAGCCAAGGTCTTCCCATCAATGCATTGTGTGTGGTGTCCTGGGAGACAACCATAAACTCGATGATGGAAACTAGGCCACTGAACTGGGTCTTCAAATTGATCTTTCTGACCAGGGTCTGCTCGGTCCTGTCGTATCCCTAGATTCTTAAATCAGAGGGATTCATGTCATCTTTAGATAATCCCATCTCTCGTAGTGTCCGCATCGAGATAAGGTTAATCCCAGAGCTGGTGTGAACAAGACAGCGGTGAACCTCCACAATGTTAAATTGGTCAATGATGTACAATAGAAAGATGTGCCTTTGTATGGGAGAGACTTTATCCTCTCTAGAGAATAAAATAATGGCCTGACATTCATCATTCTCGACCGCTTCAGCATGAAAATCTTATGCAGCTGCTACCTCCGTCTCAAATTGGAGGAGGCTTCTTAAAGCCTCGGAAAGGGCCTCACACATATCTGACAACAGGAGAAGGACCTCAAGGATGTAAATCTTCACTGGGATGTTGTAAATGTTCTTTAGGAAATCATATTTCCATGACAGGCATGAAATTATGCTTACAGAATTCCACTCTGTGATAGGAGGAATGGTGGGCCCTACCGGATGACCGGTGGCTGGCTGGTGTTGGGCATGTCATGTTGTTCACTAGTCGAAGCCCAGAGTGTAGCTACCGGATGAGAACCAGATGACTGAGATCGGCCTGTAGCAGGGCGAGGCTGGTCATGGCATGGTCGAGGTAGCTCTGCCAGATTAAATAGCACAAATGGTGGTGGAGGCAGTCCTGACGACACTGGATGAAAATTCTGTGCATGCTGAGCTCTACGCTGGGCCTGGAGTCTGGTCTCAACGGCATGCATGGACTGGCTGGAGGTACCAACTAATGTTCCCTAACAACCCATATGGTCGCGACTCCACCGACGTTGGTGTCGGCTGGGTATGTTTGGGAGGATCGTCGGGTGCTCCCCATCATCGGGAATAATGTAGGGGTTTACCAACTCCACGGTATTAACCGAAGCATACCCATGACTATCACTGGAAGAGTCATCCACTATTGGTCATATTCTAGGGGGAATCCCTATCTCAGGGGGCATGAAGTCGCTGAGAGTGCGGGACGATGATGGCATTGGTGGGGTGCGTTGCTTTCCCTTGCATCTGGGAAGAGGTCGGCTGATATGATGATGTCGAAGTGGTGGATGTGACTTCTAAAAGATCCAGAAGATTTAGGCATGCACGGATGATACTATGGGCATGGGTAGCCTTTTTTTGATTCATCCAGTCATCATACTTCTAGAACCCGCAATTGGAAACCTTCTACCACATGCCTTCATTGTCGATTTCGCTATCCAGCCTTACGAAGACACCTGCCACTTGTGCCAGGGTCGAGCCCAGCCTGACTATGTTGTTATCGACCTGGTCTCTAAACCAGTCATTGAAGACATATCACTACTTGCGGGTGTTCCCCAGGATCTGATGATAGGGGCAGTAGTTGGGGCACTCAATGAGGTTCACCTCCTCTGGCCTTCTGCACTCAGGAAAACACATGTTCCCTTATTCCAAGGCACTTATGAAATAGCTGGGAACCTAATTCTTGTTGAATGAGTAGTTCTGGTTTCTTCTATCCGGGAAGGTGGACTTGGATCCTGTTTCTGACGAGGGGCTGGAGGAGCCTGTCGAGGAGGCAGACACTGATTATCCCACCTAGGTGGTGTCGGTGCATTACATGGGGGAACCTGCAGATTCTGAGGAGGACGCTGCAGGGCTAGAGTCTATGCCTATGGCGGGGGCCTCTTCAAGTTTATGGAGGCGGTTCGAATGGTAATAAATCCAAATGCCTGGGGGACTCTATTTGGGCCACTGCGGTGGGCTCGACATTGACAGCCCTTCTCACGAGGATTTTGGGTGGTAATGGATGTGCATGGCCGGCCTATTGCAGAGCTTCCTCTAGGCACTAGGCCTTATCATAGAAGTCTTGAAACCCTCTAGGGTAGTTCTGGGTGATTAGATAGGGAACCAGTTCTGTCTTTATTCTCCCTACACACATCGCCATTAATTTCTCCAGAGTTTGTGGCATGTCAAGAGAGTATGTGAGCCCTTTCCACTAGGTGATAAAGTTTGTGAATCACTCATAAGGCCTTTTTTTGCACTTGAAGAGGTATGTGATGTTGGTTTTCTACATGGTAGAGTTGAATTGGTAGAAGAATTGCCTGTGAAGGTCCTCCCAGCTGGTTACAAATCTGACGGGGAGCTGGTTGTACCAGATGAATGTTGGCCCCTCCAATGATTGAACAAAAAAGTGGAGCTTGGCAGCCTCCTGCTGTGTTGGAGTCCCTAACATGGTCCCACACCTTGAGCTGAAGTGGTCCAGGTGTTGCTGCATTTCCGCTGTCTTGTTAAAGGGGAAGAAGGTTGGATTCCAGAAACCCGTAGGTGCCAGCATATCATCCACCCATACCATATATGGCTTGCCATCCGATGGGATTTCCACTTGTCGTGTTTCTAATGCCTCAAGGTGAGAAATGAGTGCCTCCATTGGATCATCTGGGCAGGGTCCCAATCTTGATAGGGATCCCTAACTACGAGCGCATTGGAGGGTTCTTCAACATGGTAAACAGGCTCAGCGGCCTGTGGAGCGGTAGGCGGCACGACCCTAGGGGTAACTAGGGGATCCCAAGCTGGGTCCCTCAGATTGTCATTCTATTCTGGAGGGTATGGAGATACATACCATGCTCTCTTTCCATGAGCTCTAGCTTCAACCCTGTCCGCAGGAGAAGCATGATCAGGGTTGCCTGGGGGAAGCTCACTGAGGGGAACTTGTTCCTATCCCTGTTGTACTAGCCTAGGACTGTCATAGTCAGGTCGTCGGTCTGATGCATGTTCGTCCAAGATTTCTTCAACCAACTTCCCTTGCTCAGAATGTTGTTGGCACAATGTGTCCTTCTTGGGGTCCTCCTTCATCTTCTGCAGTGAGACAGATGGTTCGGAGTGCCTGATAGCTCCGATGTGTTCTTTTCCCTTACCGGAATTCTAGATGAGTACCAATGCTTTAGTGGGTGTAGGGAGACCAAGTAGGTTCCTCTACTGGTGATTAATCCTTCCTGATGGGTCCAATAGTGGTGGCACACCATTGGGGGGTAAGTCTCAATCGAGAAGCTCTAGCTCATAGTCCTCATACACTATGTCGGCCATGTTGACCATGACTCTTCCTGGGGGCATGTCCTCGATATCGCCTAGAGAGTCGGGCTGCTGCCAGATATGACTGAATAGGAGGGAAGCATACTACCCCCAGCCATATATTTTCACGTGGGGGTAGCCTCCTTGATAATTTTGTGGAGTACCTTGATACTCTGAATGCATTGTTGCTGGAGGGCCTCACGACGGCTTGGTGACCCGGGGCACTGGGCCACAGAGAGTGCATCCAAATCGACCAGACGGAACTGCTCACTGATTTCTTTGAAATGCGCTTCGCACCTGGGATATAACACTCACCTATGATGAAGAATAAAACACGTCGCCCAGAGGGTTTGGTAGAAATACTCAACTTCCTCCAAGGTAAGGGATTCATGTATGCAGAAATTCAGTGCTACCACGGGATAGAACTTCTCAGGGAAGCTGTTCACTATTATGATGTTCTAGAAGCTCCTCAACTCATATTCAGGGTATGGACCTTGATTTCCCAAATCATCAACTGGGGGTGGATGAGGAACCAGTAACAGTGCTGAGGCAGATCGCTGGGATGATAGGCTGGCCGATGGAGAATACGGAGAATGGGCTAACTGACCACCAAATCTCAGGATGTCCTCCGAAGAGTGTAGCGAACTGGCTGCCATGTCACGATAAGATGGGATGATAGCCGCAGTTTCTGGACAAGGGTCTAGGGATACTGGTGATAAGCCGTGATGTTTCTCGCCCACCATCGGTCCCCATATTAGTTCTCTGTGATCTCTTGTCGAGGTTGTGATTGCTTCTGGTGACGACGATGGTGATTCCAAGACCGTAACCTGCGGGGTTGCTGGATTTTCATCCTCCTAAATATACCTTTGGAGGGAGGTGGGAATCTTTTCTATCTCACATTCCGAGAGTGTGAGGCTGATGTGCCTTCTCCCGGCCCCGTCCCTTGACTCCGATGAGCGAGAGGAGGGTTCCCGCACTGAGTCGTACTTTGCCTCGGAGTCTGAATAGTAGATTGGTTTGATCTCTATATGAACCTTCCCATAATTCTTCTTATGGAGTCAATGACCCACCTTCCTATCCTAGGGTGCCTCTTCAAGACAGGTCATATTTCTGACAGGAGGTCCTTCGGCCGCACTACTGTTGGGGCGGAGAGGGTTTCTACCCGAGAAAGCCAGGGTGTGGGGAACACCATGAAAAATGTCAAAGGGGACATTGGGAGGACCTCCATGGGTAGCAATGGAGCGGGAAAGACCTACACTAGAACTAGAAGAAGCATGGGGGGACATCCACGCTTGTTTTCCCTAGTGACCTCAGTATGACGAGGGTCCTTGTACCGTTCAATCTGAACACGGGTAGGACCTTCATGCTGGGTGTGGGTGGAGTGGGGATGGCCTTCACCCCACTAGTTGATGAGGCGAGGAGGACCTTCACCAGCTGCTGAGAGGACATGGGTAGGATCCCCACGTTGAAGAGAGACCGAATGGGCAATGACCCTACACCGGTGGTCAGGGGCAGGAGGAATGACTCCATACCCAGTATAATGAGAATGGGAGAGGCTTCCTTGTCGAGTGTCACCGCTATGAGGGAGACCTTTATTTGGATTGGGGTGGCATGGGTCGGACCACCATGCCGAGCCTCGAAGCAGGGGAGGTTTGCATTCTCCATCGTATTGGTATGGGGAGGACCTCCGTACTTGGTGGCATTGTTGCGGGTTAGCTCGCAGCGACCACTGCTCGTGCCAGCAACCAAGAGAGTCAACTCGTCCTGCCTGTGGGGTAGTTTGGGCCTCGATCCTGGTCAGGCGTATAACTTCCCCTTCTTAGTGTATGTAGGGAGATGATGATATGCATCCACGGTGGCTCGGGCCACAGTATCTTCTGACGTTGATGCCCCTTGGCGGGCATCCTCAACATGCCCCTTACACTGGCGTCGGGTTAGACAAACCAGGGCCGGTGGTGTAGGTACGTAGATTACCTTCTCCTCTTCCATCAAGACCGAGCGGCGGCACTGACGTGGCTGGGTAAGAGCCCTCATAGGGAGCCCCTGAAATAGGACTCTGATCGGGCCGGGCCGGACATCACCTACCTCATCAGCGTAAGGCAGGGAGTCATCAAATTGTTTCAGGGAGAGGCTTCTGAAATGGTTATATGTCGGTGTGGGGAGCATCAGCACTCGGGGGCGGTGTTGGCGACGAGGTGCAGACACCTTCAGATCCAAGCGGGCCATATCCCGGGTTGTTATTATGCCCTCCTCCTTGTAATGGTACAACAGGTCATTGATTACCCTCCATTGAATGACCTCGGATGGGATGAGGGGGAATGGGCACCATGTGGTCATAGATGTAGAGGCCATCATGGAAGAGGTAAAGTCACATGGAATGGTCGTGTGGGTGTTTCCCCTGCCCCTGAATTAATGGGAAGGTGGTGATCGCGTCCCTCGAGCAACAACTTGATTCCTGAGAAGCACGAAGATTAACTCATCAGTGCTAAAAGAAAAAGGAATCAACGAAAAATGCCCCAGATCCATCCCATCTTCCATGGCTGGTAAGAGGGATCCACACTGACAATGTCGCAGAACGGGATGTCCAATGTTCTACTACCCCAACTTCTGGTGAGTTTCACGCCAGGCCCGCTATTTTTTTAGCAGGGCCCGGTTCCAAATAACTAGATATGGTGACACGTCAATCCATTAATGCCTCGAATTCTACTAGTCTCCATGTTGAGGAGAAGATCATTCACGTCGAGTTCACCATTTCTGTTTCTGATGCTTTCATCGGGGCGTGCGCATTCGTCTCATTTGAGGACGAATAGCACGGTTTTGTTACCCCGCATTCCCACTTTCTAAAGGCAGGTGACAACCATCACTTTTTCAGGGACGTTTTCTCCTTAATCAAAATGGTATGACTGGATGTCGGTTCTTCCTTCCCTAGATTCCCCCTTGGAACTCGGGACCTAGTCTGGGTCTCCCTTATAGATTTAATACGTTGTTCATGAAACTCTTCTTAGCTCTATATCTTTAAGTACATCAGGTAATTACACTGCTTCTGTCGGGACATTCCAAGGGGTCCAGTCAGGGAATCAACCTCCAGTCAGAGGACTAGTCACGTTGGGCATCACTGGCATGTTTGGCTGCTGGTACACTGGCGTGTATGTCTTCTGTCCCTAATCATAGGGCTTCTCAAGGGCATGGAAGCCCGATTCATCCCACATCAAATGAAGGGAATCATATTCCATGGGCAAGTATCTGAGGTTTTCCTCAGCTTCCCATGTTTAACACAGGGTATTCCGCAAGTTTAACATCCAGTGGACATGTATTGGACTGATCAGAACACTGACTAGAGTGGATCATTTGGGTGCAACCCCTGGAAGGAACACTGATTTTGGGGCCAACATATGGTTGACTTGCTGGTCATTGTTGGGGGAAATGGGGAATGAGGCGGCATGATCCCACTGGGATACGGCGGCCCGAGTAGGAATTAGGATGTATAACAGAGTGGTTGAATGAAGTGGATGGTGAATGGGTTGGATCCGCCAGGAGGATGATGATGGTTTTGGGCTTGTGCCTCGAAGAGGCTTCCTACATATCGTTGTGGTAGGGAATAAAAGTCTATGTAGTTCATCTGACGAAAACTTACCACCGATTGTGGTGCCAATAGCTTACTGCTAAATGAAGCTGACAACGGGTTACCACTGAATGGAGTGACAACAACTTACCACTTAATGGGGAACAAAAATTGGAATACAGTTTAAAGTTATTTAGGACAGGGGTGGACCGATGTGAAGTGGTTGGGACCATTGGTTGTTGGGATTGAACCTCAGGAAGGCTTACTATATACCCTTCCTTGGCAAGGATCAATGTCCATGTAGTTCAGGTATGTGGAATGAGTTGGTGAACTGACATGAGTGAGGACCTGGGGTCCAGGTGGATGGTGGGTTTGAACCTCATGGAGGCTTCCAACGTACCCTTACTTGGAAAATATGAAAGACCATGTAGTTTTGGGTAGTATTTTTGTGCAACGGCTTACTTCTGACTGGGGTCCACAGTTTAATTCCATGCAAGTTTGGGGCGAACCAACGTGAAGGGGGTTGGAATGACCAGATGTTGGGGTCGAAACTCATGAAGGCTTCCTATGTACCTTGCCTTGGCAAGGATCAAAGGCATCATAGTTCATGGGGGAATTTGGGGCTTACGCTCTGAGGCCGCCCAAGGTGTTGGTGAAATGATGTGAATGGGGTCAGAGTGACCAATGGGTGGTGGGCTTGAACCTCATGGAGGCTTCCTACATATCTTTCCTTAGCAAGGATCAAAGACCTCATAGTTCATGGTGGAATTTGGGGATTATGTTCTCAGGCGGCCCAAGGTGTTGGTGAACCGACGTGAATGGGGTCGGAGAGACCAATGGGTGGTGGGCTTGAATGTCGTAGAGGATTCCTACATACCTTTCCTTAGCAATGATCAAAAACCTCATAGTTCAGGTGGGGTGGGGCTTGGTGCACCGACGTGAATATGGTCAGGACCAATGGATGGTGGTGGGCTTGACTATCCGGGAGGCTTCCTACGTACCCTACCTTGTCAAAGATCAAATACCTCATAGTTCAACTGGTGTGGAGATTATACTCTAGGCTGCCTTGGGAATATGTCATGGTCATTTCTGACTCTAAGCCCACATGAGTCATGCCTGGTGTGAGAAACAAGATGTAGTAGAGACCTGACGATCACATCGCGAAAGGTGCGTCCATGGGAGGTGAAATGGGGCTTACAAGTTGTTAGTGGCCCAAAGAGAAAACAGTTTCTTATGCGTGGTTATTAGCATAGAGAGGAAACAAGGGCTTACGCATGGTTAGTGGCCCAGAGAGGAAACAGGGGCTTACGCATTGTTAGCGGCCCAGAGAGGAAACATGGGCTTACGCATGGTTAGTGGCCCAGAGAAGTTGGGACTTACTCCATGATGGAGGCCCGATGGTGACAAAGCCCAGTGGGAGAGGGATTTGGCACCGAATAAAGGAGGGATCCAGTGTTTATCTCCTCCCCCCTTGTCCTTAGGACTAAAGAAGAAAGGAGGAGCAGGGATGTTGCCTCCTACAAGAAAGCTTGGGGCTTACACCAGGGTGGTTTCCCTTTCCCCACGGATAGATGACACTTTGATAAAGAGGATCTCAATCCATGTGAGGAATGATCTCACTTTTGTGGAGACCAGTGGGCATGCATAATGTACAAGGTGGGAGCACCCCGCATGCGAGGCATGGGGCGAGGTCACAGTTTAACGTCATGTGGTGAGGAAGATGGTGCTTGGAAGTTTAACATCCAATAGCTCGGAAGAGGTGGGTTCACTCTGTACCCCTAGGACTTACATAACTGGTATGCTCTGCACCATGGTGAAGAGAGGGGACAGGCAATGCCATGGGTAGGGGGTGTAATGAAGAAAACCGTTGGGGGTTCCACGTTAGCATGGTTGTGCGAATAAGCAATAACCGTTAGTGTGCCTCTGCGAATAATCATGAGGCGAAGTAATGCAACATGCGGTATCATCCAAGGGAATTTGAAGTTACTTCATGTGAACCTAGGAGGTCGCACGAGAAAAGAGTATATGGCGAAGGTGCTTTGGGCACAGGAGGCACCTGAAAATGATGCCCGGAAGAGGGACATCATGGGTACACAGGGCGGGAAGGTTGCGTGCAAAAGGGGAAGTTGTGAAAAAAATGGTGGGACTGGCACACAATTGGGTGGTGTGCGTGAAAAGTCTTGTCAGTGCGAAAATCGGTGGTGGGCATGGAAAAGGACATGGTGGTGTGCAAAAGAAATTACGTGCATGAAATTGGCCAGGGCGACGCGTAAAAGGAATTGTGTGTCGAAGAACTGATTACGCGCAATTGGAATGAATTGCATGCCGGAGAAGGTACTCGATGGGGTTTAGACAAGGATCAAGCCCGAGTGGTCGCGCGTAAAGGCGGACCCCTGGGTGACATGGAGTGAAAAATTCAGTACCCGAGAGCCATCCTTTGCGCACAAGAGAGGTGAATTTCACTCCAGAGAGACTGTTCATATTCTTCAGCCCAGAAGTCGAAGGGATAACCTTCTATTTATAGGCGCTCGGGGATTCATATCCACACAAAAAATATGCATGCGAAAAAGATTCGCGCGCCAACATCGGCAGTGTGAAAATTCAGCCACACAGTGTGGCAGCATGTAAATTTTTTCACCCATGTGAAAAACTCTTATGATTCCCAGAGTTTTTCGCACGGAATAGTTTTTTTCGCGCACCACGGAATTTTTTTCACACAACCCCTCCAAGCCCCCTGGAATGGATCATCGGTCCCAAATATGGCTTCACTTTATCACACCCAAAAAAAATTCATCACTTGAGAGTTTTTCGGCATCTAAAAATACCCTCCACATGGTCTTCTCCCTTCGGTTTTAACATGGGTGTGTACCTCTTCCAAAGCTGTGCATGTAACACCCACACACACGGTGTGTTCTCCTTGAGACTTGCCATGTACTTGAGTCATTTCCCCCCTGCTCAAGTTCCTCTACATGTCTAAACACACGGTTCCTTCCTGGGTAACACTACATGGTGCGTGCACCCTGAACATGGTGTGTATCCCTTAAGTTATAACCATCTGTGTCATTAGTCACACGGTTAGTGACACGGTCGACTCTATATGGTGTGAAAGAAAATAACATGGCGTGGACAACCTGATTTTCATTCATCTGTTTTGTTGGTCACACGACCGGATACATGGTCTCTACAACATGGCATGTACTACCCATACACAGTGTGTTCCACCAAATATTTCCCAACCCCCTGTCTCTGCCCACACAGTCAGTCACATGGTAAAGGACTACATGGTGTGTATATATAGTACACGGAGTGCACATAATAAAAACTTCTTCTTGAATACAAGGATACATAGCATGTATTTATCATCACACACCATTTATTTTGGTTTTTTTGAACAAAAGCCGCATAAACTACTCTAAAACCCCATAAAAACCTAGAAACAAGCATTAAAGTTCCAAATTCTGATTAGTGGGGGCTCATAATCCCCACGAATCAAATCATGGCATCATATTCATGTCATATCATAGAAAAATTAAGTTAAAGTTAAATATGATCCCCCAAATTCCAATCCAAGAGGGCCCATAACCCCTTAGGGGGCCAAAGATGGAAGCCCATTAAAATGAAACTTTAAATTTTCCAATGCCCTATCAAAGTAGTAGGTATTCTATCATGGAATCTATCACAATAGTATACATATCTAACACAGCATCTATCACAACAACATGAAATTAGTAATCCATCCTAAATGGAATGACAAAATGCATGACATGTAATCTCTAGCAAGTTCCTATATGATGCATGAGATGGCATACCCTCATCTCATCGGGCTGCAACAGAAATAGAACCTCGATGATATGAATCATAACAGTACAAATCATGTGAATCACCCAATGGTGAAATCAAATCAACTGTAAAAATTGAAAAACCAGAAAAATTTCAATAATCGAGGTAACTTGGGTTTTCCCTGTACACAGGTAGCTACTCCCGGTCATAGCTTATTACCAACTAACCATTCCTTCATATGCCTATCTATAGGCTCCAAACCGTAAGTCAAAGAAGAAAATAATGTGCCTCTGATACCACTTTGTAATGTTCTAATTCTGGGTGTTTCCCAAAGGTTCCCTGTACTTGGTTGTCACATGGACTCAAATAAATTTCCCTAAATTCCAGTGACTTCCAACTAGTAGTGAGGGAGTTGGGTGTGATAGTGGGGAAACTATGTCCTCATTGGAAGAGTATGCATATAATAATAACAAATATAAACAATAACATAGGCAATAAAACCATACAACAAGTAAGCAGCATAAGACTGAAAGTAAATCAACAACTAGAGAACATATATAAATGATTCTTGTCACATATGTCTATGGAAATAGCCAAATAAGTAAAAATTATGGAAATAAAGTACTAAAGCAAATGCAAAAGAAAACAAGTAAACCCAGCAGCATCGCAAGCCTCAGCTTGGTCTTATGCTCTCCAACTCCACATCAATCATGTACCTGATGAAGAAGGGTGATTTCCCATATCTATACTTGCAACCATGTAATCTTTTTGGGTCCAAAATCATGACCCAAATAGGGTGTGAGATGAATCCCAGTAGGAAACCACCACAAGATCTATGCCAAACTATTAGTGATTATATATTGCAGGTAATAATGGAATTGTAGAAGAGAAACTAGGAGTACACAAAGGTAACAAAATCCTATAGTTTCTATTTACATTCATTAGAATTTAATTTCTATAATTTAATCAAGTATCATAATAGGTATCTCAGAAGACTACCTAACAGGACCAAATTCAAGATTTTTCTTTGTCTTGGTAGACACATCACAAACATTCAATATTTAAGTTAACCCTCTAGGTAGCTCACATAGTCTAACCCATTGGGACAAGTAATGCAATAAAAAGGAAAAGACACTTTGAGGAAGAACTCACCATTAATTCACCCTATGGTATTTTTTGAATAACTATAGACTCTTTTGGGAAGCACTCAACAAAAATTCCCCCTTTGGTCTCATAACATAAACTATATACACTCGGAGGGAGAACTCAACATCAATTCCCCCTGTGGTCTTATAGCGTGAAGTATAACAAACACTCTGAGGAAACACTCAATTTCAATTCCCCCTATGGTCTAACTACACCAGGTTCTCAGAGCCCTGTGTAATTCAATTGTGCATAAATGATGTCAAGTAGCACAAAGTAATTTCAACCTCTACATGGCTAAACAATTCCAGTGCATGTCACAAGAATTTAACATGCATAAAAAGGAAATAGTTACATCCAATCAATCAAGGCAAGGAAAACAAGGTCTTCCTCATAGGCATATTGGACAAATAGCCCTAAATATACAAACAAGGAAACACACCCATGGGGTGTTCGTTAAACATGAAATTTTACATAATTCCACAATAAAAAACACTTATTCTGATAATAAATCTAAGATAGGTAAAATAGAGTTCAATTTACTTAACCTGAAATACCTAAAACATGGGTAATCAGCACATTGGCATATAAAACTCAAAGAAAAAAAAGGAAATACAACAAACAACCTACCTCAAAATTGTACAATGAACACTCTTGAATTTCCTCCTTTGAATCGGCCTAAATCATTATAGATCTACAAAAAAGTCAAAAACATTCAATCTTGAATAACATGATAGGGAGAATAAATCATGAGGAGAGTCTCTAGAAGAAGGAAGAAATCACCAGTGGGATTCCAATTCACCCACTGGAGTTTGATTCAGAGAATGGTTGAAGAATCGGTGGCTTAGAGACAAATTGTCACTCTTGGATGCTCCTGGATTAGACGAAGTGGGAAGAAGACATTTGTGGGGATTAGACGCAACCCCGGTCTATTAAATCAAATTAAATAAAAAGTATATTATGTGTTAATTTAATATAAATGGATTGTACTTATACAAATTCAAACAAACACCCCTTTTTCTCAAAAACACTCTAAATCGAGATCCATACCTGAAATTAAGATCTGGGTTCTTACACATACACATTTCCAATCAAGGGTGTTCACATTTATGAGATTATACTTATTTTGTTAGGGACTTACATGTATGTAATTCAAACTACATTATCAGGGAATTAAATTTGATGAAATATTTTTGTATGTGTATTATCTATGTGACACACTTATTCATGTACATGATATGATTATGATGAGTGCACCTGATAGCACTCCAATGCATTGGGTTATGTTTAGTCTCATGAGATTCCATGTATGGTTCATGGGAGGTTATCCTAAGCACATTAATTTATTTTCTCTTGGTGTGTAACCTTGAATTATTCTTATAATATCACGTTTAAATTTTTTCCATATTCACATGTTTCCATTATGCTATCATGTTATATCATGTCTATTTTTTTATGTTTATGGTTATCACCCCTTTTATGTCCCATTGATATGCCTATTTTCTAACATGTAATACCTTCTTCATGTTATGATTTTCTTATTCACTTACTATACTTTATAGCTCAAAACTTTATTATGTATTTCCCAAGTTTATCCCATATTGTTTAAAGTATATTGTATGATGTTATCAATAATGGTTCTGTAACCCCTCATTTAAGTTGTTATATAATGTACTTAATTATGCAAATACACTATAATTCTCTATATTTAGGGTTTTATAGTGTAGAACCTTATATAATAAATCATTAATTAATGTGAAATAATGACATGGGTTGTCAAAGTTGGTATCAAAGAAAAGTTTAGTTATTTGTTGGATTTGGATTAGAAAACATTAGAGAAATATTTAGGGATAAAACTTAACATAAGAAGACATACCTAAACATTGGTAAGAAATATAGTAAGTGGTTTCAAAGAAAATACATCCCTATCAGGATACTACAAGTGTATGTGGATCTAGAACATATGTAGCTAGAGTTAAAACCTAAAAACATCGCATTGATCTAGACTCAATCCAGAACTGGTTCACGACAACATTCCTTATTGCACACATGGTTTGAAACTCCTGAGGGATATAATTAGGTAAATTCACAAGAACATTAAAAACCATTATTAAGGAATAAAAAATGCTCAGAAGTTTCTATGTTAGTAAATAGAACATAGATAGCATATATTGAATCCTACAAATTCATAAAATATTTAAATACATGTCATTTATAAATTATCTCTTTAATGTTCTTGTTTTTCCATTTATGAGTTTAATAGTTTAAGAGCACACATCCATAAGTCTTTTTTGGATAAATTAAATAGTTAGAACCATAATCAAAAATTAAAAGGTATGGTTATCATCCATAGTTCTATGCATTCCTTCATGTCATGAAAGTTTAGTAAAACTATTCAAACACCACCACAAATCAAGGAAGTAAAGCTATATATGAAAATGGAAAATGGGGATATTATTGAAACCCAAGTATATAACTCCTCCCCTTTTAATGTTTTTGGTCATAATTTCCTATAAAACCTTGGATACTCCCTTTAGTGTAATCTGATGCAATTCTAGGTATGTATTTTCTTTCCTTATATATATCCAACATAAATTTATATAAGAAGGAAATAACTCTCCATATCATGAATTATCTCGCGAATATGTACAAGTGAAAAGAGGAGAACGAATCTTCTTTAGCACCAACATATCAAGAATGGATATTATTTCCATCTGATAAAGACTATTCTGCTCAAATGATTGGGTCTAAGGAAAATATTATCCTTGGATACATGCCCATTTTGAGGGAATACATTGATGTGTTTCCAGAATAATTGTCTGGTCTTCCACCTAGACAAGAGGTTGAATTTTATATCGAACTTATACTTATGGTATTTCCATTATCGAAAACTCTATATAGAATGTGTTTTGTGGAATTTGAGGGGCTGAAGAAACAAGTATAGGATAATCTGGATTACCCAAGTGCTTCACCTTAGGGTGCACCAATCCTTTTTGTCAATAAGTATGATGGGTCAATGAAACTTTGCATTGATAATCATGAGATCAAAAAAATAAATATAAAGAACAAGTATCAATTTCACTGGATTGATGACTTGTTCAATTAGCTATGTGGATCCAAATACTTCTCCAAGGTGGATCTCTGGTTGAGGTATTCTTAGGTAAGGGTGAATAATGAGGATATCCCTAAGAGTGCTTTACATACAAGGTAAGTCCACTCTGATTTTATAGTAATATCATTTGGACTCACTAATGCTCCAGAAATAATCATGGACTTAACGAATAGAGTTTTCAGATATTAACATAAAAAATAGTTTGGAAATATTTATATGAAATATTATAATATACTCCAAAATAAAGGAGAAACATGAGGACCATCTGAGAACTATGATAAAATCCTTACGAAAGGAGAAGATTTAAGAAAATTACAACAAATGTGACTTCTGATTGAATGAATTCTCATTATTGGGTAATATTATCACAAGAAATGGGATATATTTATACCCTTCAAATACAAAAGCGATTAAAATATATCTATGGCCAAAATCTATGACACAAATCCATAGTTTCCTTGGATTATTTTAGTATAATCATTTATTTGTGATAAATTTATCACAATTTTCAAACCATCTAACCCAACTAACTCAAAAGGGACTTAAGTTTATTTGGAATAATGGATTTGAAGAGAGATTAAAGGAGTTAAAAAGAGTCTTATCATTTAACCTATAATTACTCTACCCATATCTTAGGAAATTTTTGTGGTATATAGTGATTCTTTGAAGATGGGATTGGGTTGTGTGTTAATGCAGAATGAAATGGTGATATCCTATGATTCAAGGTAATTGAAATTTCATGAATATAACTAATCAATGCATGATCTGGTGTATTTTGAAGTTATCTTATTGTTGAAAATTTACTGGCATACTCTCTTTGGTGATAAGTTTGAAATATATACAGATCATAAGATCTTAAAGTATATATTCACAAAGAAAGATTTGAATATGATATAATGATGATGGTTAGAGATGATTAAGGGTTGTGAATATTTAATCCACTACAATCCTTAGAAATAAAATAAAGTGGTAGATACTCTAAGTAGAAAGGATCTATAATTTTTATCATTGATGGGAATTAATGAGTATCTGATCATCTTAGACTTGAAAATGATGGACATGGAAATCATAATGCATATAATATCATCAATCCTTTCATAAATGATTTCTCATCCATCCCTTTGGGAGAGGGTAAAGTATTCTCAAAGAGATGATTTGGAAATTTAGAATAATTTGGAAGAAATATAAAAAGGTAAATCCTCATTGTTCAAAATTAATGAATAAGTATTTGTAAGATTTGGGTCAAGACTATGTGTACAATAAAATCATGAGTTAAAAAGGATCTATTGGATGATGTACATATCTTGACATTCTCCATTCCTCCAGGGAGCACAAATATGTATCAAGATATCTGAGAGAAATATTGGTGGGATAATAAGATAAAGGATATCAAAAAATATAAATCAACATGTATTATATGTCATCAGGTGAAGGCATAAAGGAAAAATCCAAGGGGATGATCCAACCATTACCCATGCCTACATGTAATGGAAAAACATAACCATGAACATTTTCACTAGAGTTCTAAACACATCAAGAGGAAATAATGCTATATTGGTTATGGGGGATAATCTTACAAATTCCTATCACTTCATTGATATCTGATGGGGCATATCACTCAATAAAATATAAAGGATATACATTAGAGAAGTGGTGAGGCAGCATGGAACACCATTATTGATTTTATCTAATAAGGATCAAATATTTACCTCTATGTTCTGTAAGAGACTTCAAAATGATCTAAATACTGAGTTGAACTTCAATATGGATTATCATCCTCAAACAAATGGTCAATATAAGAAGACTATCCAGACACTCGAATACATGTTGAGAGCATTATCAATTGACTTCATAGGAGGATGGGATCAAGATAATACTCTAGTTGAGTTCTCATACAAAAATAGTTTCCACTCATGCATCCAAATGGTTCCCAATGAAGACCTCTAGAAAAAGAGGCATAAGTCACCTTCATGCTAGGATGAATTTTGGGAACGTAAAATTATAGGTCTTTAAATGCTCAAGGAAATGGTATAGAAATTCAAGACCATTTAGTAGAACATTAGGTATTATCCTAGTTTAAAGAAGATTTATGCTAACAATCATTAATGAGACCTAGAGTTTGAGGTTAGAGATAAGATATTCCATCACATATCTCCATGTAATAAATTAATGAAAATTAGAAAGAAGGGAAATCTTATTCCAAGATAAAATGGCCCCTTTGAGATCCATGATCCCATCAGAGTGGCAGAATATTGACTAGAAAACCCACCTAACCTATCTTATGTACATGATGTGTTACATGTATCACACTTTAGTAATTACAAACCAGACCCACCACACATTCTTAATACAAATATTGTACCATTAGAGAATGATCTTCCATGTGATGAGAATCATATAATAATCTTATATCAAAGATATAAAGTTCAATGAAATAATTCAATGCACTATGAAAAAGTGATATGGAGAAACCATAAGTTTGAATAAGTGATGTGGGAACTAGATTATGTGATGAAACCAAATTACCCACATCTATTTTAATGTTTTTAATGGAAATTTCAAGGTATAAATTTCTAAAGGGGGGAATATTATAACACCCCAAACTTTTAAAATTTAATTCTACTTTGTGATTTAATTAAATGTATTATTATGTATTATGGTTATATAAAACACATGTTCTTACTTGATTTTATTATATCCTATCATATTTAAAATTGAATTAAGAATAATAACCATTGATAATATATTCATTTAACAGTTATCATATGATTAGTATAAATATAGGGTTTTGAGAAATCCAATTCACATAGGAAAAGGATGTGATGGCCTCAACCAGTAGAATCTTACCCTATGTAGCCCATTTTTTAGAGATTACAAGGGAGATAACATCACTGGTATTTTCCATTGAACAATACCAAGGAAGTATCCAACAACTAAATCATGAGAAAAACTGTTTATGGGAGAAGTTCAATCTCATCGAGATCACAACCCAAATTAAGTATGGTGAACCACCCCATGAAAGTATAACAATCGTGCTCCTTACCCTTGGGGTGTTTTCTGGTCTAATAAAAGTATATATATAAAAATACTAATAAAATGAATATGTGTATTGTATTTTCAATATTAAAATTTTTATATTTACTTCTTATTATTGTTACATTATAAATTATTTTGATTTTGATTTGATAAAACAAACATTATATTTTTCCGTAATATTAAATTTCAATTAAGACATTCCTTTTTATGAAATAATAAATATTATCAGTAAACACTACTGGAATTTGGGTTTTTCCCAACGGAAGTATACCAACGGTTTAATTAAACCGTTGGTATACTCAGCCTTTGCCAACGGTTTACTGAAACCGTTGGCAAAGGGTATTCCAGTGACCCATTTCCCAACGGTTCTATAGAACTGTTGGGAAAGGGGTGCTAAACTTATCCCTCTCCCAACGGTTTTTTCAAACCGTTGGAAAAGTTTTTCCCCAAATAGCAACCCCGATCTGCTCTCCCTCATTCGAGACAGATCCCTAATTATCCTTCGCTCCCGTGCTCTCGCGAACCCCCCGTCCGAACATCATCGACCCCCGTCCGAATAGGTACACCCCCCATCCGAACAGGTAAAAATTGATCTCAATCAAGTTGTTGTAGTTGTTTTAATGAATTTATTTTTCCATTAATTAAAACATAAACACTATGGTTCCATTTTTATAGAATCTTACATGCCAATGGTGGACAATTTTATAATGCATATAGATTCTATTATTTTTAGATTTCTTCTCTTATGGATATGTGTTGGTTTTCCACATGGAATGCCTTGACTATCTACTTAGCATGATAGAGGGTTTCTTTTGGAAATTTTCAATGGAAATTACATGATCCTATAAACATTTTGATGAATTTTCCTAACCTAGATGGATTGTCTGATGTTTCTCTAATGATCAAGGACGGAATGTTTGGAGGACATCAGAAGTCCTGACTGGTTGATCCTAGAAGCAATTTCATGATAATGGATATAATGCCTATAGGGAATCTCTTAATTTTGGTGATCTTCTCCATTTTCATCAAAAGACATGTTTGACACACTGGGAGGGAAACTCTAGAGTCAGTGTGACATGTCTTGAAGGATGATTTATGTCCATAGTGACATGATTTGAGGACATCACATGACCTAGTTGGTGTGCCTGGAGGGTGTTAAGGGAGCCATCTAACATTCCTGACATTTAATATGAGACTGAGATAATATGTATTGATTCCCCTATATAGAAGGAGATACATATCTATTGGAAAACATGTAGTCTGTATGGTGAGAATTAAAGGCTTTTCATTACAAGGGTGGCATATTCATGGGTGCCATCTGATTTTATTTGACATGTCAAGGGGACATCAAATGATCAAAATAGGTTTCCAATGGAATGTATTGTGAACAGGATGAAATTTCCTAGTGCAATAAAATTTCATAGGTGATGCATGTTATGAACATTAGGGTCAAAATATATTTCCTTCACCTTAGTCTCCCATATTTTAGTATTTCATCTATCCTTTTATCCAAAATTCCATAGATTTATACATTATTTTATTATATTATGTCTCAAATTAACTAAAATATGTGTTTGATGTTCTTCAGGTGACCTATCATAATTTCTTCTCATAATCTATAGTGATCATGGGAAGATCCCATGCATGATTCATGATCACTCAAATTATTCTGCAGATCATACATAATGGAAGCCTTACAGGATGTGAGATGATTATATCTATGAAATCTACTCAGGTACCTGGTGAGGAAGTGAATATTAATTCAAAAAGGTAAATCGCATATGAGGATACCCTACTAATATGGTTATGGGATGAGGCATGCTCTGATGTGATAACACATTAAGTTCTTGTTGGTTTTACATTTTTTCAATAACACATTAGTATGTTTTTTTCACATGTGTAGTTGATACCATGATTATTTTCTTCCTTTATCATTTACTTAAATGTATTTTCTATTAAAGTTCAATCCTATTGAATTGTTTATGCCAAAATGACTTATATGAATTCTTTTTACAGAATGGACAGGAGTTGGATGTATGAAACCGATCGTATCTCAAGCGATTTTCAAAACAATTTGGAGAGATTTATAGATTTTGCATTTCACAATGCTTCAGATAGTGGTCGTATACACTGCCCATGTTCCAATTGTGTTGGTAGACCTTGGTTGAGACGTGAAGAAGTCAGCTACCACATAACCAAAAATGGTTTTCAAGCAAACTACTTTGTGTGGTATCACAATGGGGAGAAAATGAAATCTCAAATTGGTGATGATCGAAATGAAAGGACTGGAATGGAGAATTTGTTAGATGATCGGTTTCCGTTTATTCGTCATCATGAAAAAGAAAGGATTTAGACTCAAGAAGACGTCGATATGAGGACAACTGATGCATCTAGTGAAAATGATGATATTGATATGGTGAAAAAATTGAATGATGCTGCCACGACTCCAGTATATCGACAATGTGATAAAATGAAAAAGCTGGAATTTTTAATCCGATTGTTTCATGGAAAAACTATGTATGGGATTTCTAATACAGTAATCAATTACATTCTTACCCTCTTGAAGGATTCACTTCCAGATGATGGAGATATTCCCTCAAACCACTATATGGCATGGAAGTTAGTTGAAGAACTTGGATTTTCCAGAAACAAAATTTATGCTTGCCCAAAAGATTGTAGTTTATTCTGGGAAGAAACCGCTTAACGAAATGAATGTATAAGATGTGGCACATCCCGCTGGAAGTCAAAATCTGATGGAACACCATCCCACGTTCCACAGAAAGTATTGTGGCACTTTCCATTGATCCCCAGACTCCAGAATCTTTTTATGTCTGATGACATATCAATAAAAATGAGATGGCATGATACTGAGAGAAAGAAGACTAATGATGAGTTGGTTCATCCTGCAGATGGATTTGCATGGTAGAGATTTGATGCTCGACATCCTGATTTTCCAGCTGACGTGCGTAATGTGAGGCTGGGTCTTTCATGCGACGGTTTTAATCCGTTTGGGCAGATTCTTACTTCGCACAGCACATGGCCAGTTTTTATACACATTTATAATCTTCCCCCATGGTTGTGTATGAAAAAATATTTCACTTTCATGAGAATACTCATATCTGGTCCTTCTGATCCCGGCATTGATATTAATGTATACATGCAACCTTTAATAAAAGAGTTGAAACTTCTTTGGGATGTGGGTATGCGCACATACGATGCATGTTCGAAAGACATATTTCAAATGCGTGCTGCGCTTATATGGACGATCAATGATTTTCCGTCTTATGCAATGATTTCTGGATGGAGAACGAAGGGAAAACTGTCATGTCCAGTTTGTATGAAGAATACATGATCCAAAAGACTGAAACATCGTTGTAGTTTCAGTTTTATGGGACATCGACGATTTTTTCCAAAGGATCATCCATATAAAATGAATCGTCGAAGATTTGATAATACTATAGAGACCGATGATCCACCTCAGCGTATGTCTGGAACTGATGTGCTTAATGAATTGAAAGATTTCAGTTTTTCATTCGGGAAGGGTCAAATGAAATCTGGAAAGAGAAAGAATGTTTCCACAGAAACCTGTTACAATTGGAGGAAGAGGAGTATCTTTTTTTATTTGACTTATTGGTCAACCAATTTGCTACTTCATTGCTTAGATGTAATGCATATTGAAAAGAATATATGTGAAATTTTGCTTTAAGTTCTTCTAAATGTCAAGGGGAAGACAAAAGCTGATTTACGATCTCGACGTGACTTGGTGGATTGGGGCATCAGACCAGAATTGCATCCTGTGTGTATCAGTGAAAATAAATGGCAACTTCCATGTGCTTCTTATGTGATGAAACCTACTGAAAAAAAAAACATTTTTTGGAAGTATTAGAGACTATTAGAGTTCCTGATGGCTATTCAAGCAACATATCTAAACGGGTCAACAGAAGAGAGTTGAAGCTAAAATCTTTGAAGACTCATGATTATCACGTTCTACTGCATGAGTTGCTTCCAATAGAAATCTGTCATCTATTGTCCAATAATGTAAGGGTGGGTGTTATTCGGTTGTTCCATTTGTTTAGAGATATTTTTGCTAAGAAGTTGTCCAAGTATTTATTGAAAAAAATGTTGACAGATGCCCCATTAATTTTGTGTGAGTTGGAGAAAATATTTCCCCCATCATTTTTCACATGCATGCTGCATCTGACTGTCCATATTCCAACTGAAATACTTCTCGAAGGACCTGTTTCTTTTCATTGGATGTATCCAACTGAAAGAAATATGTTCACATTAAAGTCTTATGTTCGAAACAAGAATCATCCCGAAGGTTCTATCGTGAACGGTTACTTAGCTCAAGAATGTATGGATATCTGTTCGATGTATTTGTCTGATCTTACTACAAGAATGAACAGACCAATGAGAAATGAAGAAGAACAATATGAGAAAATTGAACCTAGTTTTCCATCACTTCCTCAAACAGGAGGAATTCCTGGATCATATACATTGAAGACATTAAGCCATGAAGAGCGGGAGATGGCACATCACACAGTTTTGTTCAACTGTGATTTGTTCGATGACTATATCAGGTAACCAAATTGAATATGTATATCTTACATATATATCTGTTAAACTATTCATATTTTTTTATCTACAGGGAACATAAAACAATGATAAATAGGAAGCATCATTATTTATCTTTGATAAGGAGAGAGACTTTGCATAGCAAAGAGTTTTCTGCTTGGTTAAAATTGAAGGTAAAAATATTACTATTTAAATTAATTATTTCAATATTTACTTAAGTTTAACTGTCATTTATATTGCAGGTATTGAGTTTGTCTGCTGACTCTGTTTCTGAGGAAATAAGAGCTTTGGATTTTGGTCCTAATACCGTGGTTCATGACTGTAAATCAATTGTTATCAATGGGTACAGATTTATTGTCACTGAACGAGCCAAAAACATGAGAACACAACATGATGGTATTATGGTTACTGCCACAACAGATTGTTATGCCAGTGCATCAGATAGTAGACCGCGACTTGAAAATGTGGGTTATTATGGAGTCGTTGAGAAAATAATAATATTGGATTATTACTCTCATGGACGAGTCATAATGATGAAATGAAATTGGTTTGATTCGATGAAGAGACATGGCACATTTATTGATGATTGTGGATTTTGAGTAATTAATATGACCCGCACTCTTGCTACCAAAGAACCATATGTGTTGGCATGAATGGCTAAACAAGTTTTTTATGTCAAAGATCAACTTCAACCTGAATTTGGTGTCATAGTTGAAGTAATTCCAAGACATATTTTTGATGATGCTGATGATGGAATTGACACTGTCCTTATTGCCATTGGAACCAATCCATTTATTTATTTTGATGACTCCAATAGCTCAATTGTCAGAGTTGATTGTGAACCTGAAATTGTGGTTGGAAATATATAGAATCATTCATCCATGTTCTCAATTATTTTGGTTTACCTCGAGTTGGGTTGTTAAGGTTGGTAATATTCATATTTATTTAGTATTGATCACAAATATGTTTTAGCTGACTTGACCGTTATGTGAATTTTCAATGTTTATTGGTTGCTGTTTTATTTGAATTGCATTTTCTAATTTGGAATTGAACTGTATTCAAACCAAATCAAACAATATTTCTAACTTGGTAAAAATTACAACTTGTATGTTTTATTAAATTAATTCAAGCTCTTATAAAACAATTGATAGCTAAATTACCAATGAATCCCCTCATTCCCTCATATATTTAGGTTTTTGGTTTACACATTAATTTCCTTTTTCTAATTAATTACATATTTGTTTCCAAATGCAGGAAATGCAGCCAATTGAAGAGAGACGAAGAAAAAAATGGTGGAGAACAATCGTCGAATGGAGGAGATGGGCATTCCACCATTAGTGCCTACAGTGAGTACTTTATTTCAAATATATATATATATATATTTACAGAATATATAATGTCATGTGATTAATTTTTTTGTAAACTTTTTTGTAGGATTCATCGTTACGTCGACAGTTATTCGACGAGGAGCCTAGTACTGGTCATAGTACTCAGGCTGGTGGTACGAGGAGGGTTCGTACCAGAGGTGGACGTAGAGCTGCGTGTGCCTGACTAGACCCTGCCCCTCCCACTGACATTTCAGCCTTCCCACATTCTGATCCTGGTGTGTCATTAGGGACACACGGGGTATTTAGGCCTCCCATGTTTTCGCTACCTTCTGCATCTTCTGCCCCATCATTTTCACATCCCATGATGATTCCCACTCCCCAGTCAGCATCAGGTCATACAGATATTCCATCTTCTTTTCCTTCTACTTCTGTCTCTCCGAGCTTTTATATTCCATCGTCTTCGACTCCTATTCCACCAGAGGGTGTTCCATCAGGTTTTGTGGATCTGACGCCACTCATTGATCAGACTAGCGCAGGTATATTTATAAAACCCTAACAAATTTTTATAGCAATATTTATTTTCATTATAACATGTTTTGATAAAATATTTGTTTTTCTTTCATGACAGATACATCTACTGACAGGAGGCGGGGGCGGGGCCGTACACGCATGCGTTCGGTGTGGAACCGTCGCACACAGGTTATGGTGGAATATAATGAAGACAATCAGATGGTTGAGAAAACAGGGCAGCAATGTCGGAGTTTTCTGGCGACGCTTGCCAAATACTCCGACATCATTCCCGTCAGCCCGCTGTCATGGAGACATTTTCCACATGAGGTCAAAGATAGAGCTTGGGCAGAGATATGGGTAAAAAAATCTGTTGTATTTAATTCCATGAATTATTTTTGTATTTATATGAATTAATATTTTGATTTCAGCTTCGATTTAATTTTCCTGATGGTGAGGGTGCACGACTGGAACGTCTAAAGGATTTAGGTGAGATTTGGAGAGCCTACAAGCATGAGCTGTATATTGGATGGCATGCTAGAGTTGGCACTGAGTTAGAGGCGATACCAGTCATGGATGATTGTCCTATAGAGCAGTATCGTCAGATGATTACTCATTGGACGAGTACCCAGTTTAAGGTATGAATTACATTTGAGGTATTTAAATAATAACTTTCAAGTTTTTCATTAATATTATCCTTTGCATTATCGAATTTTATTTAGGAATCATCTGGAAAAAATAAAAAAAAACATTGATGCCAAAAAATACCTCCATACACTAGGACGCACGACGATGCCGGATCATGAGAGGCAGCAGGTATGACAATTGTTTATAAGTTTTCTTTACGACATATATTTTATTTTGTTTCCTCAATTATTTAATCATTTGCTAAAGTTTTTATATTACTTTTGTTTTCAATGTCATTGTAGAGGCAAGTACAAAATATTGAAGGACGTGTGCCTCGAGCAAAACTGTTTTGCTCGAGTAGACGAAAAAAGGATGGAAGTGCTGTCAACGAAGTGACTCAGCAGCAGATTGTAAGTTTTAATCGGTTGATTTTATATTTTAATATCTATTTTGTAACTTAATAATATATTTATATTTGTAACAGGATGCTTTAGAGGCCCTCGATGCCCAAGAACCAGACAATTTTGGGCCATCTGATCACTTACATCAGGTGTTGGGAGAGGATCATTCTGGCAGAGTACGCTACCAACCTAGGATAGCCCCGACGAGGTATTGGCCTGCCTCAGGTACGAGTTGTAGTGCAACCGAGCTGCAGCAAGTTAGGGCATAGGCAGAACAGGCTGAGAAAAGGGCCACAGAGACGACAGAATAGTCTACTAGGGCAAATAGTGCATTTATGAAATTTATTGAATTTCTACGTCCAACACTTCCAGCAGAGGCCAGCCCAGCGATTGATGAATACATGTCGTCGATACATTCTATATATGGTGCACCAGGTGGTAGTTCCAGTGGTGGTCAGGCCGATGTCCATCTTGAAGATGATGATGGCGAGGAGTCTGATGTGGAAGAGGAGGGAGATGAGGAGGGCGAGGAGGAGGGCGAAGGCGGGGAGGAGGGCGCTGTGGAGGGTGAGGATGATGAGGAGGAAGATGACGAGGGTGATGATGATGATGATGATGCTGATGCTGATGCTGATGTGGGACATATTGATCCGTTACATTTTTGACTTATATTACTGAGATTTGATGTTTAATCTATTCTAGTTGTTGGTTTTATCTAGACTCGTAGTATAGTATTGGAGTTGAGTTATTTTTATATATTTTCTGTTTTTATGGATGTTGTTGTCTTTTTGTGGTTGTGTGTTTGAGAACTCCCTGGATAAATCCCTCATTCTTGGACCCTGGACAACCCCCCCTCCCCCTTGGACCCCGAACACCCCCCAAATACCCCGCGGACAGCCCCGCGGACAGCCCCCTGGACAGCCCCCCGTACAGCCCCCCACCCTCCACCCTGGACCCCAGATAGCCCCCCGGAAAACCCCCACACCTCCCCCTTGGACCCCGGACAAACCCCCAAACACCCCCCGGACAGCCCCCCGGACAGCCCCCTGAACAACCCCGGACAACCCCCTGAACAACCCCTGAACAACCAATGAAAAACCCCTGAACAACCCCCTGAACAACCCCCGGACAGCCCCCTGAACAACCCCGGACAGCCCCCTGAACAACCCCCAAACACCCCCCAGACAGACCCCGCACAGCCCCCCACCCTCCTCCTTGGTCCCCGGATAGCCCCCGGGACACCCACCGGACAGCCCCCCCCCCCCCCCCGGACAGCCCCCAGACAGCCCCTCCACCTTCCTTAATTTCATTAGCTCTTAAATGTTTCATAGCACGATCAATTAAAATCTAATCCATACTAAATATGATATAAAAATATTCTATATGAATTTCCATAAGATTTTAAGTGAAAAAAAAAGTGATATACGAAAAACTAACAAAACACATTCGAAATGTGTTGATGCTTTAGGAAAACGATCCATGGGTCATATGTGACGTGTACGAATCAACCCTGCCTCAATCCGAGGCGCGGTGTGGCAGAAAAAACTCAAAGTGTATGTCTTTTGTTTCAAAAGGACATCATTTTAAGTGAAAACATCAACTGGCATACGGAAAACTGGCCAAACGCATTCGGATTGTGTTGATACTTTAAGACAACGATCCATGGGTCATTTGAGATGTGTACGAGTCAACCCCGCCTAAATCCGAGATGCGTTGTGGTCGGGACCACTCTAAGTGACTTTCTTTTGTTTAAAATGGACAGTATTTTAAGTACATACGGAAAACCAACCAAACGCATTCGGTTTCTGTTGAAACTTTAGGAGAACGATCCATGGGTCATATGTAATGTGTACGAGTCAACGCCACCTCAATCCGAGGCGCGGTGTGACCGACACCACTCAAAGTGTCTCTATTTTGTTTAAAATGGACTTCATTTTTAGAGAAAACAACAAATGACATACGGAAAACTGACCAAACGGATTCTGATTGTGTTGATACTTTAGCACAATGATCCATGGGTCATATGTGACGTGTACTAGTCAACCCCGCCTCAATCCGAGGCGTGGTGTGGCCGGCACAACTCAAAGTGTATGTCTTTTGTTTCAAAAGGACATCATTTTAAGTGAAAAACATCAACTGGCATACGAAAAACCGACCAAACGCATTCAGTTTCTGTTGAAACTTTAGGAGAACGATCCATGGGTCATATGTGATGTGTACGAGTCAACGCCACCTCAATCCGAGGCGCGGTGTGGCCGACACCACTCAAAGTGTCTCTATTTTTTTTAAAATGGACTTCATTTTTAGTGAAAACAACAAATGACATACGGAAAACCGACCGAACGGATTCTGATTGTGTTGATACATTAGCACAATTATCCATGGGTCATATGTGACATGTACGAGTCAACCCCGCCTCAATCCGAGGTGTGGGGTGGCCAGCACAACTCAAAGTGTATGTCTTTTGTTTCAAAAGGACGTCATTTTAAGTGAAAAACATCAACTGGCATACGGAAAACCGGCCAAACGCATTCGGATTGTGTTGATACTTTAGGACAACGATCCATGGTTCATTTGAGACATATAAGAGTCAACCCCGCCTAAATCCGAGACGTGGTGTGGCTGGTACCACTCTAATTGTGTCTCTTTTGTTTCAAACGGACAAGATTATAAGTGAAATAAACAACTGGCAGACGAAAAACCGACCAAACGCATTCGGAATCTGTTGAAATTTTAGGACAACGATCCATGGGTCATATGTGACGTGTACGAGCCAACCCAGGCTCAATCCGAGTCATGGTGTGGTCGGGACCACTCTAAGTGACTTTCTTTTGTTTAAAATGGACAATATTTTAAGTACATACGGAAAACCGACCAAACGCATTTGGTTTCTGTTGAAACTTTAGGAGAACGATCCATGGGTCATATGTGACGTGTACGAGTCAACACCACCTCAATCCGAGGCGCGGTGTGGCCGACACCACTCAAAGTGTCTCTATTTTGTTTAAAATGGACTTCATTTTTAGTGAAAACAAAAAATGACATACGGAAAACCGACCGAACGGATTCTGATTGTGTTGATACTTTAGCACAATGATCCATGGGTCATATGTGACATGTACGAGTCAACTCCCCCCCCCCTCCTCCTTGGACCCCAGACATCCCCCCGAACACCCCCCGAACACCCCCCCGAACACTCCTCGGACAGCCCCCCGAACAGCCCCCCCCCCCCCCCACCCTCCTCCTTGGACCCCGGACAACCCCCCGAACACCCCCCGGACAGCCCCCCGAACAGCCCCCGAACAGCCCCCGAACAGCCCCCGGACAGCCCCTAGACAACCCCCCAAACAGCCCCCCCCCCCTCCCTGGACCCCGGACAGCCCCCCGAACAACCCCCCCACCCTCCTCCCTAGACCCCGGACAGCCCCCCAGACACTCCCCGGACTGACACTCGAACTGCCCCCCCTGCTCCTTGGACCCCGGACACTCCCCGGACCCCCCTCACACGCGTTTACGTAGCGCGCGCATCACTTAAAACACGAATATTGAGCCGTACCGCGCACACCGCACGTCCGATTGACGCTCCGTCTGCGTGTACACATCATGAATAATAATTAGAATGTTGCACGGTGGTTTCAGCTCAATACGAGGTCGTCCGCGATGAATTTGACCGTTGGACGCCCGTTTTGGCCGTTTATGACACCAGAACTGCGTTGTCGGTCACTGCGGGCACACGGCATGTCCGATTGACGTGTCGTCTGCTCGACCACTTCATAAATCACTCACCTGTATTTTTCGTCTGATTTCAGGCCATTCCGACTTCGTACGGCCCTTTGGACCCCCCTCACGCGCGTTTACGAAGCGCGCACATCACTTAAAACAAAAATATTGAGTCGTACCGCGCAAACCGCACGTCCGATTGACGTTCTGTCTGCGCGTACACATCACGAATAATAATTAGAATGTTGCACGATGGTTTCAGCTCAATCCGAGGTCGTCCGCTATGAATTTGACCGTTTGGCGCCCGTTTTGGCCGTTTATGACACCAGAACTGCATTGTCGGTCACCGCGGGCACACGGAACGTCCGATTGATGTACCGTCTACTCGACCACTTCATAAATAACTCACCCGTATTTGTCGTCTGATTTTAGGCCATTCCGAAATCGTTCGGCCCTTTTGGACCACCCTCACGCGCGTTTACGAAGCGCGCGCATCACTTAAAACACGAATATTGAGCCGTACCGTGCAAACCGCACGTCCGATTGACGTTCCGTTTGCGCATACACATCACGAATAATAATTAGAATGTTTCACGGTGGTGTCAGCTCAATCCAAGGTCGTCCGCTATGAATTTGACTGTTGGACGCCCGTTTTGGCCGTTTATGACACCAGCACTGCGTTGTCGGTCACCGCGGGTACACGGCTTGTCCGATTGACGTGCCGTCTGCTCGACCACTTCAGAAGTCACTCACCCGTATTTGTCGTCTGATTTCAGGCCATTCCGACTTCGTTCGGCCCGTTTGGACCCCCATCACGCGCGTTTCCGAAGCGCACGCATCACATAAAACACGAATATTGAGTCGTACTGCGCAAACCGCACGTCCGATTGACATGTCGTCTGCGCGTACACGTCACGAATAATAATTAGAATGTTGCACGGTGGTTTCAGCTCAATCCGAGGTCGTCCTCTATAAATTTGACCGTTTGACGCCCTTTTTGGCCGTTTATGACACCAGAACTGCATTGTCGGTTACCGCGGGCACACGACACGTCCGATTGACGTGCCGTCTACTCGACCACTTCATAAATCACTCACCAGTATTTTTCGTCTGATTTCATGCCATTCCGAAATCGTTCGGCCTGTTTGGACCACCCTCACGCGCGTTTATGAAGCGCGCGCATCACTTAAAACACGAATATTGAGCCGTACCACGCAAACCGCACGTCCGATTGACGTTCTGTTTGCGCGTACACGTCACGAATAACAATTAGAATGTTTCATGGTGGTTTCAGCTCAATCTGAGGTCGTCCGCTATGAATTTGACCATTTGACGCCCGTTTTAGCCGTTTATGACACCAGAACTGCGTTGTCGGTCACCGCGGGCACATGGCACGTCCGATTGACGTGCCGTCTACTCGACCACTTCAGAAATCACTCACCCATATTTGTCGTCTGATTTCAAGACATTCCGACTTCATTCGGCCCATTTGGACCCCCCTCACGCGCGTTTACGAAGCACGTGCATCACTTAAAACATGCATATTGAGCCGTACCGCGCACACCGCACGTCCGATTGACGTGCCGTCTGCGCGTACATGTCAAGAATAATAATTAGAATTTTTCACGGTGGTTTCAGCTCAATCCGAGGTCGTCCGCTATGAATTTGACCGTTTGATGCCCGTTTTGGCCGTTTATGACACCAGAATTGCGTTGTCAGTCACCGCGGGCACACGGCACGTCCGATTGACGTGTCGTCTGCTCGACCACTTCAGAAATCACTCACCCGTATTTTTTGTCTGATTTCAGGTCATTCCGACTTCGTTCGGCCCGTTTGGACCCCCCTCACGCATGTTTACGAAGCGCGCGCATCACTTAAAACACGCATATTGAGCCGTACCGAGCAAACCGCACGTCCTATTGACATGCCGTCTGCGCTTACATGTCACGAATAATAATTAGAATGTTTCACGGTGATTTCAGCTCAATCTGAGGTCGTCCGCTATGAATTTGACCGCTTGACGCCCATTTTGGCCGTTTATGACACCAGAACTGCGTTGTCGGTCACCGCGGGCACACGGCACGTCCGATTGACGTGCCGTCTGCTCGAACACTTCATAAATCACTCACCCGTATTTGTCGTCTGATTTCAGGCCATTCCGAATCGTTCGGCCCATTTGGACCACCCTCACGTGCGTTTACGAAGCGCGTGCATCACTTAAAACATGAATATTGAGCCGTACCGCGCAAACTGCACGTCCGATTGACGTGTCGTCTACGCGTACACATCATGAATAATAATTAGAATGTTTCACGGTGGTTTCAACTCAATACGAGGTCGTCCGCTATGAATTTGACCGTTTGACGCCCGTTTTGGCCGTTTATGACACCAGAACTGCGTTGTCGGTCACCGCGGGCACATGGCACGTCCAATGGACGTGCCGTCTACTCGAACACTTCATAAATCACTCACCCATATTTGTCATCTGATTTCAGGCCATTCCGACTTCGTTCGGCCCGTTTGGACCCCCCTCACGCACGTTTACGAAGCGCATGCATCACTTAAAATACGAATATTGAGCCGTACCGCGCAAACCGCACGTCCGATTGATGTGAAGTCTACGCGTACACGTCACGAATAATAATTATAATGTTTCACGGTGGTTTCAGCTCAATCTGAGGTCGTTCGCTATGAATTTGACCGTTGGACGCCCGTTTTGGCCGTTTATGACACCAGAACTGCGTTGTCGGTCACCGTAGGCACATGGCACGTCCGATTGACGTGCCGTCTGCTCGACCACTTCAGAAATCACTCTCCCGTATTTTTCGTCTGATTTCAGGCCATTCTGACTTCGTTCGGCCCGTTTGGAACCCCCTCACGGGCGTTTACGAAGCGCGCGCATCACTTAAAACACGAATATTGAGTCGTACCGTGCAAACCGCACGTCCGATTGACGTTCCATCTGCGCGTACACGTCACGAATAATAATTAGAATGTTTCACAGTGGTTTCAGCTCAATCCGAGGTCGTCCGCTATGAATTTGACCGTTTGACGCCCGTTTTGGCCGTTTATGACACCAGAACTGCGTTGTCGGTCACCGTGGGCACACGGCACATCCGATTGACGTGTCGTCTGCTCGAACACTTCATAAATCACTCACCCGTATTTTTCGTCTGATTTCAGGCCATTCCGAAATCGTTCGCCCTGTTTGGACCACCCTCACGCGCGTTTACGAAGCGCGCGCATCACTTAAAACATGAATATTGAGTCGTACCGCGCAAACCGCACGTCCGATTGACGTGCCGTCTGAGAATACACGTCACGAATAATAATTAGAATGTTTTACGGTGGTTTCAGCTCAATCTGAGGTCGTCCGCTATGAATTTGACCGTTTGACGCCCGTTTTGGTCATTTATGACACCAGAACTGCGTTGTCGGTCACCGCGGGCACATGGCACATCCAATTGACGTGCCGTCTGCTCGACCACTTCAAAAATCACTCACCTATATTTTTCGTCTGATTTCAGGCCATTCCGACTTCGTTCGGCCCGTTTGGACCCCCCTCACGCGCGTTTATGAAGCGCGCGCATCACTTAAAATACGAATATTGAGTCGTACCGTGCAAACCGCACGTCCGATTGACGATCCGTCTACGCGTACACGTCACGGATAATAATTAGAATTTTTCAAGGTGGTTTCATCTCAATATGAGGTCGTCCGCTATGAATTTGACCGTTGGACGCCCGTTTTGGCCGTTTATGACACCAGAACTGCGTTGTCGGTCACCGCGGGCACACGGCACGTCCGATTGATGTGTCGTCTGCTCAACCACTTCATAAAGCACTCTCCCGTATTTTTCGTCTGATTTCAGGCCATTCTGACTTCGTTCGGCCCATTTGGACCCCCCTCACGCGCGTTTACGAAGCGCGCGCATCACTTAAAACACGAATATTGAGTCGTACCGCGCAAACCGTACGTCCGATTGACGTGCCGTATGTGCGTACACGTCACGAATAATAATTAGAATGTTGCACGGTTGTTTCAGCTCAATCCGAAGACGTGGTGTGGCCAGCACCACTCAAAGTGTCCGTCTTTTGTTTCAAAAGGACGTCATTTTAAGTGAAAAGCATCAACTGGCATACGGAAAACCGACCAAACGCATTCTGAATCTGTTGATAATTTATCCCAACAATCCATGGGTCATATGTAACGTGTACGAGCCAACCCGGGATGAATCCGAGTCACGGTGTGGCCAGGATAAGTCTAAGTGGCTCTCTTTTGTTTAAAATGGACACCATTTTAAGTACATATGGAAAAACGACCAAACGGATTCGGTTTCCATTGAAACTTTAGGAGAACGATCCATGGGTCATATTTGACATGTACGAATCATCCCCGCCTCAATCCGACATGCGGTGTGGCTAACACCACTCAAAGTGTCCTTCTTTTGTTTCAAAAGGACATCATTTTAAGTGAAAGGCATCAACTGACATACGGAAGAACGACCAAACGCATTCGGATTCTATCGATACTTTAGCACAACGATCCATGGTTCATATGTGATGTGTACAAGTCAACCCTGTCTTAATCCGAGACGCGGTGTGGCCGACACCGCTATAACTCTGTCTCTTTTGTTTAAAATGGACATGATTATAAATGAAACGAACAACTGGCATACGCAAAACCGACCAAATGCATTCGGAATCTTTTGATAATTTATCACAACGATCCATGGGTCATATGTGACATGTACGAGCCAACCCGGGATGAATCTGTGTCGCGGTGTGGTCAAGATTAGTCTAAGTGTCACTCTTTTGTTTAAAATGGACAACATTTTAAGTACATACGGAAAACCGACCAAACGCATTCGGTTTCCATTTAAACTTTAGGAGAATGATCCATGGGTCATATGTAACGTGTACGAATCAACCCCGCCTCAATTGGAGACGCGGTGTGGTCGGAACCACTCATAGTGTCCGTCTTTTGTTTCAAAAGGATGTCATTTTAAGTGAAAAACATCAACTGGCATACGGAAAACCGACCAAACGCATTCGGATTGTGTCGATACTTTAGCACAATGATCCATGGGTCAAATGTGATGTGTACGAGTCAACCCCGCCTCAATCTGAGGTGCGGTGTGGCCGGTATCACTTCAGGTGTATGTATTTTGTTTAAAATGGACATCATTTGAGGTAAAAATATATGGTATAGAAAAAACCGATCAAATTATGAATGAATTTCGGATTCCACATATAGTGCTAAAATACATTGGGAAATGTTTTAGTCTCATGAGATGCCATGCATAGTGATCGGGAGGTTATCCTAAGAGCATTATGTTCTATTGTCTTGGTGTTTAACTTTGACCTATGCTTATGATGTCATGTTTAAATTTGTTTCCACATTCTCATGTTTTCATTATATTATTATGTTATATCATGCCTCATTTTTCATTTTTATGATTGTCACCCCATTTATGTCCTATTAATATACCTATTGTCTAACATGTAATACTATCCTCATGTTATTATTTTCTTATTTCATTACTGGGCTTTATTGCTCACCCCTTTTTTATATATGTCCATAGGTATTCCTATGCAGTTTTAAGTGTGATGGAATATTATGAGCATGTCAAGGATGTTTTCAATAATGGCAATGTACCCCCTATTTTAAGTTGTCATGTAATGTACATATTTACTCAAAGAAACTAGTATTCTCGATCCTCAACATTTTATGCTATGTAAATTTATGTAATAAATTAGGAATTAATATTTAATAATGACAACGGTTGTCATAGTGAACCTCCCAATAAGTTTATATAGTTCCTAGAATGAAAGGAATAGGGATTAAAGGAAAACACCATCATTGAAACCCCTGATAGTATTAATGGATGAAGATTATTAATACACCTTCTACCGAAGTACCCAATGCTTCCCATTTTCTCTCCTTACAAAAACAATTTCATAAGAACCATGGCCAAAAAAAATTCATAAATCCATTTCAAAATGATTTGAAAACCATTTATTTTACCAATACAAGGGAAAAACATATTTTCTCATAAAACCATTTACAAAAAATAAATAATTCCAATTTATTTATAAAACAAATTATTAAGCTAGACCAATACAGTTCATCCAACATTGGATAGAGACGGAACCACCTACCTCAAACATGGATAGCACACGCCCGCAATAAGATCCATCGATGCCAAATAATTTAAATACAATGATGGAGGACCTAGAATCAATCCACACACCTCAAAATTGATTCAATAAGATATAAGGGCCAATAAAGAAGAAAAATCACGGTATACCTCAAAGAAAATCATATGTCGCACCACAAACAACACAATGATCATACCCTAGTAGGAGACCACATAGTTAATCTAAAAAGGATCAATTAGATTCAACATGATAAGTTAATGGATCCATAAACATAATGAAATTATGATTCTGAAATAAAAGGAAATAAAGAAACCTAAGTATTACACACTCTGAGAAATGTATTGAAACTGAAATAATGAGTAATCATTAAATGAAATTATTAGAAAGTAGGTGGTCTCTAAAATTACCTAGGAGAGATCTTGGAACAAAAAGGAATAGGTCTATAAGAAAATTAAAAAAAAAGTCACTCGTATGGCACCCTAAAATCACAACTCATGAGATTTACATGTTGTGAAACCCCTTCTCACATTGTGTAATCCATGAAACGAAAGTACATTAAAAAAACCATATTATTTAATTAAAAACCCAATTTTAACCATTATGTAATTTGTAACATACATTCATAGTATCAAATATTCATGCCTCTTACTAGTTCAGAGAATAAACCCAACACTTATTACATTATGTGTAAACCCAATACATAGCGTGAAAACATTTTTCATGGTGTGTAAGATTTTATGCTCTTGAACAAACTCATGAAAAATATTTCTAATAACCAATAAAAGGTGTTCAAACCTTTTATATGATGTGTATTTCTCTTACAGACAGTGAAAAACACTATTCCATCTCAAAATCCCTAAAACAACTCCATAATTCTCCAAACTCAAGGATAATCCAACAAATCCTTTAACACATTTATACACTGACTCCATTATTTCAAACAAACATACATCCCCAAAAATTAGGTTATTTCCATTGAAAATTATCTTCATCCTTATGATTCCCATCAAACAGAAAAATAAGGAAGGAAATGACATGATAAAAGAAAAATACATAAAATTTATAATGTGATGTTACAAACTCTCTACTATAAGATTTTATGTCCCCAGGAAGTCACGTAGAAGAATGAGGTTTTGGAAAAGAGTTGAGGCACTGATCCCTAATCAATGACACACACAAAAGTATCATGAGAATCTATCCCATGTCGCAATAAAACTATGTATAGTGGAATATAATTCCCATGAAAGACCTTTATTTTAGAGTCAATGATCTTCACTGGATACTCCACAATAGAAATTTTTGGATCAAACTTAATCTCTTCCCAACTAAAAATGTGAGAGGGTTGGGATGGTATTTACTGAGATGTGATATATGGAAAACATCATCAATACCCATAAACTTAACTATAAATTCTAATTGATAAGAAAATTAACCTAGCTTCTTAGTGACCTTGAACAATTCAACATATCTTCCATCTAAATTTCCCAATTTTCTGAGTTGGTAGTGACCCAACTGAGGAGAAACATTCAAGAAAACCTAATCATTAATAGAAAATTCTAACTGATTATGTTTCTAATCTATATAAGATTTCTATCTATTCTAATTTATAACCAAACACAAACACATATCTGGAATCCTCACTGACATCTCTTGAATGATACTCAGTCCCACCAAATATGCCTCAACCACCTCATCCAAACAAATAGGTGACCTACATGGGAAAATATATTAATCCTCAAAGGGATTCATTATGATCAATGACTAGTAATTTGTATTATAATAAAACTCAAACAGTCCCATATGGCTATCCCATAATCCCCTAAAATTCAAGAGATAGTCATAGAGAATATCCTCCAGGATCTAAATAGAAAACTATGTCTGGTTGTCTATCGATAGATGATAAGTTAAACTCGACATAACTTAAGTCTCCATCACCACTTGGAGACTCCTATAGAACCTAAAAGTAAAACTAGGACCCCTGCCTAAAACAATGTCAGAAGAAACCCCAAGTAGCCTTATGGTCTTCTAAAAAAAGATTACCCATATCTTCAGCTTTAGTGGTGTCCTTGGTTAGCATTAAATGGGTTAAATTTGTTAACTGATCAATCACCACCCATATAGTATTCCCCCCTCAGGTATTCCTTGGTAATCCTACAATAAAATCCATGGATACCTGGTCCCATTATAAACTGGTACCAGAAGAGGATGGAGAAAACTGGAAGGTTTCAGATGCTCTACCATTATCTATTGCAAGGTGTAACAATGGGTCACATTGTTAGAAATGTCATGCTTTATACCCATCCACTAGAATTTTGGCCCCATGTAATAATACATCTTTATAGTGCCTGATTAAATGGAACATAAATAATTATAAATTCAAAAATACTAATCTCCTCATAGATGATGGGATGAAAAATTGATTCCCAAAATATAGAATACCATCTAAAAAAGAATAACTAAAAACAATCTCCCCACCATAAAGGGTTTATTGAGTTCTTCTGAACTCGATATACTGATGATGACTTTGAAGAATAGACTAAAAGAGATATGATGATAACTAAACACTATCCATTACCATACAAAAAACATCATCTGAATCATCTAGGTGTAACTAAGGGAAGTGTCGCATAAGGTTTCACACCTCCTTCAATTCCAAAACATCCTCTGATAGGAATTTCCTACTAAGAGCATCTATAATGACATTCCCCTTCCTTAGGGTGAAGGAGATGTCTAAGTCAAACATTTGAAGGTATTCCACCAACTTCTACTATCTAATATTAAATTATTTCTGAGAAAATTTATAGCTTGGAATCTTATTTTTAGACAAAATAGTTATCATCACCCCAAAATTATATTGGTGTTAACACTTAACCACATTCACAACAGTAGCAAGATATAAATAAATGAGTGGGATAATTCTGCCCATGTGGTCAAATATGATTAGAGCTATAATCCACCACATGATTATCCGGCATAATCACACAACCCAAAAAATTTCTAGAAGCATCACATAAAAGCACGTACCTCTTACCAAGATTAGGTAAGGTCAGGATAGGAGCTAATGTTAGAGTTTATTTTATCTCCCATGTGAATTTCAACCCTTTACTGGAAATAGAATTAAGAGTCAATTCCAACTTTAAAAAATCAATGATGATTCTTTAATAATATCTTGTAAGAACAATGAATATCTAAATATAAATTACATTCCATAGTTCCTTCCATAAAAAGATATCCATTACCAACTTTGGATCAAATAATAATTCATGATAATGAATCATGTTCACTAATAATTTCACCTCGTGTATCCAGAAATTTCAGTTTGAAATATTTCTATAAAAATGGTGACTCCTCAGTATTTCCAGAACCAAACTCAAATTGTGCTAGTGCTCATGCTCAGATCTTGAATAAACCAAAACATAATTTATGAACACTACCATAGAAGTTTAGATATAACGATGGAATATCTGATTCATCAAATCACTAAAAAATATAGGATAATTTTCAATCCAAAAAATATAACAATATATTCATAATGTCCATACCCTATCCAAAAAATTGTCTACAGTATATCAAAATCTCAAACTCTGAGCTGATTATAACTCGAACAAAGATCGATCTTCAAAACCCACTTTTCACCATTTGAATGATCAAAAAAATCATCCACATGAGGAAAAAAGATACATTTTCTTAATCATTACATGGTTTAACTTCGTATATTCCACACACAATTTGAATGAACCATCTGCCTTCTTGGAAAAGAACACAAGAGTTTCCAAAGGCGAAACACTAGGGAGAAAAAAATCATTCTCGATCAGGTCATCCAATGGAATCTTGAGCTCTTTCATCTTCAACAGTTCTATAAAATAAGTTGTTATAGAAATCAAATTCATAATTATCACCATATCAATAGTAAAATATACTACTCTCTCTTGATTAAGTCCAAAGAAGTCATTTTATTAAACATTAAGAAAATCCCAAACAAAATTGGGAAGATCCACAATAAAAGAGATTTCATTGTGATCAACTTCAATGGATAACAAAAAACTCTTAAGCTCTAGGTGGTAAAGTCCTAAAAATCGAAACCATAGATATGAACCTCCTTGAAATTCCTAATATCTCACATCTTCCATAAGAAATAATACACATTGATGATAATAATTGACCTTTCCATAAAAAGTAACAAGTAAATCCATACTGATAATGAGATCAAACAAATATAGATCAAGAAATAGAAAATCCCAAACTAACTCGGCATCATCTATCGAGAGAGAACAAGGACACTAAACCCATTTCTTCTTCCTCTTCCCAATAGTTATTTATAACTTTATAATAAAAGATATGAGCACTATTGTAAGTTTAATAATATCAACAAAATAGTCAAAAATAAACTAGTGGGAATCACCATTATCATATAAAGTAATCACCACTAAAGATTAAATAAAGATGGTACCTATCACCATCATTGGACCCATATCTATCTATTCTAGAAACTTATCTATTGTGTAAATTTTCTTCACCCCAAAATCCTATGGATAGTGCCCTATAATATTTGAAGCATAGGACTGTGTCATAGTAGCCTTTGGATTTGATGATCCTAGATCATATCGAGGCATAGACATAGCTTGATAGAAAAATTGTAGATAACCATAACATCTATAACTATTACACATTTTAATAGGTAACGGGTAGGAAAATGGGTATGACCAACCTTAAAAAATGGATAGCTTTTCAAGGTAATGCTATTAGTTATAATGGAAGGTCTAGAAGATGGTTTCTTCTGAGATCCACCTCCACCACTCCTACAATGATGTTTTTACTTCCTCTTTTACCCTAACGTGCCACTGAATCTATAAATATATGGAATAGAATAGTAATAATATCTAATATTTCATATCATATTCATATGTTCCATCATTTAATAGTCTAATATCTTCCTATAGGTTGAAATATTCAGTATAAATACCTACGATCTGGTATTTGGTCACAAACCATATAGGTACTTATGAGATTTTAACTAGTCATTCTTTACTACATCTTGAGAAAAATCAACCATATCAGCAAACCGATTAGAATATTTTGACACTGAACACTCTCTCAATTTTAAAGATAGTAAGTCCAAATACTTCACCATCATCATGAAATTTGTAAAAAACTACTTGAAGAAGAGCATCTTGAAACCCTTCTAGTCCATGCATACATGTCAATTTTCTTGTACTATGTAATCCCAACACCACTTGTTGTGACCCTCAAGTATGAACATTGTAGACTTCTCTTTGATACTATCAGGTGTATCTAGGAAGTCTAAGATCTGATTAATATTATCCAACCAGTCCTTCACCTCTTGAGGTTCATTTTTATCTTTAAATGCTAGTTTCTTATCGTGTATGGGATCCCGTGATCGATCCCTTTCTCCTTTAGCTCCTGTTTGTACCTCAAAAACTACATTATAGTTTTTCGATACATTCTAATAAACATCATGAACTAGACACATGATATCCTCAATGATGTTTTGATCTATAGGGGGATTCACTTCAGGAGAATCTATGTCACCCTCCTAAGGAACCCATGGAATATGTATCATAGGAATACCACATCAAATTGAAATAAAATAATAAATCATTAAGTATATTAATCTATGTTCAAACTATAAAACTATAGGAAAAACTGATTTTAATGCCAATAACTAAAAATAGGATGCACACATCCCAACATCCCATGGTAACTTGATCCTCATGATGGCAAGAGCTGGCTAGGCACTCACTCTAATTGACCTATCAAGTCCCAGAAATACAATCTTCAGTCTAACAAATGTCCTAATACAAGGACCCTTGAGGATAGAACACCCTCTGATAATAAACTATGTCGCACCTGACCCAAATACCCTCTCAAGTTGGAACCCAACCTAGATATCCACACACCTAAAGGTACCTCTTGATCCCTACGAGCTGGAGACTATCACCCAGGAATTAAACAAAAAATGGAGGGAATGATATAACCCAACATGAAGAAAAAATTCATATATATAATAGAGATAAATAGTGGAAGAGATGATATATTACATAACTAAAAGAATAAACCATAAATGATATGCCTAAAAAGTAGTCAGACCATCCCAAAGTAAAAGTCCAACATCAATGGACTACTAAAACAGAAAACTGAATAATACATGTGATAGCATGTGAAAACTCACACCATCCCACCACCAGCTACCCAAACTCATCTGACATTAAATCACACCACCTCACTATGTCACCATAACATTCCTTATAATGAAATACATATAATGGTTGATGCACCACTGAAGGGGTGTGTGGGGAGTGAGCTAAAAGGATCTGTAGGATCCCAACCATGTGTTCCCTAACAAGTCATCATAAAATAATTTAAACATGCTCAACATTAAGTAAAAAAGCCTTGACATATAGTTTCATAGTTTTATATCAAAACCATGAAAAAATATTTAATTTTCCTTTTTCTTGTATTTCAAAAATAATCCAGGTAAAACAATTTCAAAGATTTTCATATACATATAAATAGTTAAATCAGGCCAAATCCCATGTAACATCATTCCAAGGATCATTATAGGTCAGTCTAGCTAGGACACACAAACATAAACATAAAAAATCACACGCATCTAGTCTCTAGATATATACATTGAATCTATGGAGAATAGGAATGCCCTATAAAGTGAACCTCCCAATAGGTCTATCTAATCCCTATAAGAACGGGCCTAGGGATTAGAGGAACACCCCATGAGTGAAACCCTTATATTATCAATGTAAGAGGGCTATTAGAACACCTTTTACCTACGTACCCAAGGCTTTCCATGTGCACTATTTTCCAAACCATCTCATAAAAAATAATACTATGAAAAACAATTATAAATCCACTTCAAAATGATTTGAAAATATATATTTTTTACCAAAACAAGGGAAAACCATTTTTTCCCAAAAACACATTTCAAAACACATAAATCGATCATTCCAATTTATTTAAAGACAATTTATAAAACCAGAGAAAAACAGTTCATCCAGCATAGGCTAGAGACATAACCACCTACCTCAAACTCTCTTTTCACATTCCCACAACAAGATATACCAAAAAAAATAAATCAAAGACAATGAAATAATACCTAGAATAAATCTTAACACCTTTGAATCGATTCAATAAGCAATAAGGGTCAGTCGGGAGGAAAAATCATAACATACCTCAAAGAAACTCACATGAAGAACCACAACTAAGACAATGTTCAACCCCTGAAGGGATATCACATAGAGGATCTATAAAGGATCAAGAAGAATCAACATTACTGGTCAATAGATCCATAAACATAATGTAATGGTACTTCTGCAATTGAAGGCAAAGAAGAAATAGAAGTATTACTCACCAAGAGGAATGCATCGCAACCACAACTATAATCAATCACTGAATGAAATGATTCAGAAGGATCAGAGGTCTCCAAAATCACCTAGGAGACCTTCTAGGTCAAGAGTGGATTGGTCTGGAAGTAAATGAAAAACAAATAACTCTTACAATGCCCAAAAATCCCAACTCATTAGATTTACATGGAGGGAAACCCCTTTTCACATCGTCTAATCTAAAAAACTCCAGAACACCAAAAAACCCATCACCTTTTATTAGAAACATTATTTAACCATTACATGACATGTAAAGTAAAATTGTGGTGTGAATTATTCATTCCTTTTACAGGTTCACGACATTTTCTCAGAAATCATTGAATGGCGCACAAACACATTACACTACGTGAAAAACAATTCAGTGTGTAAGTTTTCATGCTCTGAACCGAACTCAATACATTTTCTTAGTGACTAATACATGACATTTAATCACTTTAAATGGTGTGTATTTCTCCTAAAAATAGAAAAAATCTCAATTCTAACTCAAAATTCTAAAAAACTCTGGAATTATCCAAACAAATGGATAACCCTATAAATACATTAACATTTTAATACCCAAAAACAATTAATTCAAGAAAATATACAACCTGGAACATTATGACATTTTCCCTAACAAATTATCTCTATCTTAGAGAGTTCCAACACATGCCCAAATTAGGAGGTAAATGATACAAGAGAAGTGAAATACCTAAAAGTGGTAATAGGATGTTATAGTTTAAACTTGGTGTTGCATGTAATTCAATATATTAATGAAAACAAAATTACTTATAGAGAAATATTTCTTAAAATCTTAGGGTGTTATAGGTTTGGATGTTTAGGTTTTTCATGGAGTACTAAAATTTAATAATATATTTGGAAGAATAGATGACCCCATCTAGATATTTCTAGCACATGATATATTCATTAGTGGATATGGAAATTTATGGGACTTATGTTTTATATAAATAACTAATTTTTAGGGAATAATAGATATAGATTTGTAAACCCATTTCCTGGATGCCATATATTTCCACCATAGTTGGAGTTTTTCTTCACAACTCATTACTTTTTGGTAGTATAATTTAATTAATTTTAAAATCATCTATATTTATAGTAGAAGTATGGGGTTGATTTTTTAAGAAACTAATGTATATTATAATTTTATCCCTTAATTAATTCTTTAAATCATTTATTAATTATTTTGGAGCTCTATCAAGGATTCAAATTATATAATTAAAATTTGTTTATATGAATGCTTTTAAAAATTCATGTTACAAAAACTAGATTTTGGTTATTATAAAATAGATGCATTGATGTGATAAAGTTCAATTAAGTTCAATGTGATTATGTTTGAAGATAGTATTGTTTCCATTTAAATACTTTTTATTATTTAGATTTAATAATTTTGTAACCCCCTTGGGTAGATAAGTTATTCTTATGTTATCTCAAATCAATTTTTTAGTCTAATAATAAATTTTCAAAAACATTATAACAAAAAACCATACGGTAATAATAAATTCATCTACTACTCAAAAATTATTTAGTTACAAAACAATTAGTGTAATGTTTATAGGGATTGAATAAAAATTGGTCAAGGAAATAAAATATATTATACACCATAAATCCATGTTCACCATGAGTTGAAACAAAAACCATGAAAAATATAAAAATGAATAATATTCATGTTCCTTGCACCAAATAATATTGTAACTCCTATCCTCAATCACATAGTTTGATGAAGATCCCTTATCAGAAACTACTGGGTTCCAACCACTATGGGGTATCAACTGGTTGATCTGAGTCATCCAACACTTCAAGGGGATTATCCAAAACTCCCAAGGTATACTAGTACCTCTCAGTGGGAAAGGGAGAATGAGGGAGATAGTTTTTAAAGAGGGATAAAATTGGTATGAGGTTTTTGTAGGATAAGACAATCCATCAAAAATTGGTACTTCTTCCTTATATAGGAATCAAGACACTCTCAAGACTTCATATCCATTTAATCATATGTTACAAAATATATGAGTATTTGATATGATAATAAAAAAATTATAACCACTCATAAAATTCAATTACCCAATTTTTCATCTTTTTAAATGTTTCAAAATGATGATATATGAGTAGTCTGATTTTTTCTTAATTTTTAATTGTATTTTTTACATATTTTATAAGTTTTTATGATTATTTTGAATAAATATATTTGATTTTGGTGTTTTGGTTAATTTTCAAAAAAGAAATAATTTTCAAACATTTTATACATTTAAATCATCAAAATGTGATAATTGTTGAAAAATATAATTTTTTATTATAAATTGATGCATTAAAATAAAATATTTTTGTTTTGAAGAAATTAAAAGGAGAAAGTTTAGAATTTAAATGATTTTTGAAGAAAAAGGGAGATATGTATGATTAAAATGAAATAAATTAGTTTTTTCAAATTAACATAATTAGGGAACATATTATAAAATATTAAAGGTTGGAGGAGCAACTCACATCTAATTAAACTATCTTGGAAACTAGTCGCATGTGATTAACTCCTTAAACTGCTAGTTGTTTCACATTAAAATAAAAGAATAAATATCTATGTGAGAGTAAATATAAGTGAAAATAACTCATATATGAATAAAGAGGGCTTTCTAAGGGTTGTGGAGGTTAAAATAAGGGGGAGTATACCTCAATATAATATTAGTTCAACACATTCCTACTCCCCGATGTATTCTCAATCTTCACCAATGTTATCTAGTGGGATAATGCATTATAAATATCTACAAACTCTATTTCAAGTTTAAATATATCATTATATCTTGCCAATATATTCAAAGATCATGTTTCTTAGGAAAAATTCAATAATCCCATAGATATTAAAGTAATCATGGTCCAACTAGATACCCTCAATCTAAATATAATTCACTGTTCTAATCACAAATATATGGGGAAAATATAAAAATATAGGGGACCATTCATACATTCTAATTTTCTAAAATTGGTAAGTCACCCCAACATATTGTGCATGTGGTGAATGATCTTTGAGAGAGGGGAGAATTTATGAAATCAAAGGATCCTGAAGTCAGGCACTGAAATCATTGAATAACAAGTCCATTGTCCATGTGTGTGCATCTAATTCACACTCACATGCTATGAATCAAATATAAATGAGGCTAAAAGAAGAATACCTATAGGGATATTCCTATTTTTAGAAGAGATATGAAACAAAATATAGGGGACTAGGATAAGTAAGAGATCACCCAATCTGGAGATAAAGGATTTAATTAAGGGACAAAATACTTCAATAAAGGAGCTAAATCTAGGAGAAGTATCTTCACTATTTGGAGGAAGAATTTTAAAATCATTTTTCTCTATTTTTCATTGACATATTTTATGGTGAAATTATACAGGTTGTTTGTATTTTATAAATAGAGAATAAAATTTGTTTGATTTACATTACATAGCATTTTATGATTCTTTTGATGACTGAATATGTCATATGATATTAATGGTTACTAAGTGGATGTGAGTTGATGCGTGTGTGGGTGAGTCAAAAATCGAGAGTTGGTATACATTTTAATACTAGTTATCAATTTTCATTCATTGAGTATAGAAATAAGATGGTTAAAAAAGTGAATGATAATAAAATAGTTTATAACTAGGTATAGATCATTGTAGATCAGGTGAGGGAATTATAGAGAGTGACACCCACACATTTTTGATTGAAAACCACAATAGTAAGGTTTTGATAAACCTAAACTAGATGCCTAATATAATAAGATAATTGGAAGTTCACACATATCACAAAGTGATGAATGTAATGCTCATAAATGATTATTAATGAAAAAATCATGGAGACCTTCAATCTATTAGAAAATACCTTTGATTAGCATTAAAGGCCACATAAAAGGGAAATAGCGGTGGTTTCTCATCATAATTTCTTAACAAATAGGAAAATCATGGTATATTAATTGAAATAATTTCCATAAATTATATTTTACACTCTCAATGGAAGTGAATTCTAGGGTGTAAACCTAAATTATATTATATTCAACCCTACCTTCCTACCTATCTTCTTCACATAATTCTAACTCGCTATTTTTTCCTTCTTTTTTTATAAAAACACCCAATTACACTTGAAATTTCCAAATTTTCCCTATGGAAAAATGACTTGTACTCACTAGTAAATTGTTTCACTAAATCTATTTACTTATAAAATTATATTTCTATAATGATATATTTTATTCAAGACATATCCATCATGTATGAGATTTTAAAATTAACCATTTAGTGTTCATTTTCTTTAATAATCATAGGGTGTTACATGGATTATACATTATGACTAATATCTCCTTACGGTATTCCCAAGTCAATCAATATGACTCATAAATAGCGGAATGATATCATATACCACATTTTATGATACACCCATATCATACCATATGATATACCTATATCATCACATATGATATATCCAATTTACATCATATGTATATAGGATTTATGGTGTCTCTCCACTAATCTCCCTCATTCAATAAGGTATCATAGAATTTCTTCTTATTAACCTAATATTATATCATATACAATAACTTTTTAAACTATATCTAAAACTCCCTTTGGATATTTCCAAAATTCTTTAGGAAATTTTCTCATCCAATTCATTGTGTATCACATCATATACAATAACTTCCAAATATCCACCCAAAACACCATTTGGATAAACTATAAAACACTTTTAGAGAAACTATATATGTTTTTTAAAACATAATCCTTCTTCAGTTAACCACAAACTATTACCTCATAGGCCTTTAAAGTATTGAAAAAAATATCAATTACTGAATTCATAAATTTAAGTAAAGATCTATCTCTAGAAAATAATTGGTGCCACTAAAGCTACAAAGGGATATTGAATGATCTCCATCAAACATATTTATCTCTATATATTTTTGTGTCAATTGTATCAAAGATAAGAATTAATTTTCATATGACTTCTTTATTAAATACATTGTGTAATCATAGGATATGAAGTGCTTCAATCTTTAATAGTTACTCATATATTCTTGATTATCCTTATATAAACTAACCAGGTTAATGAATACATCAAATTTCATTAACCAGATGAATGATAACATCTCATTACCTTCACCCTAATAGATAAGTGCATAATATGTCTTATATAGTTATAATCATACACTCCCTTAGTATATATCAATCAAATTTCAATATTTTAAACTCATTATACAAGAGAAAAAATCCCATATTAATTAATCTTTATCTAATGATATGGTCATCAATATACCCAAAAAACCCATTATTAGTTATGACTGAAAGATTGTGTAAGAAATGTATCAAAGTATGATAGTTCTCATTCTAAGTATTTTTCCAACCTCAGTTGTTGGATAATTCCAAATGTGAAACATACACCCCTATTATACCAAATTCATATTGTATGACACTCTATGTGGAATATATGGTAGGTCGTATAGTGCACAAAACATTTTTTCCTCGGGATAATATTTTATATCAATATATTAAATATTACTAATGAAATAATTTTCATTTCATCAAAACCTATATTTCTACATGATGAAAATTTGTTAGTGGTAACTCAAATCCATACTTTGAAAGGTCAATTATCATTTCACTTCATGAGTATGTGCATCCAACATGAAATAATAATAAAGTAAAGGGTTCCTTATATATAACATGGTATATTTTATATTCTTAAACTCAATTAATAATATTCAAAAACCCATGTATATGTATTTATCTAATCAAATTATATATGATATACCACCAAATAAGTCTTATATTTGCTGAAATTTTTAGGCTTTTTAAATCAATTAAATATCTATGTATTTATTTCTAAATCTCTATGTATCCATCTAATAAAACCCTTCACAATAAACTCTTTAGTGAGTAATATCAATGAAATAGTCTATTATTAATAATGGTGATACTAGGGAATCATATTCCTAACGTTAAACTCATTGAACAAGTATTCAAACTCCTTTACTTTATAATAACTAATTTTATGATCTTAATTTTTTTATGCATGAAAAATATAATCATCACTAGAAAAAATACATAAATTCCAAGAAATATGTAAATAAAAATTCACTATAAATAAATAATCCTCTTTATAAAAATAACTTTTTTGTATTAGTATAAACTTTTTGGAGACATAGGAGTTATTTGAGTATCCATGTAAGAAATATTTGATAACTAAATGATCTATTCATGAATAAGAAACTATTTGTGGCATCATAATTAGAATCATTCATGACCACATGAGAACTTTGTGTTCAAGCATCACTTTATGGCCCCATGAAGGTGATCCTTCATAGTTGTGGAATATCTTCATGGTTGGGTGTCATTTTGTGAAGGTGAGGTGGTGATCCTTTGTGATCACATAACTCTTCATAACTATGATCATTCTATGTGACCACATATTCTAGGAAGTTGGTTAAGAATAAATTATTATAAATACCTATAATCCACTTTGATTAAGGGGATATAGACTTTCACAGTTGAAAGACTTAGAGGAAGCATAGACTTGAAGGTGATATTCACATATATGGTATGAACTCTCAGAGAAAAATTAATTCATTTTTAAAATTATTAGCTTGTGTAAGTCTTTGGTGAAATTCCACCTTGGAAACTCTTAGGTTTTATATAGATATAATAGGAATATTCATTAAAAAATATCATCATGATAATGTTCCCCCCATATAAAGACTTCACAGGGCCTTGCACATAAATTTCTTTGTGAGGGACTCCCATGAGATCCCTTCATGGAGGGATTATTGTGAAATCCATTTTGAAAAAAAGTATCCTTGAAACTAAAAACAATTGAAACTAATTTATGATCACATGAAGAAATAATTTTATGAGAAATTAAAGGTTACTAATTTATATTTTTTCCTCATCCAAGTGATCGAATACCACAAAATAATTAACCTATTAGAAGTAACTTCATAAATAACATTACTAATGGATATTTGGACTCTTTCATGACCCTAATTTCACCATACTCACCAACATAGGTTGGATTAAGCCAAATTACTTCATTTTATTCTTTTATCCAAGGATAAATCCCCAAAATATTGATTCTAAAAAGGACTCCTACATGACCACTGGAGATACATAGTTGATCTATTCATGCTAGAGTGCTCCCAAATGATCATGAACTCCATTGATAAATGGACTTCCCCATAAAAACCTAAATAACCAATAGGACCCTAAGATTGATAAAAATAATTTATTCCATTCATAAAAATGGTATATATATTTTTGGAATTTATAAAATCTCTCTTGTCTCATGATTCTCATTATGACGACTCTAAATAGGCCTTCATAGAGTTCAAGAATCTAATATGTCTTCTTTTTTCATCCAATAATTCAGGGACATGTATTGGCCTCTGATCGGGTGAAATCCAATATTATATCCTTCTTTATAAACTTTTACCTAGTCTAATCAATGGGTCATATACCCATATATGGTCCTCTCATCTAATGCAGGCTCTAACCCATCCTCATCGGGCCATATTGTACATGAGTCCAATCTTTATTCGTTATCTAGTTACTAATATATACTAAGTGGACATATAAATGTGGTCCATATGCTAAATTCAATCTCCAACCATACCCACTCTTTTCTAGTTACCAAAATAAAAGATGAACTTGAAAGGGTCACCCAAGTGTAGGTCCCACACTAAAAATTGTTAATAACCTATTTCCAAGTATTTCTAGTTGTACGACTTAAAACTTCATAGAATATAGACTATTTATTATATTGTTAAACTATTAGGAATAGGTCCTAGTAATATGACCTCATCATTGGTCCTATATACATAAATCTAAAAGGAACATCCATGGTCCTGGTTTCACGACCTTAAATGTAACTTTGCTCAGTCATGGATGCCTAAACATAAAAGGAACCATGATAGTCCTTATCAAACATCCCTAAAAGGTATGAAATTTCCTATTAAGTGCAAATGAAATATATGTGTTATGATTCCTTTCATATGAATATATATTAATCCCCTCTCATAGGCATAATACCAACTCTAAAACACTTAGTACCTCCCTGAATATCGATCAAATCTAGAGTGCCCAACTGTGTGGATTTAAAACATATTATAACCAGCCAAAAATTAAAGTATCGAGACCATATGATGCGTACTAATGTTAACAACAATTTATAATTTTGATCAATCACTTTCACCAAAGAAACCAATAGTACTAGGAAGGATGTACAAACAAGTCTTAAATCTATAATAGAGCATCTAACTATGCTGAAAACCCATAAAGTGAAGAGTCAAACTCTCATCATCTCCACTAATACACTACATAAAGTGTCACTAGTAAGTCCCCAAAACCACCATCCTTTGGAAATTAGGTCCACACTGACTCAAAATTTATAGCCTTGGACGCGTGTTGAAAACAAAATAGTACACCTGATGTGAACTTCCTTCAATAAAAATGGCATCACCAAACATACCATCCCACATAAAATTTCTTATACAAGATATTAATAGTTATATGGAACCTTTTTATACTAAAAACACTATATGATTCACTGTATATATGCCTTTGTAGGATTAATAGTTGTCGAACTAGAGCCTCCATGTATGTTTTCATTAAACCAGCACCTCTAGTTTCAGTCACTGATATTTTTGGTCTAGGAGTACTAACTCAACCAATCGATCCTAACTCTAAAGATGGATTGAAATGGCCTTTAAAGGATGAAACTTCACTAATCAACCTTTAAATGACAATTCATAGATAAAAACGAGGCCTATGTGGCCATGTAAAACTGCATCTAGAGTCTTTCCCAAGATTTTGGAAATTATCATCTCCATCAAGTTAGGGTGGTATTGGAGTTCACAAACATCTATGTTGTTATTCTGGAGATTCTTAGGATGGATCTTACCAACAGTTGTCCCCTCCAAATCCATATAGTTTAAACCTCACATGAATATGTTTTCAAGTCCACTTTAGAGACATTATACTTGGTTATCTAAGCCAAATCACACAGGAGGAAGACTCATCAAGGGTGATGAACAAATGAATCTTGGGAGTTGGACCATACACCAATTATTTCCAACACTTATGAATCTCACCATTATATCATGGAATTTTCACGGAGAAGGCATATATCATACCCTCTCTCATTAATTTCATTGGCATATTCCAGTGGAAATCATGGAGCGGGCCCATATCCATATATGTTATGAGGAAATATTTCAACATATTATGTTGGACACCATAAAGAATTATCATATCCCTACTCAATATCAACAATTTTGTATGCATATTTTGATGGAATCTATGAAGCAATCCCATATCCCTACTCTCTCTCAAGAATTTTGTCAGTATATTCTATTGGAAACTATGGAGAGGGCCCATATTATATCCTTCTCTCAATAAGTACACTAAAATATTATAGTGAAAACCATAGGGAATAATCATATCCCTACTCTCTCACAATAAATATGCCATCATATTTTAGCAATGATGTGGGATTAGGCTTATATCCTTTCCCGATCCAGATAGGTCATTGACATATTTCGATGGAAACTAAGTAGTTTTTGAAGAGGTATCCCACTCATTGGGGTAATTATCCAAACTATGTGACCCCAATTATGATTAAATTTACAACCCTAGTCATCAAACTAGTAACATCCAAAAGTAAGTATCTTTATAGAAAATATGAAATCCAGGAGTTGGATTGTTCCCCTACAAATTCTAGAATTGGAGAGGCTCTATGGAATATTTCAACAACAACCCAAGAATATACCATATACTCATCAATGGGAAAAGGTATATATATCTAAAAATATGCTCCCCATGGTATTGTGATTAGAAAATATAAAAAAAAACTCCATAGTTTACCCACCATAGAGGTCTTACCCATGGAAATATAAATATCGTTAAAAAAAGTTTCACCTCAGGACCTCAGTTGCAGAGATCCTCCCTGTGACATGAATATCAAATGGAAAATAATTAATCCTATTTCCATCCCATTAAAAACCAATAATCACAAACTCACTCCACATGATAACTAATAAAATAAATCTTGAGACCTTTTCCATGTTATATATTGTAGTGGTCCTCAAAATAAAAAAGAAAATAGTGGAATTGGGGAATCTACCCATGAAGATGAATTAAGAACTAACCGTAGATATTATACCAAGGGTGATCATTGTGAAGACCCTTATCTTGATTAAATATATTCTCATTAAGAATGTACAACCTATATTTAAGATAATTTAATATTTCCATCAAACTGAGAGGTTCTTGAGAAATTTTCATTGGATACACCAAGAAAATCATCTAAAAATTAGTGGTATTTCATCCCAGTAAATGGTTGTTTCCAGTGAGAATAAACATAAGTGCCTTCCCATAAACATAAACCCTTTTATGTAATTGGGTAGGTTATGAAAAACCCCACACTTCTTGAAATATAAGCGGGGAAATGGATATTATGGTTAGACCGGGTCATGGAACCCCTCATGAATCTTAAAGAGAACATCATAATCATGTGGAAAGAATTAGCTAAAGACAAAATACTATTCAAGTTATAACCTTTATATACCTATTATTATAACACTACCAATACCGTGATTTAGAAATTCATACCATATCTCCACTGTAACATATAGGTTACTCTCTTCCATCTCATGGTAAGGTACTCATCTTATAGAGATGATGTCAATCATCTCAAAACATTGGATGAGATTTTCTATAATGTTAACCTATAACCTTTTGCAGTGGCCTCAAACACTAAGTCATGAAAGATTTATGAGTGCCTCTAATATTACTACATCAATATCATGAAGTAGATTCATCATATAATCATTGAAACACTACTATAAATTCTTATTAGAGGGTATGGTGAATATAGGTCTTTGATTTGTTTTCCCTGGTCACTGGCCAAAAATGTCCATTGTAAAAGGTAGATGCAAATTCATTGCTTCTGGAAAAGTATCAGGACCTAGGTTTTCCACTAATATTTGTCCCATATAATAAAATTTATATGTTTATAAATCCCATAAGTTTGAATCCCATTAGGAGTGATCCATTAAAATACTCCAATAATAATCCACTATGAAGGTCAACAAAGCTTCCCATATAAGGAGAAAAAAATATAAAATCATGGATAAACCCTAAATGGTGAGTATATATTGCCTATATAATTAAATCCATACATATAATTCTTATATAGAGGCCTAAAAGTATAAGAGGTTTACAATAGTAGCTAATTGATAAAGGTTATCAGAGAAAACCTAGCCTACGAGGCTAGGGGAATTATTACTACAACCACCACCCCTAGGATAACTAAATCCACAATGGATCTAGGGAACTATTGTGGCAGTGAAAATTAAACCCTAGACCATAGGAGGAGGGTTATTAATACTACCCCATCCTAAAAAATATGGTCATATCCATACATGGAGTAACATCATAGGAAACACCATTAAATTTTTTTCATTTCAAAATCAATCTACCTCATTGGAAGAACATGTAGTCAATATAGTTAATATTCTGTCAAGATCACCATCCATAAATTACTTCATGAGGAACATTAAAGAGTAAAGGTTAAACCTCATAGAGAATATAAGTTAAAGTGTTTCACCAAGTTAGAAAATATTAAGTAGGATTATGATTTTTCCCTTGATAGTTATTCAAAGTATGAAAAATCTCTCTATAAATCAAATGAGAATTATAATTATACCGCTTGATTTTTACTAGAAAAATATTTTTAGTATAAATATTATAGATTAAATAGAATATGAAATGGATGTTGATGAGAAAACTGAGCATTCATCCATTCAAAATGTGGTTCACACTGAAATATGTGAAGAAGGCATGCATACCCAAAAACAATGGTAGGATTTAGATTTAGGAGCCCCTCTAAATATTTAGTTTCCTTACACTTGGTGGAATTTAGCTAAACAAAATGGGAAAGGTGTGGCTACCAATATATCCACACACCACCTAAATAAGTTAATAACATTTACACTGGGGAAAGAATTTTTAAATATGATATTGAATTGGAGAAATTTTGGTGACTCAATGTCAAGCTACTCGGGGGTAATATCCTCATTGAGTGTTACGCACACATAAAGGACAATATTTATCCTCTAGTTAATACTCTCCAATAATATAGAACTACTCATATAATTAGAGTAAATTATGGCTATATTTCTAACTTAGGTCCCAAAAACCAGTATTCTTAACCTCTATAGGCACAAAAGTTTAAAAATTACCTCATCTAGGACAGCAACCACCACTGTTCCATGTAAGTTACACTAAGTTGGAACATAACGGTTATCAATAACAGACATAGACAAATACTCCATATTAGGATCATACCATTTCACCCACTCAATTTTCATCCCAATAGATAGTTCCACTGAATCCCTTTTTCTCCTTGGATTATCTTATTACTCGAATGTAAGTAGTGGAAGGGAGACTTGAAAAAAAGAAACCCGGGAGGAGACTATACCCTAAGTGGGTGGACTTAACTCTTACTCTACTTAATTTATAAAATCCTATGTTCTTGATATTCAATTATACAAGAGGTTTGGATCATCATCTCATGAACTTTGCATCTCAATACAACCCTATAATGGGAATTCTTGAGCAACAAGAAGCAAAAAAAACTATAATGCTTTATGAAAACTCTATAAGGGAAAACATTTGTATGGTAAAGTATCCTATCAATTGGGTCTATCACAAATTGAGAATATATTTTATTGAATATCATTTCTCAATTTAGATATCTCTTGAGGAAGATAGATGACCTTGACCTCTCAAATTATAAGAAACATAAAAATAAGAGTCTCAAACTTCATTTCTATGGGGAAAATATTGACCTAATATTTGACTATATAGATTCCCAAATAGTATTTATTGGATATATTTATTAGAAATATATAATATGAGTTTAAAACATTACTTATTCCCTAAAATAATCCTATGATTTTTCAATATTCGGTAGCATTATCACAATTTCTATAGTATGTTATTCATTGCTCTAAGTTAATGTCTCGACCAATATCATCAGCATAGAAGAAGCGTGGTAGAAAATACACTACAAATCTTACACTAAATGATATAATAATTACATATATAGTAATCAATATTGATAAAAATCATTTGGTGCATCCTCTTGAACAATAATGGTAGCAAAATCACACTCTTTAAAGGGGAAGAAGGAGAAGAGTCCCCAAAAATTTGAGGATTGAGAGAAGATGATATATTCCTTCTAGAAATAAAAATTCATAGGTATATTCATTATCACCTTGAAGGATAACTTGTTTAAACTATCAAATCTCTATAAACCCAATGAGTTGGGCCTAAATTTTCACCTGGACTCCTACCCTTACCATCAGATGTTGGGTCACACCATCCAATAATTCTTCATCTTTAAGAATACACTCTAGAATATGTTTGACTATGGTAATATCATGTGGGAAAACCCACCAACATTAGTGAATTTTTTATCTGGTACTCTTCTAATATGAGGGTAATAATAGAATGAAACCCCAAATAAGACAGCCTAGAAATTCATTTTTTTGATAATCATGAAATCGGTCAACTGATCACATGTTGCACTTAGGAAAAAACTAAATTAGATGATTCCAACTTTATTTCCCTATGTGATAACATGTATAAAATATTAATCATTATTGTCTTTACAGATTTCATACAACCTATATCTGTAGAAGAAGGCACAAGAAAATGATACCCCATGAGTGCGCAAGTTGGTCCAGACTCTCCTATACTTATTACCCCTATCACTAGGAGTAATGGAACTGTTACACCAAACTCTATATTCATTCAATGAGGAGTCATAAGATAACTTGGTCAATTTATTCCAACTTAAATACCCCTTTACTAATAAATAAGGTTCATATGAACCTAAATCCCCCCATCAATACTTGAATAGGATGTCACAGAGTCCAGGGGGTTTGGGGAAGATGAGGTCATGGTGGACCCTAGCATTCAGAAATTATTTCTATGTGACTATATACATAGTTGAAACCCAAAGCCAGTAACTCAAATGGACTCAAAAGGAACATTGATCTGACCTTGTATCCACCAGGGATAATTTAGATCCAATCATATTAGAACACTAACTAGTAGATGTTCCACTATCTAGTCAACATCAAAGTGTGGGAAGGATTATTTATCTGTACCTACAGACCAAAAATATGTACCATAATTTTAGTTAGGGAAAAAGTCACTATAAATTTTTTACTTCAGCCTCCAATCCCCAAGGTGATATTTTCATCAAGGTAGGAAGTGTAGAACCTTTTTCTAGAAATATTATATTCTAAATAATCTTTTTTTCCTCCCATCTAGGTTCTCGATTTTTGATTCACTTCACCTATCAAAGGAATTCAATGAATACCTCATTGAGGATATTTCATGCCTCCAAGAATTTAGACTGAAAATTTCTATAGCCAAAAATAAATATGTAAAACAAGTTCCATTGAGTGATATATTTTCATTTATTTCATATAAAAACTCCTAAAATATTTTTATAGAAGGATACATTAGGCCCATTTATATATTCATAAAACTCAATGGTATTGATTCCCATCAATACCTGGTCAATAATGGATTTGGGATAAACCTTATCCAAATAAAAACACTAAATAATTTGGTCTATAAAGAATCTAACTTATCCCCTTCTAACCAAAAAATAAAAAGATATGAAAAGAGTACAGAAAGTTCCCTCAATAAGATCAATCTCAAAACACAATTTAAAGGGATCATTTTTTAAATTGAATTCATGGTGTCTTACTAAGAAATTCCCTTTAATGTCTTACAGTTAAGGTCATTTATACATATTCACATAGTATTTCCCTTATCATATCATCAATACTTTATTTACTCTATTAATGGTAAAATCAAGGTATTATAAATAGAAAGTTCCACTTTCGAGTCTTTAAAATATCATTATATAGACACTGGTTTCTAAAAAAGGGTGGGAATGTAGCTAATGGTAAATGATGACATCCAAATTACAGCACCCAATAGTCTATAGATATCTCTTATTAATCCATGAAGTTAACTAAATGAATAATTCATGTTTCCCTTCATCTAAATTGAAGTGATAACAATCGATATGGAAATTTTAATGGGTCACATAGGTCACATTAAACAATGAATTAAAATCTATAATCACATTATTCACATATAATGGTTAGGAATACATCTTTATTGAGTAGTCTCAACCAACAAAGGAAAATACCATTGCATAGTGCATGCATAACAACCTATCCCCTGAGTGTTTTTACTCGAGTGAAAATCAAAATAATTTTCGGATGACATAATCAAGGATCTTTGATCAAGTGGATATGAATACTAGAAAAGGTATGTTATGAGGTTTGGTCACATTCAATTACATTCTTGTTGTATAAGTTACATCAAATGATCCCATCCATTTGTCATAAGGATATCATTCCAATGAGTGCAGTAATAACCCTATAATGCCTTACAGATCTTAAGATGTGAATCCATATTCTAATCTCAATAATGATAAAGATATAGTGGGAGAAATTAAATTTTATCCTCTCAGATTCAAGTAATGTTTTTTGCCTACCATAGACAAAATCCACATTATATTTGGTTCTTCTAAAGTACTAGCATGGCTATAAACAGGCAGTGAAGAGAATGCACTTGACCCATGATACCATGGTGGAAGGTGAATTTGATAAATTATCAAGGAAAACTTCATTTGAGGATTTAAATACCTGATATATATTTAAAAAATATTAAAATCATGGTATAAAATGATTTCAAGGATCCCACCGAGTCCAAATTATAGAATTAGTTATCAATAAAATGGTTGGATTCCACACCCTTTTCTTTATAGGTGGTTATTTTTTCTATAATTAGATATGGTTGGACCCTAAATATGAATAATAAACTACCTTTATAGAACCAAAAAGGGTTTACTGTTATCAAGTAACTCCCTTCCACTTGAATAATACCTGCACTACCAACCAATGTTCAATAAACCATATCTTTAAGTCCAGTATGGAGAAGACCATGGAATGTTATGTTGATGATATGGTAGTGAAATATTAATAACTTAGTGAAAATTTTACAAATATTGAACTAGTTTTTATTAACTATAGTTGAAATCTTAAGAATTATCCCCTTTAAATTAACATTCAAAGTAACATGAAATAAATTACTTAGATTTATGGTATTCCATTTCAACATCAATTTCAACTCTAAAAAGAATATGGTGATTATCTACATATCACGGCATCAAAACCATAAGGGGTTGAGATGACTCCAGGTACTTATCACTTATATCAAATTATTCATATATTTCTTATTCAGTAAGTGTTCTCCCTTATCAATGTTAATAAAGAGGTGGGGACTTATCACTATGATGAGGATTATTAGAAACCATTCAATAGTATCAACTAGTACCTTCTGCACCCACTAGTCTTAATACTACTTGTGTAAGGGAGGAATCTCATACTCTCTGTGGAAACCCTGGAGTGATCTCTTGGTACCCACCATACTTAGAATAATGATTTAATAAAGTAGAATAGTCTCTATTATCTTAGCATAATAATTTTGGATATTAAGACTCAATATTTTGACATTGAGAAGAGATGTATTACATTGATCTTCATAGTGTATAAAATTTTACCCTCTCTTAGAATTTTTTTTATAAAACATGAATCTCCCTAACAAATAAGTTTTAATCATCTATTAAACTTCCCAATCATGGGATATGTATTTCAATGGTGCCACTAGAAGGCCAAAAAATTGAAGGATATTGAATCTAAAGATAAAAATATTTGGTATGGGGTCTATATTCATCTCCTAATAAAAAGATATTCTTCCTTAATTCTTCCTACTATTAGTAGGATGCACCAATAATGAGGTAGAATGTCATGATATCATTGAATTCTTGGATTTTTCCCAATCGAAACCAATATCCTGATTGAATATCAATGGTGATTTGGAGTTTATAATCAAGAAAATTAGTGGTGATTACAAAATTAAAAGTAACCTTTGATTTCACTGATTGATTATATAATATTTTGAATTTTTAAACTTCCCATAGTTCCAACACTGTCTCACATCCCATATTCATAGAATGCCATATCAGATATATTGTCCAATGAAACTATAGCCATGATAGATCCACATCTAAATGAGTTTTTCATTCACATTGTTCATAATAGGGTAGTCTCACTATTCATAAATAATGATATGGAAGAGATAAAATAGGATAATACCACCCTTATTCAAGGAGTACTATATTCTCATCCATTGATGCCTCACTTGAATGGATGTCTACAATGATAGAGTACCTATAATATTAGATTCTCCCACCGAATCAATCCATAAAGGAATATATCTATCAATGGGAAGTAAATTTCATCATTTATATTGGACCAAATTCCTAGGATGTTCTCTATAAGAAATTCTTTGATGGAGTCCTATTTAGGAAGATTAATGGAGGTGATACACTCACTACAATGAAATAAGTTCATGCTAAAATGTGTGGAACACACCATTCATGCAGCAAGCTCTACCATTAAATTAGGAGGCTTGGGTACTTTTATACATCAGTAATATAGAACTATGTGGAGTTATCCAATATATTTCATAACTATCAAATACATGGAAAATTCATTCCTCAACCCCTATATTTGTTGAATGTTGTCAAGAACTTACGGGCATTTTCAGTATGGGGGTATATGTAATTGGTTCATACCCTCCAACCATAGCTAGTTTATTCAATTAAATATTTATTGTCACTTTTACATTGATATATTCTATAAATAATCCAAGGAAGTTCCCCTTACAGAGTTAAAAATGAAGGGAATCATCAGTTTTGTGAAGTATAACATTCTCATTAGAGTTGGGGTAACTTACACAATATTGATGGAAGACAATACCAATTTGTATAGTTTTAAATTGAAGAGGATATATTATAATTATAATATATAATCCATCCAATAATTAAAATATCATGAAATTTCCAACAACAAAATAGAGTCATTCAATATAACATTATTTAATATACTTTAGAACATGGTGGAAAAATATAAGAAGTCTTGGCCAAAACCCCTTTAATGCTTTGTGTGATTATCACACTACAACCCATACATACATACAGGAGATCCCATATTCATTTTCATGTAGAAAAGATGCATTCAATCCTATCTAGTTTAAATGGACTCAAATATCATCATTATATATATTTAATTAACCAAAGCTGAGAAATCTCATATTTATCTAGATAATTTAGACTAACTCTGTGAGAAATGATTTTGAACAATGCACAACCTATAAGTTCATCATAATAGAGTTTTGTGATCATTCAATAATAAGGTCCTCCTTTACACATTCATCCAAGTAGAATTAGTGTGGCTCTAAAAACCCCCATGATAGCTGGGAAGAATATATTAAAGCTAAAGATAAAATGGGAAGGGCCTTACATCATACATAAGTTATAATGTAATGAAAATTATTTATTGATTGACATGGATGGGGATTTTATCAGGCTTATCACTAAATAAAGGTTTCCCATGAAATACTTTGAATAATTTCATGATGGGTTCATGAATACATAATTGTATGACTATAAATTATATAACACATTGTCCTAATCGTACCACCTTAAATTATAGGATTCCATTATCTTATTCATATGAAGTTAAACTATCTGACATAGAATTCTAATCCTCATGATAATACACTAATCAAACAATTTTATGGATGCATAAACCTTAAACTATAATACAATAAGGTCCACCTTGTAATAATTTAAATTTCTTGGAGTTTTATGTTCTATATGATATAATTACATTACATATAAGATAGATCTATGTATGAACTCTAAGGGTATAGGTTCACTAATTTACATTAGGTTTCATCTAATATCCTCAAACCTAGATGGAATAACTTTACTATCTCTTGTGTGGGAACCTAATTGACAAAAGTCTCTTTTCCAAAACTACGCAAGTCATGATTCTTATTATTATGGGATATATAATAATGTATTTATCACATAAATTAGAATCATTCATATAATTCTCCATCATTTAATCTTTCAATGTGTTGATATATCCATTCACAATAGGTTTTCTACAAAAACCATATATTGAGGCCACATATAAAGAGACCTCATATCTTGGGTATTAGTAAAAGGAACACATCTAGTTTCAACCATCAACAAAAGAAAAAAAATCCCCTTCCCTAAACTACGTGGATTGATTTATGTTATTTCAAAATATATAGTGATATCCTGGTCACTTACCTCAAACCCAACCATAAATTTTATCACCATCAAATGCCTCACAATGTATAGTATCCTTTTTCTATTCCTAACTCTATATTGGAATAAAATATTTTATTTTTATAACTATATGTGTATTGATTCATGTTACTAAAAGATACATAATTATTTATAGATCACTTGTCTCAAATGTAGCCATGAGTATCATTTTCATCCAAATTCCCATAGTGTATAGTCTCCATATTCATGTTGGGTTTACTACATTAACTATAAACTAGGAAACCATACATATATACTTATATCTCTTATCTTGGGTACAACCATGGATCTTTTTGTTCATATTCTAATATCATACCTAAATGAAAATTCCCCTTTGAAGAACTATATGTGGGTTGGTTCTTATTATCCAAGTTATATAGTGAAACTTGGGTTTCATACATCTATTTTGGACACAAATACCATTGTATATAATCCCAGTGCTCAATATCATACTCATTAACATAAAATTTATCAAAACAACCTTGCATTAGGATAAATCCATTCTCATTATTCTTATACACATGAAACTGATCTATGTAGGGGAACCTGGAAGAACTATATGTGGTTTTATTCATGTTATCCAAGATATATAGTGACACTTATAGTTCTTTTACTAAGTCTACCCAAAAATATAATCAATATTAATTAATTATTTATCAGTTTATTTGATCCTTATAATTAAAATTGGGTCCTTTAAGGTCCTTGTGTTGGGATGGAATGACTTTCAACTAGAACTATGCACAGCTTGATTCCTATTATTTTAGGGTACATAGTGACATCCAAGTTATATATCTTAGAATGATCAATGAGTTTCATATTTTTCTAACTCCTACTTTATCTATGGAAAAAATATATGTGATATTCTCTACCCCTACACCTTATTTTAATCCAATTTAAAGGTAAACTCTCATTCACGAAAAGTCCACCTCTTTACAAAAGAAGATTCTCCTATTCAGGTATTTGTACTCTCAAACCATTTTCTATCATATTCCTCTACCCCAATAATGTTTCCAAAAAATTGTTTCATGAACTTAAGGGTGCTTGAACCTTGTTAAATACCTTAATCCAAAAATACTACTCCATTAATTAATCATTTCAATCATCGTAAACCTCTCATGGATATTGGTAATAAGTGCATTCGACTCTAAAAAGACACTACTATTTGGTAATGATAACTATGTCACCATATATATCCCACCAACAAGAGGCATGTTTTTTTAGGATAAGGCCTGCTAACCATGTGTTCTATTAACTATATTTTATGTAATTCATTATTTGAATTTGGTTAGTGGTCATCCTTAGCATGCTTGTTTCATCACATCATTTACCAATTCAAATGTATTTAGTTAAGATATACATATTCGATAATTCAACTATTAAATTGGATTAAAATGACTTCGATACTAAAAACTTTTACATCATTATCATATTAAAAGAATGATTTTGGAACACTAATCATGTAACATTCCATATTTGGGTATGAATTTTATGTGAGTATCAAAATTCAACAGGTTTAGATACTCCTCTTGGAAACCATGCATGAATTGTATGTGATGTGATTCCCATTATCATAGGATGTGTAGTGAACCCCATATATCTTTTCTTGGTTCTAGCAAGAATATATTATTCTAAGTTCATTACAATGTAGGTGATTTCCTCATTCATGTTAAGAATCATCTAATGTCCCTGCACTGGGATATAACTAATTAGTTTCACTCAGTTCATAAGAAATATTTGTGTATATAAACCATATAACAACTATGTGTGGATTGATTCTAGTTATTATAGGATACATAGTAATTACTAATACATAAATATAAACTAATTATATATATCATCATCAACCTACACTTCCTTTTAAAATTCTATGTCAACCTAACTTTGGTCAACATTGGACTGGAATGTTCTAATCACCTATTGAATATCATTTTCTCATAAACAAAACTTCATAACTTGAGTGTTTAACTCATCAAAAATATTTTATAGTTGTTGGTAACATTTTTATTCAACTAAAAAGGGTAACATATTCATATTAATGATATATATTCTTCCTTATCTATCCTTCCAACCAAATAAGTATTTATTCATAAGGATAATTTCCTCTAACAACATGTTCCCTTAACAACATTACTACAGAACCCAGCATTCAAATATAATTTATAGATCATACTTATTATTATTTTTACTTTTAATTACTTCACAATTGAAGTAACTTAGGTTATTATTTAAATTTTTTTACTCCTTATTTAAAAGGTGTCAGATAACACTTAGATCTTGATCCTTATTTTGGTTTTCAAACTCTCTCACCATTCATCTGAGCACTAGAACCTTAAACTATGTACACATTTTCTGAGGATGATTACACTGCAAGTTTCACTCACTAATTCACATAATATCAAACATTCCTTAATACTAATCAAATAACTACACCATTTATCTTTTGGTCAAATGTTTATACCCTTAACCCCCCCCCCCCAATCAACTTTGGACTCAGCACTATGACCATAAACCATGTGTACTCATCTGTGAGATTATGAATATTATAATTGGGTCTCTCCCTTCACATCTGATTTACATTACCATTATCTATAGACAATATCACCCTTTGGTAAAGGTTTATGGCCTTGAGATTCTTCCACTTTTGGTTCACATCTATATGGCCTTAAATCCTAACTACTTTTATTCCAAGCCCAACGACCTTAAATTGTGTGCACCTTTTCATGAGGTTTAATATTCTAGTATTTTTCTCTCTATTAAAATTAGGTTTACCTCACCCTTGTACTAATTTTAAATTCCTTGAACTTGGGTAAAATATGTTAGAATTTAAACATGATTCTTGTTAGTCTTACTTTTAATGACCATAAGTTTTCATAGAAAAGATATATAACACTCACCATGATGAAAACCTAAAAAGGGAATCCTAGGAAAAATTTGTGTGTTTTCTAACTAGGAACACACATCACATAACTTAAGAAAATTTTTGTGCATTAATAAAAAGAAAAATTTAAAAACCTTTTTGGTGAAAGCCTCAAAATCCTGATAAAAATTCATGTTTCTACCAGTTGAGAAATATTTTACAAATGGAATAATAAAAAATATGGCTAAAATAAAAATAAATAAATAATTTAGGGTATACTATTTGACCTTGTAAAAAGTCAATAAATATTCATTAGATCCATCAACCCAGAAAAAAGTCATAGCACCCCTATGTTACTCACATTTTTCATTAAATTATTTGTCTAAAATGCATTGAACTATAATTTTTGGGTACATGATCCCTTTTGAACATTGGATTCTTTATTCTAAATTATCACTTCTGGGTTTTCATTATGTTAATTCATTAAAATCCCCAATATATGAATAGAATAACTGTATATTATGGTGGTATTATATATGATTCTATATCCATCCTTCTTATATCTATATAAGAGCACAATTTCAAGAGGAATTCTTATAAATGGGATAACCTTATCTTATAATGGCGGTATATGTATTTCTGTATTCTTCCTGCCTATATCCATTTAAAATTAAATTCTTTGGAGGAAACAAAATCTCATAGTCCTCTATCTCATTAACACTCCCCAACATAAGTGATGGTATATGTGATTCTATATTCACTGTTTTTATATCCATCTGAGGGTATGTTTTTAAAAGATGTTGGATTTATTCATACATGACATTAATGGATCAAGATTTTAGATGTTGTTATTTACCAGGTCTATTTCTAGGAAATATTCATATGGATTCAGTTGTTATGACTTTACCCTTTTCAAATTTCATATGTTATCACAGATTGATAGTTGAAAAAATAGGTAAAATTAAGGAATTATTAATGATTTTGAACATAAATATTTTTCATTCATTGAAAAAACAATTATTACAACATCTCTAAATTGGATTATATCTCTCATAATAAAATAATTAATCAAGAAAATACATTTATAACCTAATTTTTTATCTAAAATGGTCAAATAAAATAATGTTTAATGGGAATAACTTATTAAATAGTAGAGATCCACTCATCTAGATGCTTCAACCTCATCTAGAAAGTGCTTATATTAATTGTGTGCAGCCAATTATTGATTTCTCCATTTGATGGTATCAAGACTGGTGACCATTTTTATTAATTTTTCTATCACCCTTCCTACATTACCCTAAATTTTCATGGTTTCAATGGCCACCCAATCATTAAGATGAAATTCCTCAATAGTATACCAATTCATCTCCCCAGTATCCCACTTTATAAACTACATTTAATGGTTATTTCATTATAATGAGTGGATATATATTTCTTAAATCTATAATTCATATTGAATTATTAAGGTTTATTCGATGAGATTATACAATTTTCATTAATAAAAGCCCATCATTCCCAAACTACAGAATAGTTTAAAGATGATCTTAGCCTTGTCACTGATCTCCTCTAATTAGGTTTTGGTGATAATTGAATGAACTTGGCACTAGGTCCAATTCCTCATAGCTCGATTTTTAGTAATAATTTTTGGATTTATACTCTATTAACTTTACACTATGGGTATATAGTAAGGGATCAGATCTTCTATAGAAATACCTAATCTGGCTAGTAAGATAATTATGGAAACATCATTAAGTATTACTCCCTAATTAGTTTTAGGTACCAAATTAAAAAAACTCTGTCAATGGATTTCTTATTTTGGGTGTTTCTGGGTCAATTTTAGTGATATAACCAAGAATTTTAATTATCTTCATCATCCCCACACTCCCTTAATCATAAAGAGGGTGTGAAGATGGTAATTACCCATGTTGTCTGGGGATTTTTCTTATAGGATCTTCTAATTTAATGATATATTCCAACAAAACCTTGGGTTACATATTCTGAGAAGCAAGTGTCCTACTCCCTCGTTATACTAGCTTCCCTAAAGCAACATATAGGTAGCACTATATCCATTCTTTGAGTGTAGTCCCATGATAGGTTAGTCGGACCACCAATGAGTGGTAATTTGATTTTAGTATTTATTCTCCCATACACCAACATCAACCAAAACTAGTAAATGATAGAATTATATCATTCATTATACACTTTAGTGAAAGTTATTGTGGAAATATAATGTAAACACTTAAACTGTCACACAAATAAATATAGAGTATAAGGATCATGGATGGTCATTTCATCCAGTTGAGCTACTAATTCCCCATATAAAAAAATGATGAAGTAATGGTCATCATGATTTTTTCCACCATTATCAATAACCATCCCATAGGTCACACATAAGTAATAAATTAAAATCCAAAATTATTTTTCAGTGTGTTAGTGACCTCATTGGTACATGGAAATATTGGTTAAATTTTGGCTATGTTGCCTAATATATGATAAATATGGTCGAGGATATGCACTTCCAAGTAGATTTATTGTTTTTATTCCAATAGTTTCTTTTTTACCAAGGTAACAACCCTAAAACCTAAGTGGACATCCCTGGTAGGGAGGATCCACCAACTTAGCAACATAGCCAATAATCTCACAATTAATAATTTTGGATTCATGATTGGATTAATTATGTATCCCCTTGTGGTGTATTATACTATTTTCAAGGTGGTCCAATATGATCCTTTAGTATTCCAAGATCATTGAGAATGATAGATCCTCGGGTACCAGACTCCTGGTCTTTACCTATTCAACCATATAATTTCATCCACCCATTCCCAAAAAGGGATATTAAAGAAAGGGAGGATATCTTTTCCCAATTTTCCCTCTACCTCATTCAGTAAATCCCTCACCATGGGAGGGTGTTTTATATCTATATAGACATTATCCATGGGGAGGAACTCATAACATATCCCACCAAGGATTAGGATTCCACTAAATTTTTGGATGTCCCTCAAACTAATCCCTATATCACCCTATGGTAGAGAAAAAATTGTGTACCTGGACACCAATAATTGACTAGTTCTTGGAGGATTTCTCATGGTCAATAAATCATAAATTTTAAAATAAATGGTGTATAATATAGATTAATATCCTTTATTTAGTTACTAAATTACTCATATCTTTTGATGAGACTATAAATCCCAAGACCAATTATCATAGAAGCTTCCACTAAGGAACACCTTCCACTTTGATTTCCAACCTCAGCTGGATTGTTAAATGATATGGTCAAGATAGATGAATAATCTTGATTTATGTGTTTTTGGGTCTTATTTGGATTTTTTTAAGTTAGTGGGGGAACTTTTTAGGATGTAAGAAGTTCCTTAATGTGTCTCTAAGAAAATGTGTACTTTAGTGGAAATATTTATCTTGATACAGTTTAGGGAAGATCTAAACTAAACTAATGGTATGTTGTGATCCGGTGTGGTGATTGAAATATTATTTTAAAGCTAAAAGACACAAATGGATTGTCGTTAAATATTGGGAAACCTTGAAGATCCAGTGAGATAACATTTTAAAATTCCTTGTTCTAAGATGTGACAATATATCAAGGCTCATCACTAGTATTCTTAGAAGTGTAGGCCATCATCCTATTTTTAATCATCGAGTTTGAAAGACGAGTCAAAACAGAAGTCATTTTCAATGAAGATAGAAATAATGAAAAATAATTCAACTCTCAAGATTCAATGTGAATAAAATCAACAAGAAGTAAATAAATTCATAAAGAATATGTGAAATTAACATTTTAAACAATATATGATGATAGGTGAAGTTCACATAGAAAGGTCCTCATGAAGGATAAATTTTAAATAAAGTTCATGCAACCACCTCGAGAGTTTCATCTACAGGGAGATTTATTTGTGGCATAATCCATTTGTAGTTCAAAAAATATATAATTATTCCACGATAGAGAATAAACTTTTACATGCCAAAAATTAAGGAATGAGGGTCCCCCTTAACCTATATATTGAGGGTGAGGGATCATATATGCACTATGTAAAATTTGTAGGATCATAGAATTTGTCCTTATAATTAAATCATCTTCATTCCAATCAGATCCAATTATGAGGTAGGATTTATTGATGCCCAAAAAATCCAATAATTACTTTTAATAATACTAAATGTCAATGAAATGTATAAAATTAAAATTTACCATTAATTAATCATTCCCTTTATGAAAATTTATTCATTTTTTACTGTATAAACTCATTCATGGTAATTGTAACATTCTGATGTTATTCATTTATTAATATCATTTTATATACTCCCTCTACTGATTTTCAATTAAATGAGCATAACTTATGTGAAATACTCGTGCTTTAATATTAAATATTATTTTGGAGTATTGTTTCGAATAATACAGATTCATGGCTGTTTAGTATTTTAAATATAACTCTCACCCTACTAATCCAAATTGTGTGATTCTTGTCTTTTATGGTTCTAAATTCAATTTCCTACAAATCACTCAACTGGAGCATTGGCTAATTCGGCCAGTTGAAGGGCCATGTGGACCACACAAGATGACCCACCAGATCTGCCTAATTTCTGGACCAGCCTTGAAGATTTCTTTATTGGGCTCCATTTCCCAGCCCAAATAAGTGGATATTCTTTTTCAAGCTCGGTAATTTCCTAAGGAGTCATGGATTAAAATTTAAAGGCCCAACTCTACCATTTTGGGGCCCAATGGATCCATTGAAACCAAGCCCACCATTCTGTCCGGGATTTTAAATCAGCCTACCATTCTTGACTTTTCAACTAATCCACTTGTCCAAAGAAGCTCATATTTTGTGGTGTGAAAGATAAGATATGGAGGATCAACTTTCCAGAAGAAATGGTTCGTATTTGAAGGCATATCCATAGCCATAAATGCATTCACATTTAGGCCATGGAAACTTTCTGGAAAAAATTGGACAGTAGAAAAGTTTTTAGTAATCCGGCCATAACATTAGCCAAAAAGGTTCAATGACAACCCAATTTTGAGGGTGACTACTCCACATCAATATCTACAATATTGAAGAAGGATATCTCTCGAGATTCAGCTGTACGAAAGGTCAAATTGGCGGGCCAACTTGAGGGGAAGTTTGGGAATGAAAACAGTCCACTACCTTTGGCTATAAATACACTCCCCTCTTCTCCTTGCAAGAGGTTGTCACTTTGGCACTTGGGAGGATATATTGGCACGACCAAGTAATTTCCAAGGGCTTGGGAGGATCTTCCATACTCAATTTTTTACTTTATAAACCTTTCCTCCTTCATTTCTTTCCATGTATTTCATTCTCTTTACTTTGTAATTGTTTTAGTGTACTTGTAATTTATTTTGAGTTTTAATGCAATTTTATCCTTCATAACTTCTAATTATCATACAATTTCTGTAGTTTAATATTAATAGTTTCTTAATTGTTAAAAATCAATCTTAAAACCATTTCCTTTAAGTTATTTCTTATTCAATCAAAACATGTATTTCATTCACGTTCTTTGTAGTTCGTGTGTGTGTTCGGCACACCACTCTTTTCTTGTCCAATTCTTCTTCCTCTTATTCTCATACCCTAATACTATAAACATCCCTATCAGATTAATAACCATCCTAATGGCTGAGTAAATCTCTCATTGGGGTGAGTTATAATTTATGTATGTTAAGCGATGGAGAGCTTTTGCTCGATGTGTATTCTTTGAATTAACATTGCGTATGTTGGACTTAGCATGTCATGGATTAATGACTTGTTTTGTTTAACATGTGGTTTCCATGGATTATTGTAACCATAAATATGCTACCATAAACAATATATGATTAATATTAGAACCCTAAGTTAAGTCAAGGCTTGGATTAAAGCCTTAACACTTGGGAATTCCAATCAATGTCAACTTGTGACATGGGTGTTAATTTAATGCAATATAAAGCAAAGCTCAAGGATATCACAAGCTTAACTACCTAATGATGAACTCACCCTAATATTTATCAAATTGTTAAATCAATATTAATCAATCAATCATTTCAATTAAAGATCTTCAAACAAACCCCCAAATCAAAACACAAATAAAAAACAATCAACTATAAAAAATTGTACCATCGTCGAGGATTCGACCCGAGTGCTGCTATACACATTAGCAGAGCACCGGAACCTTGAACAGTCGATAGGCGACAATCGGCCACACTTTCAAATGGCGCCGTTTCCGGGGATGGTGCATAATTGTAGTTGATAGTTTCTGATTTTTGAAAAAAAAGACCAAAAAAATCAAATAACCCACAAAAAAATATCAAAAAAAAATTACACAGAGAAAAACCCTCCATCATCTTCAAGTCTTACTCTGCTCTTGATGCCCCGTAGCCTCCCAAACAATCCCTAGGATTTGTTTGATCCTGAGATTGAGTGAACTATTTTCCGAATTAGGAGGAACCTTAGGGACAATTAAAACAACCAAGGCTCACTCATTCCTAGACCAATTGATTTAGAGATGTCTAATCCTAGGGAACAGACCCTTAAAGAACTCGCTGCCCCCGATATGAATTACCAACCTCTTGGTATTCAATATCCAAACATCGAGGCTGATTTCGAACTCAAATCGGGTTTGATTCATCTTCTTCCTCATTTCCATGGGCTAGCTGGTGAGGATCCTCATCTTCACCTCAAAGAGTTCCAAGTGGTCTGCTCAACCATGAAACCTCAAGGGGTTTCTGAAGAACAAATCAAGCTTAGAGCTTTCCCCTTTTCCCTAGAGGATTCTGCAAAGTCTTTGCTCTACTACCTCCCACCTGGTTCCATAAACTCATGGGTTGACATGAAGAGACTTTTCCTTGAGAAGTTCTTTCCCGCTTCCTGAACAGCTTCTATCCGAAAGGAAATAAGTGGCATCCGTTAATTCCCTAATGAATCACTGCATGAGTATTGGGAGAGGTTCAAAAAGCTTATGGCAACTTGTCCACACCATCCAATCCCTGACCAACTCCTGATCCAATACTTCTATGAGGGGTTATTGGCTATGGAGCGAACTCTCATTGATGCCACAAGTGGTGGTGCTCTTGTTGACAAAACTTCTGCAGCTGCATGAGAACTCATAAGCAACATGGCTGCAAACACGCAGCAATTCCATACTCGAGCACATGATCAAGTGAAACAAGCCCAAGAGAATCAATCCATAGAGCCCAACAAAATGACTGAGTGGATGAGTGAACTTAAAGGTCTTGTGCGTCAACTAGATGTGGCTTCCAAAGCCCCAAACTCCTCTCCTCAACAATCTCTTTTCACTGGGCCTATCAAGAACTATGGAATCTGCAACTCACCAACTCATCCGACTGACACATGTCCACAACTTCAAGATGATCCATCTGATTTATCTAGTCCAATGGAGCTCAATGCATCATATGCTCAGCGAAACTTCAACCCTCAACAATCAGGTCAGTTTGTTAGAAACTTCAACCAACCCCACTCTGAGCCCTTCTCTTCTACCTTTAACCCACCTCTGAGGTATGGTAATCCCATTTCTCATCCTCCTCAGTTCCCTCATCAAAATCCAAACCAGTTCCAATATGGTCAAAGTGGTGGTAGCATCCATTAACCTTATCCTTTTGTTCCTCAACCCAAAAGGAACAATCCTACTCCTGGATTCCACTATCCTAACGAGCCTTCAAAATTCCCCACCCAATACAATCGCTTTCCCAAGAACCAAAATCAAGGCCAACCCAATTTGGGACAAGCCTCTTCTTCTAAACAACCATGAGAAAGTGTTGTAGAGGATCTTGCTTCCTTCATCCATTCTAGCCTCAAGAACATTGAAACCCAAATAGGTCAGCTTGCATCCCACCTTAGCCAGCAACAACCATCCAATTCATCCCAACTCCCAGCTCAACCATTACCCAACCCTAAGGGTAATGTAAGTGCAATTGCACTTAGATCGGGAAAGCAAATTGCTATGCCCCATGCTGATTCCTCTACCTCCCCTTTCAATGTTGATCTAGAAAATGAAAAGAACAAAAAGTTGGAAAAGGAACTTGAATCCACTCCTTCACCTCCTTCCATTCCTCTAAAGAACCCAATTCCTTTTCCTCAAGCCATCTCCAAGCCTAAGAAGTCCTTTGAACCTGATCCTAAAATGCTTGACATGTTTAGACGTGTTGAAGTGAACATCCCCATCTTAGATTCCATCAAACAAATCCCTAAGTATGTCAAGTTTCTTAAGGAATTGTGCACCCATAAGAGGCAACTTAGGAACATTGAAAATGCTTCAACCCAACAGTCCATTCCCATGAAGTGCAAAGATCCAGGGACCTTCACAGTTCCATGTCAAATAGGGAGTTCCAACTTTGATGATGCACTCATAGACCTTGGAGCCTCAATAAATTTCATGACCCAATCCATTTTCTCTAACCTTGGTCTAGGTCCCTTGCTCCCAACGGGTGTTGTCATTCAATTAGCTAATCGAAGCACTACCAGTCCTGAGGGGATAATTGAGGATGTTCTTGTTCGGGTCAATGATCTTATCTTCCCTGCTGATTTCTATGTCCTTGACATGGAAGGTGAGACGACCTCTTCTCGATCACCCCTAATTCTAGGAAGACCATTCCTCATGACTGCTAGAACCAAGATCGATGTCAATTCAGGAATATTATCCATGGAATTTGGTGACCAAGTGGTCAAGTTCAATATTTTTCAAGCCATGCGATACCCATCAGAGAATCACTCTACATTATCTATTCATGCATCTGATGAAACTTCTGAGAATCAACTCACCTCCATTTCTTCATACTCATCATGTTCTAATGATAGTGGAGACTGTGAAATATACTCAATGATTAACCAAGTTATAAATGGAGAAGTTGATGTTGACCTTTCTTTCTTAGACTCCATCAATCAAAGTGAACTTAAAAACTCCCTTGAATCCCACATCAACTCTGATCTCTACTGCTCCACCTTGGACAATGTTGATGAAAATGACCCAAACCCATCTGGAATCCCTTATCCTGCTCCTAACTTGTCTAGATCTCAAATCAAGGCTGAAACTGATCTAAAACCACTTCCTTCACACCTCAAGTATGCATTCCTTTTCCATGATCCCTCCTACCCTGTCATTATCTTTGCTTCACTTTCTGAAACTGAGGAGTCCCAACTTGTTAAAGTGTTAGAGGAAAACAAAAATTCCTTAGGTTGGACCCTAGAGGATATTCCAGGAATCAACCCTACCCTTTGCATGCATCACATCCATCTAGAGGAATCATCCAAACCAATTAGGCAACCTCAAAGAAGAATCAATCCACTCATACTTGAGGTAGTTAGGGAAGAGATTACCAAGCTTCTTCAAGCTGGTATTATCTACCCAATTTCTGATAGTGAATGGGTTAGTCCAATTAAAGTCGTTCCTAAGAAGGGCGGGATAACAGTTGTCACAAATGAACATGGAGAAGTGGTCACAACTCGAGTGAAAAACAAATGGCGTGTGTGCATCGATTATCGAAAATTGAATGCTGAAACACAAAAAGATCACTACCCACTTCCTTTCCTTGACCAAATGCTTGAGAGATTGGCCGGAAAGTAACACTATTTATTTCTTGATGGTTACACCGGCTACTTACAAATTCCAATCGCACCTCAAGACCAAGAAAAGACAACATTCACTTGCCCCTTTGGAACCTATGCCTATAGGCGAATGCCTTTTGTCCTTTGTAATGCTCCTACAACATTCCAGCGGTGTATGATGAGTATCTTTTCTGAATTCATTGAGAATTTCATAGAGGTCTTCATGGATGACTTTACCATTTATGGCGAGTCATTTGAATCTTGCTTACATTCACTCTCTTTGTTCCTTCAAAAGTGTGTCAAGTGCAACCTTGTGCTGAATTTTGAAAAATTTCACTTCATGGTTTCAAATGGGATTTTTCTAGGGCACATAATTTCTCAAGAGGGTATCCAAGTTGATCCAGCCAAAATTGAGGTGATCCAATCACTTCATGAACCCAAATTAGTTCGATACATTCAGTCCTTCCTTGGTCATGCTGGTTTCTATCGGCGATTCATTCAGAACTTTAGTAAGATTTCCCTCTCACTCACACATTTACTTCAAAATGATTTCACATTCAATTTTGATGAGGCTTGCAAGAGAGCCTTCATTGAGCTCAAATCAGCTCTCACATCTGCTCCAATAATCCAACCCCCAGATTGGTCCTTACCATTTGAATTGATGTGTGATGCTTCTGATAGGTCCATTGGGGATGTTCTTGGTCAAAGAAGAGAAAACATTCCTCATGTCATCTTTTATGCCTAAAAAACATTGGATGAAACTCAATCACACTACACTGTGACTGAAAAAGAACTTTTAGCTGTGGTTTTTTCCTTGGATAAATTCCGGCCCTATCTCTTAGGTGCCAAAATCATCATCTTCATAGACCACTCAGCATTAAAGTTCTTACTTAAGAAAAGTGATTCCAAACCAAGGCTAATAAGATGGATTTTAATGCTCCAAGAGTTTGACCTTGTGATAAAAGATAAACCTGGAAAAGAAAACCCTGTGGCTGACCACCTGAGTAGAATTTCTAATTCTTCTCATTCTGAAATAATTGATCCTGAATTTCCAACTGAACACCTCTCATCTCTCACTCCAATGTTACCATGGTATGCCCCAATTGTCAATTACTTGGTTTCTGGTGTTTTCCCTGAATATTTTTCAAAAGAAAAAAAAGAAAAGATGAAAAGTGATTCAAAGCATTATTTTTGGGAAGATAATAAACTTTGGAAAATTGGGGCTAACATGGTAATTAGGAGATGTGTTGATGAAACTGAACAATCCTCCATCTTGGAATTCTGCCACTCAATGCCGGGAGGTGGCCACTTTGGACCACAAAGGACTTCTCGAAAGGTCCTAGATTCTATATTTTTTAGCCTTCACTCTTCAAGGACTCACACGAGTTCTGTCAATCATGTCCCACGTGCCAAAAGTTTGGCACAATTTCCAAAAGAAATGAAATGCCTCAAAATCCATTAATCTTCTGTGAGCTTTTCGATGTTTGGGGCATCGATTTCATGGGACCTTTTCCCCCTTCCAATGGATTATCCTACATTCTCCTTGCTATTGACTATGTTTCTAGGTGGGTCGAGGCCAAACCCACTAGGAAAGATGATGCTCAAACTGTGAGTGAGTTCCTCAAAACCCATATCTTCCATCGATTCGGAACACCACGTGCTTTGATAAGTGACTTAGGAACTCATTTCTGTAATAGAACCATGGAGTCACTTTTGAAAAAAAAAATGGGGTTATACATAAAAAATCCACTGCATATCACCCTAAAACAAATGTAATGGATGAACTTTCTAACAGAGAAGTGAAAAGAGTGCTTAAAAGAATTGTTAATCCCACAAGAAAAGACTGGCCCGATAGACTTGGTGAAGCACTTTGGGCCTATCGAACAGCCTATAAGACACCCATTGGGATGTCTCCATTTAGGCTAGTTTTTGGTAAATCCTTTCATTTACCAGTTGAAATCCAACATAAGTCATTTTGGGCTTTCAAAACTTGTAATTTTTATTGTGAAAAATCTGGTGAAGAAAGACTATTGCAGTTGACTGAATTGGAGGAGCTTCGACTCGATTCGTATGAGAACTCCATTCTCTACAAAGAAAAGGCAAAGTCACTCCATGACAAGCACATTCTTCGAAAGGTATTTCATGAAGGTGAAAAGGTAATTCTCTTCAATTATCGATTTCGACTTCACCCAGTGCAAGTCCAAGACCCTTCTTCAAAAAGAACATTCACAGTAAATGGACACCGGTTAAAGCATCGCCATGAGAGGCCATTCACTTCAGGTTCCACATCGACTTCCATTGACCCACCACTAGATGGAAACGGAGAACCACCAAATTCAAACCAGGGGGCACCTCTTTCCCTTTAACTCTCTCTCTCCTCAATCTCTCTTCCCTCTCTTCTTCTCTCTACTTCTTCTTCTCCCTCTCTCCCTCTCATTTTTTTTACAAAATTCTTCCACAACCTTTTTTCTATTTTCTCTTTTTTGTGGAAGTTTCATTAAAAATAAAAAAAAATAAAAAAATTAATTAAAAAAATGAAAATTAAAAAAAAGGGTGTCATAATTACTCATCATCCAATATTGAAATTCTGTCCAACCATTTTGGGGAGTCAAAAGGCTTGTTTTAAACTCAAATATATTGAATTTTTATCTCAAACTTGGGTAAACAATTTTGTGTCAATAACAAACATTTTGAATGAACAATTTTTGGTGGCAAATGATTCTCCCCTACCGTGAGGAATAACATTAGCCTTCATTCCAAGGTCATCTATGGCCATCTTTTTCATTGTGTGTCTTCACCACTGATTGTGAGTCTTGAGTTTGTGGACCTTCGAGCTGAATTTCCATCTTTTGTGTGTATTAATATGATAGAGGCATTTTCTAAGCCACATGAGAATCAGAATAGCCAAATAGCCTTTGGTTACCCTTACATTGATCCTACTTTTGAAAGCCCCTTTGATCCTATGAAAAATTTTCTTTTGATTGACACATTACAAGCCTAATACCTTGTCCCACCCAACATCTTCATGGATTTTCATTGTACAATTTATTGAAATTTAAGTGTGGGGGGAATGGACTTCATTTTTGGGCGTACTTTCATTGATTTCCAATGTGTCATCATATGCTTGAGGGCAAGAATCCATTCAAGTGTGGGGGAGAGGTTGTAATTCTATGATATTTGGGGTGTATATGTGTAATTGTCATTTGTATAAAATTCATTGAAAAGTGTTCAAAAAATGAAAAAAAAATTATATAAAAAAAATGAAAAAAATAAAAAAAAAAGTAATGGGTTGTGTCTTGGGTGGGTCAAAAATCATTCATCATCAACCTTTGTTTGTGTTATAACTACTAAAATTAGTTCCATGAGGAGATCAAGCATGGGTTGGGAGATGACTGTGAGACGTGTTTCAAGCACAACTTTCAAAAAAAAAGCAAAAAGAAAAAAAAAGAACAATTGAATCATCTTGTATTGTGTCATTATTGGAAGTCTTCCATGTTGTACATATTCCATCATCTCACCCTATTCCATTTTCTATCTCCCTCACTTTTCATTCATCACACATTCATGCCCTTGTAAATATGTGTTTCTATTTCCATTCAAATCAAATTTCAAAAAAAATGTGCATTAATTTTTCCATGTTGGTGTTTTTAACCCCTATTTTCCTTTGGACATTATATACCTACCATCCCATAGCCACTGAAAAACCCCTTAAAAGACCTCTTTATTCTTGTACACATTATATTTGGGAATGGAAGCTGAGAGCTCTTACAAACTCTTGATTTTCACTTTTTGTTGGTGAATGAGTGAACCTCCTAAAATACATTTTTTATCATCTTGAGAGGAGTAAGTTTTGAGTGCCTACATTTTCCAATTCAAACCTTGAACATGAAAAAATGAATTGTTTCTGATGCATTATTGTGAACCAAATTTGTGATGGAATTCAATATGGATGAGTGAAATAGTCTAAACCTCCCCTGTGATGGATCGGATCCCTCGGCCCAGCAATATTGTCCGCTCTGGCCCAGTTGCTATCCCAGGCCTCACGGCTTTAAAACGCGTTGCTGAGGGGAAGGTAGGCACGGGAATTTCAAGCACCCACCAATCTCCCTCCACAACCGATGTGGGATTGGTTACCGGGGCACAGGCGCCAACAATCCTGGCGGGGGCCCAACAATCCTGGGCCCAGGACACAACATCCCCCCCCCCCCAAGCCCACACCGGTCCCGAGACCAACCACCCTCTGATACCAATTGTTGGGTCGGAAAAAAAAAGTGAGGAATGATGGCAAGAGGGGGGGTGAATGCCTTTTAAAAAATTGATTAACAAATTAAAAATCAAAGTAAAGTGCAGCGGAAATAAAGAGGCAATCACACAAGAAATTGATAACGGAGTTCGGCCAAAAACCCGGCCTACGTCTCCGCTCCCAACTCAACCGTTGAGAGATTCCTACCGCTTGCTTTTCAATGGTTTTAGCAAGAAACCCACTAGGCTTTGAGGTAGCACTACGACCTATTACAGCTTGCTTTTGTGGTTTAGCAAGAACCCACTTGCTTTTGATGGTTTAGCAAGAACCCACTATCCTTCTTACAGGTGAAGGATAGCTCACCTATGTCTCAAGCTATTTAAAGGAAAGCTTGGCAACCTTTTCACACCTTAATGGTGATGTGAAACCCAAAAGAAAGGGGGATGAGAAAAGGTTTGGGGTTTGTAGGTACAAACCCAATTTTAAGCTCAAAATGAATAAAACAATAAAACCCGTATGTGAGGAAGACTTGGGCGCCAAGGTATGATGGAGTTGATGTAGCGTGCTCTCCCAAGCTTCTTGAGGTGCTCCTTGGATGTGGAAGTTGGTTGGAGCACTTGAGGATCCTTGAAGGTGGAGCGCCGGAGGTTCGCCAAAGTGCAACAATATGTCCGGGCGCTTGGTATATGATCTGGTAGGTGTCCGGGGCTTCCTTGGCCTTTATTTATAGGCATGGAACCCTTGGGGAGGCTTCGGAGCCGTTGGAGAGGTCTTCGGAGCCGTTGGAGGCCAAAAGAGGGTTGACTGGTCAAACCCAACGGCTAGTTTGACTGGGCTACCGGCTGGCCGGTACAGTCCCACCGGCTGGCCGGTGTGTGCAAAAAGGCATAGGATTCTTGTCCAGAGGCCACCGGCTGACCGGTACAAGCCCACCGGCTGGCCGGTGCCTTGGTAGAGAAGAAGAGTCTTGATCCAGGCTCTACCGGTCGACCGGTGGAGGAGCCACCGGCTGGCCGGTGGCAAGACAGTAGCAAACACTATTTGAGCTGGATGCCACAGGTCGACCGGTGACAGAGCCACTGGTCGACCGGTGGAACCTGGCAGTGGGCAATCCCTCTGCCAGTTCCACCGGCTGGCCGGTGCTATCACACCGGTTGGCCGGTGGACTGAATTTCAGTCCATTTGATGTCCATTCTTGGGCCAACTTCTTGGCAACCTTGTGCCTTTCAATCAAAAAAACTTCAAACAATGTTAGATAAACATGAAAGTGATTGTGATCATGAAAATTAAACCACGAGGGGATACGAGAGGTACAACACCCTGATTGGTGAAAACAAAATTTTAATATTTGTTGGTGAATGAATATGGTTTTGTTTTGATTTTCTTTTGTGTTTGTTGCACATGAGGACATGCACAATATTAAGTGTGGGGGAGTTGATGTTATTCATTTATTAATATCATTTTATATACTCCCTCTACTGATTTTCAATTAAATGAGCATAAATTATGTGAAATACTCGTGCTTTAATATTAAATATTATTTTGGAGTATTGTTTCGAATAATACAGATTCATGTATGTTTAGTATTTTACATATAACTCTCACAATACTAATCCAAATTGTGTGATTATTGTCTTGTAGGGTTCTAAATTAAATTTCCTACAAATCACTCAACTGGAGCATTGGCTAATTCGGCCATTTGATGGGCCATATGGACCAGACAAGATGACCCACTAGATCTGCCTAATTTCTGGACCAGCCTTGAAGATTTTATTACTGGGATCAATTTCCCAGACCAAATGAGTGGATATTCTTTTTCAAGCTCGGGAATTTCCTAAGGAGTCATGGATTAAAATTTAAAGGCCCAACTCTACCATTTTGGGGCCCAATGGATCCATTGAAATCAAGCCCACCATTCTGTCCGAGATTTTAAATCAGCCCACCATTCTTGACTTTTCAACTAATCCACTTGTACAAAGAAGATCATATTTTGTGGTGTGAAAGATACGATATGTAGTATAAACTTTTCATAAGAAATGGTTCGGATTTGAAGGCATCTCCATAGCCATAAATGCATTCACATTTAGGCCATGGAAACTTTTTGGAAACAATTGTACAGTAGAAAAGTGTTTAGTAATCCGGCCATAACATTGGCCACAAAAGTCCAATGACAGCCCAATTTTGAGGGTGACTAGTCCACATCCATATATACAATATTTAAGAAGTATATATCTCTATATTCATCTGTCTGAAAGGTCAAATTGGCGGGCCAATGTGAGGGGAGTTTGGGAATGAAAATAATCCACTGCCTTTGGCTATAAATACACTCCCCTCTTCTCCTTGCAAGAGGTTGGAACTTTGGCACTTAGGAGGATATATTGGCACGAACAAGTCATTTCCAAGGTCTTGGTATGATCTTCCATACTCAAGTTTTTACTTGAGAAACCTTTCCTCCTTCATTTCTTTCCATGTATTTCCTGCTCTTTCCTTTGTAATTGTTTTAGTGTACTTGTAATTTCTTTTGAGTTTTAATGCAAGTTTCTCCTTCATCACTTCTAATTATCATACACCTTATGTAGTTTAATATTAATAGTTTCTTAATTGTTAAAAATCAATCTTAAAACCATTTCCTTTAAGTGATTTCTTATTCAATCAAAACACGTGTTTCATTCACGTTCTTTGTAGTTCATGTGTGTGTTTGGCACACCACTCTTTTCTTGTCTAATTCCTCTTCCTCTTATTCTCATACCCTAATACTATAAACATCCCTACCAGATTAATAACCATCATAATGGCTGAGTAAATCCTCATTGGGGTGAGTTATAATTTAGGTATGTTAAGCGATGGAGAGCTTTTGCTCGATGTGTATTCTTTGAATTAACATTGCGTATGTTGGACTTATCATGTCATGGATTAATGAATTGTTTTGTTTAACATGTGGTTTCCATGGATTATTGGAACCATAAATATGCTACCATAAACAAGATATGATTAATATTAGAACCCTGAGTTAAGTCAAGGCTTGGATTAAAGCCTTAACACTTGGGAATTCCAATCAATGTCAACTTGTGGCATGGGTGTTAATTTAATGCAATATAGGGAAAAGCTCAAGGATATCACAAGCTTAACTACCTAATGATGAACTCACCCCAATATTTATCAAATTTTTAAATCAATCATTTAAATTAAAGCTTTGCAAACAAACCTCCAAATCAAAACACAAATAAAAAACAATCAACTATAAAAAATTGTACCATCGCCGAGGATTCGACCCGAGTGCTGCTATACACATTAGCAGAGCACCGGAACCTTGAACGGTCGATAGGCGACAATCGGCCACACTTTCAAATTCTCAAATCCATGACAAATTTATTTTGTGTCTATGTGATATATTTATAATTAATAAACCATTTTCTCTAGGGTTATGAGATCATTCATATACACATGAAAAAATCATGTTCAATCATCACTTTTTGGTATCTTAATATTAATTCTTCATGGTTGTATAAAACCTCTGTGGTTGGGAATCTTTTTGTGAATTTGTAGTGGTGATCCTTTACTTCCATGTATCACTTTGTGACCACAGACATCCTATGTGAATGTATATTCTTGGGAGTTGGTTATGAAGAATTGATTATAAATACCCATCCTAGAAATCAAACTTTGGGATGGTTACATTTACTGGGAATAGATGTTGAGGAAGAACATACATTGAGGAGATATTTTAGTATATAGTGCAAACCCTAATAGAGAAATTTATTCATTTAAAAAGCTCTTTGTTTGCATGAGAACTCAAGGAAATTACCCTTAGGTTACTCATGAGTTTAATCTATAGAGAATAATAAGGTCACCAGGAAAGATATTCATGATAATTCTCCTCTGATATAAAACCTTCATGGGGCCTCATGCATAAAGTTCTTCTAAGGGTTGGTGTCCTCAGAACCAACTGTTTTGTACTTTGATCACATAAATGTTCACTTATTATATAATTTTCATTGTTCTGCACGACTATAATATAATAATGTCCTGGAATATTTGTTTCATTAATAAGGTCATAGCAGATCCCCGCTATGATGAGAACCTTGAAATTCTATACCAATATTCTTAAATAAAGTTCTGCTGTTGGATGACATACTATGATAGGACACATAGTATACAGACCATCATGTGCGAGTACTCGTAATAAGACGAGACTCTCTCTCATGGAGTTCGCACTTGGTAATCTCCAAGATGGGAGATTATTAGAACAGACCCACCAGTAGTAATTCTGCATGTCTTGGTGTCATCAGATATTTCTATCTGTGAGCTTGTATAATGGTCCTTAGACTAAAATATTATCATTAACTCATGTCATGACTCCCGCACTTAGATTCACTGACAAAAACTGTCACACAGACAGTTGGCGGGAAGTAGGGTACGTTGGGTGCGTCACGAGTGACATGTTGTTAATGGATAAGTCGAGGAAGTATTTGTCCCTTCCATTTATGGAAGTTGATATCTCGGCCCTTTGATTGAAATAGAATTGTCGCATTAAATTCCATGGCCATGGTGTAAACGACGAGTTTGTTTCAGGTACTCAAAGAACAACATATCAAGCATATAGGTTTATGACACTGCCATGAAACCTGATTGATGAGATATCGAGACAAAGGGATTAAATTACACTGTAAGCGTTCATATGAGGTGATATGTCAATGAGGCGTCAACTTCTTTCTCTTGGGTGCCTTGACCTGTTGCTAGACATCAATCTTGGACTTTAGGCAAGCCTGCCTAATGCCAACGAGAAAGAGGCCTAGAGGGTCACACACTAAGTGTATCCAAGTATCTCAAGTTGAATAAAGATTATTCTCGTACGTGGTTTAATAATTATTCAAGGAAATCTAAGTTGTTTTAAATGATGGAGGAAAAATAAAATAAAATAATTACACACCGTGTATTATTAAATGTATATGCCGTGTAGTTTTATTTTTGAAAGGAAATGAATAAATGAAAACAAGATATACATGTCGTGTACATTTAATGTACATGCCGTGTAGTTTTTAATGAAAAACAAGTACACGCCATGTATTTATTATTACATGCTGTGTAGTTTTTCCGATCGGTATTTTGAGGATATAATATTGTTTTATTAAATGATATTTGTTATAATCATCATGAGCACATGTCAAGGAATTAATTATTCAACATGGGGGTTTTCAATAAGAGTTAATGAAATAAATGAAACGTGTAACGCGTTTATTTATTGTCATAACTCTACAACCTCAAACTCGATTATAAATATCCTCACAACCCCAAATCCATTCCTACACAAAAGAATTGTTGTGCACAACATCTCTGTATAATTCTTTCAAGACCGAAAGAACCTCTTTCTCCAAGAACGCTCTCAAGACCAAGAGAGATCCTCTTCCATCGGATCAAGACGATCTAAGGTGGACAACGCAAGCAAAGGCTTCTCCATGCTAGCACCCGAAGAATCCTTTGGCGACATCCATAGATACAAGGTACACGTGTGGATCACCACTAGAGGGAGTCTACACTTGGATTCTGCGACGCAAAGACGTATCACATCGACAACGTGATCGAGAACATCAACGAAGAAAGAACACCCAAAAGGTATTTATTTATAATTAATTAAATTAACTATAATCAACCTGTAACGATCCTTGTTTGTGGTTCCAGGACAAACCATCTTCTTTGTCTTTTTCTGTGATTTGATCCGTGGAGACTGGCATTTATCATCGTATTGATCACTGATTGATCATTGCTAATGACAAAAATCCAAGTGGGCACATCCACCCACGTGCTTCCGCTGCGCCCGAAACCATCAAATGGTATCAGAGGGAGGTTACAATATTGATTATAGTTATTTAATTTTTGTTGATAATTTATGCATTCATATTTGATTCAATTTGAAATAAATCGTTCTATAAATATGAAGTAACGAGATCAATTCTTCCTCCTTCGTTTCTCGATTCATATCATAGAAACGACCTTTTAATTTTAATTTTGATTAAAATAAAAATTAGGAACTCATCCGGAGGAGCCGCTCTTTCTGTCTGTACAACACGGGATTACACGACGTGTAATTAAAACTACACTCCGTGTACTTAGGTTCAACAAACCGGCACTGGTCTGCCAAACCATGCTGTGTGAATTGATTATGCCTATGTTTTAATCACGTCGTGTTGACCAGAATAGAATGACGCATGGAAACCGGAATACACGGTGTGTATGTTGGAACAACACGCCGTGTAGTACGTTCTGACCCAGGTGAAAACGTGTACAAAGATAAGCCGCGTACCGCATACATGGGATCGCCAAGCCGGTTACTGCGTAATAAGGAAGTACACACCGTGTATGATTCATCTACACACTGTGTACTCTAAAATTTCCAAAGTACAGAAAACACGCCAAATCCCTGGCGTGTACTTTGGATAAATGGTGAAAAGAAAAATACATGCCGTGTAATTATAAACTACACGCCGTGTACTTTCCAAAAATGGAATTTCACCAGGTTTGCTCCAATATACAAAGACCCGTATAAGGAATATGGATAAGAATAATCTCAAGGAAATTCAGAAAGGAATTTAAGATAAAGAATTGATTAATTATAAGATCATAATTAATTGAATTCGAGCACATCTTATCTTAAATAAAAGAACGGTTGAGAGAATTTGAATTCTAAATATGCGTAAATGTCATTGCATACTATGGATGATCATGAGCTAGACCAAAGACCCTTTGTATTTTTATGGTTTCATTTAAATTTATTTAATTTTTTTGGCCTGTGAGCCTTCTTCCAATAAAATGTAGGGCATGCGTGCCCATGGTTTCTTTAATATAAACCCATGTAATGGAGGATCTCCCAAGCCAGAGGAGACAGTTAAAATCCCGAAGCCGAGGCGAAACCGACATAAGAAGATACAAAGGTGGACAGGTGGGAGCTGCAAAACACGAACCATCAGGTTCAAGGTGTTTTCCCTAGGTCAGGGTTAGCTTATCAAAACCGCTAGATAAGCTAACCAAATAGAATATCATGATCATGCCATCTTATTTTATTTCTGTCTGATTGCATGGTTTATTTATTATGTATGTGTTGTCGTGATCACATAATTAATAAAATGAACAAGCATGCAAAGATGGAATAAAATAAAAACCGGACTATGCGTAAACATTATTGGAACATGGTTAATCACTTAAGAAAGCTTCACTTAATATTAACAAGCATGTGATAATGCAAAGATACGCATAAAGAATAAAATCCCTCAAATACCATATTAAGTCAGACCAAGCCTTTCGTTACTTGATTAAGGGAAAGACTCAATAAAACTATGTGTTTGACCAACCCTTGTTGGGACACTTACTTTTATAAAGGAATCCCTTATGAAAGGTTTCAGGTTGACTTAACTATATTACATCAAGAGAAGTATCCCTTGCTAGAATTGATGTAATATTGGAGGCAAGAGTTGAGGAAATCCAAGTCAGGATTTCAGGATTGGGGAGTCCACTCAACAGATCAAGGAACTATAAGCTCACAGTTGGCAAAGACTTGCCTACCTAAATACCTTCAAATAGCTTGATCAACCCTTGTTGGGGTTATGCGAAGGGGAATATGGATCCTTTCCACTAGAATGTCAAAGCAACTGGACATTCCGAGTTCAATGGTGAGGGACATTGGGACATGATAAAATAGTGGGAGACTTAATAAAATTTATTATTTCTCATAAAATGTAATCAAGAAAGTACTGATGAATCTTCTCTTTTAATTTGTAGAATCAATATGAAAAACTCGTCAACCACATTTTCTCTGCGATCAATACTGGATAAAGACAATATCCTCACCGGCAGTAACTTTCAGGAATGGTTTAGGCGCCTTCGGGTTATCATATGCCATGAACGAAAGTTTTATGTGTTAGAGTCCTCACTTCCTGATTCCCCTGCCCCAGGGGCGAGTGATGAAGATTTCCTGGTCTATGATCAACATTTTAACGATGCTCTTGATGTTCAATGTTTGATGTTGTCATCTATGTCTAGTGATCTCATGAAGTCTCATGAAGACATGGATTCATATAGCATGCTCGATCACCTCCATGATCTATACCAGGAGAGAGAAAGACAAGAAAGGTTTGAGATCTTCAAGGATCTATTTCAGAGAAAGCTTGGAGAGGGTGCCCCAGCTGGGCCTCATGTAGTCAAGCTCATTGGATTCATTGAGTGCTTGGAGGTTCTAGGGTTTAAACTCCCTGAATAACTGGGTACCGATCTCATTCTCGCATCACTCCCCCAGAGCTTCTAAAACTCTGTTGTTAATTTCAACATGAACAATATTGAGAAGTCTCTATCTGATCTTCTTATCCTTATTCTCCAAGTGGACAATGACATGAAGGCGAAGATATTTAAGCCCAAATCTTCTTCAAGGACTTCCAAGAAAAGGAAGATCAAAGGGGAGGCAAAGGAATAAGATACTGTTTATTTCACCTGGGGCAAGAAGGGCCACTGGAAGAAAAACTGCACCCAGTCAAGGAAGAATGGGGAATCTTCATGTGCGTTTGTTATCGAATGTAGTCTATCTGTTTCTACTAATTGGGTATTAGATACTTCTTGTGGTGCTCACATCTGTATCCAAATACAGGAACCAAGTAGATTCAGGAAGATTGATCGAGGGGAGGTAGATCTACGAGCAGCCAACGGAGCCAGAATCGCTGTTATAGCTGTCGGAGACTACCACCTCACATTGCCTACCGGGATGGTCTTGGTTTTGAAAGGTTGTTATTATGTGCCTTCTGTTTCTAAAAACATTATTTCAGTATCCAGATTAGATACTGATGGATTCATATTCAAGTTTGGAAATTAATGTTGCTACTTTTATAAAGATAACATTTGTTTTGGTAGGGCACATTTATATAACGGCCTTTATGTGTTAGACTACACAAACCAAGTAATGGAAATTGATAACAAAGTTATTTCACATGACTCATACCACACCCAACTTTGGCATCACCGGCTAGGTCATGTCAATTAGAAACGTTTGGAAAAATTACATCAAGATGGGTATTTAGATTCTTTAGAACTAAAACCACTTGGAGTATGTCATGCGTGTCTACAAGGCAAAATGACCAAAGCCCCATTTAGTGGGAAAGGTGAAAGAGCTAAAGAGCTTCTAGAATTAGTTCACACCAATGTGTGTGGACCATTTCCAGTTGAATCAAGCAGTGGGTTCTCGTACTTCATAACTTTTACGGATGATTTTAGTAGATATGGATATATCTATTTAATGAGGTATAAGTTAGATTCTTATGATCGGTTTAAAGAATAAAAGAATGAAGTTGAGAACCAGCTTCGTAAGAAGATTAAGAAACTCCACTCAGACAGAGGAGGATAATATCTTAATCAAGACTTCATTGATTTCTTAAGGGAGTTTGGGATTCTATCTCAACTCACTCCTCCTTACACACCGCAGTGGAATGGTGTAAGTGAAAGGAGGAATCGCACCTTGTTGGACATGGTGAGATCAATGATGAGTCATGCGATTCTTCCATTATCCTTTTGGGGATATGCATTACAAAAACCAACGCACATACTAAACCAAGTACCAACTAAATTGATAAATGGTATTCCATACGAATTATGGAGTGGACGCAAAGCCATGTTATCGAATTTACATGTATGGGGTAGTGAAGTATTTGTTAAGGCCTCTTCAGGTAACAAACTTGCACCCCGAGGCACAAAGTGTATCTTTATAGGATATCCCAAGGAAACAAGGGGATATTACCTATACAACCACTCAGAAAAAAGGTTACAGTGGAAAGACACACTATATTCCTTGAGAGGGAGCACATCTCCAAAAGAGATAGTGGGAGCGAGATAGACTTTGATGAAGTTGAGGCTCAAGATACACATGAGTTGGTACATGAACATATTACACAAAGCCCCGTGGAAGAAAAATCTGTTCTAGAGACACAAGAACTGCGTAGGAGCACGAGAGAGGTGAGAGAACCAGAACGATATGGTTTTCTTGTCACCGAGGATGGTAACTCATTATTGGTTAATAATGATGATCCTCTTACCTACAAGGAAGCAGTTGAAGGCACAGACATTGCCAAGTGGCAAGAAGCCATGAATTCTAAAATGGATTCCATGTACCAACACAAAGTTTGGATTTTGGTAGATCCTCCAATTGATGTAAAGCCTATTGGTAATAAATGAGTATTCAAGAAGAAACTGGACATGGAGGGGCAAGTCAGCACCTACAAGGCACGACTGGTTGTAAAAGGTTTTAGACAGTGTCAAGGAAATGACTATGATGAAACCTTTTCACCAGTTGCAATGCTGAAGTCCATCAGAATCCTACTGTCCATTGCTGCTTACCATGACTATGAAATTTGGCAAATGGATGTCAAAACAGCTTTCCTTAATGGGAACCTCTGGGAAGATGTCTACATGACACAACCTAAAGGGTTTGTGAATCCAAAGGATGCCAACAAGGTATGCAAGTTGCATAAATCCATTTATGGATTAAAGAAAGCATCAAGTTCATGGAACATTTGTTTTGATGAAGTTGTTACAAAACATGGATTTGTTAAGAATGAATGTGATCCTTGTGTCTACAAAAGGTTTAGTGGAAGTGCAGTCATTTTCCTAATAGTATATGTTGATGAAATATTGCTAATTGGAAACAAAGTACTTGTCTTACTGTCAGTTAAGGCATGGTTGCATAAATGATTCTCCATGAAAGACTTGGGCGAGGCGGCATATATTCTTAGGATCAAGATCCATTGTGATAGATCCAAGAGAATGATGGGCCTGAGTCAAAGTACATACATTGATAAGATACTGAAGAGATTTAGTATGGAACAGTCCAAGAGAGGATTGTTGCCAGTGTCACATGGCATTCATCTTACCAAGAAAATGTGTCCTCAGACACATGAGTAAAGAAAGAGGATGGAAAGGATCCCTTACACATCCGCGATTGGGTCAGTCATGTATGCTATGCTATATACGAGGCTAGATGTTGCTTACGCATTAAGTGCGGTAGGTAGATATCAATCTGATCCAGGAGACCACCATTGGATGGAAGTCAAGACTATCCTTAAGTATCTGAGGCATACTAAGGATATGTTCCTGGTTTATGGAGGAGATGAGGAACTAGTCATCAGAGGACATGTTGATGCTAGTTTCCAAACTGATCAAGATGGCATGAAGTTGCAGACTGGATATATATTCAGTTTGAATGGAGGTGTAGTGAGCTGGAAGAGCTCAAAAAAAAGTGTGGTGGCAGATTCTACAGCAGAGTCTGAGTATATCGCAGCTTTTGAGGCAGCTAAAGAAGCAGTATGGATGCGAAGCTTCGTCCATGATCTGGATGTTATACCAAGCAGTAACGATCCTATCACACTCTATTGTGATAATACTGCAGCGGTGGCACTTGCAAAAGAGCCAAGGTCACATCAGCGGACAAAGCACATACTTCGGAAGTATCATCTCTTGAGGGATTTTTCTCAGAGAGGTGAAGTTGCAGTGAGCAGTATTTCCACAGAAGAAAACGTGGCAGACCCATTGAATAAAGCCTTGACTCAGGAGAAACATTATCATCATGTGAGGTCAAGCGGACTAAAAGTCGTAGGCAGTTGGCTCTAGTCCAAGTGGGAGTTTGTAAGGGTTGGTGTCCTCAGAAGCAACTGTTTTGTACTTTTATTACATAAATGTTCACTTATTATATATTTTTCATTGTTCTACATGACTATAATATAATAATTCCCTAGAATATTTGTTGCATTAATAAGGTCATAGCAGATCCCTGCTATGATGAGATCCTTGAAATGCTATAACAATATTCTTAAATAAAGTTCTACGGTTGGATGACATACCATGATAGGACACATAGTATACACACCGTCATGTGCGGGTACTCGTAATAAGATGAGACTCTCTCTCATGGAGTTCGCACTTGGTAATCTCCAAGATGGGAGATTATGAGAACAGACCCGCCAGTAGTAATTCCGCATGTCTTGGTGTCATTGGATATTGCTATCTGCAAAAGTGTGTAATGGTCCTTAGACTGAAATATTATCATTAACTCATGTCATGACTCGTGCACTTAGCTTTACTGACGAAAACCGTCATGCAGATAGTTGGCGGGAAGTAGGGTACGTTGGGTGCGTCATGAGTGACATGTTGTTAATGGATAAGTCGAGGAAGTATTTGTCCCCTCCATTTATGGAAGTTGATATCTCGGCCCTTTGATTGAAATAGAACTGTCGCATTAAATTCCATGTCCATGGTGTCAACGACGAGTTTGTTTTTGGTAGTCAAAGAACAACATATCAAGAATATAGGTTTATGACACTGCCATGAAACCTGCTTGATGATATATTGAGACAAAGGGATTAAATTACACAGTAAGCGTTTGTATGAGGTGATATGTCAATGTGGCATCAACTTCTTTCTCTTCGGTGCCTTGACCCGTTGCTAGACAGTAATCTTTTACTTTAGGCAAGCCTTCCTAATGCCAATGAGAAAGAGGCCTAGAGGGTCATACACTAAGTGTATCCAAGTATCTCAAGTTGAATAAAGATTATTCTCGTATGTGGTTTAATAATAATTCAAGGAAGCCTAAGTTGTTTTAAATGATGGAGGAAAAATAAAATAAAACAAGTACACGCCGTGTATTATTAAATGTTCACATCGTGTAGTTTTATTTTGGAAAGGAAATGAATAAATGAAAACAATATATGCACGTCGTGTACATTTAATGTACATGCCGTGTAGTTTTCAATGAAAAACAAGTACACGCCGTGTATTTATTATTACACACCGTGTAGTTTTTCCAGTTGGTATTTTGGGGATATAATATCGTTTTATTAAATGATATTTATTATAATCAGCGTGAGGACATGTAAAGGAATTAATTATTCGACATGGGTGTTTTTAATAAGATTTAATGAAATAAATGAAATTCGTAACGCGTTTATTTATAGTCATAACTCTACAACCTCAAACTCGATTATAAATGTCCTCACAACCCCAACTCTTTTCCTACACAAAATAATCATTGTGCACAACATCTTTGGATAATTATTTCAAGACCAAAAGAACCTATTCCTCCAAGAATGCTCTCAAGACCGAGAGAGATCCTCTTCCATCGGATCAGGACGATCTAAGGCGGACAACGCAAGCAAAGGCTTCTCCACGCTAGCACCTGTAGAATCCTTTGGCGATGTCCAGAGATACAAGGTACACGTGTGGATCACCGCTAGAGGGAGTCTACACATGGCTTCTGCGATGCAACGACAGATCACATCGATAACGTGATCGAGAACATCAACGAAGAAAGAACACCCAAAAGGTATTTCTTTATAATTAATTAAATTAACTATAATCAACCTGTAACGATCCTTGTTTGTGGTTCCGGGACAAACCATATTCTTTGTCTTTTTCTGTGATTCGATCTGTGGAGACTGGCGTTTATCATCGTATTGATCCTGGATTGATCATTGCTAATGACAAAAAGCCAAGTGGGCACATCCACCCACACGCTTCCACTGCGCCCGGAACCTTCAGTTCTGTGCAGAGGACTCCTGCAAGATTTTTTCCCTAAGGGTTTCTCATGATACCCCATTCATGATTAAGAAACCTTAAAACCCAAAAATTTAAAGAATAATTCTCAATCACATGCCATATTTTCATATTAAATTTATGGTTCCAAAGTTATATTTTGTTCTATTCCAAGTGGTCTATTTCCATGAAATATTTTACATATGTGTAGTAACTTCATGAATGTAGTTATATAAATTTTCACTGGTTGATAATTTACTCAATTTTTAGTTTTATAGAGTTCTAGTAGCTACTTAGGGGTAAAAAGGTAAATTTAACCTATTAGAAACCCCATAAAAATATCTAATGATTTATTTGATTCTTTGGTGTGGTGTTTTCTCTCGAGTTGCATTGAAATAGAATTTAAAGTATTGTAAGACCAAAATAAATACATATTAAGTAAAAAAATAATATTTTTAACCCCAACACATGAATTATTTTGAATTGTGATTTTTATTATAAGGAAGATCTCACATTGGAAAATAAATATTGTTTTTTAATCTGAAATAAGGATTCTACCCTAAGAATGGTGTTAGTTTCATTCACACTAAGATGTTTGGGTGTTTTCCAATGTGGGTGGGTTAATTAATTAATTTAATTTATTGATAGACTCAATTATGAAAAACCCCTTTGAGGAGTATATATTTAATTATTAGGCCTCTCTAGGGGATTCTTATTTTTCATTTGTATACCCCTGGAGATTTGGGTATGAGAAGGATGGTTCTTAGTAATGATAATGGAAAATTAGGGTAATGGGACTGGATCTACAAGGAGATTAATGAGAAGATCATGTGGTTGCGAAAATGGATGGAAGTGATAGATATTCACCATAAGTTAGGGATTATTCCTTATGTTCATTCCATGATCCCCATTATATATATCTATGGAATATACCAAAGATTGAATTTCCTTTGTATTATTGATTATTTTAGTATAATGGAATTTTTTTGATGTGTTTTTTCTTTAGAAACCCCCCATATAATGACTCTACATGGTGTTTCTCCTTGATCCCCTCATATAATTTCTATTTGGATTTAGTGTGATTCTATATTTGATAATTCCCATTTTTTTATGTATTTTAAGTAATGATTAAAGGATTGATCAGGTGTCCAGTATTTGTATTTGTCACCATACTTTGTTTTAACACCTCTATGCAACGAATGATCACCACTGACTATTACTTGGGTTTTTTATTCAACTATGGTGTAATAATATTTACATAAAGTTGATTTTGGTAATGTTTAGTGATGTTTTGGGCATGTTAGTGATGGGGGTAAAATTGGGTTGTCACTGTGAGGTTTCGGTGTATTGGGTTCATGTTGGATTCATGAAAGAAGAAGAATAGGGATAGATTAGATATAGAGTAGGACCCCCAATGGCCTTGGTTGATGGTAATAGACATAAAAAGACCATATATAGTAAAAAAAAACTTGTATAATGTGTTTATTGTGGATTTATCTTGAATATAGGTTAAAATTTTAGTGGCTGTGTGAGGTTTGGTGTGAATATAGGTTCTCATGAGAACCCTCGATTGCATGGTTCCCCCTTTGAACACTCTATAGAATCCCTCCCCTATAGCCCAAGGAAGCATGAACCAGGTATGAACCATGGTGTGGTTATCCATCTCTATATCAATAGTATTTTACCCTCATACTATGTTGTGAACTATGGTGTAGGACTCAACATGGTCTCATCAAAAGAGTCATCATATTTAGAGCACATCATCATGGATTCTATTTTGGTTCCTAAGTGTTGTAGGCTCTCCTAGACAACAACCATGGTGTGGTTCTACCAAAAATGAAAATTTTATAACAACCATAGTATGGTATCATTTCCTATGGATCCTTGAGAACTAAAATATCCATATAGGATTCCCCTATTTTCACACAAATACTCCACTCAAATTTCCATAAAAACCCATCAAAACTCCCATAACCAAAAAAACGCCTAATACCATGACATTTCTATCCTAAAAAGGAAATTTTTACCCTAAGAGATACCATAAAAATTAAATTCAACCCTTTTCCATATCATGGAGATTTTAAAAATTCAATTCTTCATTCCCAAACCCACAAAACAGCTTCCAATGCTAACACACAATATGTAATTCTTCCAAATATAGTGACTTGTCATATCTATTTTCTCAGAACTCAGATTTGGTCATGTGAATAGTATATTTGATTATTTTTATATATAAGATATAATTATTTGATATTCATTATCATCAGAGCTGATACTTTAAGAAAGACATGCAGTTTAGTTTCTTTGGCTCCGTAGGGAAGACATTGAGGGTTGGGTGTGACAATAAGAACATTTATGGGGTTGACACTCCCTCAACAAAATTTTCTTCAAGTGATGTGTGGATTCCCACTATCCTTGGGTATGGTAGGTACCCCCTTAAAATATGTGTATTCTAGTGGGGATTGGGATATTTTACAAGTTGATCAGATTGGGTAGGTATTCCCCCTACCCACCTACTTGGGGATGGGATCCTATATCTTAGAAGTTGATATTTCCCTCATCTAAGAGCTTGTTTGGGGTTAAGATCCTCCACTAGAGTCATTATTTCTCTTTATTAAGGTTTCATATGGAAATTTTGAGATCCTCTATATTATGTCCCAGGAGGTTTAATGGGTTTTATTTCATTGGTGGTTTGGATATTTGATCAATGTTATAATATTGATGTAATGGAGTGTATGGTAATCCATCAACTAATGAGTGGGATCCCAAAATATGATTTTTATGGTGATTTGGTTGTTGGAAACTTTTGGGAATTATAGAATTATTTGATATGTATAACTCATCATTCTCCCATTTTTATTCTTTATGATGTGTTGTGTGTAAAGATAACAACATTAAACTTTTTGTGGGAGTCTTGTTACTCCATGTATGCCCATTTTTACTCATCATATATGATCCTTTATGTGTTGGTGTTGAACTAATTTGAATGAACCATAGTGGGATGGAATATTGATGATAGGGATACCTTTGTTTCTCTGTGTATTAGGGTATTATAGAAGATCTATACTTCTTATTCTTCTTCCACCTAAACACCTCCTATACAAAAATTTAAGTTAACTTGTTACTTTATATTTCCTTTGTGTTTTTTGGTATTTATTACTATTTATGTTTACAATCACCCTTTAATGGTCTATGTTCCCATATGTGTTGTGTCTTCCAAATTGAAACATGGATTTTGTGATGGTCTTGGTAGACATGGAGTTGGTGTGTCTTGTTCAGAGATAACACCTAGTGATATTTGGTGATACATGATAAAGTATTACGATTCATGATGGTAGAGGTAACCATTGTTTCCAATGAGTGATCTAGGAGTGTATGTAGAATGTAGAAGATTATAAATACATTGTGGTTAAGATACTTTTTAGATGTATTGTTTCCCTTATATTTATCTTGAGGTATGTACTTTTTCTTATTGTCTCGCCCATGAATATGTGTAGTTTAGTTGATTTTCTATCTATATATTGTTGGTTTTTTGGGATATATTATGTTTTCTATGATATTTATGTTGCAATATGTCATTGGATAAGGGCTCCCAAGATATGATATTTTTCTAAATGATTTTATTCACCATCCCTAATCCTATTGCAGGAAGTATTAGGGTGGAACACTCAAATTAATATCGACCTACGGGAGGCCTTAGTGGGTCAAGGAATGTCTGAGTGGTATCAAAGATATATTATCCTATGGAAATATTTTAGAGTTATTATTCATGTGAGGATTGGATTAGGAATATAATTAAATGTTATTAAGGGGGTTTGATTTTGATTAAAGGGATAAAGAAACCAATATAGGTGAAAAGTTTGACATATCCATTCATTGTAACTCTAATAAACTATTATTCAAACCATAACTCTAATACATTCTTGAAGGCTATAACTAATATTGGTACATTAATCATATAGAATTAATTTATGATCTTTCATACCAATTTTTTAGTATCTCATCTAGATATTTTCTAATACATATAGGATCTTCCTATAAAAAGAAGTGTGTTACCCAATAATCACCAACCAATTATGGAGTCAATTTTGTGATGAGATTATTCTTATGGCCATACCTTTCTGTCATAAGGTAGTGAGTGATATGAAATTATTATAATAAACTGATTGATATAAATACTTAACAAGTGACTAGAGGTGGATTATCTCCCTTAATTATAATCATATTCTTTTAATTTAATGGATGGTAGTTATTACTATGTAGGTTGGAACAACCCATGGTCGGATTTGGTGTGTGTGATTTGATGGTCAAGGTGAACCTGATCCTCAGTTGATATGTCGCACCTGGACTTCGCGTATGGTATGATTTCGATTTTTATTTTAATTTTATAAGTTCATATTCCATTTTTATAATTATTTAGTTAGAAAGCACATTGAGCCTAACGTCTGGTGCACTTCTTGCGCTGGTCAGCGAACCTTTGTTTGGCAACGCTCGATGTGTGGGCAGGCCACAAGCAAAGCCGCGCAGCCCGTCCGACGCGCGAGCAGACCTCCTTTCTATTGCATTTAAAGACAGTTTTTATTTATTCAAATTTAGTTATTTTATTTATTTTAGTTTGTTTTATTATTTTTCTCTCCCTTGTTTCTTCCCCCATTCCTCTCTATTTTATTTTCTTTTCTTTTATTTTATTTTTCTTTCTTTTCTATTCTATTTTATCTTATCTTTCTTTTCTTTTTATTTTATCTCATTTTCTTTTTTTTTCTCCCCTCCTAATTCCTACCCTATCCGCCACCCCCCCCCCCTTTTTCTTCTTCTTCTCTCCCTCCTTTCTCCTCTCTTCCCCTTTGCGCCCCACCTCCCCCATTCTCCTCTCTTCCCTGGTGCACCCCACCTCCCCTATTCCCCCCTCTTACTCGCTCTGCCACTCCCCACCCTTTTCCCCTCCGCTCGGCCACCCTCTCTCCCATTCTTCCTCTCTTCCCCACATGCTCCACCTCTATTCTACCCCCCCTAGCCACCACGCTCCCCCACCCTTCTTCCCCCCTTATCCCCGCACTCGCCCTTCCCCTCTCCCAGCCGGCCACAATACATCCTCCACCACTCCCCTGCTCAGCCGACCACCTCCTCTGCTGCCCCGGCTACCTCCTGCACGGCCAACCGCCCCCTCCGCATGCTACCTCCCACTCACCCAGGCTAGCGCCCCTCCTTCCTTTTACCAGATAGTCATGCTGCACCCCTGCTCACGCCCACCGGATAGTCACCCCGCAACCCGATTCGCACTCGCCGGACAGCCATTGCGCCACCCCTCAGTCGTTATTCTGACAATTTCCATGGTTAGGGGTTTGATTTTAATTTATTCAATTATTTTGATTTGTTTAATCATTAATTAATTTAGTAAATTTGTTTTAGTTGTTAATCAATTTATTTAATTGATTTTTTTAAGTGTTAATTAATCAATTTAATTATTATTGAATTTATTTATCTATTAATTAATTAATTAAATTTGTTTAGTTGTTAATAAAATTATTTAATTGATTTATTTTAATTGTTAATTAATTTATTTAATTATTATAGAACTTTTTTATTTAATTGATGATGTTTATTTTTATGGACCACTGATGTTTTATTGGGTTTGCATTGAGGTTATTTGGTCTATTGTTTTATGACCTTTTTGAAGGATTCGTGTGGTGCGACCATTGCATCGTGAGAGTGTTGCGTTGTATCGCTTTTTCATACATACATTGAGGTAGGTGGTTTCGCATTCTTAGGTTATTTGATCAATTAGTCTGTTGGTTTAATTAAATTGATATGTATTTTATTTACTTTCTGCTATGATTTTTTGGTTTTGGTTGGTAGAATTTGGTGTATTATTTTTATTAGTGGCATGTTTAAGTTTTTTGGTTTTTACTATGTTGTGCCTTTGGTTTTTGAACAAATGCATCAGTTGAAATTTGATTCATGTTACAGTCTTGGCGTGCATTCGAGTGAGTTTTGGCACTGATGATTTTGTTTCTTTACTTTCACTAAAACTAATAAACCAATTTTTCAAATGTTTGATAACTTTTAGTTTGGTTATCAGAATTGTGTGGTTTATCAGACTGTGTAGTTCTTGCACGTTGTGTTCTGTTTCTGGGATATCTGTTGTGTGTAATACCTTTAATGGTTGTTTTTTTATTCATTTATATAGAATGGGTAAGAGTAATGGTTGACTTAGTTGACATCCTAGGTGTATGGTGTTTGACTTAGTTGACATCTTGGTGTGTTGTGTCTTGACCTTGATGAGTAGGGTGAACTTTGAATGTTGAGCACAAAAGGGGAAGCCTGGGTACAAGGTGGGTGGACTAGACTAGCGTTCTAGTGATTCGGGAGTGGCTCCTGCCCAATTTCGCTTAGCTAGATTAACTCTTACAACACTAACTAAACTTTGGATGATGACTGAAGACCACTAGGTTATGGAGGTGTTTTCAAACTAGTGGCTCATGCACAGGAACGTATGATATGGATTATTTGGTACACCGAGATGTGAGTTTCTAGGGTCCCACATAGCTTTAGTCCCTTTAGGGCCTCTCTCACTTTTTTTTCTCCTATGCGATTATATACTCATCACTGGTTGATGGTGTGACTTTTGTGGTGTAAAAAGGTAAGAACGTTTTCATTTTATTTTAGTACCAAAAACCCCATTCCCAATTTAAAACTGTATTTCTTTTAAAATTATTTTCATTAAATTGTTAGTGAATTTATTTATTTTCTATAGTTTGAACCTGCAAACTGTTTTGGTCACTTAACCTTTACATGCGGAATATTTTCTCTGGTGCCAACCAACTGAGTGATTGATCACACCCTACTTAAACCCTTGGGTGTAAGTAGATCTGATTATGTCTAATGCTGGGAAAGGAAAAGGTTTTGAGAGCGGTGGTCTGATTTGTTAGCTGCTTCTTCTGACTTGGCGTTAGTGGTGAAGGCCGGACGGTGGTATCCCTCCATCAGGTGACGGTTGCTGACTTGTTTTTTGGTCACCATTTTTTTGGAGTTAGTGTGGTTGGGTTGTAGTTGTTTTTGAGACTCACTTTTGTTGTTTAAATACTTGTGGTTGCAATGTTGTTTTGGGTTGAGTTCACTTGTGGTTATTCCTGGTTGTTTATACCGGTAAATCATTCCCAAAATTTCAATTTGATACCCAGGCACTTGTGCCTGTCCGTGGGGATTGGGAATGCCCTTCGGGCCTTGCCGCGAGCCGGGTCGGGCATCGGGTTAATGGTGACCCGACTTGGTTCATGACATGAGAGGTAATTAACTAGATTGGGAATCAAATTTTCATCGGTAAAATTCATGTACTGACCAGATGTCAATTTTTTATTTGACATCTTTCAGTAGAATAATGAGTCCTTAATAGGGGATATTATTTTTCTGATACTCATGTCAAGAATTCACTACCAAAGCCATATTTTGAACCTTTTTTAGAATAAAGTAACATTAAATGATTTTGAACTTTATATAGGGAGGTTTTACCGTGTTTGATTATGCATCGAGGCCCATGGGTTTTGGAAGGAGTCTATTGAGCATGTTTTATGATGAAATTTTTCAAGATCGGTAATTCAATTGGAGGCACTGGATATAAATATTACAAGTTGTGATAGTGTTATCCTGTGACACCACTCATGCTTGATTTATCCTAGTGTAAATTATAATATTTTAATTTCTAGATAAGGTTTTCTTTAGTTGTGGGAGTGGGTTAACTTTTCACTTCAATTAATTTAGAATGGTGGAATAGATATATCTCCATTTTTAGGTTATTTATGAAACTGATATTATTATAATTATAGACCTTGTTTGCTACTAAGGATTTATTTGGTGGGGATAAGGTGGTTTGAGGGGAGTTTGGGTTTGATGATGCATCAATCCTATCCCACAATTTCCACCTTGGGTTATTTCATGTTTAGTATAGAGTGTTGATAATGGGAGATTTGGGATGACGTGTATAAGAGTTACTTATGGTTGGGCATCAATATGTGTAAATTGGAGAATGAATAATGCATATTATTTATATATTTTTCATGGGTAAGCATGAGTGTGGTTTATTCATCATGTAGTATGTGTTAAATATTTATATATTTTAGAGGAACCCAAATCCAAACCATAGTTAGTTGGTGGAATCCCACTGATTTCAATTTTTTATCCCTCACCCCTTCTGGTGAAGTAAACTTACCCTTGCTGGAGAAAGGGGTATTTATAGAGATTCCTCGTGGATAGGGATAGGGGTTATGGTACCATATCAATATGAGTTACTTACCCATTTCATGTTTCATGAGTTTTTGGTGATTGGGTAGTTGAGGTTGGTTTGGTCTACATTGTTGAGTGTGTCCCCCATCAGGTGTAGCGAGTAGAGCCAACTCCCTCTATATTTACTGAGGTACCCCAACACTGAAACCAAAGGTTTTGTGTCTTTTAGGGATAGATAAATAAGAAACTTATTTAGTAATTCTTGTGAATAATTATCTATAATTTAACTACACTAGACCCCCAATTGTACTTCTCATAAGTTATACTCATCTTCATAACCTAGGGAATGTAAAGATAAGAAAGGGGTGAGCTCAAACACTCTGTAAGGGAAAATTTATCAAATAATCATAATATTTAAATCATAAAAATGTTATGAAACATTAATAAGTGATAAATATATTATTAACAAAATCATGGAATCATAAGTGATAATCATAAAACTTGTTTGATCATTAAGGACCATGATATAGAAACATAAGACTATAGAAAGGTCCTCAATGAATCATTGGAATTTTAAAATATATTAGAATCATATAATAATGTAAAAACATGATAATTTAACATAAAAATGTAATATTAAAAAAATATGTAATAAGAAAAAGCATAGGGAAACACCACATTTGTGTGTCACTCAATCACACCTATACATGAGAAAAAACATAATCATGTTCATTAATACTTATCTCATGAGATATAAATCCTTAACTAATGCATTGGAGGGTGATATAGGAACCTATACATAAATACACCATATATATATATATGAAACTTTAAATTAATCATTCATAATATCATAAATAACTCGTGGGAATAAAATGGGTTTCATAACATTTCTTAAATAGTATCGAATAAAATGTCATCAATAATTAGATCATTTGATACCAAAAATTCCAATCACCTAAAATAAGTATCTCATAAAGTAATTCAAAGGGTTATTTATAAAACATAACACTATTATAGATATGTATTTTTGGTTTAATGAGGAAAATGGGTGAAACCCATAAAATAGACTTTTGAAAACATTTCCTAACATCATCAAAAAGAGAAGATATTATGAGTTAGTTTTGAAAATATTAATTCATAGAAATTAAAATAAAGTCTTTTTCAAACATAATTTGGAAATAAATATTAACAATGCCTCTTTTAAAAGGAAAAAATTATCCAGAAGAAATGTGGAGGGGAAGATGAAATTCATAATTAGAAAATAAATAAACCTTTTGAATATTTTAAAACCCATTATTAAAACCCATATCATAAAAAGTGTGATAAATTTTCCATTTGAAAAGTGTTTAAGAGAAATTTTATGATAAAAAGAAATAATATATATTCTTATTTAAAAATAATAAATGGAAATATTGGTGGTAAGAGATTATATAGACTTGGAAGATAATGATCTTATTTGGAGAAGATTGGAATTATTCTTAACATCATTTAATTTTATAAATAATGAGATCTATTAAAGAAGATGCTTTTATATAGAAATTTAATTACATGAAAAATAAATAATACTTCACATATAATATCATCATTGTATATAATAAAAAAAATATTGTAAAACCATAGTTGAAAAGAAATAATTATTCATATCTATTTCATTTTATAATATTTATTTATAATCATTCATTATATTTTCATTATATAATTAATATTTATTTTCATTATGAGATGTCTTGATCATTTCACAAATGTTTTATAACGGTGATGTAAAAACTACTTTTTTTTAAATTTCATCATTATTATATTATAAAATATTTTAATATAATTTTTTAAAATTATTTAGACATCCCCATTTTTTATGGAAACCATGGGAATGGTTCTCAATAATGGAATCTATGATGAGATTGTTTCAATTTATTTTCCAGTATTAATGGATTAATTTATAATGATCATAAATTTTTGTGTTATACCTTAACAATAATATTCATAATGTATATTAATTATTAATATCATATTTATCTATTAAATATATATTATAAATATCCATGTCCAGTGGTGATGAAAAATAGAACATGTCTCTCTATAGAGGTGGTAGTTTATATGTACACACGAATAACGTTTTCATTTTTCATAGAATGAAAAGAAGGTCTAAATTAATTAATATTTTAAGACTCTTAATTATTTTATAAATATATTAGTTATTCATTAAATACTCCCAATGATCCATCCAAGTAAGGTGGTTATGAAAAACAGAACATGTCTCTCAATGGAGGCAGTAGTCTGTACATACATATGGATGATATTTTCATTCTTCTAAGGAGAAGAGTGGAAGGTAGATAATAATAATTCAATAAATATATTAAAATTAAGTTTACTAATGATAGTTATTTTATTATATTATTATAGAATATTTTTATTTGAGGAAGAATACGAAGACTTAATGAAATGGAAACGAAAATGGGTGATTAGAAATTTTAACCTTTACCCTTGGAATAAATCATTTATAAATTGGATTTAACCTTTGAGGGATAGTATTTTTATGTGACCAGAACCTATATAACATGTATAAGAGCTTCTTGGAGGGATTTGGTTCATTTTTTGGATGAAATAAGTGGATTCTGGGGTGAGGATAAGTGGTGTGGTGAAAGGATTCTCTTATAAGTAAGAGGAGAGATATTTTTATAATAAGAGGTTCACTATTCAAGGAATGTGTCAAAAAAAGTAGAAAATAATTGATATTATATGAGTGTTAGATGATAAATCACTAAAAAAACATTTTTAGACGTGTTTTAAACATTCTTTAAGCCTTTTACCCTTTTTAACCCTTTTTCCATTTTAAATTTTACTACTATAACTAATTTTTACATAAGTAATTTATTTTTTATGTGTTAAAATCTAATGGAACTTATTACATAATTTGGACCTCCTAGTTACAAATTTTAAATCCATTTTATTTTATACACTTTATAACATCAAAAAAATTTCTAAAATAATAAATGTATTACGCAATAAAAAATATTTTAGAGAAAAATATAACTTACATTTAAAATAACAAATATACATTTTAAAACTAAACATAATATTTTTAAATATATAATATTAATTATAAAATAAATATTTGGTCTTGAAAAATATTTCATAAATTTTTAATTCACTCTTATATCCTAATAATTTCATAAAATTCTTGATATGTATAAAAAAGTGTATTTTGTAGAATTCCCCTAAAAATCAATATTTTTAGAAAAAATATCAAAAAAACCTAAACTAAGATTGTTATGATAAATAAAAAAATGAATTTCATTTTTTAAAATTATAATTTTAAAATTTAAGAATTAAACTTTTAAATGGAAATATAAAACATAATGAAAATTGTTTTTATGGGAAAATGAATTTTATAAAAATATTACCTATTCTAATTCTTATTTACTATAAAATAATAATTTAATGAGTGATAATATTTTTTTACATGATTACACATAACATTATATTAATTATTTAAATTAGATAAATTGAATTTATTTAAATAATAATTACGCAACTTGTGTGGAAACAATTCTTTGAAAATAACTCCATTGTCATTATTATGGTAATTAAATTTAATCTTTATAACTTATTTTTATACATAAAAATGAAATTATCCTTATTTCCAAATTTTTATATAAAGATAAAAAATATGAAAATAATTTTATCCAATTCAATTTCTAAAAGTGGACAGATAATTTTAATATAAGTGTTTATAAAACAAACAAAATTAGGAAAAATGTATCTTCTCAGTATAAAATGGATTTATTATTTTCCAAGTAATAACTATTATATGTATGTTAAATTACTTATTGAATATATTATCAATAAATTTAATTTAAATCATTATTTAACCATGATATAATAATATTCATAGAGCATAAAAATAGAATTTTTAGTAAAATATTTTTTTCTACATAAAATAATTTTATTAATTATTCATCACCAATAATAAAAAATTTTAAATGAATTTTTATTAAAAATTAATATTATATTCATTTTAAAGTAAAAATGTGAAATGTTTAAAATTCATATGATATATAAATAACTTATTAAATTAATAATTACATATTTATATCATCTTAACTTCTAATAACATAATCCCTCATGATCTCCATATGTGACCCAAGGATAAGATAAGATCTGAAGGTAGACATGGGTGGTGGTTCAACTAGCATGGATCTTAAGGAAATTTCATTGAGCTGGAACTTCTCACACAAAAAAATATATCATGCTATAATTATTGGATTTCAAATTGGAATTATTCTATATAAATCCATAGTGACACCACCTCCTTTACAATATTGGATAGGTGAGGCTCATAAAGAAGATTCGTATTGCTCGATGTCATCACTTCTCCTTCCTACATAGTTTGTATTGAATGGTTGTTTTTATTTATACTCACATATTTAATGTCTATATTATAATAGTCAAATTTAATAATTTTATTTTAAAGTATCGTGGTTTAATTTTAGTCTAGTTTTTCATGCGAAAAAAGATATTAAAAATATTATTTATTTAACGAAAATTGATACCAAAATTTTAGGTATTTATATTAAGAAATCTACCATATTTTGGTAAGTGTCGATTTTGTGATGAGTTTACAGATGAGAATTCACTTCCTTTAAATGTTGAGGAATTAATGATATATTTTGAATGGTGAAATCATATTGAATCTTGAAAGAAATATGGTGTATGTAATTACTTAGATTTTTGGGATGTCATATATGTGTTTTTGTATGGGATTATGATCATCTATTTAGAGTTTTTGAAGATTACGAATTGAACTTATCCTTGATTTTATTTGAGGTGAATCTTATTGGGAGTTCGGGGATTTCCCTAGTCTTATCGTCAACATGTATGTTGTACAAAAAAACTATCATGGTGTGAGATTAGGTTTAGTATATAAATATTGTATTTTTTGAAGTTGATTCCATAGTGTCTAATGAGATTATAGTGGGGAAGAAGTGGTGTGGTTATACGTATTTCTTAGTAAGGGACCTTATGTCCATGTGATGGTGGAGGTAGGTGAGTATTTATCTTCTAAGTATTAAATTATTATTTTTAAAGGGAAATGTTACTCACCTTTGATTAATAGGAAGTGGCCCCACACTCTTCCATTGTGTGATATAGGCCTAGGGTAGTAATGATATTAATTTTGGGTTTTTGTATTATTAAATTACCTCTATAATTAGAAAGATGGGGGTATCTTGAATATGGAGAGAACTTCTCACACTTCACTATGGGGATAGTGATTCCCTATTAGAATTTATATAAATAATTATAATTGTTAATCTGATTGTATAACCCACTAGTAAATCATGTTACTCATTTTGGAAATCCCAGAGAATCATTGTGGGTGTACTGACCACATAAAAACCCTTTCTATGCAAATAAAGAGGAGGTATTCTAGAGATGTTGTGGTTTTTTGTCACTCGAGAAGGTGTTATCAAGGATTTTGGAGCTGAAATAGAAGATTCATATAAATGGATACGATCATCCATGTTATCTTTTTTTTACTGGGCCACCTAATGGGTAGTGGTGTGATATTTATCATTTTTATAAAGTAGTTGTTATTCCCGATGTGCTTGTTTTTAGCTTTCTCAAAAGAGAAAAGACAAAACAATCGAGTTATCTTTAATAGTGGGTAAACGTATAATGGATATTGAGATAAAGATGGGGTATTCCCATATATGTTTATTTTAAGGGTGGGGAGGAAGGCTGGGTTACTCTTATGAAATTAACTACTGACATTGGTTCATGTACCTAATTGGTATGAGATAGTTGAGAAGCTGATGTGAATCTAGAATATCATGTGGTCTGGTGGAATTTATAGAGACAATTTGGAATATAGTTAAATGATTAATGTTGGGGAGAGGGGTTGGTGGATTAATCTCATAATACACCAATCTAAAAATCTCTTTAAAATTGGTGAGAAACTCACACCCACTAGAGTTGACCTGGTAAAAAACTTCTCAATTGAATTTTGGAAGGTTATAGATTTGTTGAATCCCAAGTGGTAGAAACAATTTTATACAGATATATCTTTTGGGTGTAGATCTTTGGAATGAATCACCTATGGGGGTGCATGTTTCCACTAAATTCTTGTTTAAATATGGGATCTAGCTAGTATCTCCATTAATAAAAGAGGTTGTTTCCTTTATAGAAAGATGTGTACCAAGTTTCTATAAAGCTTCAATATTTTTCGACAAATGAGGCACATATGATGGTGGGGAATTTCTAAATGGGAATTTTTTTTGAACTCCTTCATAATGAAACCTTATTTGTTTCCTTTCAGGGGATAGAAAGGTTTTAAGGTGGGAAGTATAGAGGGATCTAGATTTTTTGCTATTTTGACTTAGATCAATTTTGATATTTTAGAGTCTCAGGACCTCTTTATAGGTAAAACGGTAAATATACCCTAGAGTATGAGCTTATAAAAATTATATAATGGTTCGGTTCATTATAGGGGTGTATATAACCATGATATTAGTTGGTGTAGAATTTATAATGTGATGGGACCTCGATAAAGATATATTAAGTATAAGAATATTATTTTTATCCCCTATACACATGTTCTCAAGAATTTTTCTTTTCCATCTAAGAGAGTCTCAGATAGAGAAACTGAGATCACATTTGAATCTAGAATGGGAAATTTACCCTAAGAGGAGTGTTGGGTTTGTTCATACCATGAGTTTTGGGTGTTTTCCAATGTGGGAGGATTAATTAATTTAATTAATTGATTTAATTAATTTATTTATTATTTGATTAAATTATGAAAAAATCCTTGGAAGAATATATATGTAATTATATACCCTCTCTAGGGAGTCTAAATTTTTCATTAGCATAAACCTATAGGTAGGATGATGAAAGGGATTTTTATTGGTGATGATGATGATGGATCAATGGAACGGGAATCGATCTACAATGAAATCAATGAGTGGATCATGTGGCTATGATAAAAATGGAAGTGAAAATAGTTCTATATGAGGTATGGCTTCCTCTATATCTTAATACCGTGATCCTCATGATATATTTTGATGTAATCTCCCTATAATCAAACCACCTACGTCATATTGATTATTTTGGTATTATGGAATTATTTTGATGAGTTATTTTTTTAGAAACCCCTCATAAAATGACACTTTTTTATGTTTTTACTTGATTCATTCATGGATATTATCTTTATCTTTCAATGTTATTCACCATTTGAGAGTCACCCTTTATTCACATGTCTTGTACTATGATTCATGGATTGATATGTTGGTCAGTATCCACACAAGACACCATTCTTCATTTTACCACATACATGTGATGAATGATCATCTCCACATATCCCTTGGGCCATTCATTCAACTTTAAATTTAATATATTGATATAAATATAATGTTTGGTGAGGGTGGTGATTTTTCTGGAATGGTATATATGGGGATCAAACTCAAGTGGAATAATGGGTTTTGGATATGATTGGTTCAAATCAGATTAGTAGAACAAGGAGAACGTCAAGGGATTAGATGTTGGGTAGGACCCCTAGTGGTCTTAGTTTATGGTGATGGATAAAAATTAACCATTTAAGGTATCCAACATAATATATTTCTATAGACCATGTAACGGCCTCATTTTTTAGGCCTCCATGATGACTAAAATTGGCATAGAGAAATATCTCATTTCATACAGACACTTCACTCAATTTTTTCCAAAACAGAATGACCAAAAAAATACCCATATCTTAAAAATGGATTATACAATGGAATTGATATCTGCAAACTAGATTTTTGACCCTAACAGTGATCCTCTATTGTGTGATGACCCCTTTTCTATGGCACAGAGATTCTTCTAAAGCAATTTTTATTCTTGATCCATAAAAACTCCTATATATTCCATGTACTTCTTTCAAATATAGTGATATGTCATATCGCATTTCTCAAAATAAGTATTTGGGTATGTAAATAGTTTAAGTGATTTTTTTACATATATAATATCTTGATTAAATTCTCATCAACATCGAAGGTGGGATACAATGTGAGACATGTGTTTTAGTTTCCATAGATCATAGGGTCAACATCAGGGTTTGACCATGATGATTAGATCATTCCTAGGGTCACTAATTATACATTAACAGGCTTAACATACATGGATATTAAATCATTTTAGATGAATATTTTATACATTATAAAAAAACATTCCTAAGGAATGTAAAAGTTTAGTGTCTTCGGAAACTTCCTGGTGAAAGATCTTCAACATCTCCCATAAATATCTCCACTGTTATTACTTATAACAAAAACCTTTCTTCATAAACTGGGGAAAGGAAACATAAGAAATTGGTCACCTTAGATGCCCAGTAAGGGTAAATAAAGAAATGCATAAGAATAACATGAAAAAAATGGTATAGAACTTGAGAATAACATTTAAAGATCATACCCTGAATATTAGATATCATAATAAATATTGGTAGTTCATAAGAAATGATTCATAAGGAAATAAAGATAATAATACATGAAATCATAACATAGGAATAAAACATGGAATTCTGGTAGACACATAAGCATATAATATGATTTACATAGTAGCCGAGGCATTGCTTCTTAAACCATCTTAGTAGAAAAAGTCCTTTACTAAACTGGGTTCACACCATGTTCCAGTCCTATTTACTGAACCAAGTTCAGTCCCCGTTCCAGCCCTTTATAATTAACTAATTTCATTTCTTATTCCATCAATGTAATTCTGAATTGATTTTATATCTTGTTCCAACCCTATACTACTGAACTGAGTTCATTTCTCATTTCATCCATGTCTATATCATGATATATAAATCTTTACCCCATGAATTGGAGGTAGATATTGGTCCCACCCATCTCATAATTAAATCATATATACATGATCCAAAAAATCATAAAAAAATCGTAGCAAAACCCATGAAATGAAATTGTTATCATAAACATGTAATCATATCAAACCCTATGGAAAATGATACAGGTTTCATAATCAATTCATCTAAATCATAACCCGTAAAAGGGAAACGGGATTCATAAACATATAACCCATGAAATGAAAACAAATTTCATCAACATATAACCTATAAAAGAGAAATAGGATTCAAAAAGACCATGAAACTAAGAATAACCCATTCATAGAAACAACATGAATGGAATATTTAGATCATTTTATATAAGTGAATGAGTGACATCAACAGATGTCATCTAAGATGGAAAATAATTTTGAAATATCTTTCAAAAAAATTCTTGATGAAAATATTATTTCTTCTTTTAAAAAATCATTTTTAATACATAAAACCATTGGAAAATAATTTTCTTAAAAAACATTGAAAACAAATAAAGAATAATTTAAATAATTTTTAAAACCTTTTTCCTTGAAAATTTATAAAATAAGCTTCAAGAAATTTTAAAAAATAATTCTTCAAAAATACTTTGAAAACATTTAAAAAAAGCATAGAAATGTTTTGAAAAACATTTTACTTTAAAACATATTAAAGGAGCTTGAAAATGTTTTGAAAAACATTTCATTGAAAATAATTTGAAAACTTATAAATAAGGCTTGAATACATTTTGAAAACAATTTTCCGTGAAAACTTATAAAATAATCTGGAAAACATTTTGAAAAAAATTATTTTATATGAAAATTTATACAAGGAGATTGAAAATTTCGTAAAAGGAATTTTCTTTAAAAATAATTTGGAAACATATAAATGAGGCTTGAAATCATTTTGAAAAACATTTTCCTTGAAAACATATAAAATAATCTTGAAATCTTTTTGAAAATAATATTACAGGAAAACCTATAAAAGAAGCTTGAAAAAATTTTGAAAACCATTTCTTTGAAAATATTTTTTAAAAAAACTTAAAAATTTACCTTTAAACATTAAAAGAAATATTCAAAGGATTTATGTTGGATAAATCTATACATTTCATATGAGGTAAAAAGAAAATTTCTTTTTCATAGTAAAAAGGTTAGAAAAATTCCTTGTTTAGAAAGTGACAAGAAGACTCCGTTGAAAACATTTGTAAAATAAAAAAGGTGAACAATTTATTTTAATGATAATAGGATATTAAGGTAATATTCTTGGAAACCCTTTTTATAAAACATGGTTTTAATGGAACATAGATTTCTGACTGAAGAGAGGGTAATGTCATGATTTCTTAAAAAACACTTTCTTAACTATCTTATGTACCAAAGAGTAGAATAAACGGTACCAATATATGAATAAATAATGAATAACCAAATGAGAGTAAAATTAATTAATTTTAATTATATATGGATAATAAAATTTTAAAAAAGGAAACATAAACACAAAAAATCTTGAAAAGTGATGAGAATGTTTCAATAAACTATTATAACTTGGTAACTTGGGATCATACTCTCCATGTAAAAAAAAGTAAAGTACATGAAACTTAAAAAAATAATGAAAATAATTAAATTCCATATATGACATGTAAAATGGAATTTTATTCACCTCAAAAGATTATTTAGGTGCATAACAAAACATGAGTCTCAATGAAGGAAAATTGAGACAAAATTATTTCACTGATTCAGTAACTTTTGAACCTTAATCCCCAAGAAATAAAGATCATAAAATGGTTACATTAATACCAAAAAATTCAAGTATAATATAAATAAAATAAAATCATGGGTATTATATACACAACACAAAATGAAGCACTGGTGCTCATATAATGTATCTCACGGAAATAAAAAGTGAGATGAAATCCCCTTACCTTGTGTATTTACTCTCATCGTACTCATTTAAAACACTTGTGTAATAAATATAAATTTATTATAAATATTTTAAATAACCGTATTATTATATATAATACTATATATGGTTACATTACAACCTTATATGACCTTATTTTTAACTATCCTATGTTAAGGTTTCACTTTGGGTAATATTCTCTTTATTCTTCACATGTGTCTAAATTAGTAATATTTTTGGTACTTATAATTATATCATGATTTATAGAATGAAAAAAATGATTTAAATATCATTTATATACATTATATTTTTATTATAATAATCTATATAATATATAAGTATGAAATTTACTACATCATTCATGGAGATGGTAGGTCGTACATACACATGAAAGCTAGTTTTGTTTAATTGCCATGTTGAAAGGAAAAAAAGTAAAATACATATATAAATATCATTATTAAATTAACTTTATGATATCATATATATCATCTATATTCACATAAAACATACTTAATACAATTCATGTACTTTATGAACAAATCATATCACTTTGAGGGGGTGAAAGTTCACACTTCCTCAAACGAAATTATCGTATTAACAAAAAATAGAAAGTGAAAAATATATGTGTTGTAAAAAAGGAATAAAAAAGATTAAATAAATAATAAATATTATATATATAACTATATATAAATATATTTTCCATCATAATTTCTACCATGATAGGTGGTAAATAAAATTGAACAATCATTCTTTAGTGAGGCGGTAATTCGTTGTACACATAAAATGTGTGTTCCTTATCGATTAAATTGAGGTCTGTGAAATTTTAGTTTGAAACCATAGCATAATAAATACTACTATATTTTGGATAATATTTTTTTATACAATCATGTAAAAAAATAAAGTGGATAGTATGGAAAAAGAAAATAAAATAAGGACTTGAGAGAAGATGTTACCTATTAATTGGGTAACTCCTTTTGGTTTGTGCTAAAAGGTTTCCTTTGATTTCCTTCTATCCAAGGGAAGGATTATAGGAGGAAGGGATTAATTTTATTTAATTTTATTGGGATTTTATTGGCCTAACCTAAGATTTTTCATAGGTATGATCAAGTGGGAGAGGTGGTGGCCTTTTATAAGGAAGGAAAATGAGTCACTTGAAATTTTTTAAAACAAGTTAGGTGTACACATGTTATTAACTAAAAAAAGTCATAAAAAACAACATAAAACTATAATTTAAGGTTTATGGACTCAATATGTACATAAAATGGGTTTTTTAAAAGTAGATACGTCATTTGGGCCCCTAATATTAAGTTTTATACCCTAATTAATCTTATTTTGACTTTAATCATTGTGATTAATTTTAATCACTTGTACTGATACTTTTGGTAAAAAAATAAGTTGATCTTATTATAATATAAATATTATACTGATTATTTTGATTTATTTCAGTTTTTATAAATTCAATCAAAATAATCCAAAAAAAATAAGATTAATGCTAATCCTATAGACGTGATGAAATTACGAGTTCTAAAAGTAGGAAGAAGTTCAAAAGTTTATTAAGTTTTTATATTAAATTTTATAATGAAAGTGATTATAATTATCTCAATTGTATTAATAGATGTATAATTGATATAATGTGACCTTAAACCAAATTTAAAATATAATTTAACATTAATAATTTTTTAAACGAAAAGGCAGTTTTTAACTAAAAAACCGTATTTTTTACTATTCATCAAAAAATGACGTTTCTCATAAAAATCCCAAAAATTCACCCTAATATAACTTATACATTATAAATTAAAAGGTTAAGTTTATTTTATCAAATTCAATTTCTAAATATTTCTAAAATTAATTTTATTATTAAAAGCTGTTAATTCGAGATAACAGTATCTTTAAACATAGAAAGACGTTACCAAAAATCATATCTTTCATTATCAATATGTTTTATCTATATAAAATAATTATGAATATTATTTGATAAAATAGTTATTAATATTCATATAACTATTTTCAACGTCTAGGTTATAATTATCTTATTTAAATAATTATTTCAAAAAAATGATGTTTCATAGAAACATTTGTGTTGTGTGTAACGTAGGCCAAGTCAGTGTTGCATGTAGCATAGGCCAGGTTGGTGTCATGTGAAAGGAAAATTTGACTTAGTTTTTTAATATATATATATATATATATATATATAAAGGTTTTCAATGTCATGTGAAATTCAAAACATCAAAAAGATAAAATAATTTGAAAAATAATAATTCACAAAATCTCAGGGTGTTAAATTCTACCCCCCTTAGAATGATTTTCACCCTCAAAATTCATCTGGTTTATCAAAATTTTAATAATCAAAAGTTTCAATCATAGAAACCAACATCGTAAAAATAAATACTGAAACTTACCTTAAAATAAAAATTTAGAACCACAACGGTTACCCAAAGTAATATATAACTAGGCTTCCACATAGGAGAATATAGGTTGGGATTGAATATTGGACATGGAGGAAAAGTGTAAATATTTATAGGAAGTGATTCAGGTCATCAATCACTAACAAGGGAATTATCAAAGAAAATATGGGGGCCACAAAGTCATAAATATGTAATGATTTAAAAGGTCATTAGTTAAACAAAATTAAGTTATTAAGACAACACATTTTCTTTTGATCATTATCCTAACATTGAGTAATTCAATATTATAAGGAAATATACTTACTTGATATATTTCTTTAAAAAATCATTCTTTAGTTGTGATTTTATCAATTTTTAATTCATCAATTACTTCATGTAATGGATGTATAGAAATTAAATTTTATTCCTAAAGTGCTAAAATACACTTTTAGTAGATCTTAAGGCTCATAAAAGAATGAGATGTATAACTATTTATCTATAACTATTCTTAAAAATCATTATGGCTAATACATTAATCTCTAAAAATAAAAAGTAACACTACTATTTCATTATAAATAACTATTCATTAATAATAATTATACATTAACTAGGATATTTCATATGCCAGTGGTAGGTGTGAAACCCTTATCATCCTTTGGTCATGTGTTCAAGACTTGAAACCTTACCGAACTTGATTGGTTGTCACCCGACACCAATGATGTCCTTTTCTAAAACTACACTAATATAACATACAAAAATAAAAAATATGGTCATCCTTGAAATATGTTTAATCTCTAAATATCCTTTTAACCATGGTTTTCAATAAAAACTTAGTGCATAAATACTTCCTCTAAAGTATAACTTAAACTTTTCATGAATAGTTAACCTTATAACCCTTCTCAAAGAGGAAAATCCAAAATATTAGAAAGAAAGTGAAAAAATCATCTTAACATTTATTCCCCTATATATTAGAAAGTATATCTTGGTTGTCACATTCCAAACATGTGAATAACCCCATCATATATTCTCTTGAAACATGGTAATAACCAGAATTACCATAAATCCTTACCGAAACCAAGCATGATTCCTTATTTAAAGTATATTTGATTTATTCCACAAATCCAAAAATGTTGTAAACTTAATCAATGATAGCATAAACCACCAGTCAATAAACCCATAATCATCTCCAAGGTAATCAGTACCTTATAATTTACTAATTCATATTAGCATTATCTTAATATAAAGAACGTATTAAGTGTTACCTTCCCTAATTCAAAATATCACCTTGTCATTAAATAACATCACTAGTCCATTAGGAACATTCAATATAACTTGTAAATATTGGGATAAAAACATAAGTAGAACAATGCTTATATATTTCATCATTCATATTACTTACTTTTTTATTCTAAACATATACAAACTTTGATTATTCCAATTCATAGTTATTCCGTTAACAAGGCTACCTCATCTTATTACACAATACCCCTTTACTTTCATATCTCATTTGTAGTCTCTTCGTCATTAACAATGTAACCATTACTCACACCACCTTGTTGGCTCCCTTCAGGAGCTTTCATCTTGGTACATTGAGTTGCATAATGATCATTATATCCACACTTAAAACACTTAACCTTCAATGATGTATTAGGGAGGCCAACATTCTCATCCATTTCATTAACCAAACTCCCCATTTTTTTCTTATAGTCAGTTTCTTTGTGTCCTTCTTTTCCACATTCAAAACATCTTCTTATTCATTTAATACATTCACATAAATTATTCTTTCCACATTTTTGACACAAAGGAAACCAAATCTCTTTTCCTCCATGGCTACCCTTACCTGAACTCTCATAAAACTCCTTCTTTCTCTTCCTTAGTGAGTATGAGAGTTGGTTATGAAATACGTTGTTATCCATGTACTATGAAAACTAATTTGGAATGATCACAACAACTTTCACTCCAATGATTATCCCACTTTACTACTCATTAGAAAATCTCCCATCACATTCAACATTAATCCAGTTTCTTTCCATTCTCACCATTGACTAAAACCAGAAGTATAGTGTTAGCATTACTTATCATAGCAGAAAACCAAAAAGTCATGAAAATATTTACTTATAGGATGTCTAAATCATGAAACCTTTTTTAATGTATCACACCCTAGGTTTATCCTAGTTTATTCCTAAACAAATTATATTTAAATCCTTTATTCTGGTTTTTGAAATTTTTTTAAATTTCCAAAGCATATCTCGCAAGAGTGTCAAACTAGGTGTGCACCAAAGCTCATTTTCATGTACCAGATTACCCTGATTCAGGCCTAGAACATATTTTCGGAGTAGTTACCCCAAGGTAAATTATTTCCAGAGGCACATACCCTTATAGTATCCAGACAGGGATGTATTTCTAGGAAACCACTCACACAATCCTTAAGAAAGTTCCATGACATTTCCCGAAATGTTAACTCGTCCCTATACTTATCCTGAGATACATACCTAGACATATTCATAGAAATATACCTAGGTATATCATTAAAGTTTTCTCCTCCTAGTTTCCAAATTTTGACTAAACCTTTCCTTTGATACAAACTGTAGCGACCTAGGATTAACATACATGGATATTACATCATTTTAGATAAATATTATATACATTATAAAAACTAATTTTTGAGAACAGAAATATTTTAGTGTCTTTAGAAATGTTGAAACAAAATATTTTTTCCTTGGTCAAATATCTTCAAAATCTCCTATAAATATCTCTACCTTTAGTACTTCTAAATAAAACCTTTCTTTATAACCTAGGGATCACAGACATAAGAAAGGGGTGAGATCAGATGCTCAGTAAGGGTAAATAAAGGAAAATCATAATCATAACATGAAAAAAAGGGTATGGAACTTAACCATAACATTTAAATATCATACCCTACATTTTATAAGTCATAATAAATATTGGTAGTTCATACAACCTGAATCATAAGGAAATAAAGAGAATAAGCCATGAAATCATAACAAAGGAATAAAAAATGGAATTGTGGCTGAAAAATAAGAATATAATATAATTTCCGTACTTTCTAAGGCATTTTTATCAAGACCATATTAGTGTAAATTGTTCTTTACTGAACTGAGTTCACACCCCATTTTATCCTTGTATTACTGAACTGTGTTCCCCACCCATCCCATCCTTATAATACTAAACCAATTTCATTTCACATTCCAACCCTATAATTTTGAATTGAGATAATTTCTTGTTCCAACCATGTAATACTTAACAGGGTTCATTTCCCATTCCATCTATGTCTATCTCATGAGATATAAATCTTTACCTAATGCATTAGAAAGATACATAGGTCCCACCTATCTCATAATGAAATGATACATTCATGTTCCAAAAAATCATGAACAATCATATCATAACCCATGAAATTAAATGGGTATCATAAACATGTAATAATATCATAAAATATGGAAAATGATACTGGTTTTATAATAATTTCATCAAAATAAAAACCCAGGAAAATTAAATGGATTTCATAAACATATAACTCAGAAAAGGGAGATAGATTTTATAAACATATAGCATGTGAAAGAGAAATGGTATTTTCAAAGACCATAACATTAATAAAAACTCATTCATATAAAAAATATGAATGGAACGTTTAAATCATTTCCTATAATGGCATGAGTAACATCAATGGATGTTATCTTAGATAGAAAATGATTTTTTAATATATTTCAAAAAAATTCTTGAGGAAAATATACTTTCTTATTTTAAAAATTATTTTTAATACATAAAACCATTTGAAAATAATTTTTCTATAAAATACCTTGAAAACTTATAAATACGACTTGGAATAATTTTGAAAACCTTTTTCCTTGAAAAATTATAAAATATGCTTCAAAAAATATTAAAAACATTTTTCTTTGAAGAAACCTTGAAAACATATAATGAAATCTAGGAAATGATTTCAAAACCTTTTTACTTGAAAACATGTGAAAGTGTCTTAAAAATTTTTAGAAACTATTTATTTGAAAATACTTTAAAAACATATAAATAAGGCTTGAAAAAATTTTGAAAACAATTTTCATTAAAAATTTATAAAATAATCTTGAAAACATTTTAAAGGCCATTTTCCTTCAAAATTTATAAATGGAGATTGAAAACATTTTGAAAACCATTTTCCTTGGAAATACTTTGGAAACTTATAAATGAAGTTTGAGATCATTTTGAAAACCATTTTCCTTGAAAAATAATAATATAAGCTTGAAAATATTTGGAAAACAATTTTCCTTGAAAATTTATAAAGAAATATTTCAAAAAATTTGAAACCTATTTCTTTGAAAATATATTATTAAAAAATTCTTAAAAAATAACCTTTAAACATGAAAATAAATCTTCAAAGGATTGATGGTGGATAAATCTATACATGTTGTACAAGGTAAAAAGAACATTCCTTTTCCATGGTAAAAAGGTTAGAAAAATGTCTCATTCATAAAGAAACAAGAAGATACCTTTGAAAACATTGGTAAAAGAAAAAAGGGTAAAAATTCCTTTTAATGATCAAAGGATATTATTTTATCATTCTTGGAAACCCTTTTTAGAAAACATGGTTTTAAAGAAACATATATTTCTGACCGAAGAGAGGGTAAAGTCGGGCCTTCATACAAAAACAAATTCTTAACTATCTTATGTACTGAAGAGTGAAATAATTGGTACCAATATATGAATAAATCATGAATAATCAAAGTATAGGAAAATTTATTGATGTTCTTGAGATGTAGATCCTAAAATTTCATCAAAGGAAGCATAAACATAAACAATCTCGAAAGTGATGAGAATGTTTCAATAAACTATTATAACATGGTAACTTGGGATCATACCCTCCATGTAAGAAACATAAATTACATGCAACTAAAAATATCATGAAAGTAATTAAATTCATGGTATAACATGTAAAATTTAATTATATAAACCTCGAAAGAGGATTTAGATGCATAACAAAACATGAGTCTCAAAGAAGGCAAATTGAGACAAAACTATTTCCCCGATTTGGTAACTTTTGAAACTTAACCCCCATAAAATAAGGATTATAAAATGGATATATGAATACCCATAAATTTAATTATAATATACATAGAATACAATTATGGGAAGTATATACACCACGTAAAATTAAAGAGTGGCGAACAGAAGATGTATCTCATGGAAATAAAAAGTTAGATGAAATCCCCTTACCTTGTGTCTTGACTCTAGTCATACTTGTTCAAAACACATATATAATAAATATAAATTTATCATACATATTTTACATAACCATATTTCTAATATCCTAGATCTTCTTTTCAGGTATGGATCTTGATTTCTAGTGTTTTTGAGAAAAAATATGAGTTTTTGGAAATTTTAGGAGTACACGTCGTGTACTTAGGAGTACATGTCTTGTACCCAGTTGTCGCAGGTAGCTGCATACTAGTCGTGTAACAACCAGTACATGGCCGTGTGGGGTGACATGGAGACCACCTAAAGAAGAGCCTAGTAAAGGCCTATACAGGTCGTGTGTCCTCAGGGAACATATCGTGTATTTTTATTTTTATTTGTTATATCGGACCAGGGTAACGTCTAATCAATAAAACCATATTATTTTAGCTCTATCTCATCTAGGAGTGACAGATATCGTCGATTATTCTTTGATCCCTTGATCGACTAACTGTTCTCCAAATCAAACACTGTCAATTGTGCTGGAATCAACACAGTGAGTTCTTCCTTCTTCTAGAGCCTCATCCCATGATTCCTCCTATTTTGTGAGATATCCATGGTTTAAAGTTGTAGAAATTTTTGTAGATATATGTATTTCTAGGTCAATTCAAAGGACGAGGTTCAACTATATCGATTTTACAATGCCGAGGTAGCTGGATTGTGCCTTTCTATAGTTTTTTTTTAATTATATGTTCAAAAAGTGCCCAATACCCTAGTTTAGGGTATTGAATGTTTAGGGAATTTTACCTTTTTAATGCCTTCCATGACTTGTTTTCTTGAGTATGGGTTTTTTATTGTAAATATGGTTATTTACTTTCTATGGATGTGTTTGACCATGTTTGATCTGATATTAGTCGTTGGGTCCAGAATTGCCTCTTAGGCTACTCTGTTTTTCATGCCTAGTGTTGTTAGAATGGATTGATATTATCTAACATTATTATGTTATATTTGTATCCTTTTATCCAACTAGTATTAGTGATTTACTTTGGATGTTGAATATCATTTGTGCACGATTACTTTACCCAGGGCTGTAGGAACTTGGTGTAGTGAGGCCATATAGGGAATTGACATTAAAGGCTTCCCCAGAGTGTCTATTTTACTTTTCAAGTTGTGAAAACATAGAGGGGATTGATGTTGAGTGCTCCCTCATAGTGTCTCTAGTTATCAGTACGAGACCATAGGGGGAATTGATGTTGAGTGATTCCTTAGAGAGTCTGTAGTTTATCGTTAAAAGACTATAGGGGGAATTGATAGTGAGTCCTTCCTCAAAGAGTCTTAGTTTTCCTAAGAATAAAGGGGTTAGACTGTAAGAGCTATCCCAGGGGGTCATTATATCTTTATTGTTAAATAATAAGTTGAACTAGAGGGGTCAGGCTATGAGAAATTTCCCAGAGGGTTACTGGTTAATGATTGGTTGAGTAATTGATAATGTAAATGAATGTAGTTGAAACTATAGAATAGTTTACTTTTGAGTAATTCCTTGTTTATTACTTAATTTGTCATATTTCTTGCTATATATATTCACTGACAGTTAGGCACAAATTTTTGGGTGGTCGCCTACTGGGATTCGTCTCACATCCTATTTGGGTCATGGTTTTGGGCCCAAACAGATTATATTATTGCATGAATAGATATGGTCAAGTGCCCTTCTACTTCAAGTAATTGACTGATGTGGAGCTAGGGCTTATGGGACCAAGATGAGGCCTGTAATTCTGTTTTATTTTACTTGGTTTCATTTTTCTTTGGTTTAGTATTGTATTCCATAATTGTGACTTGTTTTCCTATTTTCCTAGATACTTGTGACATGCATCATTATTGATATATATATGTTGCAGTTGTTTATTTACTTTCAGTATTCCACTATTTATTTATTGTAAGGAATTACTGTTTCCACTATTGTAATACATTTGTTTCCAAACTGTTACTCTACCAATGGGGGCATAGTTTCCCCACTATCACACCCAAGGCCCTCGCTGCTTGTTGGTAGCCTCTAGCATTCGGGAAAATGCACTTGAGGTCAAGTGACCAACTGGGTATGGGGCACCTTTGGGAAGCACCCGGAACCAGGATGTTACAATATTATTATATATAATACCATATATGGTGTTACTACAACCTTATATTACCCTTTTTTTAACCATCCTAAGTTATGGTTACACTTTGGGTAATATTTTCTTTATTTCTTCACATGTGTCTTGATTTTTTATATTTTTGGTCATTATACTTATATCATGACTTCCAGAATGTAAACCATGATATAAATATCATTTTGATACAATATATGGGTATTATAATAATCTATAGAATATATACGTATGAAACATAATACACCATTCATGGAGACGGTAGACCATACATATGCATGAACGCTATTTTCATTTAATTGTCCTATTGAAAGAAAAAAAAAGTAAAATACATATAGGTATATATATATATCATAATTAAATTAGATTTTTTATATCATATATATCATATATATTCACTAAAAGCATCCTTAACTTCATCCAGGTAGTGTATGAATGAATCGTATTGCTTTGAGGGGGTGGTAGTCCACACTTCCTGAAACGAAATTATCGTATTAATGAAAAATGGAAACTAAAAAAGAAATGTTTTGTAAAAATTATTAAAGAAGATTAAAGACATAATAAATATAATATATAACATATATAAATAGATTTTACTTCATAATTTCCACCCAGATAGGATGTAATCAAAATTGAACAATCATAGTTTAGTGAGGTGGTAGTTTGTTGTACGCATAAACAGTATGTTCATTATCTATTAGATGGTGGTGTGTGTAATTTTAGGTTTAAACCATAGCATAAAGACATCAGTGTATATTTATTATAATTTTTTTATACAATCACAGAAGTAAATAAATTGTATGGGGTGGGAAAAAAATAAATGTCTTGAGAGAGACGTTACCTCTTAATTGGGTAACTCCTTTTGGTCTATGCCAAAAGGATTCCTTGGATTGCCTTATGTCCAAGGAATGGATTATATGAGAAAGTTAAGGATTTTGGGAAGTGTATTGGTTAGGGATTAGACTAACCTAATAAGTTTTATAGGTGTGAGGAAGTGGGATATGTGGCGTCCTTTTATAGGGGAGGAAAAGGTCTCAATAGGAATTTTTAAAAACAAGTTATATATACTCATGTTATTACCTAAAAAAGTAATAAAAATAAATATAAATCAAGAATTTAATTTTTATGGACTAAATATGTCCATAAAATGGGTTTTTTCACAAGGTTATATGTCATTTGTCCCGAATATTAAGGTCTTGTCCCCAGTTAAGATTAATTTGACCTTAATCATTGTGATTAATTTTAAACACTTTTACTAATATTTTTTTGCAAAAAATTAAGTTGATATTATTATAATCTAAATATTATACCGATTATAATGGTTTATGTTAGTTTTTCTAAATTCAATTCAAAGAATAGGAAAAATTAATATTAATGCTAATCATGTAGACGGAACGAAATTATGGGTTTTTAAAGTTAGAAGAAGTTCAAGAGTTTATTTAGTTTTTATATTAAATTAAAATATTAAATTGATTATAATGACCTAAATTGTATTAATATATTTATTAGTGATATAATTTTACCTTAAAACAAATTTAAAATATAATTTAACATTAATAATTTTTTAAACAAAAAAGTCATTTTTAACTAAAAACGGTATTTTCACTGTTCCCAAAAAAAATGAAGTTTCTCAGAAAAATCCCCCAAATTCACCCTAAGATAATTTCAAAACTATAAATTCAAAAATTAATTTTACTTTTACAAATTTAATTTATAAATTTTTCTAAAATTAATTTTATTATTAATAGTGGTTTATTTGAGAAAACGGTATTTTTAAATATACAAGGACTTTTCCAAAAATCATGTCTTTTATTGTCAATATGTTTTATCTATATAAAATAATTATAAATAATATTTTAAAATTAATTATTACTATTCATATAACAAAGTTTAATGGCTAGATTATAATTATCTCATTTAAATAATTATAACAATAAAATGATGTTTCGTAGAAACATTTATGTTGTGTGTTACGTACGCCAAGTCATTGTTGCATGTAGTGCAAGCCAAGTCAGTGTCATGTGAAAGGAATATTTGACTTATTGTTTTAATATATATATATTTATTTATAAAAATAATAATTCCCAGTGTTATGTGAAATGAAAAAAATCAAAAAGATAAATTAATTTGGAAAAAAAATAATTCACAAAATCTCAGGGTGTTACAATACTACCTCAACTAAGGTGTCTTATAGTAAGGTGACGGTACCACACAATCCTTATATAGGTTAGGTATTTTCCTTGACTTTGTTTTCTTTTATCAGGGTGTGGGGTCCTCTAATTTTATATCAAATAGGGTTGGTATTCACTTCACCTACTCAGGGTTAGGATCCTCTATCTATAAAGTTAGTATTCCCTCTATCTAAGAGATCATTCGGAGTAGGGATCCTCTACTAAAATTGGTGTTACCATTTATTGAGGTATACTTTATTAAGTTCGGGATCCACCACATCATATCCTATGAGTTTGTGTAAGTTTATTAGCATTGTTAGTTCATATGCTTGATTGGAGGTATGATATCAATGGATTGGGGTGCAGTACTCCCTGGACTTTGACCATGATTCAGTGATGAGTGTGATTCCTTTTACTGATTATAGTAGTGTTGTAGTAGTTGGAAATTACTAGTCAATCCATACTTCTTTAAGACTTAAGACTCTTTAAGAACTCTTTAGTTGTATTTGTGATGTGATTTGTGGATAGTTAGAGACATCAGAATTTTTGTGAGATTCTTAGTACTCCAATTATTCCCCTTATTACTCATGAGGACTATACCTTTTTGGATCAGTTCTATGATGATTAGGATGAACCATTATGGGTTTGGTAGTGATTATTAGGAAACTTTTATGTTATCATGTCTTAAGTTATTAGAGTATATTTTGATTTCCTCTTTGTCTTCCACATAGCCACCTCTCGTACCAAAAGTTAAGCTAACTTATTGATTTTTATTTCCTTTGTGATTTTTACTACATCCTACTTGGTAGTTTTATACTCACCCTAAATGGTATTCCCAAACATGTTGTCTCTTGTTCAGGTGATGCTTTTTTTTGTGATGGTGTTGGTATACTTGAAGTTTGTGTGCCTCGTTTGGATCTAACACCTTGTAAATCATGAAAATTCAAGATGAATCATGGTGATTTATTATGGTGTAAATGAACACTACATCTAGAAACTGATCCAAGAGTGCATGAAACATGTAGGATCTTCTTAGTACCTTTTGGTTCAGATATTTATTTTATGTAATGTTTCCCTTGCATTTAACTTATGGTGTGTACCTTCTCTCATTATTTATCCCATGCATTATATACAGTTTAATTAATGTTTTTTATATATATTTGGGGTTTTTGGGTATCTTTTATTTTGTTTATATGTATTTTCCAAGATTCCATACGTTAAGGCCTCCCATGTTGTGATATTTTCATACTCTATGTTGGTCACTATCCCTTGGCCTATTAAAAGCGGGAATCGGGTGCCTCACTAATATTATTTATAGCCTAGGTGGGGACCTAGTGGGTCAGTTCATGTTAGTAAAGGGCCTAAATAATGGATATTTGGGTGTATTTCATGCCCCTTCATTCACCTAGGTTACCTACCTGAGCAAAATTAACCCAGATAACCTCATTGTATTCCTTCATCTAAGTTAAAAACTTTAAAAATCCCATTCTAACAAGGCTTCCCACATAACCGCCAAAGATATATGGTTGGGTTATGTATGATAGAGTGCTTCCATTCAATCTTGTATTCTTTTATAAGAGGACCTCCCTAGGAAATCTGCCCTAACCAAAAAGATATGCAAGGTAATAACAATCAAGTATTCCCTTGATAATTACAGCCTCTATCATTAAGTTATTTATCAAGTATTCCATACTTCTTTTTCCAACCTAATGAGCTAGGTACATGTAAAATTATTTAATCAAGTGTAATACCCAATAATATCCTCATTGATGACCTCATCCATTTTCCTCTCAGTGATTCATATACCTGTATGTGGGCTCTTATCTAGTGTAAGACCCAACCCATCCTCATTGAACCATATTCCCTATGAGTTTGTAGTTCCTTCCCTTTCTAGTTTACGATGAATAGTAATTGGACATATATACATGGGAATTTTACCATATATAATCACCAACTATAACCTCTCCTGTCAACTTACCAACAAACATGATAACCCAGAAAGGGCTTCCCATGTGTAAGTCCCACACCAACCATTTCTAGGAACTTTTCACAAAGTGGTTCTAGTAGAATGACTTTAAACTGTATAAAATATATTCCATTTTTCATGACATTGAACAACTTGTATTTTTTCCTATTAATATGAACTTAAGTTATAATATATCATTGATCCTAGACACAAGACACTAAAAGGTTCATCATTGGTTCTAGGAACATTCCCTTAAAATTCACTTCACTTGATCATGGATAGATGACCTTAAAAGGAACCAGGATAGTCCTTATCACAAGACCTTAGAATGTATGAAATTCCCAATTAAGTGGAACTAAACTACATGGATTTTGATTCAATTTATAGGTATACGTAGTAATTTCCATTAATGGGCCCAATCCTAACTCCACACCACTTTCCATGTCTATGGATGGTGATAAACTCCAAAGTTACAAGATATATATATTTAAATCATAATATAACCAGCTAGTAAAATAAATATAGTGAAACTCTAATACATACATATGTTCCCAAATTATTCATCAAAACCCCTAAGGGAAGAGTAAACCTCTCATCCTCCCAAATAATCCACAACAGAAAGTTTTTTTGGCATATCTTATTAATTTTCAACCTTTTTAAATTGGGTCCATGTCGACTCAAAGATGCATGGGTGTAGGGGTGAATCAAAAATTGTTATTTACTTAGAAGTATTTATATGTTCATCTTCATAATAATTCTTTGAACCCATTTCATTATAATTCTCCATGATATAATTTTTGTAAAAATATGTAACTCTCTACATTTTTCTTTAACAGTACATCCTAAACTCCGTTAGGATACAAAATGACATTCACATTGTGTTCTTATTAGAATAATATTTTATTTATTATTATTTTAACTTATCTAAGAAAAAAATATACTCCCACTAGTCACTTAGAAACCATATTTTGTTTATAATATCATGATAAGATACACAAATTCCTTTGTGTTTAAAAAATATCAATTATTTCCTTTTATAGGGATATTTAATAAATGAACTATTATACTTATATCATATATGGTATTATATGTAATTGGAGTGTTATTCTAAAAAGATTACTTTATTCTTTAAAATATACCACTAATGGGTGGTGGGATCACATCCCTCTTATTTTAAAAAACATATCGATAAAATATTTTATCTCGGATAAAACTCCTTTCATCCTTATTTTCTTTTCAAGAATGTCATAGAATTTAATGAATCATAAACCAGGAATATCATTTGAAACTTTTCATAAAAAATATTTATTTATAAATAAATCTCTAATGATATATGAAAAATAATATGACTACACATCCTTCAAATAGATTTATATGAGCTTGATATTTTACTTTACATTTAAATCCATGATTTATCCACTCTTTGCTTCATCGTTTAAAATAAAACTACAAGCTCCATAAATTATTTCCTTGATTTTGAACTCCTATATTTTACATCATTTATAAAATATATATTTTGTATCATATACCCTTGAAAATAAAATAATTGTTTCTAAAACACTAATGCCTAACATGGACACTCTTTGGAGTTTCTCATACACCTTCATGTATCCTAGATAATTTCCAAACTATGGAAAAAATTTCCCTCACACCTAAAACTTTATAATGGATTAAAAGACTATTTCTGACTATTGAAATAATCCAATATTCTTTATCTATCTCAAATGTTTAAACTTTAGTACTATCAGCACATTACCATAACCCGAACATCACATACAAAGTTTATGTATTATCAGAAATTTGATAAAATAGGATAAAAAAATCATTAACCCATTAAAATTGTTAGAACATCTCTAATAATGATTCCAGAAGTAATTCAATATCTAGGACAAGCCTTAAATCTCTCTAATTCATTACCACACTCAATCACGTTGAGTATATTAATGGATACAAAAGTTTTCCTGCTTATCATATATATAATGCCTTAGAAACCATAAGTAAATAATTATATACAACACAAAATAACATCTTGAAACACTTATTGAAAAACTTTTACATTATGTTACTCAAGAATAGATTAATCTAACTCATATAATTTTCTATTTTTGTTTAATAATGATTATTAGGTTTTGTAATAGTCTAAAATGTTACATGCATAAATTATTTCCTAAAGATGGATCTCAAAGTAATATTTGATGATGATAATATAATTTTATATACAGTATAATATTTTATCATATGAGGGTCATGTTTTTCACTAATTTCATAAGTACATTTATTAACTGTTCTACCACTAAAATGATGGCTCCTTTAAAAAATTAAATATATCTATTTGTGGTCCAAGATCCATATTTAAATATGATTTGGTTCCATTTTTTCATTACTCTCACCACTTAATTATTTAGGTAGGTCATCATTACATTCATATCCTATAAAACTCTTGGATGGTTAAGTGTGAAACTCTTTTCCCAATCTATCATATGGATAAACGTAGTATTATTACTCTCATATTCTTCTTAAGGGTTTCTCATCTAAGTGTGACCCAAAGAACATAGCCTGATTTGGTTACCTATCTCTTAATTTTTCCCATTTCTACCATTTGTTACACAAGATAATCCATGGACACCCTGCTTTAGCAGAACCTACTTAGAAGAATGATCAAGGTATTTATATGTGTTTTTTTTAAAGGAATATAAAAATTTGTATTTTTATAGGGATTTAATCTCGTTATCTTATCTCATATATTCCTTTTACATGTACATATATTTTAAATGCTTTAGTTTGGAGTCATATTCCTTCCACCAAATCATTATGCTCAAATAATATTGAGGTGTAACTCTTTACATAGCTCATAACTTGTGTTACTAACCAAAATTAAAAGCCAACTATATTAAAAAATCAAAATGAATCTCATGCATAAGTTATATGAAACTATTTCATTTAAAGTATTTGAATCATATGAAATCAACAATACCTATAAGAGTAATCATGGAGAGACAAATAGACAACACTCACTTTTCTAGACATGGCATAAGCCTCCAGTCTAGTGAGTAGTATTACCCAAATTCATTCTATCTAATGATACTTTACTCAAGAGAGACCACAATTCCATTATAAATATGACACCTAATATGTATAACATATAATTAACTTTGTAATTAAATATTATAACCTATAACAATACAATTTCAAGGTAGAAGAAAACAATATCAATTAACATACCTAACATTTAACTCCTTAGATTCATGTTTGACAGTTTATAGATGCAGTTTAACACTTTAAACTAAATTATACATAAAAATTCATAATATACCAATATTATTCATAAATAAAATAGGTAATAAACAAAATAAATTAATATTTTATATATTTAAACATGTGATAAAAATATTTATGAAAAATTAATAAATAAATCAATTAAAAATACTTTATAATTGATCCCTGATGTCTTTCTTGGATGACCCAAAGGCCTTATATTTGTTTACATTTATGGATAATCCCCTTTTTAACTAAGTTGAGAGGGGACCCATGCATGACCCATAGGCATAGATGTGTGAGGTCTGGTACATCACATGAAGTCCCAAATACCTAACTACACTAGAAATAACCCTACCCATAATCTACTTCATTGATGATACCTTGCTTTCCACCTCGCATGGCTGATTAGCTAGCATTACCCCATGTAACATTTCACAGTGCTTGGTACCGATGGCAATGTATCCATACCCATTATTCCTTACCAATCCAGTTATATCTCATTCAATAGATAATAGTTTATCTAATTCCTCTTATAGGGACTCCTCCTATGAGATAGGACCTGACTGTATCATGGCTGAAAGGCCATGTGGCCTGAAGTCCGGATGTGGCCCAAAGGCCCTATATCTCAAAGGCTTATAGTGGCCTAAAGTCCCTATGGTCTAAAAACTGAAATATGTGGCCCATGGGACCAAATTAGGTGAATATTTCTAATTCTATATTAACTAATATAGTAACCAAAACTACTACAATTTATTCTATATTAACTTTCATAGTAACTCGAAAAAATTTCCCTTCTCAGTTTTGACCTTGGGTCTTTTGGATGCATGATTATTATTTTTAGCACTCAGGCACCACCCCTAATATTATCCATGCATTATAGAAATTTCAAAATTAAATAAATATAAAAAAAATTATATTTATTTCCAATATTAACTCCTTTATTTTATTATTTTATATTGAATTTTATTTAAAAATGTGATATCGGAAATATAAATATTCAATATATGAACTAATCATATATTATAAAAATATTCAGAATATAGCACATTTTTTATAATAGGTATGGGGATTCATATATCTCTCTTTTTTATGATATCTTATATAGTAATCTGTGGTATATTCATATCATATTTTATGATTTGTCTGTATAATATTTACTCATTACCTAGAAATTATAGCTTACAAAATTTAGCTCGCATTAACATTTACTTAGTGGTTCTTGGGATTTTATCTATTAGGATAGATATTATATCATAATGATGAAAATATTCTTTGTTTTTATCCATAAGAATATTTTATAACATAACTATCATAGTTACGACAATCTTTGTATGGTATGATATATTGAAAACTAAAGGATTACACTAAATCACATAGTATGATATCACATTTTAATGGAATGATCCAATTGTAGTTTATGATATATCATATCATAAGATCATCCACCAAATAAAATTTAAATTATATTTGAAAATATTCAACTCAACTATAATAAATTAAATTTTTTATTAATTTCGTAAATATGATTTCATGAATCAATAAGCATGTTAAAGCTCCAATACCATAGTTCGGTTTCTAGGGATTGGACAAAATTGTTTAAGGAAGTAGAAGACATTATAAACCAAAAACCCATTATTAACATGTATTGAAACTAAAACCATTCATAATAAAAAAATGAACAATATTTATATACTTTAGACTGAATATTTTTGTAGTTATTAGGTTCAATCATATAGTTTTATGAAGATCCCTTAAGAGAAACCAATGGGTTTCACCCCCAATAATGTATCAATGATTTGATCTGAATCACCCTACACTAGTGTGGGATTATCTAAAATTCCCATGGTATACTAGTACATCGTGATGAAAAAGGGATAAGGGGAAAGAGAGCTTCTAGGGAGGGGTATAGTGACCCGAGCCCTTTACATAAAACATTTCATGATTTTAAGAATAATTAATCATCAAAGTACAAGCTGAGGATCATTAAGTCTAGTGTCTTGGAAGACTAGGTACATATAACATAAAACATGGGGCTAAAAAAACTTCTTTATTTAATCTCCATAAAGAACTTCTAACTTCCTTTGAGCCCTTACATCTACATAGGGTACCCTGGTGAACACATGAACAAAGGGATGAGCTAAAAAACCCAGTAAGGGAATGAACATAAGGATACATCTCAAGCACATGAGTTAGGAGGCATGACATAATGATATCCAAAGCATGAAACTTATAAAATCATTTAATATAATAATGGTATCATATAAACATGGAATCATATAAATTTGAAAGAATCATAAATCATTTCTTTATTATGGGTCAAGGCTAATCGCCAATCCCGTTTCCCATTTTAGTACGGGTCAAGGCTAATCGCCAATCCCATTTCACATCGCATCTCATGAGACTTAACATTGCCCAATAAATTGGAGCGCTATCTAGGCACACCCATCTCAAAATTTTTCATAATATTCTTTCCACATAAATATTCTTACCATATAAATCTTCTTCCCACATGAATAATCATACATAATCAATAGTTCATAAACATAAGGTTACTCATGGAGAGAATTGGATACCACAATCATGACATAAAGCATAACCAATGAGTGTATCATGAATTTTTCCATGAAAGAAAGGGATTAGAACATATATGGACGTTCATAAGGTAATTTAGGCATAAAAAATGTTAGGTGGTAATAAATATAAGTGACATCACATAAGAAATATATTTGAGAGACATTAGCATTAAAACATTTTTGTGCGGTTTTAAGGAAAATACTATAGAGATTTTAAAATAGTAAAGAAGACATTCTTTTATATCAAACCAGAATTGAACAAATAAGTTTTTCATAATAAAAATACTTAATTTAAAAAGACAATGGTGTCTTAAAACAGAAGATAGGGTTCACTTGAAATTGGGTAAAAGTTCGGGAATTTCCTTTAAAACGAGTGTGCTTATTGGGAAGTATCGAGGAGAGATTCACTTAAAATCATGTATACCCTCGAAAGAGAATGAGATATGGATCTTAGAACATGAGTTTGGAGAATATAAACATAATATTTAATTTCTACATAAAAATAAAACATTAATACATTTTGGTAAAAAGAGATATAGAGCAACCCGAAGGAATAAAAGAAGTTCGGGTAGAATCTATTATGGTTTATCGACATGGTATCGAGTGTAAATAAAAGGGATTTATGAGAGAGATAAGTGGTTTATAATCACTTATAAAACATTAGGGTGGTATGGGGAAGGTGTAAAAACATACCTCGTCACTTGGTATTACACAAAAAGTCATAGCATAGAGAACAATCTTAATTAAGAGTGAAAAGGGGAGGATCCCTTACCTTAAATCTGTTAGTGTTCTCCACTTGTTGTTAACAACCTGAATAAAAAAATTAGGCTTATTAATTAATAAGTCCATAATATATTCTATATTAAATTTATTTATTATAACCCTTTTTAGTTCATTCAAATCCTTTTTGATTAGTTAAAAGGTTCAATTTCATTGTTCGGGGTCGTTTGTTTACTTGGCTTTAAAAGATCGGTTCACTTATATTCAAGTTTGGATTATATAAAAGATAAAAGTGTTTGTGCAGAATTTAAATTATATTATTTATTTCATATCCATGAGATTACATGGTTTTAATTTTAATTAGGCTACTTATAGTGAAGTCTAATTATTATATATATAACTATAGTGATAACCGTTTTTGTTAATCAGTGGATTTGATTACAAAGAATGTGTTTTTCTTTATAACTTAATTCCATTTGTACCAAAGGATTACAAAACCAAAAATAGGATATATTAAATATATAAAAATCTTGGTAAACCATAACACAAATGGTTTCATGACCATAATTTAAGCTAATAAGATAAATTGATAAATTGTTGTCCTTGAATGTGCTAAATTAACGCATCTCAAACGGTGCTTTCATTTCTTTCAAATAAAAGGGTGGGGAAAGTATAGAAGATAATGAAATATACCACTAGCATGAAGACATTCCAGTAAATGTATGTTATTGGATTTATCATAATATTATGGTGAAGTGAGGTGAGGAAAGAAATAAAAAAGAAAATAACTTAAAAGAAAAGAAGAAATTGGGAAGAGGAATTTACCTCTTGAGACTTCCTCCTTTGAGAACCTTTTAAGGGGAGAGGTTTTAGTATTTTGAGGAGGCTGAGAGATTTTAGATGTAGGGAAGGACCTTGGGGAGATATTTGGAAAAAATAATGGCTAAGAACAAGGCTTGATTGGAGTGGAGAGAAGAGGGAGGGAAGGGGGTTTAATAGTGGAGGAGATGGGGGATTTCATAATATTATAATCATTAATTTATTATTTCTTCCCAAGACAAGGAATAGTAAGTATTTCATGACCAAGAATAGTGATTTTATCATATGATCCTGAACCAAGTGGGCTTATATCAGCAGAACATCATCGATGACTCAATTAATCCATTATTTAGCATTTATTGTGAATTATCGGATTCTACTATTCATCAAAAATTCATGTATTTCGGAAAAATACCAAAAATTCACCCTAACCATTTTTAGACGTGTATAATCCAAAAATGAATTCCATTTTTCAAAAATAATTTTATAAATATGATTATTTTAATATATAATTAAAATAATAAGTTATTATCAAAACCAGTTTTAAAACATTCATTAACTTATTATAAAATATAGGTATATCGTACTTCCGACTTGAATATTATTTTTATACCACCATAGGTGAGGTCACTATTCATTGGGGTATATCTCTATTCATAAGGGTATGTTACTACTTATTACGGTAGGTTATTATTCACTAAAAATTTAAGTTTTCCTTATCGGAACCCAAATAACTTACTGATTACAATCGTGTATGCCGGATTTTCGAAATTCCAGACGCAGAAGTGACGAACTTATGTTTAAAGGTCACTTAGAACTTAGTAGTTCATTATGTTATGTTTACATGTGATTTTATGACATAATTATGAGAAGGGAATTTCCATTGAAAAACATTGGGTCGTTACATTATTCCCCCCTTATGAAATTTCACCCTCGAAATTTCGTTTTACATTCTAATCCAAAAACAGGTGTGGGTACTTTTCCTTAATTGCTTCCTCCAATTCTCATGTTGCCTCTTCGTACTTATGGTTTCTCCATAGTAGCTTGACCAGATGAGTAGTCTTGTTGCGTAGAACTTTTTCTCTACGATCCAAGATCTTCACTGGCTACTCCTCATAAGATAGAACATCCTCTAACTATACCACCTCTGAAGAGAGTACATGTGAAGGGTCTGGTATGTACTTCCTTAAGAGGGATACATGAAATACATCATGTACTTTAGAAATGGTAGGTGGAATTTCCAGTCGATAGGCCACAGCTCTGACTCGATCAAGGATCTCGATGGGGCCGATGTACCTGGGACTTAACTTCCACTACGGGAAAAATGGGTATTTGCGACGAGGATAAATCCCGTCGCAAATAACCGGCGGCGGTAAAAGATATTTGCGACGGGAATCTACCCCCGTCTCAAATAACCGGCGGCGGTAAAAGCTATTTGCGACGGAAATCTACCCCCGTCGCAAATAGTATGTCAGCAGGTTATTATTCGCGACGGGTCCCATCGCGAATATCTATTTAACTGTTGACCGTAATAAATGAGGACTAAGGTATTTGCGACGGGTATCCCATCACAAATAGACCCGTCGCAAATGATCTAACCTATAAATACCCCCCATCCATTTTTTTCATTCATTCTCAAACTCAATCTTCTCCTTCTCTCAAAACTCTATTTTTAGATTTCAGAGTTTCTTAAGTTTAATTTTTTTTTCCGGAGTTGATATTGAAGTTTTCAACAACGATCAGAGATCAACCTCAGATCACTTTTAAAGGTATTTATGTTCATTTTAATTTAATATTTATTTTAAATTTTTATTAGTTTCAATTATTCTTAATTAGTTGTAATTTAATTATGTTTACATTGTTTTGTTACTTAATAAATTTAAATTATTAGTATTCATTGTTCATAGTTAATGGTACTTCGGAATAATTAGTAATAATTTCCAATAATTAAGAACAAATGCTAATAATTAGTAATAAATACCAACAATTAGGAATAATTAGTAATAATTACCAATAATTACCAATAATTAGTAATAAATAGTAATAATTTCCAATAATTACCAATAATTAGTAATAATTTCCAATAATTACCAATAATTAGTAATAATTTCCAATAATTACCAATAATTAGTAATAATTAGTAATAATTACCAATAATTAGTAATAATTAGTAATAATTAGTAATAATTAGTAATAATTCTTAGTAATTATCAATAATTAGTAATAATTCATAATAATTACCAATAATTAGCAATAATTGGTAATAATTACCAATAATTGGTAATAATTACCAATAATTGGTAATAATTACCAATAATTAGTAATAATTACAAATAATTATCAATAATTAGTAATAATTACCATTAATTATCCATAATTAGTAATAATTACAAATAATTATCAATAATTAGTAATAATTACCAATTATTATCCATAATTAGTAATAATTACCAATAATTACCAAGAATTACCAATAATTAGTAATAATTAATAATAATTACCAATAATTACCAATAATTACCAATAATTAGTAATAATTAGTAATAATTACCAATAATTAGTAATAATTAGTAATAATTACCAATAATTATTAATAATTACAAATAATTATCAATAATTAGTAATAATTACAAATAATTACCAATAATTAATAATAATTACTTAATTACCAATAATTACCAATAATTACCAATAATTAGGAATAATTACCAATAATTAGGAATAATTACCAATAATTAAAAATAATTACCAATAATTAGGAATAATTACCAATAATTAGTAATGATTCGTAATGATTACCAATAATTAGTAATAATTTTCAATAATTAGTAAGAATTACCAATAATTAGGAATAATTACCAATAATTCGTAATAATTAGTAATAATTGGTAATAATTAGTAATAATTACCAATAATTACCACTAATTAGTAATAATTAATAATAATTACCAATAATTAGTAATAATTAATAATAATTACCAATAATTCTTAATAATTAGTAATAATTACCAATAATTCTTAATAATTAGTAATAATTAGTAATAATTACCAAAAATTAGTAATAATTACCAATAATTAGTAATAATTACCAATAATTAGTAATAATTATCAATAATTAATAATAATTACCAATAATTACCAATAATTACCAATAATTACCATTAGTTAGAAATAATTACCAATAATTAGTAATAATTGGTAATAATTAGTAATAATTACCAATAATTACCAATAATTACCACTAATTAGTAATAATTAATAATAATTACCAATAATTAGTAATAATTAATAATAATTACCAATAATTAGTAATAATTAGTAATAATTACCAATAATTAGTAATAATTACCAATAATTAGTAATAATTACCAATAATTAGTAATAATTACAAATAATTAATAATAATTACCAATAATTACCAATAATTACCAATAATTACCAATAATTACCAATAATTACCAATAATTACCAATAATTAGGAATAATTACCAATAATTAGTAATGATTCGTAATGATTACCAATAATTAGTAATAATTATCAATAATTAGTAAGAATTACCAATAATTAGGAATAATTACCAATAATTAGGAATAAAAACATTATTACATTATTAGTATATTTTATTATTAATATTAAAATAATATAATTTTTTATATTATATACAATTCTCCTTTCATCTGTGTGTTTTCTGTCTCCACATGTAATATTTGTATGTGGAGACAGAAAACACACAGATGAAAGGAGAATTGTATATAATATAGAAAATTATATTATTTTAATATTAATAATAAAATATACTAATAATGTAAAAATGTTATTATTCCTAATTATTGGTAATTATTCATAATTATTGGTATAATTACCAATAATTAGGAATAATTACCAATAATTAGGAATAATTACCAATAATTAGGAATAATTACCAATAATTAGTAATAATTACCAATAATTAGGAATAATAACATTATTAAATTATTAGTATATTTTATTATTAATATTAAAATAATATAATTTTCTATATTATATACAATTCTCCTTTCATCTGTGTGTTTTCTGTCTCCACATGTAATATTTGCATTCTTTTTAAAAATTATCAACCTACTCACTAATGGAGAGGTGAAAGTGAATGCAAATATTACATGTGGAGACAGAATGATAAACACACAGATGAAATGAGAATTGCATATAATATAGAAAATTATATTATTTTAATATTAATAATAAAATATACTAATAATGTAATAATGTTATTATTATATAATTAATATTTATGAAAAAATAATATTACTACTATGAAAATAGTAAAAAATTTATATAATATTAAAATAATCAATATTTGTAACAGCTTTTTCTTTATTCTCAACATATTCAATTCCTAAAGGGTCAATTTTTAGGTCTATCTCAATAAAAAGTTTGTGTCAGTCGTGTATGATGTAAACTCTATAATTATCCTTGCTTGAGTGTTTTTTCAAACAAATTATTCAAAACCAGTAATGCTTTTATATTTTATAGAATAATATGGAACAATGAGGTCGTCAACAATCATTATTAGGTGACCGCATATGGATAAATCAACGTAGAAATCCAAATGGTTTTGGTTTAAATACAGTATATGTAGAGGGTGTGGAGACTTTTTTCTCATTTGCGGCATCAAATCCAGAATTTGTTTCAGAAGGAAAAATAAAATGCCCTTGTAGAAAATGTGAATTGAGAACGTTTGACACGTTTGAAAAAGTGGGGGGACATCTCTTGCGTTTTGGTTTTCAACCAGATTATGTTTTTTGGTATCAACACGGTGAACGCAGTTCCAGAGTAGGTGATACCAACTTGATTCTGGATCCATCTCGGTTTCAAGATTTAGTACATGATGTTGCAGGTTCATCTGTTAAACATACAGAAACTTCGGCTGATATAGCTTCAAATCCTGAGTTGGCACCGTCTGAATTTTATAAGTTGTTGAGGTCTGCTAAGGATGCATTATATCCTGGCTGCAAGATGAGAAAATTAGAAGTAGTTGCAAAATTTATTTCTATCAAATCAGATAACGGAATTTCAAACACCTATTTTGACCAGATATTTTCTTTGCTTAAGACATTGTTACCCGAAGGAAATGTTTTGCCTGCAAATTACTATGAGAGTAAGAGGTTGGTTAGAAATTTGGGACTTACTTGTCATAAGATTCATGCAAGTTCAAATGACTGCATTTTATATTCTGGGGAAAATGAGTCGTTGGATAGTTGTCCCACATGTGGATAACTGAGATATAAAGAAGGACAACATGGGAAGTCTGGTTTGATTCCTGTAAAATAGTTGAGATATTTTCTGCTTATTCCAGACTTCAGTGTTTATTCATGTCTAAGAATACAGCGACAATGATGTCATGGCATAAAGAGAATATTTCAACCGATAAAAGCTTGAATCATCCATCCGATGGTGATTCATGGAAACATTTTGATAGAGTGCATCCATCCTTTGCTTTAGAAGCTAGAAATGTTCGACTGGGCCTTTCCACTAATGGTTTCTATCCGTTCGGATCTTATGGTAGTCAATATTCATGTTGGCCTATTTTTTTAACTCCGTACAATTTACCCCCATGGATGTTGATGAAGGAGCCATATATCTTTTTGACTTTACTAATTCCAGGACATCCGAAGAAAAATATTGATGTTTATTTGAAACCATTGATTGATGAATTGAGTTTATTGTGAAGTATTGGTGTCAGTTCATATGATGTTGCAACGAAACAGAATTTCATACTGAGAGCAGCATTGATGTGGACAATTAGTGACTTCCCGGCTTATGGGATATTATCTGGCTAGAGTACACATGGTCAGAAATCATGTCCTTACTGTATGGGAGAGAACAAAGCATTTATGCTCATTCATGGAAAGAAACCTTGTTATTTTGACTGTCATCGCAGATTTCTTCCAGCTGATCATCCTTTTCACAGAAACAGATCTCATTTCAGAAAAGGAATAGTTGAAAGGGATGGACCTCCAAAAATATTATCAGGTTTGGAGTTAAAATCAGTTGTATTTTCATTACCTCCCATCACTTTTGGTCCCACAATAAACCAACAGAAAATTTCTAGTTTTGGGAAAGAACACAATTGGATTAAACGTAGCATATTTTGTGATTTTCCATATTGGTGTGATTTGTTGGTCCGACACATGTTAGATGTCATGCACATTGAGAAGAACTGTTTTGATAATTTGTTTCATACAGTTTTGGATACGCCAGGAAAGGGCAAAGACAATGTAAATGCATGTTTAGATCTTGCCCAAATTTTCAGGTGTCCAGAACTGGAACTGTTTGAGAATGTCAGAACAGAAAGGTTACTGAAACCAAAATCAACTTATACACTGTCTAAAGAAAACCGTTTATTATTTTGTCAGTGGATTGCAGATTTGAGACTTCCAGATGGTTGTGCTTCCAATTTGGGTAGATGTGTAAAGAATGGTCATATTACTGGATTAAAAAGTCATGATTGTCATGTTATAATGGTAAGACTTCTATCCATTGGATTAAGAAATCTGTTGAATTCTGTGATTTGGGATTCCATAACAGACATGTCTCATTTTTTTCAGAAAATTTGTGCGGCTACAGCAGATTATGATGCTTTATGCAAACTTGAAGAAGATGTTGTTGTAATTATATGTAAACTGGAAAAAATATTTTCGCCGTCTTTCTTTGACTCAATGGAACATCTGATGTTACATTTTCCATATGAAGCCAAATGTGGAGGTCCAGTACAGTTTCGATGGATGTACCCATTTGAAAGATGCATGCAAAAATTGAAAAGAAAAGTACGTAACAAAGCATCTGTTGAAGGATCTATTGCAGAAGCTTATTTTCAAGAGGAAATATCTTTTTTCTGCTCCCATTATTTTGAATCTGAGTATCCTTAAAAACACAACTGAATGGGACGGAACGAGAGGAATATTGATGAAATCGACAATCAATTATCTATTTTCAACCAGCCAGATCTTGGTTTTGGTGGAGTTTATGAACGTTGGCTTTCGGATGATTAACATCACAGAGCTCATACGTATGTTCTGCTCAACTGTGAAGAGATGACATCAGTTGTACTGTAAGTGTTTATATCACTTATTCTATCATTTATGTTACAGTAAATAACTTTGGTTTTTATAGGTTGTATGATAATCATATCAAGAAACAAATTCCACAAATTACAGCAGCTGCTCTTGAAGAACGCTGACTGAAAAATTTCTCTCAGTGGTTTCAAAAACTGGTAACATAAATTCTTTATCTTTTAACAACTCATTCAATGTATAGTTTATTATATTGATAATTATTTCACAAATTTTCAAGTGTCTCGACATGCTGATAAAATTGACAAACATCTATGTATATTGAGTAACCCACCTTCCAAACTTGTTAAAACTTATAATGCATATGTGGTGAATGGATTTTGATTTCACACACATGCATATGGGGAATCGAAAAAAAAAATGAACAGTGGAGTTAGCTTGAGAGGATCTCATCATCGAGAAAATGAAGTTGACTTTTATGGCATACTTGATGAAATCATTGAACTCTGTTATCTTGGACAACATTACATAACCATGTTCAAATGTCGGTGGTTGGATACAGAGAGAGGCATGCATGTTCATCCGACTCATGGAATCATCGATATTAAATGTAAAAGTGTTCTCGCAGTAAATGAACCATTCTTATTGGCTCAACAGGAACATCAAGTTTATTACGCAAAATATTGTGCTACATCAAGAGACTTGAATGATTGGTGGAGTGTAATAAAAATCAAAATTCGAGACAATCAGTTTAGTCAAAGTGAATGTGCTTTCACTAATGTGCAAAGAATTGATGTTTTTCAAGAGAGTCATCAAAATCAATCGTTTTTACAAAGAGACATGAGTATCGATGACGACACCCCACATTTAAGAGTCGGTGATGACGATGATGTTAATGATGTAACATATGAATTTGAAATGGTAAGAGATGAAGCAACTGGAACTCGAATGGATATTGATGATGTTGAGAAAGAATATGAAGATGACATTGACATATATGAAGATGATGATGAAGCTGAACACTGATAGAATTACATGGTAGTTATATATAGTCATAATATATATATATGTATATATAATAGTAATTATCAATTATTTGCTAACAACATTAACATTTTATGTTTCAGATGGACGACGAGACATTTTGTGAGTTGGCGGATGCTGACCTGCCTTTCGATGCGGATGAGTTGCTGCAGATGACCCTCAGCCTGCAGGCGCTCCAGGGAGTACGCGGAGGGGGCGCGGTCTTGCACGATTGATGATTCCTAACCCCGTCCCCGAGCGACGTCCACGTCTTGGGTTTTATCCACGCACACGGAGGTGTGATAACCTATGTGATAATCTGTGGATTTGACTAAGATTTCATTAATCTATTCACATAATAAATGTTTATTATTTTTACAGTTTTCCGCATATAGCAGTCGGACAGGGGAGCGCTATTTTGCGTAACTATTTCTCTCAGTCGTGGACCACATGGGAGCAGATTCCTATTGATGTTCAACAGACCATGTTCGGCCATTGGTTGGTACGTACGTAAATAAATAATTTTTATTTTGAAAATTATTTCATTTCTAACTTGATATTTTGATTTATTTGTAGGGTTTATGGTATCCGATCGAGGATACCATGCGTGACGCCATCCACAAGGCATGGGTGGTGGCCATGCGTGATCGCTTTCGTCAGGTTTTACACAATTTAAGAAAAGCTGCCACGAATAAAGCAGGAGTGTCAGATTTTGACGAGTCATGTAGAGCACACCGACCAGAGCACATTTCATCCCATGTATGGGATGGATTATGTGCGCACTGGTTGAGTGGTTCCTTTCAGAGGAGATCATCAGTGGGGAGGCAGAATCGGGGGAGATAGGTGGTGACTCATCGAGCTGGGAGTCGTTCTTTCAGTACTCATAGACAACATCTGGTACGTACATTATTTATAAATATTTTATATAACTATAAATATTAACAGTTTATTTTTTATTCTTATAAGCTGTCGAGCACCCCGATATTATGGAGTACGACGTATATCAGAGGATGTATAGTGATCCTGCTCCTGGGGAGCTCAGAGGTGATCATCAGCATCACATCGTGGTCAGTATTATTTGTTTTCATGTTTAAAAATTAACTGCATATAATATATTCACAATTTTAATTTTAAATTGCAACTACAGGAGTCATATGAGGCCGCAGCATCACAGACCCGGCCTGAGAGTCAGGCCGCGTCATCAGATCAGACCATTGGTCGTCAGATTGATGAGGCAGCATGGATGCAGGCCACCCAGTATGCCTTCGAGAAGGGCCAGGTAGTTGGTATTAGCTCTCGACTGACTCCCGGAGATTATTATGGCAGTGCTGCGATGTCGGCGTCCAGCTTGAGAGGAGCTCGTGCATCTTCTTCTGCTACACAGTATGTGGATCAGTTGCGATCTCAGACTGCACTGATAGAGAGTCTCCAACAGGAGCAAGAGTAGATGCGTCAGCAGCAGCAGCAGCATGAGGAGGAGCGTCAACGCCAGCAGCAGCTGTACGAGGAGCAGATGAGTCGGTGGCAGCAGCAGCACCAGGAGCAGATGGAGTACATGCGTCGACTCACTCATGCTTTAGGGATGGAGTTTCCTCCACCAGCATCTGCAGATCCCCCCCTCTTTCAAATTAGAGTTTGTTTTTTGGTTATAAAGTTTGTTAAATCAAAATATGAATTTTTTTTCTATTCGTAGTTTCTGTCTCATTATAAAATATTAATAATATTATATTTTGAAATAACAATATTAATATGAATAATAAAATTATTTATATTTTATAATATTAAATTTTACATATATATTAAAATTTTATAATATTATAATTTAATTATATTTTTTTGTAATATTTGAATTATTTTAATATTTTAATATAAAATAATTCTATTATTTTTATATTAATTAAAATAACATATTAATATTTTTTTTATTTATGAATTATAATTCTAATATTATTATATTAATTAAATCATTTATAAATATTCTATTATTTTTTATTTTTGAATTATAATTCTATTATTGTTATATAAATTAAAATAATTTATTAATAATTTATTATTTTTATTTTTGAATTATAATTCTATTATTATATTAATTAAAATCATTTATTAATATTTTATTATTTTTTATTTTTGAATTATAATTGGATTATTATTATATTAATTAAAATAATTTATTAATAATTTATTTTTTTTATTTTTTTTATAGTATTTGTGACGGGATACTATGCCCGTTGCAAATAGTATTATTTTTATATCCATTAAAATAATTTAATAATGGTTTTTAATTTTTTTTTAAAACATAACTGCGACGGGTCCCGTCGTAAGTACTATTTGCGATGGGCCCGTTGCAAATACATGTTGCGACGGGGCCCGTCGCAATTACTATTTTAAAAGTTTTTAAAAATATACGGAGTAATATTTGTGATGGGAAGGATACCCATCACAAATAATATCTTTAGCGACGGGCCTGTCGCAACTAATTGTTGTTGCAACGGCGTTTTCCTCAACGGGCGATTTGCGATGGGCCCCCGTCGCAAATACCTGTTTTTCTAGTAGTGTTCCCTCTCTTCCCAAACCTCATGACCTTCTTCCATGGGGATATACGTAGAAATACCATGTCTCCAACTTTGAACTCAAGGTCTCATCGATGGTTATCTACATAACTCTTTTGTCGACATTGGGCTACCTTGATATGCTGCGGAATGGTTTTCACCTTCTCCATAATTTCTTCGACCATTTCAGGTCCTCACAGCTTACGTTCACCGACTTCATCCCAACATTTCGGTGTTCTGCACCTTTTCCCATAAAGGGCTTCATATGGTGACATTAGAATGCTCGAGTGGAAACTATTGTTTTAGGATAATTCAACCAGTGGAAGAAGTTGGTCCCATCCTCCTTTTAAATCCATTGAACATGCTCTCAACATGTCTTCTAATGTCTGAATAGTTCACTCAGATTGGCCCTCAGTTTAAGGATGATAGGCTATACTAAAGTTCAGTTCAGTGCTCAGAGCATGCTGGAGACTTTTCTAGAACATCTAGGTGAATCTCAGATCATGATAGGATACAATAGATAGTGGTACTCTATGTAGCCTTACCACTTATTTGATGTAAATCAGTGCAAGTTTATCTAATGAGAAGTCCTCTCGAACCACGATAAAGTGAGTTGTCTTCGTAAGACAATCCATAACGACCCATGTAGCATTGTTTTCTCTAGATGTCTTTAGATGTCTAGTGACAAAGTCCATAGTAATGTTCTCCCACTTCCATAATGGTATGGGTAGTGGTTTCATCATCCCCTTAGACTTTTGTCTCTCAGCATTCACTTTTTGACATACGAGGCACTTTGATGTATATTCAGCAATCCCTCTTTTCATATTGTCCCACTAAATGTTTTTTCAGAGATCTCGATACATCTTTGTGCTCCCTGGGAGGATAGAGAAGGTCGAGCTATGTGCATCATTCAATATCTCCTTCTTTATCTCTGGATCAGATGGTACACATAATCGTGTCCCAAATCTTTCAACTCCTTCCTCGTCAATTTTGAAATCAGAGGATTTCCCATTTTTAATATCTTCCACCCTTTTCTAAATTTCCACATCCTTTCGTTAAGCATCCTTTATTTTCTCCAAGAGGGATGGTTGAGAAATCATTTGAGAAAGGAATTATGATGTTCTTTTATTAATGATTCTAATGTCCATCCTTTGCAAATCTAATAAGATCAGATCCTTTTCAATTATCATAATTGATAAAGATACAGGATCCTTTCTACTTAGAGCATCTGCAACCTTGTTTTCCTTAACGAGATGGTAGTGGATTGAGCATTCATAATCCTTGATGAGATCTATCCATCTTCTCTAGCGCATATTAATCTATTTCTGTGTGAATATATATTTTAGACTCTTGTGGTCAGTATATATCTCACATTTTTTCCCATAGAGATAACGCCGCCAAATTTTCAACGCAAAGATCATAGCTGCCAACTCCAGACCATGCATGGGATAGTTTTGCTCATGGAGTTTTAGCTACTTTGAGGTATAGGCTATCACTTTATCATTTTTCATTAGCACACAGCCTAATCCTTTCTTAAAAGCATCACTATACACCACAAAGAGTTCTCCACTTGAACGGAGTGTGAGTACTGGTGTAGTGATAAGCCTCTTTTTCAACTCCTTGAAATAGTCTTCACATTCCTGTGTCTAGATGAACTTTACTCCCTTCCAGGTCAGCTTGGTCATTGGGTTTTACAATCGGGAAAAGTTCTTCACGAATCATCGATATTACCCAACTAGACCTAAAAATCTGCGGATCTACGTTACAAAAGTTGTCCTCGGCCACTCTTCAATTGCCTTCGTCTTGTAAGGGTCCACAGATATCCCTTTCCTCGTGATAACATTCCCCAAGAATGATACCTCCTTCATCCCAAACTCACATTTATTGTACTTTGCATACAAATTCTCCCTTCACAAAGTCTTTAACATAGTTTCCAAATGCTCCTCATGTTCTTCCTTGCTCTTGGAGTATATTAGAATATCATCAATAAAGACCACCACAAATTTGTTGAGGTAATATCTAAAGACTCTATTCATCAAATCCATGAAAATTGCTAGAGAATTAGTGAGTCCAAAGGGAATCACTATGAACTCATAGTGTCCATACCTTGTTTGAAAGGCAGTCTTGGGAATATATTCCTTCCTCACCTTTAGTTGGTGATATACCGACTGAAGGTGCACCTTAGAAAATAACTGGCCCCACAAAGCTGATCGAACAAGTCATTTATCTGTGGAAGGGGATACTTGTTATTTATAGTGATTTTATTGAGATCACGATAATCAATGAAAATTCTCATTGATCTATCCTTCTTCTTGACAAAGAGGACTGGAGCACCCCACGGTGAAGCACTCGGGCATATAAAACCCTTCTCCATATTCTCTTACAATTGCTTCTTCAGCTCTTCTAGATCTACAGTGGACATTCTATAAGGTTTCTTTGAGATTGTTAGAGATCCAGGGATATGTTCAATTGAGAACTCAACCTCTCAGTCAAGAGGAAGACGAGGAAACTCTTTGGGGAATATATCAGTATAATCCCTCACGATGGCCATGTCTTCAAGAATGATTATATCCTTTGTCCTAATCATTTGATATAGATATTATTTCTCTCAAGGAAGCAGTATCCAAACATGAGATGAATATTATAAGAGAGAATCATCTTCTTCCTTACACTTGTAAAGAATCGTAGGATGCTTCGGGATGTGAAAAGTGATCTCCCTTTCCCGACAATTAATGTTGGCCTTGTACAAAGATAGTCAATCCATGCCCAAGATAGCATTGAACTCCACTAAAGGAAGTATGACAAGATTTTCTAGGAGGTTAAGTCCACAAAAATTAATCTATGAGGAGTTATAAACCATTGATGAATAATAATTTCCCCATTCTCTATTCTCACAGATAACTTTTCCTCCAAATTTTGAAGTGGTGTTTGAATAGTTCTACTAAACTTATAAGATATGAAAGAATGCATAGAAACAGAATCAAATAGTACATTCGCTATTCTTGAATTAATAATAAGAGTACCTATCACCACATCATTTTTTGGCTCCACCTCAGTAGTAGTGATAGAATAATCCTTTCCTTGTTTCCTTGGAGGTTGTTTCTGATTGCCTCCAACAACCCTCGACTTAGGGAAATTGTTCACATAATGCCCAAGCTCCTTGCAGTTATAACACTACACTATAGGCTGAGTGTTGATCTAAACCTTCCTTTCTTCTTCAACATTAGCATGAATTTTCATATCCCTTCGACATTTCTTGGCCAGATAACCAAACTTTTGTCATTTGAATCAATTCTTGGTTCCCTTGAGACAGTCACCAAGATGCTTCTTCCCACAATTTTTGAAAAGGGGAAAGTTAGGCTTCTTTCTATCATGGGATTTGTTTGATAAACCACCCATGTTGTTCTCTAATTTCTACATCTTTTCACTATACCCATGAGACCACTGAGAGTCTCCAATCTCCATTTCAACCTTTAGGGCACAACAGACAATCTCCTCATAGTAGTCGAAGTCTCTAATCGCCAAAACTTTTCATAGACTCAGATTTAGTCTGCTAAAGAAGTGATCCACCTTGATTTCGGTGTTCATGTCAAATCCAGAGGTGTAAATTGCAAGCCTTGTAAAGTTCGCTTCGTATGACCTGATGGACTCATCTTCCTTTTCCTTGAGTCCAAGGAACTCTCTTTCCATATTGAGATGGAGGGTTTGAGGAAAATATTTTTTGAAAAACATCATCTTGAATTCCTTCCATTCTATGGAATAAATTTCCTCTTGGGACTTTGTATTCTTTATCGGTGTCCACCACTGATTAGCTTCCCCATCAAAATGATAGACTTTCAGTACAACTTTCTCTTCTTCCGAGCACTAGAGGATAAAGAAAATCTTTTCAATGGAGTTAATCCATTGTTCTATGAGGAGAGGATCAGAAGACCCACTGAATATGGGAGGCCTTTGCCGCATAAATGATTCTATGGAAACTTTCTCTTTCCTTGGAGGAGGGAGTCATTACACCTGATTCAAGTTATTATTCATAACTCGAGCCAGTTGATCAAGTACTGACATGAATTTTTGAGCACCCGCTTTCGTCACATCAGGCATGTCATTATGGAAATCATCACATTTCCTATCACATTGGTTGTTGGAACATGTTCTTCTATTTCCCACCATTAACTGAGAAAAAGAACGTATAATTAGAGGTCTTGAATACTTAGTTTTTGAGCATAAAAATAAACTTTGAACATAAAAGTATGAACTTATAAAGAAGAAGTATATCATGACTTGTGATTCCTTAGGTTTATATCTAGGTTATCCTCAATCTATATCTTAAATTATATTCTTATGGGATTCTTTTTGTCCCTTAATAAAGGTTTGTACTAAGATCGTGAATCTACCGAAGCATATCCCTTGGAAGTGTTGTAACCAAGAGTGCAGCAAGGCCCGTTATCATCCACCAATTCTCATTCGAGTCTAGCTGAAAGTGGTGTTTTTGGGTTTTACCCTAGATACATCCGTGTCAGAGCCGCCTCTACCTGCTCATATCCAGACAGGGATGTGTTTCCTTGATAAACCACTTACTATATACTCACCAAAATTTAGGACTATTTTCTTATACTTAGTCTCATTCCTTAAGGTTCTCACTAAGGTGCTCTATTGCTAATCTCTAAAAACAACTATACCATCCTCTGATAACAACTATAGTGACCCGGGCCTTTTACATAAAACATTTCAGGATTTTAATCATAATTAATCATCAAAGTACAAGCCAAGGATCATTAAGTCTAGTGTCTTGGAAAACTAGGTACAAATAACATAAAACATGGGGCTAAAAAACTTCTTTATTTAATCTCCATAAAGAGCTTATACCTTCTTTTGATCCCTTACATCTTCATAGGGTACCCTAGGGAACACATGAATGAAGGGGTGAGCTAAAAATCCCAATAAGGGAATGAACATAAGGATATATCTCAATCACATGAGTTAGGAGGCATGACATAACGATATCCAAAGCATGAAACTTATAAAATCATTTAATATAAGCATGGGATCATATAAACTGGGAATCATATAAATGTGGTAGAAGCATAAAACATTTCTTTAGTATGGGTCAAGGCTAACCGCCAATCCTGTTTTCCATTTTAGTATGGGACAAGGCTAACCTCCAATTGCGTTTCACATCGCATCTCATGAGACTTAAAATTACCCAATGCATTGGAGCGCTATTTGGGCGCACCCATCTCAACATTTTCATGAATATTCTTCACACATAAATATTCCTACCACATAAATCTTCTTTACACATGAGTAATTATACATAATGAATTTTTCATAAACATATGGTTACCCATGGAGAGAATTGGGTACCACAATCATGACATAAAGAATAACCAATGGGTGTATCATGAAAGTTTCCATGAAATAAAGGGATTACAACATACATGGATGTTCATAAGGTAATTTAGGAATAAAAAATTGTAGGTGGTAACAAATATAAGTGACATCACATAAGAAATTTATTTGAGAGACATTAGCAATAAAACATTTTTGTACGGTTTTAAGGAAAATACTATAGAGATTTTAAAATAGTAAAGAAGAAATTCATTTATATCAAACCAGAATTGAACCAATAAGGTTTTCATAATAAAAATACTGAATTTACAAAGACAATGGTGTATTAAAACAGAAGATAGAGTGCACTTTAAATTGGGTAAAAGTTCGGGAAGTTCCTTTAAAACGAGTGTGCTTATTGGGAAGTATCGAGGAGAGATTCACTCAAAAGCATGTATATACCCGAAAGAGAATGAGAGATGAATATTAGAAAAAGAGTTTGAAGAATATAAACAAAATTTTGAAGTTCTACATAAAAATAAAAGACAACTACATTTTGGTAAAAAGAAAGATAGAGCAACCCGAAGAAATAAAGGAAGTTTGGGTAGAATCCATTATGGTTTATCGGCATGGTATCGAGTGTAACTAAGAGGGCTTGATGAGAGAGATAATGGGTTTATAATCACATATAAAACATTAGGGAATTATTTTTAAGGTATAAAAACATACCCCATCACTTGGTATTACACAAAAAGGCATAGCATAGAGAACAATCTTGATTAAGAGTGAAAAGGGGAGGACCCCTTACCTTAAATCCGTTGGTGTTCTCCACTTCTTGTTAAGGACCTGAATAAAAAAATTAGGATTATTAATTAATAAGTACATAATATTTTATATATTCAATTTATTTATTATGACCCATTTTATTTCATTCAAATCCTTTTTGATTAGTTACAAGGTTCAATTTCATTGTTCGGGGTCATTTGTTTACTTGGCTTTAAAAGATCGGTTCACTTGTATTCAAGTTTGGATTATATGAAAGATAAAAGTGTTTGTACAGAATTTAAGTTATATTATTTATTTAATATCCATTAGATTACATGGTTTTAATTTTAATTAGGCTACTTATAGTGAAGTAGAATTATTATATATATAACCATAGTGATAACCGTTTTTTGTTAATCGGTGGATTTGATTACAAAGAATGTGTTTTCCTTTATAACTTAATTCCATTTGTACCAAAGGATTAAAAAACCAAAAATAGGATATATTACATATATAAAAATCTTGTTAAACCATAACACAAATGGTTTCATGACCATAATTAATGATAATAAGAGAAATTTATAAACTGTTGTCCTTGAATGTGCTAAATTAGCGCATCTCAAATTGTGCTTTCATTTCTTTCAAAAAAAAGGGTGCGGAAAGGAGAGAAGATAATGAAATATACCACTAGCATGAAGACATTCCAGTAAATTTATGTTACTGGATTTATCATACTATTATGGTTAAGGGAGGTGAGGAAAGAAATAAAAAAGAAAATAACTTAAAAGAAAAGAAGAAACTGGGAAGAGGAATTTACCTCTTGAGACATCCTCCTTTGAGAACCTCTTAAGAGGAGAGTTTTGGGTATTTTGAGGACTCTGAGAGCTTTTGGATGTTGGGAAGGACCTTGGGGAGAGATTTGGGTAGAATAATGGCAAGGAACAAGGCTTCAGAGGAGTGGAGAGAAGAGGGAGTGAAGGGGGGTTTTATAGTGGAGGAGAGGAGGGATTTCATAATATTATAATCATTAATTTATTATTTCTTCCCAAGAAAAGGAATAGGAAGTATTAAATGACCAAGAATAGTTATTTTATCATGTGATCCCGAACTGAGTGGGCTTACATCAGCATAACATCATTAATGACTCAATTAATCAATTATTTAGTATTTATTGTGAATTATCGGATTCTACTATTCATCAAAAAATCAAGTATTTCAGAAAAATACCAAAAATTCACTCTAACCATTTTTCGACCTGTAGATTCCAAAAATGAAGTCCATTTTTCAAAAATAATTTTATAAATATGATTATTTTAATATTTAATTAAAATAATAATTTATTATCAAAACCAGTTTTAAAACATTCATTAACTTATTCTAAAATATAGGTATATCATACTTCCAACTTGAATATTATTTTTATACCACCATAGGTGTTGTTACTATTCATTATGGTACATAACTACTCATAAGGGTATGTTACTATTCATTAGGGTAGGTTACTATTCACCAAAAAAAATTAGGTTTTCCTTATCAGACTCCAAATAACTTACTGATTACAACCGTGTATGCCGGATTTTCAAAATTCCAAACATAGAAGTGACGAACTTATGTTTAAAGGTCACTTAGCACTTAGTAGTTCATTATGTTTTGTTTTCATGTGATTTTATGACATAATTATGAGAAGGGGATTTCCATTGAAAAACATTGGGTTGTTACAGGGGGAATCAGTAGAATGATTTGCAAGGCTCAAACAACCCATCAAAATGGATAGTGCCTCTTTATATAGGCATTAGGACACTCCCTATACTTCACATGAATTCACTTGTACATTAAAAATATCTATAATGTATATGATTTAAAACTATTAATAACCACTCATCCAACTCCATATGTTTCATCTTATGAAATTTTTAATAATAATTATATCCAATGTGGAAGATATAGTAATGTCAATCATTTAATGTCTATCTATCGTATTAACTACAATGTGTTGAATGAATTGTATATTATGATTCATATTGCCTTATAATATATCATAATTATACAATTGTACTTATAAGAAGTGGAACGATATCATATTATATGCTTTACTATACACTGATATCAAACTGCATGATATACCCATATCTTTACATATGATATGGCCAATATACATTATATGTATATAGGATTTAGGGTATATCTCCATCACGGAGATCGCTAGATACATAATTCCCGGTGTGATATGATGTAGTTACTGAATGGAAAAAAATTAAAATGAATGAATTATAAATAATATATATGAATTGCATAAAAACAATAATAATTCAATTTGATAAAAAATTCTCCATCACAATCCAAAACCCCGACACAGGGGAGAAATTAGTCACACGTGAGTAACATTTTCAGAGAAATGATGAACTTAAAATTATTTTCCATAATTTTTAGATGAATAAGAATGAATATAAGAATAATTCAAGAGATATTCCCCTTTTGATGGAAATTTGAATCTCTTATAAGTTAAGATTTATCCCAAATGATTTATCTTATAAAATTTATCATATGATCTTTGATTACTTAAAAACCTTAATTCATAAAGTTGTTAGGGGCCTTAATCTTAGGTAAAAAGGTTTCTTGTAGATAGATGATAAGTGGATGGATAGATATCCAAGATATTCTATTTAGGTATATAGTAAGTGGAACTATAAACTAACTACATGTCAAATTCTATCCACATTCTCTTAGGGGAAACAGTTTGTACATAGTTTAACTAATCATGTGATATGTTCTTCCTTTACTTAATCAAGGTATGTGGTTGTTTTCATAGTTATACTAATAGATCACTAGTTGTGCATTTGGTTATATTTCATGAATTATTATCTTGCACAGTTATTAGGTTAGGATGCACAATTATTGGGATCAAGTATAAACCATTCATAGTGAGAACATATCTTAAATAACTATGTTTTTCATCCAAAACCCGAATTTCATGATTACTTCCATAAATTACTTATTTTTTGTCCATTTTTTACATGTTAAAAGACATTTATACTATAAAAACAAGATATTTGAGATAATGATACACTTTTAGGATGATAACTCCATGAAAAATGATTTAAGAATAAATGTGAATCAAATTTTTCTATGCCTGATCAATTTTTTATCCTTAATAAATTACCATAATAATAACTTTAAATGCATCAAAAAAGAAACTAGTATAATAATCATTGAAAATATCAACTAAATGAAACAACAGTTTGAATGAAAAATCATTGAAATCCATACGTACACCCATCAAAACTCACAAATCTCCCAATATGGAAAGAAAAGTATATCCAAACTTGGTTTTTTAACTTTTTATACTTAAATAATTTTTTAAAACATGAAATAACCATTAATAACTTAAGGGAATGTTTTCTTATCCATATTTATCTTCTCATACACCTGGGTAAGTTAAATAAATATTTAACTAATGTCAAGTAGTGGGTTACCTCTTTTATAGGCAGCACAATCTCATCACTTGTAACATTGAAGCATAGTAGAGAATCATCATCATCTAAGGAAGGAATTATGATATCTACTTTTCTCCACTATTGTGAGATAATAACAATGTATTTTTGTACCCAAATTTTTCATATGAATCACCTATATGAATTATTAAATCAAATCAAGAGTCCATTAAATTAAGATTGAGTAATAACCACTTGCATTATATTAATAAATTTTAATAATAACTTCTCTAAAATGCATAGTTGGGACTCTTAATCTAAGATTTTCATTAATCTAAACACCTCCATTAAAATTAAAATTCAAATAAAATATTTTAAGCTGAAATTTAAAAATATTTTTATTGAATATTTTTAATCAAATCACTAGAAAATGAGAAATTAATATGAGCATATAAAAATCCTCAAGATGTTTCATCCAAGATATTATTCATTTAACAAATATAAATGTGTGGGGTTTATTACTAGGCCTTAAATTATATTTAATAAAAACATGTTAAGATAGGTAAGGTTAAGGGGTAGTGATCAAATAGGGTGCATAAGGGTGTCCTCCCCCACACTTAAGAATAATCATGGTCCCTTTATAGTATAAGCGGATAAAAAATTAAACAAGCAGCGAGGGTAGGGAATAAATTGAATAATTTAAGTAAAATGATACAAATAAAGAAAATTCCCTTGAAAATAAGTGAAGCAATATTAGTAGTGAAATTGGAAGGATAGTGACCACAGTAGTACATGAAATCACATTATACAAAAGAATCAAAATTATAGCTTCATAAGAAGATAGAAAAAGTGTACATCATATCTAATAGTCAATAAAATCAATTCATGTTTTAAGAAATAAAGCATGGAAAACAAAAACAAGCATAAAAATATATGTTCTATCATGTAGGTAATCCAAATATAAATGGGTCTCTAGAATTTTTCCAATCCACCTCATCTAAGGTAATGTATCTGATGGAATCACTACACATATTAGAAGCTCCTACATAATCACTATCGGCACAACCTATTGGGTAATCTTATGCTCTTCGAGATCGAGCTACATCATCACCGGCTCTAGATGATGTATGTGTGTGATTACCCTAGCATGAATATTCTCCACCTAGGAAGAAGAAATATGAAGTATGTGGTATAATAGGCAGTATAGTTTTGAGAGAGTGGAGTCTTGTAGTTGGGTTTCATCCAACTGGCTCATGACTTGCTCAACTATCCAGTTGAACTTGGTGTAGTGATCTTGGTGGAGCTTGTAAGGGATGTGTATGTTTTCATAAGGGATTTCTAGTAGGTGTGGTGAAGTTATCTAAGGTAAATAAAGAGTTCTAAATAATGAATATTGAGGAATGGATAGGTGGTTATAGGTGTCAGTAAGTTGGGTGTGTGGGACACAGGCTTTCTCGAGTGTTGGGGATGCCTCATGTAGGGCATGGGTCTGTTCGACCTCCTCTTAATCTATATTTTGGGAACCATTTAAATGGAATTTATAACCACTATAAGTAATCATTTTTATACATATCACCATAGTAAAATCAAAGGGAGTGGGGGTCAAACTCTGCAAAGGGTTTTGTATTAAACCAATGTCTCAAGTGCTCATCCAAGAGTGTAATGTATGGCCCCCACAAAAAACTTCCACTTTTTTCTTATTGAACATATATATGAAGTTTTTTATAAAGACAAAATAGAGATTTATGTAGTTACTTATGATAGAAATGAGAAATAAAAAAACTTGGAATGTAGCACCATCAACGCTATTAATTCATGCGGTGAAACATAGGTTAATAACCATGTAGAAGATATAATGGGTTGGGATAAGGATCATTAATGATTTAGTGGTTTAGGGATTATGGTTGGGATGGGGTTGATTTATTTTTTCACAAAATATTTGGGCGATGGTGGGTTCCCAAAAAAAAGTAGACTGGTAGTATATTTCAGTTTCAACATACTCATCTGTACAATTACAAATAACGATCCTAGATTGGGAAAGGGGTATATTATAATAATATTAGAGAATTCAGAATAATACATCACCCACTTTTGTCACTATCTCATTGTTTTCATCAATTTCGTACCATTCATTACAGTGGAAGGTGAATGAGAACTCAAGTATAGACTCTTTAAAAGAGGGCCAGTTGACCAAAAGGGAATTAGTCAGTTGGTCTATCTTAATAATGTTCCAAAGTTCATCTATAATCACTACTATAAAAGACACCATTAATAGGGATGGAATTCATCAGTTCTAGAAATAATAGCAGATAAAGGGAGCATTTTATTAGTGCTAACAAAAGCACTGATAATGGCTACCCTATATCAGCCATTTTTTTAGTGCTGATAAAGGATAAACTTTATCAGCGATTTCTTTTAGCGCTGATAAAAGGTACATTTTATCAGCGCTTTATTGTTAACATTGATAAAGGTTAGTCTTTATCAGCAATTTATTTTTAGCACTGATAAAGGATACCTTTTAGCATCACTTTATTTTTAGCACTGCTAAAGGGTATCCTTTATCAGTTCTCTTTTAGCACTGATAAAGGTCCAGAATAAAATTAAATAATTAAAAAAATATTAAAAAATTTATCAATTAAATAATAGTTGTTAGAAATGAATAAATTGAATATACATATAAATTATAAAACTTAATAAGTTGTATATATTAAATATATTTATGTAAAAAGAATAAAATAAAATAATTAAACAAATAAAAATTAAAAATGAGTAAATTAAGAAAAATATTAAACATTTTATTAATTAAATAATTACTAATAAAAAATGAATAAATTTAATATAAATATATATATATATATATTATAAATATTAATAAATATAATATATTAAATAAAGATATATAAAATGTGTAAATTGTAATAATTAAACAAAAAATTAAAAATGAATAAATTACAAAATTATTTAAAAATTTATTAATGAAACAATTATTAATAAAACTAAATAATTACTATATATATTAATTATAAATAGTAATAAATAATATATATATTAAATATAAATATATATAAAATGAAAAAAAATGTAAACATATTAATGTCTTATTTATTTTTAATGTCATTTGATTTTTCAATTTAACATATATCAAATGTCATGTGTTACAATTATTTCACATATACATGTGTAATTAATTTATTATTATATACAACATGCACACAAAAATATTTACACAATTAATTGAATCTTATATGGAAACATATACACCTAATATATTTAATTTATTCAAATTTTAGTATATTTTGTAATTTCATTATAAGATGATACATTTAATATATTATGTTTTTAATTGATAAATTTTATTTATTTATTTTTAACATTATTACAATTTGGTATTATTTATTCTTTTTTAATATTTTTAGTTCTTTAATTTGATCATTTTTTATTATTTCCTTATATATATATATATACTATATTTTAGTATTTTCAACATGTACTCAACGTTACTTCAATATATATCCATTTTTTTAAATACATTATATTTAATTAAAAAAAACTTATCCATTTTTTCAATATATTTTTAAAGTGTACTCATTTTGAATTATTCAATTTCACTCATGTTTTAAATGCATGTATTTAAGATTATCCATTAATAATGTTAAAAATATATTCATAAATAAATATTTATAACTAAATAATATATGTATATTTACTGTATTTATAAATTTATATATTTATAATTATTATAAATAAATAAATATTATTTTTTAAAAAGGTATTCATATAATTATAAATAAATAATTATATTTATTTAAATAAAAATAAAATTACAATAAATGTATTTAAATAATGTACTTGGAGAGTCATGAACTCGAGACCTCATCAAGACCCATAGGGGAAACTACCACTGAGCTGCAACCTGACGAATATATATATAATTATATAAATTTTTTTAAAGTATTAATTATATTTTTATAAATAAATAACTATATATTTAAAAAAATATAAAATTATAATAACTATATTTAAACAATAAATATTTTTATATTTTTATATATTTATTATATATATATATAATGATATAAATATATTTTTAATTGTATAAATATATAAAATGATATAAATATATTTATAATTATAAATAAATGATATAAATATATTTATAATTATAAATAAATAATTATAAATATATTTATAAATGTATATTCATTATATTTATAAAATTATATATTTATAATTATAAATAAAATAATATATATTTTCAAAAAAAATATTAATGTGATTATAAATAAATAATTATATATTTAAATAATTAAAAAATTATAATAAACAAATATATAATTATATAAATTTTTTACAATTTTTTTATTTATAATTATTATTATAAATCCATTATCAGTGCAAATAAAGGTTAATTTATCAGTTCTTTTTTAGCACTCATAAACATACAAGCCAATGAGCTCGTATCTGAGTGGTAAGGGCTCTTGCTTGGCATCCAAGAGACTCAAGTTTGAAAGCATTGATAAACGTGTCCCCAATCAATTTAAAATAACCCTAATTATGACTCATTCAGTCATGATTCTCAAGCTCTCGTAGAACTCCCCTTCTGTCGGTGTTACTCCTCTACCATCTCTTGAATGAATCAAGGCTAGAATCCAATGTTTGTTATTTTCTGTTGGAAGAAAGGATATTCTTTGATTTAAATGGAGTAAGGTTTGTGTTTGTTTTCAATCATTGCATGGAAGATCCGAGAGTTTTAAAGGAAAGGGATATTACAGTTCAATCTAACACTGGTATTGAGGTGGCATCATTTCCTAGTGATTTCCAAATTTTTGGGTCAAAAAATTATAGAATTGAGAAATGAGTTTTTGGAAAAGGAAGTTTCATGCAAGTTTGAAGGGGTTTTGGAAACTTTCATGCATGGCATGTTTTGGGATCATTGCATCAAAATATGGAAAAGGAAAAAATGTGTGTGAAAGAATTAAATGTGTGTGAAAGAAGAGGTTGTGCGGAAGAGACTTACTCACCGAATGTGGCGTCCAAAGGTGTTTTGCAGGCTCGGAGAGAATCTTACACGCACAAAGGAAGACACATCAGAATCTTAAACATAGGTTCATCGAGGCCTATAAATATCCAGATACCCCAACTCAAGACTTAGAAGTTTCAACAAGATCAGGTTCCTCTGCCACGTGAAAGAATTACTCAAGAAATAGATGCAGAAAAAAAATCTTGCACGCAAAGTGTTCCTTTATTCTAAAAAGACCAAGTGAAACTTATGGTGTAGCTTCATGAAAGATAAGGGTTGTGTGAAAAATAAGGGTTGCGTAAAATTCATCTTACGTGACAATCCTAAATCTTGAATTCAAGAGAAGGTGTTACGTGAAAGTGCCAGTGTGTGCTTCTAGAAACATTTGAATATATGGTTTGTTTGTTCGGTGTTTTCAAGTGCATCAATTCAGTACTTTAATGCAATCAAAGTCTTGTGCTGGATAGATACAAAGACTTCAATTCCAATCTATTGAAGAGACTTTCAAGTCGATAAACTAAGTAAGACTTCACCAAAGGTAGTGAGCTAAGGGGAGTCAACAGAAGTGTTCTGATTGACGTAGTATGCTATCCCTAAAATCTTGTAAAGGAAGTATTCCTAGAATAGAGTGATTATGTCTAAAATATTATACTCTGCAACTATTGAATATTAGTGGATCTGGGTATGACTGATACATTTTCATTGTATGCTCCTTGTAATGGCCCTTAGTGGTGAACCAAGTAAAATTTTTGTGTTATCTCTTTACATGTTAATGTTTTATTACTGCACTATTCCAACAGACATGTTAAACAAGTTCTTACCAACTTGAGAATAATATCGATCATTTTATAAGAAAAATTTTACACCTTGATTAACCCCTCCCCTAAAAAGGGGCTTTGGGGTCCTACATGTGCTATCAGAGGAAGGTTCATGTATATTGGATACTCTACAGTAAAGTTGTTCTCTCGTGAATATTTGAGGTACATTCCTTAGTCAACAATGAAGTTCATTTTTGAAGAATATTTAGTTATCTTTGATGAGAATTCTATGTCCACAAAGCCCATTATAAAGAGGAAAAATAAATGGAATATAAATTTGAAGAAGACCCTCTTATCATGTTTTTGGTGTACATAGACTTCTCCTCAAAGAAAACTAAATCTTCTTCAAAACTGCACTACATTTTTTACAAAGGAATGAACCTCAAATATTCAAGAGAGAACAACTTTACTATATAGTATTCAACATACGTGAACCTACCTCGGATACCAATACCATGATAAATCGGAAAAATAAAGGGAAGAGAAAGTTGAATAAGACCATCTTATCTAATGAAGAGGATTTATCTAGGTCACCATGCCTTTCTGAAAATGAATATATTTAAGGCCTGGAAAGTAAAGAGTAGGTGTCTCGGGTTTCCACCAATGATAAGGAAAATGGTGTTTCTGATATTTTTCTTTGAAATAATTATCCAAGAATACATGGTGATGATAAATCTATCACCAATCAAGCTATATCTATTGTAAGATTAAGAAATATCTTGCCTAGAGTTTCTACAAAAATAGTCTCCCTTGCTTGTGGAGTCTTTCAATTTATATAAGAGGAAATCACCCAGTTTATAAAAGAAGAAGGTTATATGGAGGGAGGTTTGAAAATAAAAGTCCTTGAGAATTTTAATCTATCGAGACAATTTGAAACCTTTAAAAAAAGAAATAGGATACTTGAAATAATATCCTAAAAATACTTTAATAATTTTTAAGAAAAATAGGTAGTAAAGAATACTCTGGAAGAAAATATACATGCACTTGAAGATAAATTGAAAAATATCACTAATGTTAGGGGTCTAAAATTGGATGAAATAACCAACAGGATCATGGAACTTGACTCTCTGATCTAGAATAAAGTTAATCTAGAATATGAAGAAGTCACTAGAATAAAGAAGGCTTGTGAAGAAAACATAATTATGATTAAATATCAAAAAAAATCCTCCACATGAAATGTTAATATTTGGAAGTTCATTTGGCCTATATTGAGAAGACATATACTAAGACTTCAAAAAATAAGGAAACATTTTTTGTTTCTACTAAATGCTCACTGGATTATTCTAAAGTTGAAATGCCTTCAACATATGATAATAAGATCATGAAATCTTTTGATGATCTATATCAAGAAAACGATAAGAAATAAGTACCATCCAAACCAACATGTTTTAATAACTCTAAACATATTATCATGAATAATTTAGTTTTATAAAAAATACTAGACAAGTATGTATGAATAAAGGAGATAATAAACCTACCATCATGACTACGATGGATAGGAAAAAGAGTATGGAAGAAGGTTTCCCACAAAGATCTCTACAATTCATAAAGAAGAGTCAATAACCATATACAAGAGATACAAAGAAATCAATATTTTTTTGTCAATGTTGGTGTTAAAATAGATTAAGGAATTTTTCATTTAATTATTGGTACAATACTCAAAATGTAAAATCACAAAGAAGAATATCTCAAGGGGTGGAATCTAGAGATGAAGAAGAAACATCCATAGGTATAGAAGCATCTGTTTACTATAAAAATATTTGGAATTCTTGATAATATATATGATGTATGAAATTGTTGTGGTCACAAGTTTGGTAAATTCTCATTTCAACATGTGTCCAAAGATTCAAAGAAAATAAGATGGAAAAATCTGGATCAGAATGAAGAATAAACCATGGGAAAATATTAGAAGAATTTTGGGAACACAGATTATCCCAAGAAGATCTCAAGTGAGGATACTGAGAAGACTCTAGATTCTAAATCCATGAATTTTAAGGTTAGTCCATCCAAAATAAATACTAATATAGATGACACTGAGAGTAACCCATGTTGAAGATTCAAACTTTCTACAACAGTTCCAAATGACATGTTGGTTATTTGGCTAGAAGATTTGGAAATAATGAGGAAACTTGAAGATTAAGAGGCTAAGGATGGTTAAAAAGGAAAATAAAAGCTTCTACATAATGAACACAAAGTACATGAGAGTTTGTAAACAAAAGGAAACTCATGAGTTAAATTAGTTTTGTGAGAGATATATATGAAATATGGTTACATTGAAAAAGTATGTTCATCCTTAATACCAGAGCAAGAAGAAATCCTTAAGAGGAATAAGAATGTATCATCCATGATGGTTGTTAATAATAAAAATTCTCCAAAAAAAGAAGAAAATAATATGAATATATCTATGCCACAACCACATAAATCAGAACATATTCTTAGATGTGAAATCAAGAAGGCTAGATCAAATGGAGAAACTTGGCTGAGAAGATCATCTCAACTGTGCAATTTATATTGATGAATCAAGGATGATCCATCTTATTCCCTTAATAATTTATATACATTATTTAATCTCATAATGTAGTTAATTTAAGGTGAAGTAAGATTTCAGTGGGAGAACCTAAGAAGTAGAGAGGGATATCAATTATTGATATCCAAGATGAAGAAGTCACTATCTTTGAATGATACCTCAATTTTATATTCAAGTACAGATATAATGGAGGATCATTTTTTGATTAAGATAAATATGTTCTATTTTATACAATTAGGATAAATAAGTCACAATCATGGATTGATCTTATTTATGGTATCCTACAGAACAAGTGTTCAAGAATATTATACTTGGTGATGTTTTGAATGTTGTAAAATGTGGATAGTCACAAGTTAAAGACCCATCCTGATGTATTCTCCATACTTTCAATTATTTATATCCAAGTTGAAGAATTCCTTATCTTTGAATGATTCCTCAATTTGATATTGAAATATAGATACGATGGAGGGTCATTTTTTGATGAAGATAAAGATTCCATTATAAAAAATTAGGATAAAGAGAAAACATCACATCTTGATCTTATTTATGGTATCTTGGAGAATAAGTGTTAAAGAATATTATCCTTGGTTATGTTTTGAAACTTTTCCAATTTGGATAGTCATAAGTTAAATACCCATTATGTTGAATTCTCCATAATAAAATTTATTTAAATTCATTCTTCATGAGATCCACCATTATGAAGATATTTATAAGTTTTTCCCTTAATAGGGAAAGAAAAAAATGAATAATGAAGAAGAATATTAGAATATATACCCTGGAATGAGAGTAAATGAAAATTGAAAACAATTATATGATTTCTCACCCCATGATGTATCAATATCAATGTTCATGGGATAGATTTAGATAATAAAATAGTGGAAGGCTTTTAAAATATTATAGGCTGAAATAAAGAATATGATTCATAAAAAGAATCAGAAGAAGTAACAATGGTTTAAGAAACTTCATATGAACCTCACATAAGAAACATAAGAGCATAAATTTATTAATCCCAAATCATAGGGTATTGGACCGCACCAACACATACAAGTAGAATGAGGAATAATGAACTGACGTCCTTCATATAAATTGTGGAACCAACCTCATTTGAAGAAACTGTGAAAGATGAATCATGGGATTAATCCATGAATGAAGAAATCAACTAGAATAACAAGAACCAGACATGGTATCTTATTAATAGACCTAAAAACCACAATGTTATTAGAACCAAATGGATCTTGAAAATGAATTTGATGAGCATGTAAATGTGTTCAGAAATATCGCATCCCTAGTGTGTAAATTCTATAAATATATTCAAGGTGTTGATATTGAAGATACATTTTCTCTAGTAGTGATACTAGGGTCAAACAAGTTTTTCATTTCAATGGAAATTCAAAGAATATAAAAATTTGATCATATACATGTCAAAACAACATTTTTTGATGTAGTTATTTAATAGGAAGTCTACATTGAAAAACTAATGTGATTTCTTTTTGGAAATGATGAAGAAAAGGTTTTTAGATTAAAGAAGGATCTTTACAGTCTAAATCAGGCACCTCATGCTTGGTATTCTTGATTGGATGCGTATCTAAAAAGGATTCAATTCAAAAGAGGTGGTGTTTATCATAATCATTATGCGAAAAATTCATAAGAATATCAATTTATGGGGTTGGTGTATGTATATTATATCATTGTTGGAAGCAGAAAGTAGGGATCAGTAGAAGAACTTTCTGACCACTTGAAGTCATAATTTGAAATATCTATGATTAGTGAACTCACATATTTATTAGGGATGTAGGTTATTCATAAGAATCATTACACTTTAATTTATTAGTAAAAATGTACCATAGAGTTTCTGAATAAATTCAATATTCATGACTCCAAACCAATGTCGACTCCGATTGAGGTTGGAAAAAAACTTGGAAACCATGAGGTTGAGACTTCTGTGGATCCCACCATGTAGAGAAGAATCATTGGAAGCCTATTATACTTGACTAAAACATGGACAAATATCATCTTTGAAACCTTTTTATCATCCATCTTTCAAATTAATCTAAAGTAACAATATATGGAAGAAGTTAAACGAATCATATGGTATATTCAAGGAACTCACAATTATGGATTATACTTTTCTATTGGAAGAGATAATGAACTATCAACATTTTCTGATGTTGAATGGGCTAGATATGTGGTGGATAAAAAATCCACAATTGGTTTATCATTATTTATTAGAAATAAATGTGTGGAATGGTTGGGTAAGAAACAAGAAATCAATTCTCTCAATACTGTTGAAGCTGAGAATATCACTGCTAGAAAATATTTCCCTCAGCTGCTTTGGATAAAGAAAAAACTGACTGATATTGGTGATGAGGTGAAACAACCAATGATGATTCACTGTAATAATGAGTGCATAATTGATCTTTTGAAGAATCATGTTCAGCATTCTGGTATGAAACACAATGAAATTAGATACCACTTCATCAAATAAAAATTTGAGCAATGCATGAATAAAATTAATCATGTTGGAAATGATGATAAAGTGGATAAAAAAACTGACCAATCCATTTTCAACATAGATATTTGAGATACATCAGTTGAACCTCAGTGTTCAAACACTTCCCAATGCATGAAGAAGCAATAGTTAATCCCCTCTCCCCAGTTAAATTAATTTTTTAATTTTTTTTAAAGTGATGTAGGATTATGGGGGAGATATGATTCAGGGGGAGTTTGTTTTTGAGCTTTCAAGTAAACATAATGTTTTGGGTTTATTTCTAAAGGGGTAGAATAGAGATAATTTCAATGAGTAACAAAGGGGGAGAATGAGAATAGAGAAAACAATTTGGTGTTATGAGGAAACAGTCAGGGATTATGAGGAGATAGTCAGAGCATAGCTTGAAAATAATTAATCATTCCAATACATGAGAACCCAATGCATGTCTTCCCTCTTATTTTCTACACCGATCATTGCTCGGATATACTTATAGTGTTGGATGAGTTGTTTCTTCTATATCATGTTTTGATTGTGGTTGGTGATTTATTGAATTTATCTATAGATTTCCAAAAAAACCCAAAGGGGGAGATTGTTGGAACCAAGGATATTCTTTGATTTAAATTTATCAAGCTTTGTGTTTGTTTTAAATCCACACATAAAATATTAGGGAGTTTTAAAGAAAATGGATCTTACAGTTCAAACTAACACCAGTATTAAGGTGGCATCATTTCCCATTGTTTTCTGAATTTTTTGATCCAAAAATTGGAGAATGGAGAAATGTGTTTTTGGAAGACAAAGTTTCATGCAAGTTTTAATGTGGTTTGGAAACTTGTGTGAAAGGCTTGTTTTGGGATCATTACATAAAAATATAAAAAATGAAAAAAGTGTTCGAAATATTTAAATGTCACAAAAGAAGAGGTTGTGCGGAAGACATTTACATGCCCAATGTGATGTCAAAAGGGGTTTTGTGTTCTCATAGAGAATATTATGCACAAAGAGGAAGAAACTTCAGAATATTAAACATAGGGCCATCGAGTTATATAAATAGGTATCTACCCACACTCAAGACTTATAAATTTTCAACAAAGATCTGGTTCCTCTACCACGTGAAATAATTGCGCGCATGAGAGATGTAGAAAGTAAATATTGCATTAAAAGTGTTTCTTTAGTCTAAAAAGACCAATTAAAACTTATGGTATAGCTATGAAAAAGCTAAGGGTTGGTATAAAAATAATTTTTGTGTGAAATTCATCTTACGCAACAATCCCAAATCTTGAGTGCAAGAGAAGGTGTTGTGCGCAACTGTCAGTCTATTCTTTTAGAAACATTTGAATATCTGGTTTGTTTTTTCAGTGCTTTCAAGTGCATCAATTCAGGACTTTGATGAAAGAAGATTATTTTTCTAGATAGATATAAATACTTCAATATAATTCTATTGAAGAGACCTTAAAGTCTATAAATTGAGTAAGACTTCACCCAAGGTAGTGAGCTAGGGGGATTTAATTGCAATGTTCTGAGGGATGTAGTGTCCAATCCCTAAAATCATGTAAAGGAAGTATTCCTGGAAAAAAGTGATGATTCCTAAACTCTTATACTCCAAAACCAATGAATTTTAGTTCATTTGGGTAAGACTTACACACTATCATTTTATTCTCCTTGGACTAGCACTTAGTGGTAAACCAAGTAAAACTGACATGTTATCTATTTTAATGTGAATGTTTTATTACTAAACTATTCCAACATATAGGTTAAAAAAGTTCCTACCAATATGGAAACAAGATATTTCCCTTGAGAAGAAAATTTTTACACCCTTATTCCACCCTCCCCTCTCAGGGTGCTCTGGGGTCCAACATTTTCACCTTTTCCTCTCTTGTTGTTTGATTTTTTGGGTTTCACATTTTTAATTTTTCTGTTTTTATTAAGTATGAAGTACCATACATACCATATCTCTCTCTCCCTATCTCACTTAACGATACCTACACAATGACACCCCTACTCTGTAAACCCATTCCAGCTTCATATGAGACTACTCTGAACTACATCTCCATTTTTTGTTGCAACTAATAATGATTTTTATTTATGTTTTCATTATATTAATTCTTTTTACCTTTAAGATAGTGTGGTTTTTCATTGTTTTAATATTGTTTCCACAGTATGAAATTCACATTAAGATGAAAAAATTTAACATTATATTGGACTAATTTTATAGGTAATGTTATTTGATATAAATAATATAAAGTGGGATCATATACATATTGTTTTAATGTGAATGGGTTAATCTAATTGAGGGAACTAATGTTTAAATTTTCCAATTTATATTGGTTAACATTATCAATATGTTATATAGATATAATTTAATAAGGAACAAACTATTTAAATTTTCATTAAAATCAAAATAATCATACTTTTTCAGTTTTTTATTTAATTCAAACAAGTTTCAATGTATTTTTAAGAATAGGTGTGTTTATAATTGATTGATAAGTTCTGATTATTAATACATTTACTAAAAAATATATTTACTAATACATTATAGTTATGAGAGAAGACGATATTCAATTCATTAAGGATATCATTAAAGTAGATACCATTTATTTCCATTATCAATTAATGGTTTTCAATAATTTCCCATTTCCTTTAAATTTATAATTAGTTAAAATAAAGGTTTGAATTTTTATAAACTAATAGTAAATAGATTTTACGAATTTACTTTATTTTACATTTATAAATGAAAAAAATCATAGCACAACACACCATATCATATTCCAATAGAAGAGTTTCCATATGCACAGTCATTTATAGAAGTTGATATATATGAGTCTACTTTTCTATTAAATTATTTTATAAATAAATTCATCTCCAAGAATGAAGTGATTTTTGATGAACTGTCTTGATTTAAAAAAAATTCTTTATTTGTGTGTGTTTGTGTTATCTTATCAAAAAAATTCTATTTTATAAAACTATAACATCACAATATAGTCTAACTATTCATAACCTAACCTAAGCTAAATCATAATTCTACTCAACCCTTTGAACCATCAACCAACTTCCAAAGGATTTATAATAAATATGTATTGTTCAACATGATCCATGAGAAATGGTTTAAAAAACCAACTCAAAGGAAAATTGAATATTTATAAAATAGTTCACAATAGAATCCCCAGAATATAAATCTATACAGGTATAAAATCAATACCAATTTGATAAATCCTAGGTAAAAATAAAACCCAATAAGAATATTCAACCTATTATTGATGACATAAACACCACAAGTCTCCACTAGATATCATTTTATACTCTATACCTTCAAATAAATAGTCAATATTTACAACCTTCAACCTAAGGAAAGATTTGCTACATGTTCACCAAGATGCACATAAAGTGGTTAAGTAAAGAAACTATGTGGGTTTTCTCTGATGATTTTCCATGTCCTCGATCCACATAAAAACCATGTATCTCATTTTTAATTTATGAAAATATTTATAATGTATGATATTTTAAATAATAAAAAAACACATAATAGTCATAATAATCATAAAAAAAAATTCATAAAAAGGGACCACGAGTTTCACAAATAATGTTTTGTAAATAATAATTCATTTTGGTAAGATAGATATACAATACAATACTCTTCGTGCATAAAAGTCTACATTCTCTTGCATATTTCATGAAATTTTTTACTATATTTAATTGAGATATAATACTTCAATGCCCTATTACAACTAACCTTCACTTTTTTTATTTAATACATCCTAAGATGCTTGATTGAATTCCATCTCTTGATGATGGATTGAACTCCCTCTTTCAAATTATCCTTCCTCTCATCATTTTGGTTCCAAATTTCCTTGATGAAATACCTCCTGATCGAATTATATTCATTAATATTCATCAAATCTTCTTACCTAACTTTAAATACTGCATCTCCCAACTCATTCTTCAACTATTTCAGCATTCCATCCTTCTCATTTACTACTTCCAGAGAACACAAAAAATGACACCTAAAAATTAATCTAAACATAATGAATGGATTTTTTTAGTTTCACGATATTATACGAATCACTTGGTTACTTTTTTCAAAAATTCATTAAAGAATACTTTTAATTTGGGTTCATTCACATTGGATCCTATTATAACATCATAGTTAATAATACTTAGACTAGAATACCACTTTGATGGGTGACCTCCTAAAAATAATTGTGTTTCACATTTTTTGTGAAAAAACATGCCAAACGCACCTTTTGATTATCTTCCCCTTAAAACTTGATAAATTTAAAAGGGATTCAATTTGATTCTTATAGGTATTCCTCTCATAATGAGTAGAGATCTCTAGCCTATCTTTCAACTTCATCTTCAGGATACTTTCTTGTGGAATCTTGGAGAAATGTACTGTTGTCAATCTCTCCCATCCACCTCACACAAATATCACCACAATTGTATATCTACTCTAATCCCTTCCAAAAAAAGAAACATTTCATAGGTAGTTTTAAATAATAAATTCTTGTGAGTGGAATTAAATGACTACCAGTGGATTTCATGTGGATTTTAATGTTCATTCCTTTATTTTTGAAATGTAATATTTTAGAATCCATAATTAAAATTTCATTTTGGTTATTTTTAAACCTTATTGAATATATATCTATTATATTTTAGATATAGATATAGGAAAATGACGAGTAACATAGGTTAGAGTCAGTGTAGCTCATTGGTGATGAGTTGATGTTCTCATGGTATCTTCAAGGACCTATCATCTCCCAAATAGTTATTATTTCATTTTATTTCTTGACAATCATCCCCCAAATCTTTTATGTTGTTTGTACTACTTTGAGCATTAGTTATCCAAAATGATCACTAAAACTCAGTATGGGATGAATTTTAGTTAAAGCGGTTCAAGAAACATATGTGGATGTCTAAAAAAGATAGGGAATGGATATCAAGTAACAAAATGCAATAATAACTATTTAGAAGTTATTTCATCACGGAACTTTGGAACCACAATGATGGTAGGAAGACTAGTTTGAAAGATGGATTCCAATACATCATCAAGAGAAGGAAGACAATCAAGAATCTTAGGATGGATTAGAAAAAGGTAGTGGAGGTTAGTTATACTTGAGTATTGAAGTATTATATCTTTGTTCAATATAGTAACAATTTTCATGAAAGATGAATGAAAATGTGGACTTTTATTCATGGAGTGTATTGTATTATTGTAATTCAGTAAAAATTAAAGGTTTGGATACTCATGTAGATAATTTATTCTGTGCATGATAATGTTACTAATCTCAAGGAAGAACAGGTTATGATGATTGTTGGCACCAAAATGGGAGAAGAAGACGAAAAAATAGAAAGCCTTAAGGGGATGCCTTGTGAAGACCATTCGTGGAGCCCCAATTGCACCGCGCCCACCACGGAGCAAGGAGGTGGGCCTCTCTACGAATGGATATGACGTTCACGAGACCTCCCTGGAGAAAGAAGGTGGTAACTCTCCATGAGCACCATTGACGTTCGTGAGGCCGCCACGGAGCAAGGAGGCGGTAATGCTCCACGGGCGCCCTTAATGTTCGTGAGCCTGTCGCGGAGCAAAGAGGCGGGAAGCTCCGCAATCGCATTTGACATTCGTGAGCCCACCGCGGAGCAAGATCCATCTTTTCACCGAGTGATTGCTGCTTCTCGACACCGCTTCTTTATAAATATTGGCCTACCCCCAAGTCCTGGAGGCAGATCATCCGACCTTTCAACTTCCTAGCTCTCGAATAGCAAAGCGCCTTCTTCTCTACTAACCATGAGCAGTGCGAGGTTTTTCTGCTCTGTGAAGTGCCTCCCCTTTTCTTTACTTTAACCCCCTATTTCAAGAGTGATGCCTTTCGTGGAACCTAAGGGCCTCCGTGAAGGAAGATAATCCCCAAGGGGACCCGGGTCATCGCGGAGCGTTTATACTTCGTGAAACACCCTTCTTGTACACGTGATCCACATGCTAAGGCATGGTCACTGTACTTCGTGAATCACATTGCTTCATGATACCTTGATTCATGAGGCACTTTTTCTCCACTAGGCGGTGCTCCATGAATACCTTTCCACTTCGCGAAGCACCTCCTATACGCACCTCTTCCCTATGCTTAGGCTGAGGTGCCCCACTTCGCGAAGCACACCCCTTCACAAGTACCCTTCGCCACACAGAGCAGTAGAGTTTCACAAGGCCCCTACCTATGAACCCCTATGATTTTCAATTACTTTTCTTGTGAGACCCTCCAAGTTTTCATGATGTGATTTCAAAGTCGCTTGGATGATACTGCCCATTCTGTTGCTTCATCTCATGCTTCTTTGCATAGGCATGCTAACGGCTATTTATTCTTCACATAGCCATGCTAACATGGACCCCCCAATGGTTCACTCCATAACGCCCCCTAGCCACAAAGTTGCTTGTCCCTTCTCTTCACCAAGGAGAAGAGGGTACTGGTTATGTAGGTCTTAGGGGTGTGAAGAAAAACCACCTCGTCCGAGCTCCAAGACGTAAAACTGCCAAGCACCATCATCCTCAGCACATGACATTAAACTGTGACCTCGCCCCGTGCCTCGCACGTAGGGTGCCCCCACCTTGGACATTCTCCGTGCCCATTGGTCTCCAAGAGGATGAGATATTCCCTCACAGGGGATGATATCCTCCTTATCGAAGTGTCGTTTGTCCATGGGGAAACGAAAACCATCCTGTTGTAAGCCCTTAGCTTTTCTTGCAGGAAGCAGCATCCATGGCCCTCCTTTCTTCGGTGACAAATCCCTTTCCCGCTGGGCTTTGTCACCATCGGGCCTCCATCCCAGAGTAAGTCCCAACCACTTTGGGCTATGAACCACACATAATCCACCATTTCCTATTTAGGTTGTAATCACGTGTAAGGCCCACTTCACCTCCCACGGATGCACCTTTCATGACGTGATTATCAGGTCTCTACTACCTCTTGTTTCTCACACTGATCATGACTCGCGTGGGCATAGAGTGAGCATCGACCATGACATCTTCCTAGGGTATCATAGAGTGTAAGCCCCACACCAACCTGAACTATGAGGTCTTTGATCCTTTCCAATGAAAGGTATGTAAGAAGCCTCCCTGAGGTTCAAGCCCAACATCCATTGGTTCTGACCCCCTTTACATTGGTTCACCAACACTCCAAGAATCCTAGAGTGTAAGAACCACACCAACCTGAACTACATGGTCTTTGATCCTTTCTAAGGCAGGGTATGTAGGAATCCTCCATGAGATTCAATCCTACCACCCATGGGACCCCAGGCCCTCCTTCACATCGGTTCACCAATGCCATCCTGAACTACGTGGTCTTTCATCCATGTTAAGGTAGGGTACGTAGGAAGCCTCCACGAGTTTCAATCCCACCACCCATTGGTCACTCTGACCACCTTCACGTCGGTTCACCAACACGTTAGGCTACCTCAAAGCGTAAGACCCAAATGCCACCATCTGAACTATGAGGTCTTTGATCCTTGCCAAGGCAAGGTATGTAGGAATCCTCCTAGAGGTTCAAGACCAAAATTCGTTTGCTCTGACCATCTTCACGTCGGTTCGCCCCCGTCCCGCATGAGTTAAAATGTGGACCTCTTTCAGTGGTAATTTGTTGTCACTCTATTCAGTGGTAAGTCGTTGTTAGCATTTTTCAGTGGTAAGTCATTGTCACTCCATTCAGCTGTAAGTCATTGTCAGCCTATTTCAGTGGTAAGTCGTTGTCACTCCATTCAGCGGTAAGCCGTTGTCACTCCATTTAGTGGTAAGCTGTTGTCACTTCATTCAGCGGTAAGCAGTTGGAACCCCAATTGGTGGTAATCCATCGTTAGATGAACTACATAGACTTTGATTCACTGCCACGGGGATACGTAGGAAGCCTCTTCAAGGCTCAAGACCAAAACTATAATCATCCTCATGGTGGTTCTATCCCATTCACTATCCACTTCATTCAACCACTCCATCATCCATCCCGATTCTTACCCAGGCCGCCACATCTCAGTGGGATCATGACACCTCATACCCCATTACCATCAACGGTAACTGGGAGGTCAACCACATGTTGGCCCCAACATCAGTATTCCCTCTGGGAGTCGCACTCATCTAATCCACTCTAATCAGTGTTCTGATCAGTCGGATCCGTCTCCACCGAACGATAAACTTGCGGCATACCCTGTGTTAAACATGGGATATGATTCCTCGTGATCGATGTGGGATGACTCAGGATTCCATGCCCTCGAGAAGCCCTATAATAAGGGAAATAAGATAGACGCGCCAGTGTCCCAGTGCCCAAACATGCCAGTGATTCCAAACGTGACTACTCCCCTGACTGAAGGTTGTTGCCCTAACCGGACCACTTGGAATGTCCTGAAAGAAGTAGTGAAATTAACTGGTGTCCATGAAGATATATGCTAGGAAGAGTTTCATGAACAACGTCTTAAGTTTATAAGGGATACCCAGACTAGGTGATGAGTTCCAAGGAGGAATCCAAAGAAGGAAGAACCGATATCCCATCATATCATTTCGGTCAAGGAGAAAACATCCCTGAATAAGTGACGGATGCCACCTACCTTTGGAAAGTGGGAATGTGGGGCAACAGTTGTGCGTCCTCCATATACAGATGTGCATGCACCCCGGTTAAAGTGTTGGAAATATAAATGGTGAACCCGACGTGAAATTATTATCCTAAATATGAAGATTAGTAGTGCTCGAGGCATCAATGGATTGAAGTGTCACCAGATCCAGTAATCTAGTGTTGGGTCCCGCCAAGAAAATAGCGGGCCTGGCGTAAAACTCGCCAAAATTTGGGGCAGTAGAATGTCAGACATCCTGTTCTGCGATGTTGTCAGCATGGATTCCTCTTACCTTCCATGGAAGATGGGATGGTTATGGGGCATTGGTTGTCAATTTATTTTTCTTTCATCACTGAAGAGTTAATCTCCCTGCTCTCAGAAATCAATTTGTTGCTTCAGGGATGTGATCACCGCCTTCCCATCGACGCAGGGGCAGGGGCAGCACCCACACTACCGTTCCACGTGGCTTCACCTCTTCCACAATGGCCTCTACATCTACGACCATGGTGCGTCCATACCGCATCTCCCCGTCTGAGGTCATTCAATGGAGGGTAGTCAATGAACTCATGCTACTCTATGAGGAGGAGGGAATAATCCCGACCTGGGATATGGCACACCTATATCTAGAGGCATATGTGCCTCATCACTAATGCCACCCCCGAGGGCCGCGCAGGGAGCCATTCCTCCCCACCCTGACATACAACCATTTTGGGAGCCTATCCCTCAACCACTTTGATGACTCCCTACCTTACACTGATGAGGTAGGTGACATCTGACCCAGACCAGTCAGAGTCCCATTTCAGGGGATCCCAGCGAGGGCTCCCACCCGACCGCATCCGCGCCACCACTTGGTCTTGATGGATGAGGAGCAGGTAAGCAACGTATCTGCACCACCGGCCCCAATTCATCCAACCTGACGCCAGTGTTGGGCGCAAGCTAAGGAGGACGCCCGCCAAGGAGAATCAACGTTGATGGCTACTATGGATCGAGCCACCACTGATGCTTATAATCAGTTCCCTGTATACACTAAGCAGGGACACTCATATGCCCGACCGGGATCGAGTCCCCAACCACCCCACGGGCAGGCTGGGTCGACTCTATTGGTCGCTGGCACAAGTAGTGGCCACCGTGAACCAACCCGCAGCGATTCCACCCAGTATGGAGGTCCTCCTCATACCACTACCATAAAGAACGCGGGCCTTCCCTGCTTCGAGGCTCATCATGGAAGTTTGCCCCATGCCTCCCCCAATCTGAAGGAAGGTCTTCCCTGTGGCGGTGATACTCGGCACAGAAGCCTCTCTCGTGCCCATTACACTGGGTATGGAGTCATTTCTCCTACCCCCAACCGCCGGTGTAGGAACATTTCCCATCTGGTCTCTCTTCAATGTGGGGATCCTCCCCATGTCCTCTCAGTAGTGGGTAAAGGTCCTCCTCACCTCGGCAACCAAAGGGGTGAAGGCCAGCCTCGCGCCACCTACACCCAGTATGGAGGTCCTACCCATGTTCAGCTAGATCGGTACAAGGACTCTCCTCATACTGAGGTCACCAGGGAAAACAAGCATGGAGGCCCTCCCCATGCTTCTATTAGTTCAATTGGAGGTCTTTCCCACTCCAGCACTACCCTTGGACATCCTCCCCATATCCCCTTTGACATTTGGTTTGGTGCTCCTCGCACCTCGGCTTTATCATGTGGAAACCCTCTCCGCCCCAGCACCAGTACAGTTGAAATACCTCGTGTCAAAAATCTTCCCTATCCCAAGGAGCCACCTAAAGGTAAGAAGGTAGGTCTTTGCCACCATAATAGGAATTCTGGGAAGGTCTGGATAGAGATCAGACCAGTCCGCTTCTCAGACTCCGAGGCAGAGTACGACTCACTGCGGGAACCCTCCTCTCGCCCATCCGAGTCAAGGGTAGAGGCAGGGATGAGGTGAATCATCTAGGTGCACCCGGAATGCGAGGTCCATCGAATTCCCGCCTCACTCCACAGGTATATCCAGGATGATGAATATCTGGCGACCCTGCAGGTTACGGTCATGCAATCACCACCATCGTCACCAGAAGTGCTCTCTACCTTGACAAGAGATCATGGAGAGCTATTTTGTGGACCAACAGTGAGCGAGAAGCATCGTGGCCTATCACTAGTAGCCCTATCCCTTGAGTCAGGAACTACAGACATTAGCTCTTATTATCATGACGTAGTGTCTAGGTCGCTACACTCTTCGGAAGACAGCCTGAGATTCATCAGCCAATCAGCCCGTTCTCCATACTCTCCATCGGCCAGCCTGCCATCCCAGCGGTCTGCCTCAGTATCGCTGCCAGTTCCTCAGCCACCCCAAGTTGACGAGTGGTGCAATCAAGGGCTAGACTATGAATCTGAGTCGAGGAGTTTATGGAACATCCTCACAGCAGACCACTTTCCTGAGAAGTTTTGGCTCGTGGCAGCACTGAATTTCAACATACCGAAATCCCTCACCTCAGAGGAAGTTGAGTGTTTCTTCCACACACTCTGGGTGACGCATTTTAGTCTTCATCATTGTTGAGTGGTTTATCCCCAGAGCCAAGCAAATTTCTAAGACATCAACGATAAATGTCGTCTGTTCGATTCGGCCGCACTCCCTGTGGCCTAGCACCCTGAGTCGCCAGGTCTCCGTGAGGCCCTCCAGCAGCAATGTATTCAGAGTATCAAGGTACTAGGAAAATTTTTCAAGGAGGATACCCCCCATGTGAAAATATGTGGCTAGTGGAAAAATGATTCCCTCCTCTTCAGTCTTATCCGGTAGCAACCCGACTTGCTAGGCGACATTGAAGACATGCCCCCGGGAAGGGTCACGGTCAACATGGCCGACATAGTGGATGAGGAGGATGAGTTGGAGATTCTCAATAAATACTTAACCCCTGAGGACGTTCCACCACTATTGGACCTATTGGGAAGTATTACTCATAAGCAGAGGAACCTACTTGGTCTCCCTGCACCCACTAAGTCATTTGTACTCAGCAGAAATTCTGGTAAGGGCAAAGAGCACGTCGAAGCTGCCAAGCACTCTGACCCATCCGCCGTAGTGCAGAAGATGGAGGAAGACCCTAAGAAGTCCACATTGTGCTGAGAACTTTTTGAGTAGAAGAAGTTAGTCGATGACCTCTTGGATGAATGGGAAGCAAAGCGACGTCCCGACTACGAAAATCCTAGGCCAGTACAGCAGGGGCAGGAACAACTTCCCCTCAGTGAGCCACCCTCAGGAAACCCTGATCATGTTGCTCCCACAGACAGGGTTGAAGCCGGAGCTCATGGATGGAGGGTGTGCTATGTATCTCCAAACCCTTTGGAACAGCGCGAAAATCCAAGGAACCTTGCTCGAGTTCCCCCAGCTGCCCCGTAGGTCGCCCCGCCAGTCGCTCCACGAGCCGCTGAGCCTATCTACCATGTTGAAGAACCCGCAAATGAGGTCGTAGTTATGGATCCCCATCAAGACATGGACACCTGCCCAGATGATCCAATGGAGGCACTCATTTCCCACCTGGAGGCGTTAGAAACACGGCAAGTGGCAATCTCACCTGATGTTAAGCCATACCTGGCATGGGTGGATGATATGTCGGCACCTCTAGGTTTCGGGACTCCCACCTTCTCCACCTTTAATGGGATAGGGGACCCGCCACAGCACCTGGAACACTTCAACTCAAGGTGTGGGCCCATGTTTGGGAATCTAGTGCAGCAGGAGGTTGCAAGCTCTGCTGTTTTGTTCAGACATTGGAGGGGCCGACATTCGTCTGGTACAGTCAGCTCCTCGTTGGATCTATAACCAGCTGGGAGGACCTTCGTAGGTAATTCCTCTACCAGTACATTTCCCCCACTCAGAAAACAAGTATCGCAGACCTTTCCAAGTGAAAACAAAGGCCTGATGAGCATTTCGTGGAATGTATCACCCCGTGGGAAGGGCTCACATACTCCCTTGACATGCCACTGACTCAGGATCAATTACTGACGATTTGCATAGGTAACGTCAAGACAGAACTGGTTCCTTCTCCGATCACCCAAAACTACCCTTTAGGATTATGATACTTCTCCAATAACACCCAAATCTTGGAGGAATCCCTACAATAGGCCATCCAGGAACATCTGTTCCCCCTGTAATTCCAGTAAGGAGGGATTCTAGAGCCGAGCCCGCTGCGGTGGCCCAAATAGAATCCCCCAGACAACTAGAATTGCTACCAGTGGCACCAGCCCCACAAATTCGTAGAGGCCCTCCACCTCAGGTGCAGCCTCCAGCTCAGTAGTATTCACCTTAGAATCGGCAGATGCCCCCGCGTAATGCACCACCCCCACCCAGGCGGGACAATCAGGGTCTGCCTCCTCAACAGGCTCCTCCAGCTCCTCATCAGGGTCAGGCTCAAAGGTCCCCCTTCCTGGATAGGAGAAACCGAACCTAATAATTCAAATAGAATCAGGTACCTGGTTACTTATATAGCGCCTTAGAGCAGTGGATTGTACGCTTGCTTGAGTATAGAAGGCCGGAAGAGGCAAATATCATGGATCGCCCCAACTAATGACCCTATCATTATATTTTGGGAAGACTCTCAAGCAGTGATATGTGTTCAAAGACTGGATTTAGGACCATGTTGAAAACAACATAGTCAGGCTGGGCCCGACACTGCCACAAGTGGCATGCGTCTTCGTAAGACCAGACAGCAGCAGTGACGGCAAGGGTGAGTGGCAGCAGGTTTCTAACCACAAGTCGCATATTTATGATGACTGGATGGATCGAAAAATAGTTTCTTATGCCCATGGTATCATTCATGCATCCCTGAATCAGCCGGACCCTTCAAAGGCTACAGCCTCCGCTTCTGCGTTGTCATCCCAGCCAACCTCTTCCCAGAAGAACAAGCATCGGCAATGCAAGGGAAAGCAACGCGCCCCACCAATGCCATCATTGTCCCTCAATCTTAGCGACATCATGCCCTCCGAGATGGGGATTCCTCCCAGAATATGCTCAGTAGTGGAATACTCATCAATTGATAGTCAAGGGTACGCTTCGGTTAATATCGTGGAGTTGGTAAATCCCTATATGACTCCTGACGGCAGGGGGTGCCCGGCGAACCTCTCCAACATCCCCAGACGATGCAAACGTCGGTGGAGTCATGGCCACATGGGTCATTGGGGCACATCAGTTGGCACCTCCATCCAGGCTGTGCATGCCACTGAAACCAGACAGTAGGCCCAGCATAGATCTCAGCATGCGCAACCTCTTCATATGGTGTCGTCAGTCACACCTCCACCACCATTTGCACTATTGGATCAGGCAGAACTACCTCGACCATGCCGCGACCAGCCTCACCCTGCTATAGGTCGATCTCAATCATCTGGTCCCCATCTGGAAGCTACTCCCCGGGCTTCGACTAGTGAACAGTGGGACATTTTGTGCACTAGCCAGCTGCCAGTCCAGCTGGTAGGACCCTCCATGCCTCCTGTCACAGATCGGCCTTCTACCAGCAGAAGTTCACACCTAGATCGGAAATATGATGTCCTTAATCACCTTTCCAGTATCCTAGAGATTTTTTCCATCCTTTAGTCCCTTCTCCTATCGTCAGATGTGCATTAGGCCCTTACTGAGTCTTTAAGAATCCCCCTCTAGTTTGAGACAGAGGTAGCAGCTGTAGAAGCTTTTCATGCTGAAGTGGTCGAGAACGCTGAATGTCAGGCCATCATTTCATTCTCTAGAGAGGGTGAAGGCTCTCCCATACAGGGGCACATCTTCCCACTATACATCATTGGCCAATTTAATGGTGTAGAGTTTCGCCGCTGTCTTGTTGACACCGGCTCCAGGATTAACCTTATCCCAACGCGGACACTAAGGAAGCTGGGGTTATCAGAAGATGACCTAACTCCATCCGATTTAAGAATCCAGGGATACGAAAGGGCAGAGCAGACCCCATTTGGTAAGATCCATTTGAATACCCTATTCGGCATCCTAGTTTCCAGCATCGAGTTTATGGTTGTCTCCCAGGACACCGCGTACAATGCATTGAAGGGTAGACTATGGCTCCACCATCATGTGGTAGTCCCCTCATCATATCACCAATGCCTCAAGTACTCCCTCAATGGTCGAGTAGGTATACTCCAAGGTGATTCATCTCCTTTCTCCTATTGTGAAGCCCGCTACCTAGATGCCAAATATTACAAGATCAAGGACAAACAGATTTAGGCGAGTGAGGTTGAGCCTGCCATAGTCCTAACTGACCCCTGGGTAAGTCTGGATGACGCCTACATCTTCCTGATCCATCGACTGGAGGCCAAAACCCCCGACATGGGGAAATGTTTTGTTGTCTCTGGTATAAGATGGAAGCATATTCTCAAGTCCAAGTGACGGTGGAAAATCACCTCGTACTCCTACACAAACTAGGCTCAGGTGATCTCGAAGCCTCCCTCCCTCGTATGGTATCAGGATGTCCACCCCATGGAAATAGCAGTATGTCATAAGTGTTTTTTCACTAGGCTAGGATTAACCGGCTCAAGCTGACATGCCAAAACTACTTTGATATCATCAAGTGTGGCCCCTTGGGCCAAAGAACATATGGGATCAGATCGACTGCCTTCATTGTTATGGTTTCAGCAGCACATGAATCTCCCGATATATTGTCCACTACTGCCCAGGATGGTACCAGCCTCCCGTCAGGATCTGTTAACCCAGAGGAAGTACCTCCCACTGGAGATCTCCACTTCGTAAGTGAAGAAGAGGATCTATAGGATGCTCCCCCTCCTTTGAAGAGGGCGTCTCTATTACGGTTGATGAACTGGTACTGGTGAACCTCGGTAGCGAGGTAGACCCGAGACCCACATTGATCGGTGTCTCCATGTCCCTTGAGGAGTAGCATCAGCATATAAAATTCCAAAAGTAGCATCGTGATGTATTCACCAATAACTAAGACCAGATTCCAGGACTAGATCCTCAGGTAGTCTTCCACCACCTCAGTCTCCCTGCAAATCATCGTGGGTTCAAGTAGCCTCCTAGAAAGATGCACCCTTCTCACGGTGTCGTGGTAGAGTCTGAAGTTGACATGATTATCAGAGCCAAATTTTTCAAGGAGGTACAGTACCCCAAGTGGCTAACCAACATTGTGCCAGTCAGGAAGAAGAACGGACAGATCAAGGTCTGCATTGACTTCCGAGATCTCCACTGTCATTGTCTGTAGGATGACTTTCTCCTTCTGGTGACAGAATTGTTGATCTACACTATGGTTGGGTTCCAAGACCTCTCCCTCATGGATGGTTACTCTGTATACAACTATATCTGAATGGCCCTCAAGGACGAGAATTCCATAGCTTTCATGGAGCCCCAAGGTACTTTATGTTACCAGGTTATGCCCTTCGGACTAAAGAATGCAGGTGCCACCTATCTGCAGGCCATGCACCGCATATTCAAGCCAATCCTTGGGGCATTGGTGGAATGTTATGTGGAAGACCTAGTGGTAAAATCTCGCCAGCTCCAGGACCATCTCAAGGACCTTGAGAAAGTATTCAGGTTCCTCCATTCCCGCCACCTGAAGATGAACTCGTTCAAGTGTGCCTTCGGGGTCACCTTCGGGAAGTTTCTTAGATTTTTTGTCAAGTATCGGGGCATCGGGATCGACCCAGAGAAGATCAAGGACATCATTCAGATGCCTCCCCTGAGCAATATTCAGGAGCTTCGAGGTTTCCAAGTCCACTTAGCCTACATATGCCAATTCATAGCGAATATGTCCGTCAAGTGTAAACCCTTTTCTTGGATCATGAAGAAAGGCTCTGCCTATGAGTGGGACAAAGAGTGCCAGACCGCGTTTGAGGAAATCAAGCAGTATCTTCTCTAGCCTCCGGTCCTGATGCCACACATCTCGGAAAACCACTGATCTTGTACGTGACTTCCCGGGAACGATCTCTTGGTGCCCTCCTCACCAAAAAGAACAATGAGGGAACTGAAAATAGCCTCTACTACCTCAGCTGCATGCTCCTCGATATGGAGACTAGATACTCCCCCATCGAAAAGAGATGCCTTGTGCTAGTATTCGCAGTATAGAAATTGCGACACTACTTGTAACACCATGAGGTACAGTTGGTGTCTCAGGTAGACCCGCTGAAGTACATTCTGAACAGCCCCATGTTGACTGGCCCTCTAGCATGGTGGGCAGTAATCCTCCAACAGTTCAACATCAAGTTCGTGCCTCAGAAGGCTGTCAAGGGAAAAGCATTGGAATATTTTGTAGACTCCCATCCAACCCCTGAATACCAGCCCCTAGACATGGATTTTCCAAATGATGCAATCCTCTCAGTAGATCATGCCATCCCATGTTGGCAGATCCACTTTGATGGTGCCTCCCAGAACCCCACCGGCAGGAGTCTCAATGATCCCAAACTAAACAGAGTGGGCCTAGGTATTGTCTTCATTTCCCCGACAGAAGCTATTATGTCGTACTCATTCCTATTGTCGGAATGCTGCACCAACAATGAGGCAGAGTATCAGGCTCTTATCACTGGCCTCGATCCGGCCCTCGATATCAATGTGCCCCATTTTCTTGTGAAAGGGGATTCTGAACTAGTCATTAAGAAAATCAATGGTGACTACGTCGTCAGAAAGCCAGATCTCATACCATTGTTGGAGCGCACCCTCCTACTAATGGCCCAGTTTTCATCTCGACTGGAACTTACTCATGTCCCTTGATCTCATAACGGTCAAGTCGATGTCCTGGCCAGCATGGCTTCATCACTTACATAAAATGAGTAGGATGATATAATTATACAAGTGGAACATCGGAGATTCATTGATCCTGTCACCCCAGATGATGACGAAGGCCTACGAGTAAGCCATATTACCGTAGGTTCCTCCACATAAGAACCCCCAGGTTCCTCAAATGTAGTGGTTTAAGTGACCCCTGACAGGAGATCCCCCTTTGTTTAGTATCTCTAAAATGGTTACCTACCTGCTGATCGGGACGAGCATGAGAAAATCTGACGTCGCACGCTGCAGTTTACCCTCCAGAGTGGTCTCAGTCTTGAGCAGATCCTCTACAAGTGCGGGTTCGATGGTGTTCTCATATATTTCATCCAAGGATTCAAGATTTCTCAGGCCATGCAGGAGGTTCACACTGGTTCCTATGGGGCTCACCAGACTAGGCTGAAGCTATCCCATCAGATTCGGAGACTGGGGTACTTTTGGCCCTCCATGATCCATGACTACATCGAGTTCACCAAAAGATGTCCCATGAGCCAAATTCATGCTAAATTCTTAAATCAACCACCAGAACCTCTCCACTCTACCAAGTACTCTTGGTTATTCATGGTATGGGGACCCGATGTTGTGGGACCATATCCACCGGTGACATCTCACTAGTGTAGTTTCATCTTGACCACCATAGATTTCTTTTCCAAGTGGGCAGAAGCAGTTCTACTCAAGGAGGTCAAGGCCCATTTTATCATTGAATTTTTTAGCTCTAATATCATCTACTAGTTTGGAGTCCCTCATGTCGTCCTCACTAATAACAGCACCAACTTCCATGCATCTGAGCTGAAGAAATTGTATGCCAAGTACAACATCCGTTTAAACCATACCTCCCACTATCACGTGTAGAAAAATGGATAGATCGAGGCATTCAACAAAACCCTCTCTAACATCTTGTGGAAAATGGTTGGTCAAAACAAGAAGAGTTGGTCAGACAAGATCCCCAATTCCCTCTGGGCTTATAGGATGACAGCTCGTAATTCCACCCAGGTGATCCCATATTCCCTAGTGTATGGAGCTGAGGCCATCCTGCCCATCGAGATTCAGCTGCCTTCGTTACGCATAGTGGTCTATGACCAGAAGACACCAGATAAGGTAGCCGAAATTCGTCTGGATGAATTGGAATCACTTGATTAGAATAGGCTTCGTGCCCAGTACAATCTGGAAAGGCATCATAATAATATAGCTAGAGCCTTCAACAAGAAGGTTATCCTCTGCTCTTTTCTACAAGGTGACTTGGTATTGGCCCTCCAGAAACCAATGATCCCTGGTAGGAAACCACACAAGTTTAAGCCCAAATAAAAAGGACATCACATAATTCATAGGGTTTACCCCAATGGAGCATACTCCCTGGTGACCATGGATGGTGAGCGTATAACTCCTCCCACCAATGCCAAGTTTCTCAAGAGATAGTTTTCCTAAGCCAGCTGGTCTAGCATGACCTTAAACTGTCCAGTCCTACATGACATTAAACTGTGTGTCATCCTACACGACATTAAATTGTATCTTCAGAAATGCGTGTGACTTGATTCCCATCTGCATGGGATACATAGGAAATCTCAAGAATTTCATCTTTATCCCATCCCCCAAACACTTATTTTTGACTATTCCCCCTGGGTATAGTTCTCACGGAGGATCCTTGCATGATATGGTGTGGGTTTTCTTATCCCCACTCATGCTAGGATTATAACGGTCGCACCATGTTCTCGCTCCCCGTTCTTCTATCCTCCAACGTCCTCACCGCATGACGTTAAACTGCATGACCTTAAAGAACTACATACGGCTTGATTCCCATCCTTATGATATATGTAGGAATGCCTGAACATTTCAACTGTTGGCCCAACCCAAATGCCAGAACCTCCCCTCAGGTCAAGACATATGGTGTGGTGCAGGTTCTTGCCTCAATACACATTGAGCTCATCTCGATTCCACTGTACGTCCCACTCCCCATAGGTGTCCGCCTCTTTCACCGCCCTGATTGATTTTAAAATGTATGGGTACAACTCTGCTTCACCCACTCCTGTGATTGGGAATCCATCATCCTTCACATCCAGAAGGGCCCTGAATAGTAGGTATGCTAGGCCCAAGGGTTCTCCTACCACTTCGGGCCAACAACCTCGAGAATGTTGAGAAACAAATTGATACAAGTCTCGTGTTGTGAATATGGTCAGTGGTCAATGCTCATTTTTTGTTCCCATTCCAGGTCATTATAAGGACGTTGTGTTTCGAACGTGGTCAATAGCTATCCTTTGTCATTAGATCCACCCCAAGATGTCCCAAACATTGAGTTTAGTGGTTCATTCTGCCCCATTGTATATCCAAGAGACGAACTCCCCTCAGGCGATGCCAGCTATTAGACCCCTATATAACAGGGAAATACGAGTCCAGCTCCTTGTTTCCCACACTGAGCACTACTCAAGTGTGATTAGGAGTTGTGATGAGGTGGTAACCACAAAAGATGTCGTATAGATACCATTGTATGAGACGCATAGCCTCAGTCCCCTTGGCCTTTTTGGGCCCCATCCCAAATTCCTATTTATGGTTGTACGGTGTGGTATGGGGTTATATCCTCATTCATGTCGGGTTACTCGCCGCACCATATTCCTCCCTTGTTTGGGGTATATTACCCCTCTCTTCGTCCTCATTGAAAGACGTTAAACTGTGAATTGACCGGGCCTTCCCATTTGAGGCCCAGCCTTCGGCCCCTTGGCATTTTCGTCCCCCCAACCCAAGTTCCTATTTAGGGTTGTACGGTGTAGTATGGGATTATGTCCTCCTTCATGATGGGTTACTCGTCATGTCGTACGCCCCCCTCGTTAGGGTATCTTACCCCTATGTGCGATTCCAGAACTATGTATGGCTTGATTCCCATCCTCATGGCATACGTAGGACCACCCGAGCATCTCGTCTTTGAGTCCAGCCCCATCTTGGCCCCTTGGCCTACATTCCCCCATAGTGTGGAATATATGGTGTGGTATTGGATTATGTTCTCACTTACGTCGGGTGTTGTAACAACCATTCCATTTACCTCCTCACCCTGAGAGATTTCCATACCCTTGTGATATCCTTGTCTTTTCAAACCGGCTGCTCTCAAGATGAGCCCCTCAGCCCTCTTCGGCGATTCACCAATGTGATTAAGGGTACTCTAGTTTAGTACCTAGAATGTCGGACTCTACTTGGACATGATTTCACCCATTTTTCAGGCTTCATGTTCTCCCTCATTAGGGATTTCGTCACCTTTCACATCAAAAGGGACCCCCGAATGGCATGGATGCTTGGCCCAAGGGCCCTCCTACCATTACGGGCCAACATCCTAAAAGGTTTCCAGAAACAAATTGATACAAGTTCCACGTTGTGAACACGGTCAACAGTTATCCTCCATTGTCATGCCAACCCCATTAATCCAAAAATGTTGGTTACATGATTCACATCCTTCTCCACCTCATCATGTCCAAGTAGAACTTCAAAATTCAGGGTACTATTCCTTAGTGCGCATCTGCACGTTAGGAGGAAAAAGCTATGATAAGGCAATCATTTGGAGCTCTACCAATTTTTATTTTGCATATATTTCACGTATTGCAAATTCCTTATCCACACTTGTTTCCTACACCGAGTTCAACTCACATAGGCTTAGGGATTGGGTTAAGGTTTGCCTTTAAGTGGGATAGTCCCACTTCTCCATGGTCCGAGTTCTAAGCCCTTAACTAAGATCTTTTTGTATTTCCCTTTTGTATAACTACGTACAATTTTATTCCCATTCTCATGGGATACATAGGACCGCCCGAACGTCTAAACTTCGGGTCCAGACCCATCTCTCAGAAATCTCCCTTTCACCTTGGCCCCTTGGCCTACCCTTTCCCAGGGAGGGGAGTATATAGTGCGGTATGGAACTATGTCCTCATTCACGTCGGGTTTGTAATGACCATGCCACGTACCTCTCCCTCCTGGGAGTTATATATCCCTATATTCTATACTCATCCCTTCAAATTGGTTACTCTCAAGTTGAGAACCCTCCTAGACCCTCATCAACGATGCACCAATCTTCTTAAGAGTACTCTGGTTTAGTATTTGGAGTGTTGGATTTTATGTGGACATGATTTTTCCCATTTTTCAGGCTTTATGTTCCCCTTAATTTGGGCTTCCATAATCTTCCACGCCCGAAGGGACCCCAAAATGGCATGGATTCTAGGCCTAAGGGCTCTCTTACCATCACAGGACAACATCCTCGAGGGTTTCAGAAAAAAATCAATACAAGTACTGCGTTGAGAATATGGTCAGTGGCCGACGCTCATTTATTTCTCCTCATTACAGGCTAACGCAATATGGATGCTATGTTTAGAAAATGGTCAATGGTCATCCTCCATCATCATGCCAACTCCTTTAAACCTTTAATGTTGGTTACATGATTCAAATAATTGTCCACCCCATCTTGTTCAAGTGGAATTTTAACACTCCTGACACTATCCCTCGGTGCCCATTTGAACATTAGGAAGACAAATCTGCGTTAAATGTGTCATTCAAGGCTCCGCACCAACTTCCCTTCTCCATGGTCCGAGCTCTAAGACCATAAAATAAGATCTATTTTAGAACTACGTGTTTCTTGATTCCCATCCTCATGGGATATGTAGGAACACCTAGATGTCTTGTTTTCGGGTCCAGCTCAATTGGGAGCTAGTTTCTCCTGCCCCTTACCCTCTTACCTCTATTTTGGCCTGTTGGCCTGAGGTTTCTTTCACGAAATCACGTAAGGTGTGGTATGGTATTATTCCCTCATTCATGTCGGGTATGTTTTATTGCACTATGCGTATTCCCCCTTTAGCCTCATCTCTACTACGTATGTGCCACATGATGTTAAAATGCACGCCTGATCCCATCACATGACCCTAAACTGTGACATTTTTGTCCTGGACACACGATGAAAAATGACGATGCATCGTGACGTCCTCACTCAAGGGGACACCATGTTTGGTATCAGTCACATGCCATACCATTTGTCAACACATTCATATGGTTTGATTCTTGTGGCGATGTTGGGACTTGCTATACTAGGCCTGTCGCTTCACAAAAAAAACTATTCACCTTAAAGGACAAACAAGATGCATCAAATACCGCTTCTTTTGGTGTGAGGGAAACACCTGCACACCCCTTTTATCCCTAGCACTGGTAACTTACTGTGCCACCCCTTAGAACTATGTACGGCTTGATTCTCATTCTAATGAGATATGTAAGAATGCCCGAGGACTTCCCCATGGGCCCATCATAACTTTTTTGTTCGGTCCCTTGGGCTAAACACTTCCCCAAGGAACACATGGTAAGCTGGACTCTAGGTACTCATTCATGTCAGGTTTTATAATTACCCCACCAGGTTTCTCCCGTGTTTCCTAGTATCCATGGTACGATCTCTATAACCATAAACTAAGACCACTCTGCATCCTTTCTGCAAGATGTTAAACTTCACAACATCTTCCAGAACTATGTATGTCTTGATTCCCATCCACATGGGATATGTAGACACACCCAGGCATTTCGCCTTGGGTCCAACCCCAGGAATCATAAATCCTATTCCTCCTCATTTTTTGCTCCCTTTCTAGAGAGGTCCTATCTAAAAGAAGGAATGATCCAAGATCAAATCGATGTGCCCATCTAATGTGCTTCCACCACGGTGGTGTAATTTTGAGAGTGTTGGATTGTATTCGAAAAAACCATCACTCCACAATCCACGCTTTGTGTGCCCCATATTCGGACACTTTTCCTCTTTCATGTCTAAGGGAACCCCCTAATAGTATGGATACTCATCCTATGGCACTATTGTCTTGGGCCAACATTTTGGAAGACTAATGGATGACATTTTGACTCAAGCCCTGTGTTTCGAATGTGGTCAGCGGTCAGCCCTCATTTTCTATCCCCATTACAGGCTAACACAATAAGAATATTGTGTTTTGAATGCGGTCAACAGTTATTCTTTACTGTCATGCCACCCCCCCCCCCCACAGTGTTTTGAATCCTTGGTATCGTGATTCACACCTTCCATTCTCATATATTATAATTGATTCCAGCACCCTTGACATTACCCCGTTCGTGCATAAGAGCACACTAGGAAAATAGTAATTCGGTTGTTCTGAGAGCTTCATTCTCTAGTCAGGTCTCTCCCATTTCCTCCCAGAAATCTGGTCCAGTTGTTCAAACCATAGATGCCTGAAGCTTGGTTTACACTCCTACATTTGGATGTGGGTGATAAGGTGGTCATCCCTTGTTTCTCGCATCAGGCCCGACCCATGAGAGCTTAGGGAATGATCCCTAGATGCACCTTGAATATCCTGAGAATGCAATAAACCAATGTAAACAACAGAACTCATGCATACTATGTCATCAAACAATTAAATCATGAAAGTATGTTTGAGGTTTAGTAATCATTACAGTGCTTAAGGTTCATTTCCCCCCATGGATGGGTTAACCTCGTCAAAAGAGCATAGCAGCTCTGCTACCCTCTGGACGGTGGCGTCTAAGAGTTGTTGTCGCATGTTCATATCCTGCTCCTCCATGGTAGTGATGGGGCACAATTCATCGGCCGCAATCAGGGCCCGCTCTACGTCGGCCTAAATGATGGTCATCTCTTTAGAGGATCGCTTCATGCCCTCTTCGGCCTCCACCAGTTGGGATTTCAGCCGTGATATAAGCTCTGATTTCTCACCAAGGGAAGCGGAATGCTCATCCGCCTGGGCTTGTATCCATTGAAAATCATATTTATCCTCCTGGAGCTTCTTGATTTTTACCGCTTTTCTCTACTTCCATCCCACACTGAGGCCATGGTCATACTCCTGGATCTTTTTCGCCATAAGATCTCGGGCGAGCATGTGGGGACGCTGGGCATCCACTCCTCCATCACACAGTTTGCGCAATCGTGAGAAAATTCTATCCATATCATCCAACCATAGTGCCCAGGGGTGTCATCAATGAAGCACTTGATTAGCTTCCATGATCGGCGACAGACTCTCTTGATATCCTCTTTGTCAGAGGTCGTCTCATCCCAGTCAGTGCAATTTGCAGGCTCATACATGAGGAAATCCCCCAAGAACTCTTCAGCAGGGTCCACATCTGGTGTTTGATCGGGCATGGTGGGACCTGGACTATTTGATCAATCCTCATCATTGGATCCTACCTTAATGATCTTGGGTTCATCCCCACTGATGGTCCCACCAGTGATCAAGAGCACCACCGCTCAGTCGGTTTGGTGCTCTGCCTCCATGATCATTAGCATTCCCCTGGGAAGGTTGCCAGAAGAAGCCCTGACTAACCTCACCAAGGAGACCCACACCATTTGAAGAACTGTATGTGCCAAAAAAGGACATGGACACAGTAAACACGGTTAGTAGATGACATTCATAAAATTGGTAGAGGGGACCTATGAAGATCAAATTTCTGGTCTCGTTATTGGGTTGATGTCATCGGGACCCCGAAACATAGCCCCCTGTATATGGTCGGAAGGTCTGAAAACTCCAGAGGGTTTGCCTCAGGTGTCCTATCCCCACTAGATATAGCAATAGATACGGCGGCAGGCATAGATCCCGAATGTCCCGCATCTGCATCCAATGAGGGACGAGAATGAGTTCTATATATAAGACTCTCCTGTACAGTTCAGATGTTAACAAGGGGTCCAGAATGACCTCAAAGCAAGTCTCGAAGAAGTGGGTTTCTGATTTTTTACCTCAAGGGCCTCTGTGAACTCTTCAAGATCCGAGTCTTGACCTCCAACTTCGCCCTCCTCCAACGATCTCCCTCTCCCGGTCTCATCTCCCCTGGAGCACTCTTCTGATTCTTCCAGCAGAGGGAAGAGCTCTCTTAAATCACAGGTCCACAATTGAGAGGGAGTAGTGAAATCCAGAAGCACCTTTAAACGGTCTGTCATTGGATGAGAGGCACCTCAGGAATGCGCAAAGTCCTCCAGTTATGCCAGGTACTGCCCTGCCTCTGCCTGGGGCACCGCCAAGATGGCCTGGATAGGTCCTATCCCCAGTAAATCCATCCTGAGACGGTTCAGGTGCTTCCACAACTCAGCAGGGCCGAGGAATTTCCTGTTGACTTCCCATATGTCCTTGGCCTTCGGGAAGATAGCATCCTATGGCATGTCGATATGGCGCAGCTACTTCCCCAGAGCCTGGGTGGGTATCCTGCGGAATCCTCTCGGTGGAATCCCCTCTGAATGGCTCTATTCTTCTGGAATTGTTGGTTCTACTACCACTGCAAGATCTATGGCAACTACCTCTTCCTCAACTGGTGCGGGCATCACCGCCATTGCAGCCCCGCCTCCGTGGGATGCCCTTGCTGCCTTTCGACCCCAACCCCGAGGTCGAGGAGATTCGCCATCACTGACCCGAATGGTAGGTTGCTTCAGCATCTCCCCTGGATAAGTCACCTCCCAAATTATGGCATACTCCTTCACCAACCCAAAGATGGAAGTAGGCAGAGGCAGTTCGTTCTGCATCTTCCCGTCTTCCCGTGTGAACATGAGTCACATCTGCCTCATCACACATGGGTTTTTCTCATGGCTCACCTCCAAATAGACCTGCAGGGTCAGTCACTGCATGCATTCGAATTTCATTGCAAACCGGTGTGGTGTGTACGACTCACAGAGGGGCTCATGGTCCACCCTTTCCACCAAGACTCCACCTTGAAAGGCTAGGAGATATGCTCGGTGATCTTTTGTTCCCTGGAAATCATTAGTGAATACCCCAGTCAGCAACGAAAATGGGTGAAAATTGAACTCTTCCACCTTCCACACCCAGTTCAATATAAATGGTGCAGTCAACTTGGCCAGAAAACTCCCCGTGGTGATTCAGGATTGATGGGAGGAAGTTCGAGCCCGGAGGAGAGATAAGTTTCGGGTATTCGTAAACCCACCTGATATGTGCCACTATCCACCCATACAGGAGGTAGAATGGCCCATATAAACTTTGTGGCCTTTTCCCCTTGCCGACATACCACAACATCTTATACAGTTTAGTGAGCATTGGGATTCCTAGGTTGACCCGCCCTCCTGTCGCCAACGTGGACACCATGATAAATGTGCTTGGGCGTACTCCCATGTTGGTATCCCTCATTGGTAGGATCCAACCACAGATAAGAGCCATGATAAATGTTTCCAGCTTGACTATTGGATGATGCTTAGTGCTGATGCTAAACCCCCAAGTATTCCACTGGTTGTCCTCCAAAAGCCGCCAGTACGAGTGCTCCTTGCCCCGTTGATCCCCCTTCGGGCAAGTCCGAGGCCTTGCCGGAAACTTTCGGTGTACCAAGAAATTCAGGAACTTCTTGAACCATCACTTAAAGTGGACATCTCTCACTGCTTCTTTGTCCTCTCCCAACACTAGCTCTATAAATTCCATTGCTAGCCACGACATCTACTTCAGATCCTACCACGCGCTCATGACAGGGAGGAATTCATCATACATAGAACCCAGTATCAGGACCCCCAAAATCTGGTGGACATCCCACAATCTAATACCAACCTCCCCATAGTGTAAATGGAAGGTATTGGTCCTTGACGACCACCTGCTCAACAGCTCTATCATTAGATTTTTTCAGTTGATAGATGTGGAATTGGGAGGCCCAAGCCGCCTCATACAAACCCACTCTCCTCAGCTCGGCCCTGAACTCCCTACACGAGGCGCCTACCCAGTAGACCCAGGTCCAATCGTCTATAAAGATTCCACCCTGGTGCAGCTCCCACTCATCAGACCACCCCATCCTCGGATTCCTCAAAGCTGCCTTCAGTATCGTGTGGTACAGAGCAGGAGACGTCTCAGGCTGCAATGCCTTCTCGTAGATGTTATTCAAGTGGTTGTATAGGCAATTAGCAAGAACGAGTGTGAAGTCTTCCTGGGCATGGTCGTCAGCCACCGTGAACCATTGGCACTGGCATGGCTTACTCCTGAACCAGTAATATGGTTCATCCCTACTTGCTTCAGGGATGAAGACATCATCCCACAGCCCAAATCCATACAAAGGCAGCCTCTTACAGAGTGGGTAGTTCTTCTGGATCTCCGACAGCACCAACGCCAACGAATCATGACCAGAGTGGCTCCGAACTAACTCTCCTAGACCCAAATTGTTCGCCATCTCATCCCTCCTTGCGGCATCCACAAGAACCCCCTCAACAGCTTCTTGATGAGCCATTCAGTTTTAGAACTTGGACAATTTTCGAGTTGGTTCACAAATCTCATTCACAGAGAGCATTCACGAAGCCTAGTCACAGATTCCTACCTATACCTTCATGCACAAGATCATGAAGCGCTGTTGTAGAGTCAAAAAACTCGATGTGCGCCGCGAAGCGAAACCCTCATTTGCAGAGTGCAATCGCAGAGTACGCGGAGCTTCTCAAATCGACAGCACAAAAAGACAATTCCGTGGAGAGGGGAAAGGAAAAGAGAGAGTTCATATCCCCTTTATATAGTTGATGACCTTCAGAGCTTCTTGGTGCATCCATTTCTCATTGATCTTTATGGCGTGCTCAGCCTGCACATCGCTTATCAACCTCGCGATCCCTCTTCACGATACAGCTTCGTGAATGACTGATAATTTTGGTGATTGGCCCTCAGACTTCAACCATCAAATTCTCCACGGCTCCAAGTCTAAGGGGGGGCATTTGTTGGAACCAAAATGGGAGAAGAGTATGAAGAAATGGAAATCCTCAAGGGGCTGCCTTGCGAAGACCATTCACGATGCCCCAATCGCATTGTTCCCACTGTGGAGCAAGGAGGCGGGCCGCTCTGTGAACAGATTTGATGTTCGTGAGGCCACCGCGTAGCAAAGAGGCAGGATGCTCTGTGGCCGCAATTGATGTTCATGAGCCCGCCACGAAGCAAGCTCTATCTTCACGCCGAGCGAGCGCTGCTTCGCGGTGCCTCTCCTCTATAAGTACTGGAATCACCCCAAGTCCTCGAGGTGGATCATCTGACCTTTCAACTTCCTACCTTCTGAATTGCAAAGCGCCTTCTGCTCTGTGAACCACGAGTTGTGTGAGTTAATTCTGCTCTACGAAGTGCCTCCACTTTTCCTTTTTTTAACCCCCTCTTTCGAGAGGTATTCCTTTTGTGGAGCCTAAGGTCCTTCATAAAGGAAGGTGATCCCCAAGGGGACCCGGGTCATCATAGAGTGTTTATAATTCATGAAACACTCTTCCTATACACGTGATCCAAATACTAAGGTGGGGTCATTGTACTTCGGGAAGCACATTGCTTCATGATACCTTACTTTGAGAGTTACCTTTGCTCTGCAAGACAGTGCTCTGCAAAAACATTTCCACTTCGTGAAGCACCTCCTATATGCACCTCTGCCCTATTCTTAGGATGAGGCACCCCACTTCGTGAAGCACACCAATTCTCAAGTATCCTCTTCCACACAGAGCAGTAAAGTTTCATAAGGCCTCTACCTATGAACCCCTCTGCTTTCTAATTCCTTTTCCTGTATGACCCTCCAGGTTTGCACAATGTGATTTCAAAGTCCCTTGGATGATACTGCCTGTTGAGTTGCTTTGCCTCATTCTTCTTCCCATAGGAACGCTGATAAAACACTATTTTATTGAATATTTTATTGATAATAAATGATATAATTTCCTCACATTGTGTTAAATATGTTTATTTATAAAATATTTGGGATTTAATCATTCATTTGAAAATTTGGTGAAAATTCCAGTTTTACCCTTAATAGTGCACTGTAGTATTTCAAAGATAAATATTTTTATATTTATTATTTGAATTTTAGATTTTGTAAAAGTTTTCCTAACTTTTGTTTCTACAACTTTCATTCAGGACACTAGAGCTAAATAGTGCATTTGGATGGATTAAAGGGGCCATTAATCTAATGGTGGGATGGACTCAGCAGAATGGATATGGGTTCTGCATTTGGGACATATATTCTTCATCAGGGATTGGATGGAGTCCAAATTTTGAGTAAAGCTCTGGTAGATGATTTGGCACAAATAATCCTTCTGTAAGACCAGTCAATTCACTCATTTTAGAGGTCACATTGGCGGTGCAAGTGGGAATAAAATATTTGGCCGAATTTCCATATTCACACTTGAAACCACTTGTAACCTCTCTTCACCTCCCCTATATAAATTGGAGTTTTTCTCATTTGGATGAGGTTGGGAAGTGCTTTGGGAAGTTTAGGGCAGAGGAGAAGTGGATCCACTCCAATTCTCCAACCATTTCAATAAGTGTATCTCTTGAAGCAAGGATCCCTTCGACGAAGCCTTCTTCTTCTCCTTCATGTTGTAATGATTTTGTTTGTGTAATAAACTTCTTTGTTCTTCTTTTATTTCTTCTCTTTTCTTCTATTTTGTTTAAATTTCTTCTTCTCTTAATCTTACTCTTTGGGCTGGAATTCTTTAGTAGAAGCGTTATTGGTTTATACCCATTATAAACCTTTGCACATGCAAAACGCTTCTACGATGATTACGCCACCCATGGAAGAGTAGTCTTTTAGTAATCGATCTATCTTCTACCCTCTTCATTTAATTATTTTGAATCAATGAGATAATGTAATTCACATAATATGATCCATGAATTGTGTTTTTAAATTAAAAGAAACTAAGCAAGAAATTTAACAATTAACACAAAAACACGTGAGGTCGGGATTTTGTGTAAATTGTGAGAGCGTAATCTTAATCGGTAATACAAGACCACACGGGATAAATTTGTAGAGTTCAAATATAATCCACAAACACAATTCATCCTCATTTCTAGAATGTATATGTGCTCTAATTAACCATTGACCATAAGCTATCCTTAGAAAAACAATCAAATCAGGGTGATGCGATTGCGTGTTTCGAAGCTAGCCTAGGGTTTAAGTAATTTCATCTTTGTGGTTAAGTTAACTCTCGTAGGGTTCGAGGGATAACAAATTAGGGGATCATAATTAAGTGGATATTGATTTAAATGATAATGGTTAATAAGTTAATGAATAGTTAGGGTTAGATTGATTACGACTTTTAAAATAGATTTCTAAAAAAACATCTTCTTGTTGTGTCATTTTAATCAAAATTCATTTCAAAACTAAAAAAAATATACAATCTTCTTCCAGAAAACTTCTTATAGATTCATAAACTATAAAAAAACCCAATCCTTTAAAGTAGTTTTCTATTTTATTCTATTTTAGTCTATTTTTATAATACCTTTAATAAGTTGTTAAATTCACTTCCTCCTTTGAGAGACGACCTTGGTCAGCCACTCTGCTGCACCTAAGTACCCCAAAATCACATTAATCATTTGAGGGTGCCCACGACAGCGCTCTATAAAACTGGTGCCATTTCCGGGGAGGCAAGTAATTTATTCAACCATTTAGAGGTATTTCTTTTATTTTTCATTTTATTATTTTCTTCACTCCTCTCTTTCATCTTTCCCCTTTCTCAAGTTGTCATTTTTTTCATCCTCTTCTTTTCTTTTTGGACCATCAACTCAAACTTCTCATTTTTATTTTGCTATGCTCCACTTTATTTCTTTTAATTTTTATTTGATTTATCAAACGAACTAATCTTGAAGATCTCTTAGATCTTGACCCTGAGATTGAACGTAGCCTTAGGGCTCGAATTAGACATTCTCAGTCTACGGGAAGTTTGAATATTCAACCAATTGGTGAATTCCTCTCTTCTGGAAACATTGAAATTGGAATCAATTCAAATTCAAACATAAAAGAGGAACCAATGGCTGAAAATAATGGAAATGAAATTAATATAACCATTCGAAAATTGGCTGCACCAGATATTAACTATCAACCAAATTGTATTGCTTACCCAAACCCCAAATCGGACTTTGAATTGAAATCTGGATTAATTCACCTTCTTCCAAAGTTTCATGGATTATCTAGTGAGGATCCCAATAAACACCTTAAGGAATTTAATATGGTTTTCTCAACCCTAAAACCTATAAATGTCTCTGAAAATCAAATTAAACTAAGAGCATTCCCATTCTCACTTGATGGAGCTGCAAAAGATTGGATGTATTATTTACTACCCAAGGATGTAACTTGTTGGAACGATTTAAAACGTCTTTTCTTGCAGAGATTTTTTCCAGCATCAAGGGCCACATCCATTTTAAAGGAGATATCGGGGATCAAACAAGCCCAAGGGGAGTCAATGTATGAGTATTAGGAGAGACTCAAATGTTTATGTGCAAGCTGTCCGCATCACCAAATCAGTGAGCAACTCCTCATCCAATACTTCTATGAAGGACTCACACCCATGGAGAGGAGCATAGTGGAAGCTGCAGCTGGAGGAGAATTGGTGGACAAAACACCATCATCTGCACGTTCATTGATCGACAAGATGGCCCAAAACTCCCAACAATTTGGTGATCGAGGTACACCACATATCAGGGGAGTACATCAGGTAAGTCCTTCTTCTCTTGAAAGTCATTTGATTGATACTAAGTTGGATGAATTGACCACCATGGTGAGGCAAATTTATTTGGCACAAAAGACATCTCTACCCCCTCCTTCAAGGCCTTGTGGCATTTTCACTGAGACAATCCACCCAACTGACTGTTGCCCACAACTACAAGAGACAGAGGATTGTGCAGCAGTATTCCCAGGGAGACCATTTCAGCAGAAACACCAACCATATCCCCAAAAGAAGTTTGATTCATTTTCTCCAACATACAACCAAGGGTGGAAAGATCAATCAGACATGAGTTATGGCTCTGGACAACAACAAAGGCCCCCTTTTCAACCAAACTTCCAGCAGCCTCCACCTTACCAGCAGGGTTTCCAACAACCCCAAAGGAGATTTGAATCCCAAGCATCAACAAGCCAACAACAAGGAAATCCCCCACCAAAGGTAGATTCTAATACTGATGATCTTTTGAAGCAAATTGTTCTTAATCAACAGAATGAGATGAAGAGTCAAAGTTCGGAGCTGAGGGAGTTGAAGACTCAAATGAGCCAGATTGCCACCGCCCTCCATGAACTTGTAAGTAAGAATTCCGGAAATCTACCTTCCCAACCCACTCCAAATACAAAGGGGAATGTTAGTGCCATCACATTGAGAAGTGGGAGGAAAATGAACGATACATCCGTACCTACCATTTAAACCGGGATTCACCTCAACTCCAAAGAAGCCGCATTCCATACCAATTGATGAGCAATCCAAGGAGAAAGATAGAGGTAAGAAAAATATTGATGATGTTCCTCCTAAACCCCTTCCTTTTCCAAACAGGGTTGTTCAAACCAAGAAGATGGCTGATGAAGCAATGAAAAAGGAGGTTTTGGACATATTCAAGCGTGTAGAGATCAACATTCCTCTACTTGAAGCCATTAAGCAAATCCCAAGGTATGCCAAATTCTTAAAAGAACTCTACACCAATCGAAGAGGGATCAAGGGAAATGAGAGGATCAACCTTGGAAGGAATGTCTCAGCACTCATTTCACCAACTCTAGAAATGCCAACAAAGTGCAAGGATCCAGGGACATTCCCCATCCCATGCACCATAGGGGAGTTGCAATTTTCTGATGCACTTTGTGATTTAGGTGCTTCTATAAATGTAATGCCTCACTCTGTATTCTCTTCCTTGCAGGTTGGTGAGTTGAAGCCAACAAGAGGAGTGGTGCAGTTGGCGAATAGAGCTACGGCATATCCAGCGGGAGTTCTTGAGGATGTACTTGTTCGGGTAGGAGACATGATCTTTCCAGCAGACTTATATGTGATAACATGGAGGATGATAAGGTAAGTTCTCATTCCCCCATTATCTTAGGTAGGCCCTTCCTCAAAATTGAAAAAACTATCATAAATGTAAATGAGGGTACACTTTCCATTGAATTTGGAGATGAAGTTGTGATATTTAATGTTATGGATTCCATGAAGTACCCCTCAGAGGACCATTCTACTTTTGTTATCTCCCATTTTGAACCACCAAATAAAAACTCCATAGAATTTTATTTTCCTATGCTTAGGGAGATTATGAGTATTGGTTTGAGTTTGATGTCTAAGAGCACTTCCACACATGTTGCTGATACACAATCCTCTCTTGGATTTGATTTTGATGTGGATTCATATTCTGATTTTGATCATGTTCACTCTGATTATGAAATGGCTGTTGAGTATGCTGATGGATTTGATGCTTTATTCTCTGATTCTGATGATGTCTATTCTGATACTGATGCTCTTTGTGCACATATTTTAGTTCCTTCAATGTCTCCATCCATACTACACCCTCCTTCATTAGAACTCAAGTCATTGCCACCAAATCTAAAATACTCATACTTGTTGAGTGGAGAGAGATTACCTGTTATCATTTCTAACAATATCCCTTTTGAACATGAAGAAAATCTTTTGAATATTTTTAGGGAGAACATCAGGGCGATTGGGTGGACCTTGGCTGACATATTAGGTATTATCCCCACCATTTTCATGCATAGGAATCTCTTGGAGGATGGGGCTAAAATGGTGAGACAACCACAAAGGAGACTCAATCCCACCCTCCTGGAAGTTGTTAAAAAAGAAGTTGAGAAATTTCTTGAGGTAGGTATAATCTTTCCCATTTCAGATTCTCAGTGGGTAAGTCCTATTCAGGTTTTGCCTAAAAAGAGTGGTGTTACTATTGTTAAAAACGAGAAAGATGAGTTAGTTCCAATGAGGGTGCAAAACAGTTGGCGTGTGTGTATTGATTATAGGAAACTAAATCAGTCCACTCGCAAGGACCATTTCTCCCTCCCATTTATTGATCAGATGCTTGAGAGACTAGCTGGGAAGACACACTATTGTTTCTTGGATGGATTTTCTGGATATTTTCAGGTTCCTATAGCTCTAGAGAATCAGGAGAAGACTACATTCACCTGTCCCTTTGGCACATTTGCCTACCGGAGGATGCCATTTGGACTTTGCAACGCCCCGGGTACCTTCCAGAGATGCATGGTGAGTATTTTTTCTGATTTTATTGAGACCTGCATGGAGGTATTTATGGATTATTTTACAGTATATGGGTCTTCATTTGATTAATGTCTTATTAGTTTGGGAAAGGTGTTGAATCATTATATTGAGAATAATCTAGTCCTGAACTTTGAAAAGTGTCATTTCATGGTAGAGCATGGCATTTTCATAGGGCATGTAGTGTCTAATCATGGGATAGAGGTTGATAGATCTAAGATAGACATTATTTCATCCTTACCATATCCTTTATGTGTGCGTGATGTTAGATCTTTCCTAGGGTATGCAGGATTTTATCAGCGCTTCATCAAAGATTTTAGTAAGATTGCTCTTCCTATGTCACGATTACTCCAAAAGGATTCTGAATTTGTGTTTGATGATTTTTGCAAGACTTCCTTTGATGAGCTAAAGAAGTGTCTAACCACTCCACCGATCATACAGCCCCCACGGTGGGAGATTCCTTTTGAGCTCATGTGTGATGCCTCAAACTTCGTGGTTGGAGTTGTCTTATCTCATAGGGTGTAAGGACGTTCACATGTGATTGCCTATGCATCAAGGACATTGGATTCAGCCCAATCAAACTACACTACCACAGAAAAGGAGTTTCTTGCTGTCATATTTGCTTTAGATAAATTCCTTTCATATTTATTGGGCTCTAAAGTAGTTGTTTTTTCTAACCATGAAACTTTGAGGTACCTCATAAAGAAGCCAGATGCAAAGCCCAGGCTGATTCGATGGATGGTCCTTCTTCAGGAATTTGATATTGAGATAAAGGATAAGAAGGGTTTAAAAAACTTGGTGGCAGACCACATGAGTAGGCTTACTCACACACTAGAGGATGACACCTTGGATCAGGTACCACTTCGGGACACTTTCCCCGATGAGCATCTCTAAACCATCTCAGGTACATATCCTTGGTATGATGATTTAGTTAACTGCCATGTTGCCTCTGAAATCTCTGCAAGTTTAAAGAAACATCAAGTCCAAAAATTAAAGAGTGAGTCAAGATTTTATGTTTGGGATGATCCATACTTATGGTGCATGTGTAGTGACCAAGTTATTAGGAGGTGTATTCCTGATCATGAGTTTGAGTCTATTTTGCAATTTTGTCATACACTTGCATGTGGTGGACACTTTGGACCCCAACGGACAGCTAGGAAATTTTTAGACACTGTATTATATTGCCCTATCTTATTCCATGTTTCCCATGTGTTTTGTAAGTCATGCTCTCGTTGCCAACACACTGGAAATATTTCAAGGAGACACAAGATACCCCAACAACCCATTTTATTCTGTGAGATTTTTGATGTTTGGGGAATTGATTTTATGGGACCTTTTCCTAGTTCCTTTGGTTTTTTGTACATTTTGGTTGCTATTGATTATGTGAGTAAATGGGTGGAGGCTTAGGCCACCAGGACTGACGATTCTCATATTTTTCTGGACTTTGTCAAAGCACAGATTTTTTGCAGGTTCGGAGTACCAAAGGTCATCATCAGTTACCAAGGGACACACTTTTGCAATAGTAATTTTGCTTCCGTCCTTTGAAATTATGGGGTGACACACAAAACATCAACACCATACCACCCCCAAACAAATGGCCAGGCTGAGGTTTCAAATTGTGAGTTGAAACAAATTTTGGAGAAAACTTTGCAGCCAAATAGGAAGGATTTGAGCAAGTGCTTGGATGATGCATTGTGGGCTTATAGGACAGCATAAAAGACCCCCATTGGTATGTCCCCATTTCTGATTATTTTTGGGAAAGCATGTCATCTCCTAGTGGAATTCGAGCATCGGGCATATTGGGCTATAAAGAAATGCAACATGGATTGAACCCAATATGGAATTCAAAGGAAGTTGCAAATTCAAGAGCTTGAGGAGATTCGACTATTATCATATGAGAACTCAAGGCTCTACAAGGAAAGATCAAAAGAAACTCATGACAAAATTATCCAACAAAGGGAGTTTCATGTTGGAGACAAAGTCCTTCTCTACAGTTCACGACTGAAGCTGATGCCTGGTAAGTTTCATTTCAGATGGTTAGGTCCTTATATTGTATCTAAAGTTTTTCCTTATGGTGCATTGGATACCACACAAGAGGACACTAGAAGGAATTTTACAGTCAATGGGCAACGTTTGAAGAGATACATTGAGGGACTTCCTACTAATGCAGTGGATTTTATCACACTGCATGACCTCATCATCACTTGAGCACATCAGGCTGTTCCTAACCCTTTCACTTTTATATTATTTGTCCTATTTAAAAATTCTTCATTTCATGTGCATATATCATCTCATGGGTTCACATTTAGGACAATGCAATATTTTAAGTGTGGGGGAGGGAACCTTTTAGTTTAGTAATTTAAATTTTTTTCCTATTTAAAAAAAATCAAAAATCAAAACAATTGTGTGTTTTTTTTCAAATTTTGTGTATTTATTTTTCAATTTTATTTGTGTTTTTGAAATTTTTGAGCTGAAATGATTCTCATCACAATTTTGAAATGAATATCAATGAGTGAAACAATTTATCCCTTGAAACTAAGCTTAAATGAATTCTGAAAATGACTTTGTTTCAAGTTCAAATATTTAGTAATTTCATGAAAAGTACACAGAATTCTGAATCCCATGTCACATATCACTGTCTTTAAATTTGAAATCACTTTCCTATGAGGCTTATAAACCATTATTTTCATATTCTTTACATTCACCTCAATTCTTGAGAGAACCAAACCATACTTGATTTTACCAGAATTTGATCTATTCCTGTCAAAACTTTAGGGTTTGAGGTACTTATGTTTAAATGATTGAGGCATTTGTTTGGTATTAAATCCCCTATTTCAAAGAATCCTTTTTTATAATGGCCTACCTTGAATATTTAATCCTTGTAGCCCTTAGAATACATGCACATCCTGTTAGGTTAGCCACATTACAAGCCAATTTTCCTTATCCAACTAACTCTTGAAGTGAAATTGCATAATCTAGTTGAACTTAAGTGTGGGGGAATCTATCTTGTGTTGTGCCACCACATTTTGTGATACTTTGGGTGGAAAATTAAATTCTGAAGAGATGTGTTTTCTACTGAATAAAGTCATTATATTGAAATTTGTGCCTTTTCTGGAGCTTTCATGACAAGTGAAGTTGTTCCTTTTCTGGAGCTTCTAATTGAGGTGGAAAGTTGTGCCCATCTGGAGCTTTCAAGAAAATCATGTTTGAGAAGATTGAAATTTTTTATGCTGAAATGATGAATGGTGTAAACTTTTCATGACTTTTCATGATGATGGAGCTGAATTGATACTATGTGGATTGAGGAGAATACCATATTTAAGTGAAAATTAGATTAATGAAATTTTACTTAAAAAAGAGTCAATCCCTCCTCATTCAGCCTCATAATTTTTCACATCTAAATCCTACCAACTGAAAGCCACAGAACAACCCTAAAAAATCCTCATGATAAACATATGTCCTTGAATCACATCGGGTAGCGATGTAGGAATCTATCAAGCCTATGGTGACCCTTGTATGAGTTTGGATGAGAAAGACATTACAAAAAAAATTGATATTTGTGTGATGAGAGAAAATTCAAGCGAGGTAAGTGTTTTGTGAATGGGAGGATAAATGAAGTGGAAATATATTGAATAATATAAGTGAAGAACTTGAAATAATGGTTTTTTATGAGGCATGATATATTTTGTTTCTTGGTGTATAATTGTTTGATCTCAAGGATATGTGTTTTAAAATTGGTTTTGATTTGATATTGATGTTTACTTGATATGAGATTTTTCTCAGGAGTGCAAAAGGGTAAGTGTGGGGGAGTTGATAAAACACTATTTTATTAAATATTTTATTGATAATAAATGATATAAATTCCTAACATTGTGTTAGATATGTTTATTTATAAAATATTTGGGATTTGATCATTCATTTGAAAATTTGGTGAAAATTCCAGTTTTACCCTTAATAGTGCACTGTAGTATTTCGAAGATAAATATTTTTATATTTATTATTTGAATTTTAAATTTTGTAACAGCGTTCCTAACTGAATTTTCTACAACTTGCATTCAGGAAACTAGAGCTAAATAGTACTTTTTGATGGAGTAAATGGGTCATTAATCCAATGGTGGGTTGGACTCGGCAGAATGGACTTGGGTTCTGTATTTGGGCCATATATTCTTCATTAGGGCTTGTATGGAGCCAAAATGTTGAGGAAATATCAGGGACATGATTTGGCACAAATATTCCTTCTGGAAGGCCGGTCAATGCATGCGTTTTGGAGGTCAAATTGGCTGTGCAAGTGGGAATAAAATATTTGGCCGAATTTCCACATTCACACTTGAAACCACTTGTAACCTATCCTCTCCTACCCTCTATAAATTGGGGTTTTTCTCATTTGGAGGGGTATGGGACATGCTTTGGGAAGTTTTGGTCAGAGTATAAGTGGATCCACTCCAATTCTCCAACCATTTCAATAAGGGTATCTCTTGAAGCAAGGATCCCTTCGACGAAGCCTTCTTCTTATCCTTCATGTTGTAATGATTTTGTTTGTGTAATAAACTTCTTTATTATTCTTTTATTTCTTATCTTTTCTTCTGTTTTGTTTAAATTTCTTCTTCTCTTAATCTTCCTATTTGGGCTGGAATTCTTGAGTAGAATCGTTATTGGGTTATACCCATTATAAACCTTTGCACATGCAAAACGCTTCTACGATGATTATGCCACCCATGGAAGAGTAGTCTTTTAGTAATCGATCTATCTTATAACCTCTTCATTTAATTATTTTGAATCAATGAGCTACTTTAATTCAAATAATATGATCCATGAATTGTGTTTTTAAATTACAAGAAACTAAGAAAGCAATTGAACAATTAACACAAAAACACGCGAGGTCGGGATTTTTTGTAAATTGTGAGAGAGTAATCTTAATCGGTAATACAAGACCACATGGGATAAATTTGTAGAGTTAAAATATAATCCCTAAACAAAATTCATCCTCATTTCCAGAATGGATATGTGCTCTAATTAACCACTGACCATAAGCTATCCTTAGAACAACAATCAAAGCAGGGTGTTGCGATTGCGTGTTCCGAAGCTAGCCTAGGGTTTAAGTAATTTCATATTTGTGGTTAAGTTAACTCTCGTAGGGTTCGAGGGATAAAAAATTAGGGGATCATAATTAAGTGGATATTGATTTAAATTATAATGATTAATAAGTGAATGAAGAGGTATATTTAGATTGATTACGCCTTTTAAAATAGATTTCTAAAAAAACATCTTCTTGTTGTGTCATTTTAATCAAAATTCATTTCAAAACTCAAAACAAAAAAAATATACAATATTCTTATAGAAAAATTCTTCTAGATTCATAAACTATAAAAAAAACAATCCTTTAAAGTAGTGTTTTTATTTTATTCTCTTTTATTTTATTTTTAGAATACCTTTAATAAGTTGTTAAATTCACTTCCTCCTTTGAGAGACGACCTTGGTCAGCCACTCTACTGCACCTAAGTACCCCAAAATCACATTAATCATTTGAGGGAGCCCATGACAATGCTCTATCACATGCTAAGGGATATTTCTTCTTCTCATAGCCATGCTAACATGGACCCCCCAATGGTTTTCTCCATAACTCCCCCTAGCCACAGAGTTGAATGTCCCTTATCTTCACCAAGGAGCAGAGGGTACCGGTTATGTAAGTCCTAGGGGTGCAGAGCAAACCCACCTCGTCTGAGCTGCAGGATGTTAAACTGCAAAGCACCATCATCCTCAGCACATGACATTAAACTGTGACCTCGCCCCATTCCTCGCACATGGGGTTCCCCCACCTTGGACATTATTCGTGCCCAATCGTCTCCACGAGGATGAGATCTTCCCTCACAGGGGATGATATCCTCTTTATCTGAGTGGGGTATTTCTATAAGGAAAGGGAAACCATCCTGGTGTAAGCCCGTAGCTTTTCTTATAGGAGGCAGAATTCCTGCCCCTCCTTTCTTCGGTGCCAAATCCCTTTCCCGCCGGGCTTTGTCGCTACCAGTCCTCCATCCTGGAGTAAGTCCCAACCTCTTCAGGCTGCGAACCATGCATAAGCCCATGTTTCCTCTTTGGGTTGCGATCATGTGTAAGCCCCACTTCACCTCCCACGGACACACCTTTCGAGATGTGATCATCATGTCTCTACTACCTCTTGTTTCTCACACTGAACAAGACTCACGTGGGCTTAGAGTGAGCACCGAACATAAAATCTTCCTCGTGCAGCCTATAGTGTAAGCCCCACACCAACCTGAACTACGAGGTCTTTAATCCTTTCCAAGGCAAGGTACGCAGGAAGCCTCCCTGAGGTTCAAGCCCAACAGCCATTGGTTCTGACCCCCATCACGTCGGTTCACCAACACTCCGGGCATCCTAGAGTGTAAGCCCCACACCAACCTGAACTTCGTGGTTTTAATCCTTGCTAAGGTAGGGTACGTAGGAAGCCTCCACGGGGTTCAAGCCCACCACCCATGGGACCCCAGGTCCTCCTTCACGTTGGTTCAATGATTCCATCTTGAACTACATGGACTTTGATCCTTGCTAAGGTAGGGTATGTAGAAAGCCTCCACGAGGTTCAAGACCACCACCCATTGGTCTCTCCGACCCCCTTCACATTGGTTCACCAATAACATGGGCCACCTTAGAGAATAAGCCCCAAATTCCACCATCTAAACTATGAGGTATTTGATCCTTACCAATGAAAGGTATGTAGGAAGCCTCCCTAAAGTTCAAGCCCAAAATTAAGTCGATCCGACCATATTCATGTCAGTTCTCCCCCGTCCCACATGACGTTAAACTATGGACCTCTTTCAGTGGTAATTCGTTGTCACTCCATTAATTGGTAAGCCGTTGTTAGCCTCTTTCAGTGGTAAGACATTGTCACTCCATTCAGCAGTAATCTGTTTTCAACCTCGTCCAGCGGTAAGTCGTTGTCACTCCATTCAGTGGTAATCTATTGTCACTCCATTCAGTGGTAGTTCATTGTCACGCTATTCAGCGGTAAGCCGTTGGAACCCCAATCGGTGGTAAGTCGTAATCAGATGAACAAAAAAGACTTTAATTCCCTACCACGAGGATACATAAGAAGACTCTTCAAGGCTCAAACCCAAAACTATCATCATCCTTAGGGAGGTTCCATCCCATTCACCATCCCCTTTATTCAACCACTCCATCATCCATCCTGATTCTTACCTAGGATGCCTCATCCCGGTGGGATCGTGTCGCCTCATACCCCCATTCCCCTCAACAGTAACCGGGAGGTCAACCACGCCATGGACCCAACATCAGTGTTCCCTCTGGGGGTCGTACTCATCTGATCTACTCTAATCAGTGTTTTGATTAGTCCGATCTATCTCCACCTGATGTTAAACTTGCATTATACCCATTGTTAAACATGGGAAGGTGAGGAAAACCTCAGATACATGCTAATGGCATATGATTCACTGTGATTGATGTGGGATGCCTCGAGCTTCTATTCCCTCAAGAAACCCTATAATAAGGGATAGAAGACTGCCGTGCTAGTGTCCCAGTGGCCAGACAGACAAGTGATTCCCAACATGACTACTCCCCTGAGTGAAGGTTTCCGCCTTGATCGGACCCCTTGGAATGTCCCAACATAAGCAATGTAATTAACTGGTGTCCATGAAGATATGGAGCTAGGAAGAGTTTCACGAACAACATCTTAAGTCTATAAGGGAGACCCGAACTAGGTGATGAGTTCTGAGGAGGAATCCACGAAAGGAAGAACCGACATCCCATCATCCCATTTCGATCAAGGAGCAAATATCCCTGAATAAGTGATGGATGTCGTCTACCTTTGGAAAGCAGGAATGCGGGGCAATAGTTGCACGTCCTCCACAGACAGATATGCGTGTGCCCTAGAAAAAGCATCAGAAAAAATAATGAAACTGTAGAATTATTAGGGGATCAATAATATTTTGGTGGAAAAAACAACAAAAATGCAACATCATAGTGGTGAATAAAATTATCAAGGAAATAAGTCAGGGTATAAAATTTGAGGTTGGTTGGAATCAATAGAGCCAACCTATTGACCCCAACAATTCAATGTTTATTAGTTATCCTCGGTTAAAAAAATATTAATGTTCTGATTGATATTGATTCAGGGTTTCACATCAAACCTATAATGAAAAAAATAATTTTTAAAGATATAATGGTAATTTTATGATATACTTTCTCTATTTTACTAAAAAATTATATAATGAAATTTTTATTTAATTATCATTATTCCTTTTAGTTTTCATTTATTTTAGATGATTTCCATAATAAATTTGTCTTAATATCCATATAAAATCCCATAGAAGATTTCAAAATATTCTTAAAAAGTTACATATTAGGGATGTTGAGGGAAAATTAATGCCTCACCCACCAATTTGTTATGAATACATTATAAAGCAGGAAACGTGGGCTTCATTCATCAATCGTCACAATGATAAATCATTTTAGGTGCATTAAAGTTGATAATATATTATTTTACATTATTTATTTTACCCAAATTCATTCAAAATTATTAATTTATGAAATAAAAAAGAGTTCTTAAAATAAAGAACGTGCGTCAAATCCAATGTACCCCCATCACAAAGCAATGATGAGGTAAGCTTCATTAGAGAAAAAATTGTTATGGATTTTAAATCAACAATAGAAGTTTAATTATGTGATATGGAACAAAAATATGTTCCTTTGTTTATATAAAGATTGATGATTTAAAATATTAATCCACCTCCATCTCATGTCATATTTAATTGAAGGAGGCTTTTGTAAATAAGGAGGTTAAATTAGTTGATGAAAACATAAAAATAGTATGGGAAATATGTATAAGTATGACATAATTGTAATTTATTATGATTTATAGAAATATTAGGTAAAAATATCTATTTATGATCATATTTTTTTGATATGGTGTATACACAAGAATCGACAATGACCGTACCATAAAACAAGCTACTTTATGTAGATTTTAAGTGGCCTGAAAAATATGGTCACGTTAGAGGATTAGATTTTTGGATTCTATCCTCAAAAATATTTCAAGAAGATAAAACCACATGAATATACATATAATATGGTGAGACAACTACAAAAAAATAGACTCACTACAATATATTATTGTTTGGTCTAGTTTCAAAGACTAATGTATGAGAAATGATCAAAGAGAACTGACGGTTGAGCAAAGATCTACACATAAACCAAATGATCCCACTAGCTTTAAGTCTAGTCTTTTCCTAAAATTGCATTTCTTACCCATGGTAATAAATTTTTTCATTACTCTTTCTCCTAAAAGTTAATCAAAAAACTCTCAGTAAATTTATATTACTAAAATTATATAGGGTACATTTTTATGTGATTGGTATCTATCAACACCCACATACTATTGTGTTGTAATGGGTATAGTGTATAATATCACAAGAGACAATCTAAACTATCAATACCTCCCAAAAGATCACATGACAGTGGGTATTGAGGTATCTCTTGAGACGACTGCTGATTTTCATGATCCACTTGATGGTTTGGATAGTACAATGGTCAAAGATGTTATTGGAGATTTCATATCATGGATATTTAATCTTATAAAGATACATGAGGTATATATTTAACAAAATCTTACATATGAAAAACCTATAATGGTTGATAATAAAAGGTATGAAGTGAGGTAGGATGTTACATATGGATAAATCAGTAGAGAAACAGAAGGTCAAATAAAAAAAACTACTGAATCGGCCAGGAAAACAAAACAACCTTCTGAGTGCAGCTTCTTACCACCATTTTCAGAGAAAAATTTATTATCATTACAAATTAATGTATATACCACATTTAAAGATAAATCAATTTCTTACATTGAATATGAAAAATAAATATATGGAAGTTGCTTAATAAACAAAATTGGTCTCGAGACTCAAAATGATATTCTCAAGCCTAAATGGTTGGGTATCTCAATTTTGAATACACACATAAGGTACCTTATCACAATACGACTGCCCAAATAGTGAGCTAATATGTTTATTAAAGTTAATAAATATTCATATTTTCTACAAGAATTTATATTAAAACTATATAAAGTTAATATCAAGAAAATCATTATTTGGATTCATTAATATTTGTATCATTTGTATGAAAGAACATACATTGGATAATAAAAAAATAAGAAGAAAAAAGATGAGTTACTCAAAGAATTTAATCAAAAAGTATCAGACGAAAAATGATTTTTGATGCCTATAATGAAAAATTAAAACTCTAAAATCTAGTCACATAAATTATATTTTTATTTTTTTTTCTTTACTTAATTATTTTTTTAGGGAGCACATGATACTGATCACAGTCAAACTAGACACCCCGAATATTTATTTTTTGGAGCCAATGCAAGGATATCCAACTAACCAACTACACGTGATGTTTATTGTGAATTTTTAATACACTACAATCAAACTTTTACAGATAACTTTGAACAATGTTTTATTGTTTTTTTAACAATAATTGTTTTATAATAGAGCAGTCGCTAAATATAGGCTTGATCATGGCATGAAGTCAGTGTATGAAGGGATAAATATTGTATTTCATAATCATTTTTAGTCTATATTTTCTCAGTACTATCAATATTTTTAGAAACCTAAATACTCAAATTAATAAATAAATTTATTTATAGATGAATTAGTATCGTACGTTTTTGTCAGAATATATGTCGACAACAAATTTAGGTGATTACCTACTATGTTTGTGATCTATTAAGATTTATGACCTTTGAAATATATTTGGGGTGTGAAAAATTAGTGTCATAATTCTTATATATTATTTTTGATCTCTTTATCAAGGATAACTATAATAGAGTAAATCAATTTTTTTAGAAGCACTGACCTAAAAACAATAAAACTATTGGGAAATTACGAATGCGGAGGCGGAGTTGGAGTCAAAGATCGATATGGAGGAGGAGGCAGAGGCGGATACCAAGGTGGAGAAAGAGATGAAATTATGTCTTAAAAGTAATAAAATTGTTCGGAAATTATGTTCAATGAGAATCAAACCAAGTTTATGTTTGAGAAGAATTTTTGAAAAGTTCACACAATACATGTCACTTAAGAGAAGAGCCATTTAGAAAATGTTTTTGGTGTATTATTGAAATAATGTATTCACGACTTGTTTAAGTGATTTTATACAGGGTATTAATCCACCTATAAGAGAATTCTCTATTAGAATTAGTCACACCTCAATCTGATGCACGATGTAACTGATATGACTCCTAGTGTGTATTTTTATTCAAAATTGACATTAATTTTAGTGGAAAAAACAACAGACATACTCAAAAACATATAAAATACATTTTTATTTTTTTGGTACATTAGTAAAATGATCCATAATTCATTTTTTATGTGTAGTAATTAGCCTCACCTCAATCTGACTCATGGTGTCACCGGTATGACTCAAAGTGTCCGTTATCAGTTTAAAATAGGCATTTTAATAAAAAAAAGTGTCACTCACTAAAAACTAATAAAATGCACTCATATTATCTTGATAATTTATGAAAATGATTCATAATTAATTTTTGATGTGTATAAATTAGTCTCTTGTCATAAAAACACATGATAAAACATGTATGACTAAGAGTACATGTTTCCATTTTAAAATGACACTTTAGTAATAAAAAAAAGTGATGTACTCAAAACTAGGGAAATGCATTCATATTATTTTGATACATTAGGAAAAAATCAATAGGTCATTTGAGATGTGTTGGAATTATCCAAACATCAATTTGAGGCACGGCATGAACGGTATGACTCCAAGTGCATCTTTTTATTCGAAATTAACATTAATTTTAGAGTAAAAAAACAACTAACATACTCAAAATCAATAAAATTAACTTGGTTTGTTTTGTTACTTTAAGAAAAATAATCTATAAGTCATTTATAACATGTATTAATTAGATTCACCTCAATCTGACTTGTGGTGTGATCGGTATGACTCAAAGTTTCCATTATCAGTTTAAAATTGACAATTTAATACAAAAAATTCTCACTCACTGAAAACTAAGAAATGCACTTGGATTGTCTTGATAATTTATTAAAAACATTCATAATTAATTTTTGAATTATAGGAATGATTATCTTTTCAAAACCGCACATGATGCAACCAGTATGACTAAAATTTTATGTTTTCAGTTTAGATTGACATTGTAGTAACAAAAAAAAGTGGCATACTCAAAACCAAGGAAGCATATTTTGATTGTTTATATAATTTATGAACATGATCTATATGTAACTTGATACATGTTGGAATCATACATACCTCAATCCAACTCCTATTGTGACCGATATGACTCCAAGTGCGTATATTTATTCAAAATTGACATTAATTTTAGTGGAAAAAAACAACTACCATAATCAAAACTGAGAAAATGAATTTGGATTATTTTTTATATTAGTAAAATGATCCATAAGTCATTTTTTATGTGTAGGTATCATCTTCACCTCAATCTGACTCATGGTGTGACCAGTATGACTCAAAGTGTCTGTTATTAGTTTAAAATTGGCATTTTAAAACCAAAAAGTGTCACTCACTGAAAACTAAGAAAACACACTCAAAATGAAATAAAAATTTAGGATAATGATTCATAATTCATAATTAATTTATGACATATAGGAATTATTCTATTGTCAAACTCACATATGATGCAACCTGTATGACTAGAAGTTCATATTTCTAGTTTAGAATGACATTTTAGCAACAAAAAATGTGGCATACTCAGATCTAAGGAAAAACATTTTCCTTGTTTTGATACTTTAGTAAAAAAATACATAAGTCATTTGAGACATTTTAGAATTATCTGAACCTCAGTCCGACACACGATGTGACTATTATGAATCTAAGTGCATCTTTTTATTCAAAATTAACATTAATTTTAGTGGAAAAAAACAACTAACATACTCAAAACAAAGAAATTGAATTCATATTATTTTGTTTACTTTAGTATAATGATTCTTAACTCATTTTTTACTTGTAGGAATCATCCTTACCTCAATAAGACTCGTGGTGTGACTGGTATGACTCAAAGTGTCTGTTATATGTTTAAAATTATCATTTTAATAAAAAAACATCACTCACTAAAAATAGAGAAAACATTATTAGGTTGTATTGATAATTTAGTAAAAAAAATTATAATTAATTTTTGACATATATTAATCAATCTCTTGTCAAACCCACAGTTGATTCAACATGTGTGACTAAAAGTTTATGTTTCCATTTTAAAATGACATTCTACTAACAAACAAAATTGTGGTACTCAAAACATAGGAAATTCATGCGGATTGTTTTGATACAATGGTACAATGATCCATAATTAATTTTATATGTGTAAGAAAAATCTTCACCTCAATCTGATGCATGGTGTGACTAGTTTGACTCCAAGTATGTATTTTTATTCAAAATTGACATAAATTTGAGAGGAAAAAAACTAACATACTCAAAACTAAGAAAATTCATTCATATTATTCTGGTACTTTAGAATAATGATATATAAATCATATTTTATGTGTAGGAATCATATGAACCTCAATTCGACTCACATTATGACCTGTATGACTCAAAGTGTCTGTTATTAGTTTAAAATTTACATTTTAATACAAAAACATTTCACTCACTAAAAACTAAGAAAACATGATTTTATTGTCTTGATAATTTAGGAAAACAATTCATAATTAATTTGTGATGTTTAGGAATCAATCTCTTGTCAAACCCACATATAATTAAACTTGTATGACAAAAAGTGCATGTTTCCAGTTTAAAATAACATTTTAGTGACAAACAAAAATAGCGTACTCAAAAATGAGGAAACAAATTCAAATTTTATTTATACTTTAGTAAAATGACCCATAAGTAAATTTAGATGTGTCTTAATCATATTCCCCTCAATCTGAAACACAGTGAGGCCAGTATGACTCCAAGTGTGTCTTTTTATTCAAAATTGACGTTAATTTTAGTGGAAAAAACAACTAACAAACTCAAAATTGAGAAAATGCATTCAGATTATTTTTGTACTTTAGTAAAACGATCCATAAGTCATTTTTGATTTGTAGTAATAATTCACACCTCAATCTGACTCAAGGGACTACAAGTGTTCCTTTTTATTCAAAATTGACATTAATTTTAGTAAAAAAATTTACATACTCTATGATAGTGTTTTTTTCTTGTATTTTTTATGGAAATTTTATATCATTTTAATTGTGTAGATGATCTGATTTTTTTAATTTTTTTTTGCTATTTATGGTGTTGTTTCTGGTGATGTAGTGTGTTTTTACCACACACTACATGCCTTGTTGTTGGTGTTGTAATGTGCTATAACTACACACTATAGTATTTCCCTTTATCAGTGCTACTAAATTCGTTGATAAAGGAGTCCTTTATCATCACTCTCAGAATAAATGATAAATACTTCATTTTTCATCACTAATTAAATGCACTGATAAATGGTTTCAATTATCAACACTTTTAAGTGATAATTAAATTGTGATTTATCAGTATTTTTTTTACTCTGATAAAGAACCAATTTATCAACTCTTTTATAGAACTATTAAAAGCCTTGGCCTTTTTCCCAAACTATGGTAGTCATCCCTTTGTTAGTGCTGATAATGTCATATTCTAGTGTTGTTAATGGCCTCTTTTGTAGTAGTGAATGCCTTGTTGATTGAGGATTTTTTCCTCAAAAAAGTGTTAATAATACACTATCTAGGTTTCAATTGTGTGGAAATTATTGTTTTCTTATTTATTGGAAATTTAGTGGTGTGACCCAAAGGGGTATTCTAATAGAGAGTTAGAGGGATGGTGTTGGGAACCTGATGTGTGAGCCCTTTTGGAAGGAGTGTTTGGAATGGTGGACTAGGTATGTGGAATCGGTTGGAGAGGTGACCTATCATAAGGAATATAATATAAAATTAAAAATATATTAAATAAAAGATTTATAATATAACTAATCCATTCAAATATTAAAAATACTCAGATGGAAGTTTGAATTCAATCAAATCATGCAATAAAAATCATGGGTTTTGAAAACAAATTGAACTGTGTGGAAGAGTGAGTGATAGAAAAAAACCCAAAATGAAAAACCATAAAATCAAGAGGAAATTAAAAACTTTTAAAGTTGTAAATAGGAGAGAAGAAGAGATAACCTAATACTAGGAGAAATGAATAATAATATAGTAGAAATCATATTGAGGCTTGGTGGTCACATTGGTGAAATAGGATGAAGTAGGTAAGGAGGATAGAAGGGAAAAAATGAGAGGAAAATGAGAGGAAGAGATAGAAAGTATATTGAGGAGTTTTTTATACACAATAGGAGGTTTAGGGAGTTTTGAAAAATAAATTTTGGGGAAAAAGTGGAAATATCATGGGGTAAAATCTATGAATAATTTTATTATACATTTAGGTAAAATATTCAACAACTATGTGATCAATTTTTGAATTTGTTTGACCTCATGCATGATTTAAATAAATTTTTAAGTGAACAATTCGCCAATCATGCATGTGTCTACAGAATGGAATTTTTCACTCCATCCCATTTTAAAAATTGTATACATCCCCCATGACTTTGAATTTTTCCATTGTGATGGTTTTATAATAATTCAATATTTCATTAAGAATTAATTTAAGAGTTACATGATAAATTTAAATTATTAAACATTTACTCTATATTTAAGAAAAACCCAAAAATAGAAACAATTTGACAATTAAAATATGCAATCAAATTTACCTAAGGCGCTAACAATATCTAAAACATGGAAATATTTATGATTTTTCATGAAATTTATGGTTACCTCCTGATGATTTCTATATGTAATATCTAAATATAGATGTACCTGGGACTCTTGCTCTCTAAAATATATGGTGGATACCATTCCCGCCATGTTTTCTAATTGAATGTACAGCTTCAAATGTTTCAAGTTTATTTGTAGCTTCTCTCATCATTTCCTTCAATCTCCACCTCACCATAGTGTAAGTCCTTTCTTACTTTCAAGGACCTAGACCACCAAGACTTCAATTTTTCTAGAAAAGTTCTTGTCCATGATTTATAATGTAATAATTTTTTTAGGTTAAAATTTTTCTTAGGTGATCATATTCTCATAGATATCCTTCCTTTTCTCCTTATACATTGAGCTATTTTCATATGCCTCCATTAATAGTTCATTAAACTTAGTTAATTATAATTTTTTACTCTCATTATTTTATAGATCAAAGTTGAGGGCCCTTAAAACCTAATATATCATACACTCTATCTTTACTGGTAAGTAGCATGCCTTCTCATAAACTAACCTGAAATGGGGTAGTGGTTGAAAATGGCCTTTCATATGTTCCCATTGTGATCATGGGTGTTTTGGAGGCGTATGGAGCTTGTTCGGAGCCTAGAACCAAGTATTTGGATGAAAATGGCCTAGCGCACGATTTGCACACAGCTTGTGCATAGTTAAGATAACTGTGTGGGTGGTGGCAGCAGGTTCCACATAGTTTTGGGAAATCATGCAGCATAGGTCGCATGGCCATGCGGGAAATTTGAAAAGTTACAAGTTTGTACAGATGGTTTTCACACGGTTACCACCCGATTATCCAAACCATGCAGGGTAACCATGTGAAGTGCCCCTTAGAGGTAGTGATCAATGCAAGGTTGTCGTACAGTTTGAGAAACAGGGTGGGTAAACTGTGTGAGCACGCTGTGTGATTTTTTTTAAATTTCAATTAAATTGAATTTTCTTTCTTAAACTTATAACCTATTTTTATTTCAACGAATAGAAAAGAGATATTGGTAAGAGCTCTCAAGGGGGCCTAATCTAGGAATAAATCTTGATTCTATATTAGATCTTCAATTCGAACATAGTTTGTCTCATCAGATCTGTAATGGTAAGTCCTTGATTCGTTTTTAGACATTATTTATTCATCGGAACAACAGATGTGCTATTTGATTTTTGGATTTTAGGCCCTAATATCTCGTTCTTCATCTATTCTTTAGATATATCCTAAACGAGGAAAATTCGAGAATCAATACTGGACAAGCACTCTACTACCGAGCCAAGGTAGGTGGTCTATACTTTTCTTCGGCTTTTCGGGTGCTTTTTGGGTCTTCGGCCCTTTCTCCGGTCATCAAAATTTTCAGTGAGACCCCATTTTTGAGCGATCTACTTGTTATAGGATTAGTCAGACCTAGTGAGGATACCCGTAGGTTCAGTTTATGTGTGTTGACACCTGTTTCTTGTTTCGAGGTCACCCATGGGATGCACCTTAATAAATTAATATGTTATTCCTTTTTAAACAACCCAAGGGGTGTGTGCTTGTGATTTTCTAGTTAGAGGAAGCCCTTATATGCCTTAATGGGTTTGAATATCTTCTTAGGAGATGTACTTCCTCCTTGATTACTGATATCATGTTATTCCTTACTTATTGTTGATTATATGGTATTGTTAAATTGATGTTATGGGTGGGTATACAAATATGAATTGATTAATGGCATGTTAAATGGTGAATATGGGAGGTTAGGCCCATATGAATGGTGATTAATAAATTTAATGCAAGGGTGGGTATACTCGTGGATTATAGTAGATTCTGTGAGTGGGTATACTCACCTGGGATTAATTTATTAAATTGAATTATTGAATGAATGGTGCAATAGATTTTATAGACTGCTCTTCCTGGATCTAGAACGTGGTAATGGTTTCCTTGGGTTGACTTTGTCCCTTGGGTCTTGATTATTTGGGATGCCTTGGGCCTTTCTACCATGTGGATCCAACTTTTTGGACTCATGTTGGACATGTTGGTACACACGATCCTAGGACTCCAACAAATTCCTAGACCGACTTTCCACTAGGATGGTCATGGGACTCAATGTGGATGCCTTGGAAATCTCCTTGGATCCATCCCTTCACGGTCTATATGTATTTCATGGATGACCTGGCATGTGACACCTTGGATCCATCCCTTGGTGTCTACACTTAATTATATGGTATGGTTGTGGGTTACTTGATATGGACGGATGTATAGTGTGGTTGTGTCACTTATTTACTATTTATAGTTGCCTTGTTAGGATCTGACACTTTTGTAGGGAGCCTTGAGGGGTTGTTTGGTATTTCTAGTTGTTGTAGAGACATGTCATGGGAATTAACTTCTACTTTACGATTTATTTACACTTTCTAGACTTGTTATATTGTTGTTAGAACTATATATACCTTGGTTAGTTACCTACTAGGATGTTTATCTCACATCATTTTTGGGCCTCCTCGGGGACACAAATAGATTATATGGTTTCATGTGATGATAGGGGAAAGCACCCTGGTACAGGTTGTTGACTATTTCTTTGGAGAAGGGGAGCATAGGACTTAGCTAAGGATTGCGATGCTATGGGAACATTTTAGTCTTTTTGTATTTTTGGTTACCTGTACTGTATTTTGTTTCCATGTACTGATTTTTATTCTTTCTAAATACATGTATCATCTATATAATTTTGTATATGAGACTTTTATGGTTACTGATATGTATTAATGTCTTGTCTACTTATAGTTGACTTCTATTTATTTAATTTAAACTATTTATTATGTTTGACTTCAGATGTGATACTATGGACATGAGGTCTTAGTCTCCCCACTGATTCATCTAGCCCCTCACTGCTAGTCGGTAGCCTATAGCATTTGGAGATATGCACTTGACTCCATATGTCCAATCGGGTTTAGAGAATAGTTTTGCGTGGAATCCAGGTACAGGAAAATACAAAGTTGTATTAGAGCTATCTTTTATGGCTTGGATTATTGTTTGGTGATGTTAGATATAGATAGGAAGGAAATAGGATTTTCTTATAAACTATTCCTGGGAGTAGCTACCCCGTGTATAGGTAAAAGCTAAATTTCCTCGATCTGAATTGAGATTTTCTTGATTTTGACTATTATAATTTCTCTGATTTCACAATTGGATGAAACACATGATTTGTGTTTTTATTTTTGATGTAATTGTGGGTTCTATTTTTTTCAACCCGATGATATGATCATATTCCATCTCATTCATCTTATTACATGTTGTTCTGATGGTTTATGTGATAGTTTTGCATACTGTTTTGATAGTTTTAGGGTATTGGATAGAGGAGTGATGTCATCTTTCAATTCATAAAGATTATGGGTCCTTATGAATTGGGAAATGACATGCCCATGAAATTCCAATGTTAAAATGAACTTGATATATTTGTGGGTCTAATGGGAACCAAGTTTTGGGTTCATGGGGTTTTATGGTCCTTCATGGATTCATAATTGGTAAAACCTTGGTAAAACGAAATTGAAACTTGAAATGATGATAGAAACCTAACCTAGACCCATATTTTTAGTGAGAAGGAGGTGTAGATTCTATTAGTTTTTTGGTCGTTCCTTAGAGAGTCTGGGATTTAGGAGCAGTATGTGCGTTGACTTGGATAATATAAGGGTTTGAACCTATCTGATTCGTTTGAGTTGTGTGATTTATTGTTAATCTCTTATGAGGCATGTGTTTGGAAATTCAGAGTGATTCATCCATGACGACCTTGAGTGGTACACCTGATCGTACCATGATTCACTATTTTATTCCACCCTTACACCGCAGTTTTAAACTAGTTTTGTAATGAATATTACAAATATAATAATAAATTGAACTTTATGTTTGAATCAATAAATTAATTTTAATAAATATTAGAATGGTAAATGTTACTTGTTTTTATTGTTTCAATGTAGGTGGAGGTGATTTGGAGGGGCCTTGATGAAGTGGAAGAAAAATGGGCCAAAATTGCATGGATCCATGGACATATGTCCATGTTTTTGCATAGTACATGAAATCCATGCATTCAAATGGGCTGAAATTTTGTGCTCCTGTCTATAATTTAATAGGATACATTTCATATTAAGGAACCCAGTCTTGATTCGGCTTATATGGGGCCCATTAGAACTGATCTGTCCAAGACACCGAATTTGGACCAAGTCAAATACAATGTTCTGTATTTTATCAATATATTGAACTGTATTTGTCCAAATGGTGCCAAACTTTTGTTGGAGACAGAAAATATGTAGGGATACAAATTTTATATTTTCTCTAAAGCGAGATAAGACTTTCTGAATCTCGAAACACATCGTGAAAGTGGATTGATGAAATCTGTGTGCCTAAAACCACCTTCCAATTTTCCTAAAAGGGAACTAAGGGAACCTCATTTGAAAGTTCGACCAAGGAGTGAAGTGATGCCAATTTGGAGTCCTATAGGAGTCTCATAATCACCTTGGAGGTTCTGGAGGGCCCTATCCTCATAGGTGAATCAAGTATGAAGAAGGATTTCCACCAAAGTTTCCTCCTCCTCCTGATGTCGAGCTAAAAGTTGGGTGTTCGTTGTGAGGGAGCTACACACATGTCAAGGGAGTTCCGATGCATAAAATAGCTACTGTTTTGGAGTAATTTGTGTTTTTAAACATTTTATTCCCTGTATTTTATTTTATTTCAGGTTATAATGCTTGATTTGATGCATGTGAGTGTTATGCTCCTAATTTCTAACCGATCGGTGTGAGGTTTTGAGTGCGTGACTTGTGTTGTTCCGATTGGACATCAAAAGAATCCTTTTCATACCAACATTATTGAGATTTCAATCTGCTTTGGAATCTCTTATTCCATGCATAATTAATGGACCTTGACAATATGATTGTTACATCAAGGTTTGGTCCTTAAAGCATTGAAATAAAAGCTTAGGAATTAATCGGGATTCCAATTAACTCCAACCAAAGAATTACTCTAAACCTAAGATGAATCTATATGAACAATGAACTTGATATGTGTGTAGTGAAATCACATCAACCCTTTTATCTCATATTTTTCAAAATCCACTAGGTCACTCAACTTTTAAGCTATTTCAACTAATTCATTGTTTTAAACTCTTTTCAAAACCACCCCCTCTCTTAGTCATTTTTATTAAAAATACACACTCTAAACCTACCAACGCTCCTTGAGAGACGACCTAGGGTCTACACTATACTATAAATCAACCTTAAAAACATAATCAATTTGACGTGTCATGACAACGCGGTCAAATTTTGGCGCTGTTTCTGGGGAGCGCTTCGGTTTTTTGTGCATGTTTTTTATAAATTTTTTTTAATTTTTGTGAATATTTGTTTGTTTTATCTTCTACCTTTGAATTTATTTTTGTGTTCTAATTTATTTATTTTCTAGGTTCTATGTATGACTTTTTCTACTCTAAGAGACCTACAAACTTTCGAACCCGAACCGGAGAGGATCCTACATCAATGAAACCGAGACATACAAGACAACACTTTGAAGGAGGAGACATCACATCTTAAAATTCTTCTTGATCCTTCTTCTTCTTCTGAAACCAAAGTTAAAACTGAACATAACTTGTATAATATGGATGAAAATAATAGAACACTAAAATAACTAACCTCTCCTGATGTTGATATTCGACCCACTTACATTCAATTACAAGGCGAGGCACCCAATTTTGAACTAAAATCTGGTTTAATTCATTTATTACCAAGATTTCATGGACTGCCTGGAGAAGATCCACATAATAATTTAAAAGAATTTCATACTGTGTGTTCAACATTAAAACCTGATAATGTGGATGAAGAACAAGTAAAACTTAGGGCATTTCCATTTTCATTAGAAGACATGGCTAAAGATTGTTTGTATTATGTTAATTCACCTATTAGAGGTTGGGCAGACATGAAACGAATTTTTCTTGAAAAATACTTCCCAGCCTCTCAAACTGCAACAATAAGGAAAGAAATATGTGGGATAAGACAATCTCAAGGAGAAACCCTTCATGAATATTGGGAATGCTTTAAAATATTATGTTCAAGTTTTCCACACCACCAAATAAGCGATCAACTTTTAATTCAGTATTTTTATGAAGGTTTAATTCCAATAGATTGTAACATGATTGATGCTGCTGCAGGTGGTGCACTAGTGGATAAAACCCCAATTGTTATAGGGACCCTAATTGAGACCATGGTACAGAACACTCAATAATTCAATTCAAGGTCCAGTGTACCCATTCGAGGTGTCCATGAGGTGCAAAGTACTGAATTTGAGAAGAAGGGGGACACAAAGTTTGAAGAGGTGAGTACCCTTATACAACAACTTGCTCTTTCCCAAGGTAAATTCCAATCTTCTCCACCCATACATTGTGGTATATGCTCTTCTGATACCCACTATTCTGACCAATTCCCCCAATTGAGAGAAACTTCTGAGAGTTGTGAGGCAATATTCCCAGGATGCCCCTATAACCAACCCATTAGGCAAGAACCTTACTATCCATCCAACCCTGGGTGGAAGGACAACCAAGACTATAAGCAAGGGGGTATTCAAACCAGCCACATCGAACATGGAACCAACCAGGGCAAAGTAGTCATCAACCGCCACCACCCAGAAATTTTCAACCACCCCAAAGGCCTTTCTAACAACCCCCTACAAAACCCGAGCCTAGCCTAGATGATGTGATGAAACAAATGGATTCCAATAATCTCCAGTTCCAACAAACCACCCAAGAATCCATACAAGACCTCAAAACCCAATTAGGCCAACTAGCTAACTCAGTGGGTGAAATACAAAGCCATGGGTCTGGTAAACTAACATCTCAACCACTTTTCAACCCTAGGGATAAAGGAAATTTCAGTGCCATCACCCTTAGGAGTGGAACTCAACTTAAAATCCAAATGAACCCTCCATCAGAGTCATCCTCTCCTAAGGGAACCACTATCCCAACCACTGAAAAAGGTTCAAATGAGATAGAACCTTGTCTTGAGAGAAGTACTACCAAAGGAAAGAGTGTGTCTATTGATGAGTTACCAAGCCCAATCATTCCTCTTCCATTTCCCCAAAGAGCCACCCAACCAAGGAAACAAATGGAAACTGAACACGATAAAGAAATCTTGGAGACTTTCAAAAAAGTGCAGGTTCACATTTCATTGATTGATGCTGTCAAGAAAATTCCGAGATATGCCAAGTTTCTGAAGGAGATGTGTACCCACCTAAGGCGACTTAGAGGTGATGAGAAGGTGAGCCTGGGGAGGAATGTCTCAGTATTGATATAACCATCACTTCCCACCAAGTGCAACGATCCTGGAACATTCTCGATTCTATGCACCATAGGGGAGTATTCTTTCTCCAATGCTATGCTTGATTTGGGTGCTTCTATTAATGTGATGACTCGCTCCATATACTCTTCTTTGCAGGTCGGTGAACTAAATCCCACAGGAATAGTTGTTCACCTAGCAAATCGGAGTACGGCACACCCTTCTGGTGTGTTAGAGGATGTTCTTGTGAGGGTTCAAAATTTAATATTTCCTACTGATTTTTATGAGCTAAAAATGTAAGATGATAGGATGAATGGACACGCCCCAATTATATTGGGGTGACCTTTCTTAAAAATCGCCAAAGCCATAATTAATGTCCATAATGGTACATTATCTATGGAATTTGGTGGTGACATAGTCCATTTTAACATCATTGATTCCATGAAGCACCCCTCATAATAACATTCCTCTCTCTCGGTAAATTCAATTGATGTATTCCCTTCCCCTAAAATCACTTCATTTGTTTCAACTGATCCCCTTTCTGAATTTTCCTCTTTGATTGAAATTATTGGCAATGAGTCATGTGTTGATTGTTGTAGTGGTCTAGAAAAGTGTCATGCATGTTTATTAATTGATAATTTCTTGAACACAGAGGATCACATGAACATCGATGATACTTCTATGCTTGTAAAATCTAATTCCTCATCTAAGGATGATACCACTGATCAGTTAGATGAGATTAGTGACCTGTCACATTCACACACACTCCCATCAATCCAAAATCCACCTGAATTGGAACTAAAGAAACTGCCTCATGATTTAAAATATTCATATCTTGAGAATGGAAAAAAGTTACCTGTAATAATTTCTAGTTCACTCCCTCCTGAGCATGAATTGTGACTTCTTTAACTTTTGAGGGAGCATAAACAAGCATTAGGATGGACACTTGCAGACATTCCTGCCATTAGCCCATCAATTTGTACATATCATATTTTATTAACTGATGAGGCTAAACCAGTGAGGCAGGCACAATGTCGACTGAACCCAAACATCTTAGAAGTATTTAAAAAGGAAGTAACAAAATTATTGGGTTCTGGAATCATTTACCCCATCTCTGATAGCCAATGGGTCATTCCCGTTCAAGTAGTTCCTAAAAAAACTGGCCTAACAGTAATTGAAAATGAAAATAATGAATTGGTTCCAACTCATGTGCAGAATAGTTGGCGTGTCTATATAGATTATCGCTAACTAAACCAACACACTAGGAAGGAACATTTCCCATTTCCATTCATTAAACAAATTCTATAGAGGCTAGTAGAGAAGTCCCATTACTATTTTCTTGATGGTTGTTCTGGATACTTTCAGATCCATATTTCCCCCGAGGATCAGGAAAAGACAACCTTCACTTGTCCCTTTGGCACATTTGCCTATAGAAGAATGCCATTTGGCCTTACAATGCTCTGGGCACTTTCTAGTGATGTCTGGTTAGTATTTTTTCGGATTACCTGGAGGATTTAAAAGAAGTTTTCATGGATTATTTTACTGTTTATGGATCCTCTTTTGATGAATGTTTAAGTAGACTTGGTTCCGTCCTACATCACTGTATTGAAAAGAATCTTGTATTAAATTATGAGAAATGCCATTTCATGGTGCGACATGGTATAGTTTTGGGACATGTCATTTCTAGGGATGGTATCCAAGTAGATAAATCGAAAGTGGATGTCATTTCTTCTCTACCATTCCCTAAAAATGTACGTGATGTGCAGTCTTTCCTAGGTCATGCTGGATTTTACCATCATTTTATTCGTGATTTTAGTAAGATTACACTTCCCCTCTCCCGCTTACTCCAAAAAGAAAAAGATTTTGTTTTTGATAATGAATGTGAAGAAGCTTTTAATAAATTAAAATGGAGTCTCACATCACCCCTGGTAATCCAACCACCTTGGTGGGATTTACCATTTGAGCTCATGTGTGATGCCTCTAACTATGCAGTTGGGGAAGTCTTATCACAAAGGGTCGATCGAGCTCCACATGTCATTACCTATACATCACATACTTTGGACCCTGCCCAAGCAAAATACACCACCACAGAAAAAGAATTTCTTTCCATTGTGTTTGCCTTGGATAAATTCAGGTCATACCTTTTAGGGTCCAAAGTCATTCTCTTCTCAGACCATACAGCCCTCCGGTATCTTCTAAAGAAACGAGAAGCCAAACCACATCTCATTCGTTGGATGCTCCTCCTTCAGGAATTCAATCTAGAAATTAGAGATAAAAAAAGAGCAGAGAATGTTGTGACAGACCATATCAGTAGGATCCCCCCATCCTCAGACATTGTCTCATCCCCCTGTATTCCCATTAATGACTTTTTTCTTGATGAGCAATTGTACAAAGTGCAAGATGTTATTCCCTGGTATGCTAAAATTGTAAATTATATGGTAGCATCTTGCATTGCTACTTATTTCAACAAAAACCAAGCTAGTCGTCTAAAACATGAGTCTCGTTGGTACATTTGGGATGACCTCTACCTTTGGCGCCAATGTAGCGATCAGGTCCTTAGGCGTTGTGTTCCCGATAGCGAGTTTATGTCTGTCCTTAGATTCTGCCACACTCTTGCTTGTGGGAGACACTTTGGTCCCCAACGGACTGCTCGCAAAGTTCTTGATTCTGGTCTCTTTTGGCCTACACTTTTTCGGGTTTCCCGTGAATTTTGTAAATCTTGTCCTCATTGTCAAATAACGGGGAATGTCTCTAAAAGTAATGAACTTCCACAACAACCATTGCTCTTTCATGAAATTTTTGATGTTTGGGGCATTGACTTTATGGGTCCATTTCCCAATTCTTTTGGAAAATTGTACATTATTTTTGCCTTTGATTATGTATCAAAATGGGTAGAGGCATAGGCCATAAGGACAGATGATTCCAAAAGAGTTTTATAATTTTTAAGAACTTAGATCTTTTGTAGTTTTGGATTACCTAGGCTCATCATTAGTGACCATGGTTCTCATTTCTGCAACTGAATAATGAAATCAGTTTTTGCGTCAGTATGGGGTCGGTCATCAAGTATCTACTACATATCACCCACAGACAAATGGTCAAGCCGAGGTGTCAAATAGAGAGGTAAAACAAATTCTTGAAAAAATGGTCCAACCCAATAGGAAAGATTGGAGTCTTTGACTGGATGATTCATTATGGGCCTACCGTACTGCTTTCAAAACTCCCATTGGAATGTCACCTTATAGGCTTGTTTTTGGAAAGATTTGTCACCTCCCTATTGAGATTGAGCACCGGGCCTACTGGGCCATCAAACAATGCAATTCTAATCATTCTGGTCCAGGTGATCAAAGGAAGTTTCAGATTCATGAGCTATAGGAAATGAGAAGAGATGCATATGAAAACTCTAGGATTTATAAGTAGAGAAGCAAGGCTGTCCATGACCATCTTATCCTTCATCGTCAATTCCATAATGGGCAGAAGTTCCTCCTTTATAATGCAAGGCTGAAGTTGCATCCAAGTAAGCTTCGTTCCCGCGGGTTTGGACCATACATTGTTACTAACGTCTCTCCATTTGGTGTTTTCTAGGTTCAAAATGAATAAACCAAGCAAAACTTCACTGTCAATGGGCAGCGGCTGAAGCACTTTCATGAACCCGTTTTGGAGTCCCCGATGGAGGAACTCCAAGTTCAAGAAGCAAACTATGAATGACATCAACCAGGTTTTATCCTTCCTTCCCACATTCTCTTTTACTACAGTGAGGACACTGCATACTCTAGGTGTGGGGGGGTGGATACATTCCTAGGTTAGTTAGGAATTTTCATCATTTTCACCTTTTGTTTTCTCTTTTTGGCCTTCTTTATGGTATTTTATTTTTTCCCCATCAACAATTTTGAAATTCTATGATGTGGCGACCATAAAGTGGGGAAAGTAAAAATACCATAACAAAGGCTAAAAAGAATTTGTGTATGATTTTACCATCAAGGAGTGATTTTTAGTGAATTGGTTTTCTGTCAATGATATAAATGGTCGTATCTATGTGAATCCTTTGAGATGATTGATGCCCTTTGTGTGAGAAGTTTTTTGGAATACTGTGTCACTAATATCTCCACAAATTTTTGCACCAAACCACAAAGTGTGATTATTTACTACTTAATATAAGGTAAATATATGATGGGTTAATATTTTTCAGCTTTAAATGATATTTCCATACGTTCGTTCCTTATCCGATATGTTTCATTATTGTACCAGATTGACATATGCGTGTGTACCTAATGTCTAACTATTGTACGCCCTCAAAAAAATTGTTGTGTCTTGGGCAGGTTGAAAACCACTCCTCCTCAACCTTTGATCTTGTTATAACTATTTCAATTAGTTTCGTGATGAGATCAAACAAGGGTTGAGATATGAGTGTGAGATTTTTTCCAACTGCAACTTTAAAAAAAATATAATAAATTAGAGGAGTGATGAAATGTGCAACATATATGGATATCTAGGTCGAGAGATTATGGTTTGACTTCTAGGAATGCTTAAATGAGTGGGTCTTGAAATATGATTACAAAGGATGTAGGACAGGTTCGGTGACAAAATTATTTAAGCTGAAAAATGTTAAAATAACATATAATTTATTGGATACAAAGTGGAAAGAATAGAATGGAATGGTTTTCACACACACACATGGAGAGTTAGTGTCATGGTTTACTTCTAAATTCCTTTTTCAATTGAGTATCATGAATCTTTTTTAATTTCACTATGATATGATTTATGAGACATCTTTTTCTATTTTCACTAGGAAGAACTCCTTGGTGTGGTTCGTGCATTGATCACTTTACTTTAAATAAAATTTCCTCAAATGATAAATCTCCAGGATGTTGGATATATATATATATATATATATTCATCATTGTATCTGAATATGTGGCTTTTCCCAGGAGTGCAAATGTTTAGGTGTGGGGGTGTGATCGTACCACGATTCACTGTTTTATTCCACCCTTACACCGCAGTTTTAAACTAGTTTTGTAATGAATATTCCAAATATAATAATAAATTTAACTTTATGTTTGAATAAATCAATTAATTTTAATAAATATTATAATGGTAAATGTTACTTGTTTTTATTTTTTAAATGTAGGTGCAGGTGATTTGGAGGGCCCTTGATGAAGTGGAAGAAAAATGGGCCGAAATTGCATGGATCCATGGACATTTGTCCACTATTTCGCATATTACACGAAATATGTGCATTAAAATGGGCTTCAATTTTATGGTATTGTCCAAAATTTAATAGGCTACATTTCATATTAAGGAACCCAATCCTGATTCGGCTTCTATGGGACCCATTAGAACTGATCTGTCCAAGACACCGAATTTGGACCAAGTCAAATGCGGTGTTCTGTATATTACCAATATATTGAGCTATAGTTGTCCAAATGGTGCCAAAATTTCGGTGGAGATAGTAAAGAGGTAGGTATAAAACTTTTTTATTTTCTCCAAAGAGAGATAAGACTGTCGGAATCCCAAAATGCATCGTGAAAATGGATTGATGAAATCTATGTGCCTAAAACCACCTTCCAATTTTCCTATAAAAAGGCACCAAGGGAACCTCATTTGTATGTTCGGCCAAGGAGTGAAGTGCTGAAAATTTGGAGTCCTAGAGGAGTCTCCTAATCACCTTGGAGGTTCTAGAGGCCCCTATCCTCATAGGGTAATCAAGTATGAAGAAGGAGTTCCACCCGAGCTTCCTCCTCCTCCTGATGTCAAGCTAAAAGTTGGGTGTTCGTTGTGAGGGAGATACACACATGTCAAGGGAGTTCCGATGCATAAACTAGCTATTGGTTTGGAGTAATTTGGGTGTTTAAACATTTAATTCCATGTATCTTATTTTATTTCAGGTTAGAATGCTTGATTTAATGCATGTGAGTGTTATGCTCCTAATTTCTAACCGATCGGTGTGAGGTTTTGAGTGCGTGACTTGTGTTGTTCCGATTAGACATCATAGGAATCCTTTTCATACCCACCTTTTTGAGATTTCAATCTTCTTTGTAAGCTCTTATTCCATGCATAAGTACTGGACCTTGACAATACGATTGTTACGTCAAGGTTTGGTCTTTAAAGCATTGAAACAAAAGCTTAGGAATTAATCGGGATTCCAGTTAACTCCAACCAAAGAATTACTCAAAACCTAAGATGAATCTATATGAACAATGAACTTGATATGTGTGTAGTGAAATCACATCAACCCTTTTATCTCATATTTTTCAAAATCCACTAGGTCACTCAACTTTTATTCTATTTCAACCAATTCATTGTTTTAAACTCTTTTCAAAACCACCCCCTCTCTTGGTCATTTTTATTAAAAATACACAATCTAAACCTACCAACGCTCCTTGAGAGACGAACTAGGGTCTACCATAGACTATAAATCAACCTTTAAAACATAATCAATTTGGCGTGTCATGACAACGTGGTCAACACCACAAAGAGGAGATGAACATACTCTAGATATGGTGGGCCATGGGCTACCAGTTGATCCTCCTTTAGTGCCAGCTATGTCACCAGCTGTTGTTCTGGACATAGGTGATGTGGCTCAATTCCATGAGGTTTTCTTACATTATATGCAGACATTCCAGGGAGCACCACATCCAGCCTTGACTATAGCTGAGCTAACTCGGGTGTTCCAACAATAGAATCCTCCCATTTTTTTGGAGGATGGTGGTCCATAGGCTATAGAGTTGTGGTTTGAGACCATGTTAGAAATTTTTGAGCATCTGGATATCCCTCCTCAGCGAAGTGTCATGGTCAGGACTTATATGAAATGTGGAGCAGTAGAGCGCTGGTGAAATGTTTTGAACTAGGATAACGGGTTGTGAGATATGGGATGGTCTTCTTTCTAAACCAGCTTCTATGACTTATTTTACCCCATGACTCTGTGAGAATAGCTATAAAGAGAGTTCAAACATCTAGAGAAGGGCGCAATAATGGTTATGGAATATTTGGAATGCTTTACAGAGATAAAACATTTTGTGTTGATGTATCATACTAATGAGTTATCAAGGGAGAGATGCATCGAGAAAGGTCTCATACATGCAATCAAATCATAGTTAAATGTGTTCAGGATGACATTTATCACTGATATTGTGAATTAGGCACTAATCATAGAGCAGAACCTGAGAGAAGCTAAGGGTATAGAACAGGGGGTGTTGTTTCTCAACCCGGTGGATCTACGTATTCAGGTAGGTAGCATTGATTCAAGGCTTCCCATGACATGAGTGTCATTTAAGTTGTGGTTTTAGGAAACTTGGTGTATTATCATCAGTGTGGTAGGAGAGGCCACATGAAGAATCAGTGTGACCGTGACCCAGTTGAGTGTTGAGCATGCAGCAGGTTTGGGCACATGCACCGGTTTTGTAGGACCTTCCCTTTAACAATGAGTGGTAGGGGTCAGCTTTGACATCAGGTTCTAGATAAGTTTCTTCATCTCTATGTTATGTTGGTGGTGGAGAATTTCATGATGGTCAAGTCAGAGTAGTGGTGGTCATGGTCATGGTATCCAGACACCAGGAACTTAGAGACAGTATGGTGGATCAACTTGGGGTAGCCAAGCAGTGTCACAGGGTCATAGTATAGGCTAGAATTATGTTGTGTAAAAAAACCAACAGGAGTAGGATCCCAGGCCGTCTTCAGTGAGAGGTAAGATCTTAGTATCTTCAATTACTGCATCTTTTCTCTTTGATATAGGTGAATCACATAGTTTCATATCTAAACAAGTGGTTAAAATCCTTGGGATTGTTTTTTTTCTTTCTGACAGCATTATGATGCTAGATAGACCATTGGGTGTTATAATGGGTAATGTGCGCTAGTTTATAGAGTTTCACCTTGAGGTTAGAGGGTGCCAATTCATGTGGGATCTTTATTTCCTCAAGATAATAGGGTTTGAAATCATTCTCAGGAGGGAATGGCTAGTATCATATCGAGCGTACGTTGACTACTATCACCATAGGGCTACTTTTACATCACTAAAGGGTGCGGTGTTTTCTCATAAGGGTGAATGGGATGTTTAGGTGAGCCGAGAAAGACCCAAGCAACAGGGTCTAGGTGGGATGATGGCCCAGATTGCTAGTTTGTTTTTGGATGATCAATGAGTTATTCCAGAGGACTCCATTCAGTGGTTGATCACTTCATGGACATCTTTCTTGATGAATGTTTTGGGTTACCTCCTAAGTGAGAGGAGGATTTATCTATCAAGCTAGTGCCATGAGTTGTGCCAATATCCATTCATCCTTACAAGATGTCTATGACAGAGTTGTGGTAGATCAAGAGGCAGCTAGAGGATTTGTAGGTAAATCATTTTATCAAACCCAATACTTATCTGTGGGGTTCACCATTCCTTTTGTGAAGAATATGGATGGTGACCTTAGGCTATGCATGTACCATCAGAAATAGAACCATCTGACATTTAAAAAAAATCCCTTTCCATGGATATATGACTTTTTTGATCAGCTTTGAGGAGCTTGGGTGTTCTCAAAGATCAACTTGAGGTCTGAATATCACTAAGTTCATGTTCGACATGTATACATACCTTGTACAACTTTACATAGTAGGTATGTTCTATACAAGTATTTGGTTATGTCATTCGGTCTCACGAACGTGATAGCAGTTTTCATGGCATTGTTAAACTGTGTGTTCCATCCTTTTTTGGATTCTTTTCTTTTGGTTTTCATTGAAGATATATTGGTGTATCATCACAATCGAAATGACTATTCCAACCATCCTGAGATCATTTTGAATACAATAAGAGTGAGTCAGTTATTTTCTATGCTCACAAAGTTCCACTTTTGGATGGATTAAATTCACTTCCTGGGTCACATTATCTCAGAGATAGGGGTATCAGTAAACCTAGAGAAGGTGAGATTTGTAGTTTCATGGGAATATCTTAAGAATTTTTTTGGCATATAGAGTTTCTTGGGGTAACTGGTTACAACAGGAATTTCATATAGGACTTCTCATGACTAAAAACACCATTGACAGGCTTAACTAGGAATTGAGTGAATTTTGTGTGGTTAGAGTCTTGAGAGAAATCCATTCAAGAGCTGAAAGGAAGGTTGACATCAGCACCAGTCCCGATGCTGCTAGAGCAGGGAATGAGTTACATGGTGTACTATGATGCTTCAGGTATTAGGATAGGGGAAGTGCTAATGTAGGGGTATTGAGTCGTGGCATATGAGTCTTGGTAGCTGAGGCCACATGATAGTAATTACCCTACGCATGATCCAGAGTCATATACAGTTGTACACGTGTTGTGTTGTTGGGGACACTATTTACTGGAAGAGTGTTTTGTATTATACATGATCCAAAAAAGCCTCAAGTATATCATTACGCATCATAACCACAATCTAAGTCTAAGAAGGTGGGTGGAGTACCTATAGTCATTTGACTTTGTGCTTGCCTACACACCTGGTAAAGGAAATGCAATGTCCAGTGCACTAAGTAGAAGTAATTAGATATAGGCAGTGCAACATGCCAGTAGTGAGGGGAATCTTATGGAATTATTCTTTAAGAGGCATATGGAGGTGCATGACAGACATATATAGACTTAACTTTTATCCTTAGTTGTGACCTCTACCCTGCTGGACAGAGTTAGGATGAGGCAGCTATTAGATTCAGAGGGCCTAGTTCTACGGGAGAGTGTGGTTGGTGAGGACACTCCTCCTATTCATATGTTAGGTTAGGATGAAATCCTGTGTATCCCTGGATGTTTTTGGGTTTTAGTGGATATATGAAAGGATCTGATGTGGGAGTTTCATGCTTCATCTTGGGTAGTGAATCCTGGTGTCACCAAGATGTATCATGACTTATGTCATTAGTATTGGGGGATGAGTATGAAGAGAGAGGTAGCTAGTTTTGTTACGAGGTGTTCCAACTATCAACAGGTGAAGGCAGAACATTAGTGACCAGTTGGGCTTTTACATCAGTTACTTATTCCAAAGTGGAAATGGGATGACATCACAATGAATTTCATAACTGGTTTTCTAAGGTCACCTTGAGGTAATGATGATGTGTGTGTTTTTGTTGAAAGGCATACGAAGGTCACTCATTTCGTGTTGATCAAGGAGACCTTCAGTGTTGATGATCTCCAAAGATTGTACATCCGGGAGGTGGTACTATTTCATGGGTTCCTGCACGGTATCCTTTAAAATAGGGATTCTTACTTTACGTCTCATTTTTTGGTATATTTTTTAGAGGGAACTGGGTAAACAGGTGCTTCTGAACATAGCATACCACCCTCAGACTGATGCCCAGTCCAACCGTACAATACAGGTGCTAGAGGACAGGTTATGGGCATGCATCCTAGATTTTGGGGGCTCTTGGAAGAGGAATATCCACTTAGTTGAATTAACCTAAAATAAAAAGTTATCATAAAATGATTCAGATGGAACCTTATGAGGATTTATATGGTAGGCCATGTCGTTCTCCCCTATGCTGGTTAGAGGTAGTTGAGGTAGTTTTACTAGTACTGCGTCTCATGTAGGATACTTATGAGTGGGTCCAGCTGATTTAGAAGCAGAAGGATACAACACAATCTCATCAAAAATCTTACGCTAATCACTACAGATGACCTATAGAGTTCACGGTTTGGGATCAGGTTTTCTTTCATGTTTCATTGAGGTTGGGACACATTCGGTTCACGAGTCAGGGTAAAGTTTCACCATGATATGTTAGGTTGTTCAAGATTTTGGAGAGAGTCAAGTCTGTTTCCTATCAGTTGAAGTTAACTTAGAGGTATCGTGTCATGCATGAGATCTTATATGTATCTCATTTTCCCTACTATAACTTGAACCCATCTCATACTTTTCATCCTGATAAGTTTGGGCTTCAGGTTGATGTATCCTTTAAGGAGCATCTAATTCATATTGTTGATAATAGCATGAAGGTTCTTTGAGTACGGGCAGTTCCTCTAGTATACATGCAATGGAATTAGCTCGTTCAGAGCCTAAAACCAAGTAATGGGATAAAAATGGTCTGGAGCATGGCTTGCACACGATTAATATAACTGTTCAGGTGGATTTTTTAGCTTTCGCACAGCTTTGGGAAACCATGTAGTAGAGGCTATGTAGGAAGTCTAAATAGTTTCAAGTTTGTACAGATGGTTTTTAGTCAATTAATGCACGGTTATCTAGACTATGCGGGTTAACCATGCGAAGCACCCCTTGGAGGCAGTGAGCTAACATGGTTTCCGCATGGTTTGGGAAACTGTCAGGTTAAAGTGTGTGAGCATACTGTATGATTTTTCTTTAAAATTTTAATTAAATTGAATTTTCTTTTTTAAAACTAAAATCTATTTTGATTTCAATGTACATAAGAGAGATCTTGGGAAGAGCTCTCAATATATCATAAGTTAGGAATCAATCCCGAGTCTCTGTTCGACCTCCGGTTCAAATGTGGTTTGTCTCATCAGATCCAAAAAGGTAAGTCCTTGAATTTTTTTATCCATTATTGATTTTTCAAAAAATGGATGCACTATTTGATTTTATTCTTTTATGGAATAATATCTTTTTCTTCATCTGTTACTCAGATATATCCTAAAACATGATGAATCGGGACTCGATACTAGATAATCTCTCCACTACCAAGCTAAGGTAGGTGATATATAATTTTCCTTAGCTTTTCAAGTGATTTTTGGGTGTTCAGCCCTTTCTTCACCCATGATAATTTTCAGCGAGGCCCCTTTTTGAGTGAGTTACTTGTTGTAGGCTTAGTTAGACCTAGTGATAATACATGTAGGTTCCTTTTAGGTGTGTTAACACCCATTTCTTGTTTTGAGGTCACCCATGGGGTTCTCCTTAAGGAATTAACATAGTATTCCTATTTAAACCACCCAAGGGGTGTGTTCTTGTGCTTGTCTAGTTAGGGGAATCCCTTAGATTCCTTAATGGGTTTGAATATCTACTTAGAAGATGTAATACCTCATTTATTAGTGATATCTTATTATGCCTTGCTTATTATTGATTAGATGGTATTGTTAAATGGATGTTATGGGTGGGAATACCTATATGAATTGATTAATGGCATGTTAAATGGTGAATATGGGAGGGTAGGCCCATATGAATTATGATTGAAAAATATAATGCATGGATGGGTATACTCATGGATTTTACTAGATTATGTGAGTGGGTATACTCACATGGGTTTAATTGTTTAAATTGAATGCTTAGATAAATGGTTTGATAGATTCCATGGACTACTCTCCATTGATCTGGAATGTGGTAGTGGATGCCTTGGGTTGACTCTACCCCTTATTACTTAATTACCTGGGATGCCTTAGGCCTTACTACCCCATGGATCTGGCTTTCTTGGACACACATAGGACATGTCGATACACATGCTCCTAGGACTCTAACAAATTCTAAGGCCAAGTTTCCACTAGGATTCCAATGGTACTCGATGTGGATGCCTTGGATGAGCTCCTTGGATCTGGCCCTCCGTGGTCTAGATTTATTTCATGGATTCCCTAGTACAAGACACCATAGATCTGACCCTCAGGGTATACACTTCATTATACAGTGTGGCCCTGGGTTACTTGATATGGATGGGTGTATGGTGTGGTCGTGTGAATTATTTACTATTTATGGGTGCCTTGTTATGAGATAACACTTTTGCAAGGATCCTTGAGGGGATTTTTTGTATTTCTAGTTGTTGTAGAGACATGTCGTGGGCATTCACTTCTACTTTACTATTTATTTACACTTTCTAGCACTTGATATATTATTGTTAGAACTATATAGACCTTGGGTGGTTACCTACTAGGATGTTTATCTCACACCCTATTTGGGCCTCCTTTAGGACCCAAACAGATTATATGGTTGCAGGTGATGATTAGGGAAATTTCCCTGGTATAGGTTGTTGACTATTGCGTTAGATAAGGGGAGCATAGGACCAAGCTGAGGCTTGTGATGCTATAAGAAATTTTTAGTCTTTTGTTCTTTTTGGTTACCTGTGCTGTATTGTATTTACATGTACTGATTTGGCTCTTTTATATATACATATATCATCTACATCATTTTTTATATGAGACTTCCCTTATTATTAATATGTATTCATGTCTTGTCTACTTACAGTTGATTGCTTTTTATTTTGCTTCTGGTATTTATTATGTTTCAATTCTACTGTGATACTCTGGTAATGAGGTCATTGTATCCCCACTAACTCACCTAGGTCCTCACTGCTAGTCGGTAGCCTCTAGCATTTGGGGAGATGCGCTTGAGGCCATATAGCCAATTGGGTTCAAAGAACCGTTTTGGGTGGAATCCAGGTCTGGGACATCACATAGATAATCGTTAATTAATTAGATAATATGTCTAAAAATGGTTAAGGGAATTAATTTTGGGTAAAAGGGTGATTAGAAGGTAGATAATATATGGTGGGATATTTGTCTAAGACATATGTTTAGGTTAAAGGTAATGGGAATCATGTGTAATATTTTCTCCACATTCCCTTAAGTCGTGCTATTTGGAAACAGTTTGAAAAACCGTGGGATGGGTTCTTCTGCTATTTTATTAAGTTTATGAATGGTTAGAATAACCAATAACAAACCATGAATTTAGTTTTATTTTTTAAATTCTCATACCACACAGTTCCATATCTAGGGATCTAGATTCTAGGTTCTAGTTCAAACCATGTGTAACATAAAAATAGTCTAAAGGCCTCTATTTTGCCTCTAAAACTCCAGGTTCATGCATACTTCCATAAATTCCTCATTATAAGTCCATTATTCACATATAAAAAGACATTTATACTATAAATACAATATATTTATATGATGGCCCATTTTTTATGTAGAAACTCCATGAAAAATTATTTTTGAAAAAATATACATCAGATGGTGAGTGATTTTTTTCCTTTTTATTGATGAGTTTTATGTTTTATTGAGATAATTATATTTTCGTATAGTAGAGAAGGATTTTATTTTTGAAAATCATAATATATTACCTCTCATGTTATATAAATGTTCTTTCAATCGATTGAAGGTAGTGCAAATGTTTTTCTTCCACCAATGGCGGATAACTTTCTGATATATTTTATAAGGACATCACAGGATTTCCTAAAGATAATTATATTGAGTTTTTTATAGTCTTTTTTGTATATAACTGGTCCTATATTAATTTTTTATCATCATATAGCTCTATATGAGCTTGGAGATTTGAACATCTAGCTATATGATCATAAATCTAATGGATTAATTAGACAAAGTGTGTCTCCTTTGGTTTCTCCAATCATTTACACTATAAATGGTGATGGGATTTTATGATTATGTGTTAATTGTCAAATTATATATTATGTAATCATTAAGAATTGATATCTATTAATTTGTATTGAATAAATGTTTGATAACTTATTAAATGATAAATTGTTCTCTGAGATTGATCTTTGGTCATGGTGTCGTCAGCTTAAGGTGAAAGATGAATTATTCCAAAGACAACTTTCCAATCCATATATGATCTTTTAATTTTTTTTAATGAAATTCAGATAAAAAAATACTCCAATAATTTTCATGTAATTTATGAATCAAGTCTTTCATCTTAATTCAGACAAATTATTTATCAATCATATCAATGACATATTGATATATTCATGATTTTTTTTGGGTTCATAGAGAGAATTTTGATATATTATTGGATACTTTGAGGACTCAAAATCTCTTTTATGAGATGTTGAAGTGCCATTTCTATATTTGGAAAGTAAAATTACTTGTCCTTTTTTCAATCCTATAATTTTGTTGGATCTTAAAATGGTGGAAACAGTTATCTCTTTAAAGATACCCAAGAATGTTTTAATATAAATCAACAACAATAACCCAATAATGTTTTTGAAATTATTAGTTTCTTGGATATTATGGGTTATTATTGTTTATTTATTTTCAATATTTCATTACTTGAAACACTAATGATGGTGTTTACTAGAAAATGTGTGAAGTTCTAGTGGGATGAAATATGTGAGGATGTGTTTCAATAGATAAAGGGGATATTGACCTTAAAACACATTCTTGTCTTACCTAAATCAGGTAATCATTAAGAGGTTCATTATGATATATCTAGAGTGGGTCTAGGTTGTGTGTTTTTGTAGGAAGGTTAGGTCATGTAATATGGTTCTAAATATATTACAATGTATGAAATGAATTATCCTACTAATGATCTGGACTTAGTAATAGTTTTCTATGATATTAATACTTGAAATCATTATTTTTTGGTGATAGGTTTATTTTTTTTACCAATAATATAAGTTTAAATTATACATTTTCCTAAATATATTTAAACCCTTGATTCTGGAAATGGGTTGAATATATTTAGTCATTTAATTTTAGATGATATATACTCTAGGAAATGGGAGTGTCATTAATTATGGTTTTCTCAATAAATATCAATCTGATATAGTTTAAGATTCAAAAGATGAGTGGAAGATTATATCACCTTACTAATAGATAAATCATGTTGTATTATGATAGTAAAATCATGTATTATTACTAAATTTTACGATGTAATATACCATTGTAATTACTAGGAAATCATACTTGAAATGGACTTCCATGGATTTAAGGTGTGTTCCCAATCACCCTTGGATAGAACAACTTCCAAAGGGTATCACACATGTGATGGGAGTGATTTACCCCTTATATGGTATAAAGAATAAATGAAGTGGAACCTAACCAACTAAAAAACAAGTAACAAATACAATATATTAACTAGAAATGATTAAAGACTAAAAAACCAATAGAACATAAATTAAAAGAAATAAACTTTGATTATCCATGTGTCATGTGGCCAAATTTGCATGCCACCTCATATATATCACATAACTGAGTAAATGACCGCCTCTAAAAATTTTACACAAAACCTAAAAAATAGATCAATAGAATACTTAACTATAAACACACTAGGGTGTGTGTGTAAGGTGTAAGAAAAATCTTGGTAGGATACCACCAAGAATCTATATAGATTCTTTTATAATACATTCTCAAAATTCTATTTTTAAATACATTTATAGGATACATTTTTTTATTTTTTTATGAAGGGAAAAAACATATTATATTAACTTTTTGAACTCACTATATTTTACATGGAAAACATGTGTGTGTAAAACAGAGGAATAAAGTTTTAAATAAAATAAATTCATAAAGAATATAATGAAAATAATTTTAAATGAATCACATTATAATATCAAACTCAACATAATTGAAAACATTAAATGATTGATTCATAACATCGGGTAATGAAGGTTTTAGGGAATAGCGAAAGCGGTCAGGCCCGTGACTAAATAAATTTTTTCATTGGTTTATTCAGATTAAATCCTCATAACTATATGATTAAAACCCTAAAATATTATAAGGGAGGATATTTTCACATATAATTTAATATTAATTTATTTATACACTAATTACTACTACTTGGAATTATTTATTCATTGATGATTTTGTCGACTAGTTTTTCATACTGCTATTTCAACAAAGGATCCAAAGTATAATCCCTCTAGCGGTACCCACTCATGCTCCATGAATCTTGTAATGTTATCATTGGAACTCTCGGTGCTATCATGGAAAAACCAAATTTCATTCATTTTTCATTATTTATTGCAAAAATAATATTTCCAATATTAAAAGAATCTATCATGTTCTCTTGTTCTAGAGTGGGGGGTCACCTCACTCCATTCTTGATAGAATTTCTAGGTAGAATATTATTTTGCAAAAGAATTATCTATTCTTCCCCTAGAAATGATATAATTTGGGTTTATATGCTTAGTTTTTTAAAATTATTTGTTTCATAAATTCTATTAACTAATTTATTTATACTAAGTAAATCCCACATCAATTATTATTATTATTATTATTATTATTATTATATTCCATTATGTGTGTTAACATGTGAATATTTATTTGTAATATCTTAACTAAATAAATCAATATTTATTTAAATTATATTGAATAAAATATATCATTTCCTTCATACCCTTAAATTGGCCCATTATTCCTCCTTGGCATTTATCGAACCTCGAATAATTATTATTTATTTAAATAAATAAATGTAATTTTATTATTCGTTCAATAAATAAATATTATATTCATCATGTAGTGAATAAATATTTATTTAATAATCATCTAACCAAATAAATAATTATTTATTAAATTGTTAATAAATAAGATATAATAAATATTATATATTCATGTAATTATTTATTACCTTATTAATAAATATTTATTTATTATTTAACTCACATATAAATTCTCTCAAATAAGTAGTGATTGAATTTATATGATCAACAATACCTGAATAATTATTAAACCACAAGAAGAGAAAAATATTTACTCAACCTATTAAATTAAAATATAATTTAATTGAGATTCTAGATACACTCAATGTAACCCTCTAGATCTCTTACTTAGTGGCATTAAGTGAACTAACCAAAAGTCTAAGATCATAGTCTAGGAACACATCCCAGAACCTGTAGAAAATTCATTAATATCATATTGAAAACAACTTCATACAGATACTCACAATGTAATATAATACCTTTTCTAGATATATCATTAGACAGGTTACATAATTCATGTCATCAACCAATATGATTGATTAATTTTTATTTGACTTCCTGAAATGAACATATTGAAATGATAAAATGGACATGAAATTATCATATAGTTCCATTTAAATCAAAGGGATTGATATATATTCTTTCATTAAATGGATGGTAAAAATCATATCTTGACTTATTTATTATTTTTATATCACTTATGACACACACATTGTATCCTACCACACTGTGAGCATATGTCATCAGGGTTTTCATCAATACATCAAAGAAAATGATTCATGATATACATTAATAATAAACTCAAGTTTAAGGACTAATATAGATGTCTCTATATAGGAATATACAATGACACTAAAAACATATAGAATTCCTATTCTTGGGTCTATTCTCATAACCTCCTCTGTTTTAGATCACCAAATTCTAATTTCAAGAGAAGAAGCCTCAATGTATTCTGAGCCTGTTATATCTGATAGTCAAACATCATCTGTGCCCCATCATATATATGTAATTCAATCATATAATATGTGTTTAATAATATTATCATAGCATTTTAAGATTTTCGTCATAATGGGGAACTTCCATGACCTTTCTATGTGATAGATACTCTATGGAAATTAGCAATTGATGTCATTCACAATAATAATCATTATGTGATATGATATTTATTGATATTAAAGAATTTGAATATACCAATAATAAAAACTAAATATTAAATTGTTTATAGGGAACCAAATCTAATAGAAACCCACTTTCATTAGAGACAACATATAACTAACTGATTTTCTTCACATGATAAACATGCCTTGGTTTTGGTGTAGCTATATTTTTTAAGACTACCACATTCTTATTGTTGTTCATATTCTTATGAATTTATACCAATAATAAAATCCATTAATGGGTAATATCACTGAGTATTTCCCATTTTTTCTCAATAAAAATTTGATATCTTGGATAAAAACCATATCTTGAAAAAAACTATTTCTAGACTACTACTTAAGTTGCTTCAAAAGTTGTAATGTACTCAGTCTAATCTATATATGAAAACTACTAGATGTAATGAGTTTTCTTTTGCATATTACCTTATAATAAATATGATATTATATCAAAATGATCTAAAATGGGACTATTTTTTATCCCCTTGATAACCAATATTACCATTTATCCAAATACTAAGGACTCATCCATTTACTTTTTCAATTCTTATCATAATTGTTTTATAGACAACCTTTGTAGGTTTTCCTTGATATTGTTTGATATTTTATTTTTAAGAGTCATGAATAATAAAAAACAAACCTCAATACATACCATATAATTTCATATTGTTTCAAAAATACTCTTAGGAATGTGAATTTTGATTCATTATAATAATATAATTCTATTCTTTCACACATCAACTCAGATAGATTTCATGCCATGTGAGACTAGAAGTAATTTGATTTGAATTGTTTAATATTTTATTTTTCAATAATTTTTCAATGTATTTAATATGAATTGATCTAATAATCCCCACAGATTTACCTATTTAGATCTTTCTCTCTTAGAACTTGGATTTATACCATAATTTATTCAGTGAGACTAGAAGTAATTTGATTTGAATTGTTCAATATTTTATTTTTCAATAATTTTTCAATGTATTTGATGTGAATTGATCTAAGAACCCCCATAGATATACCTATGTAGATCCTTTTTAGTTAGAACATGGATTTATAACTTAATTTATGCTTCGAGAAATTATTTTATTAGCTTTAAACTATAAGACTAAACATTTTATTTCCATATGTTATCAACATAACTATTTTGTAAAATAATAATTCTCTCACTAACCACTTGTACATAGTGGGAACATATTCATTATAAATGAATATTATATGATTATTATGTTTTCTTTTATCTATTAATAGATCCCATAAACATGCATACTTTATTGGATTTCTTTTATGTCATCAACCCTTTCTATTCATTTTGTATAGACGTCTTCCATAAGGTTTTCTCTAAGTAATTTGGCACTAAAATCCAATAACCAATATAATGGTTATAGAAAGTAATTATGATAAGTAGAATTTCAAAATATTTTAGTATGAAAACTTATAATAATTTTTCTATCGTAGAAAATATAATGAAATATCATGAACCTCCAATGACTAATAAAGCCTTGATAGAACAAATATGTACCACCCATGTTTTTATTCTCTTGAATAACCACCAATATATTTAGATAAACTATATAAACTATCCAAATAAAAAACAAGATTTAGTACATGGAATTCATTGATGAATTCATATGAAAATTCCAATCATAGTTTTTTCCAATTATTACTTCATTATAGGATTAATTATTCTTATCAAATAATATATCACCTATATTGGTGATTTTAAAACTAACTCTATGGTTTTAACTTTCTAATATAGTATTTTTATCTATAAATATTTCTCCCATTATGACATGTGGAGTATAGTGTTACTATTCCAGTCTATGTTCAAGTGAAGCCTAAACTTCACTAAAGTCTACCCTACTCCCACTATATCAAAATAGGTGTGATTATGTTTATTCCAATAGGTTAGATACCCTGTGAGGGGGGTGAATCAGGGTATGAGAGATTAAAATAACTACCCCTATTGATCTTGTTTTTCTGTTAAGAAAAACTGTTTTCTCTCTCTTTCTCGTAGAAAAGTATAGATAAAAATTAAATCATGCACGGGACACAGTGATTTTTACTTGGTTCATCCTCACTAGGATACATCCAAGAAGCATACACTGGCAATGTGCTGATGTACCAAATCCACTATAATCACACTTTTGTTTACAAGTTCGAATCGGACTCACTGTCCCTCCTGGTTTACAGCCACTCACAATATGAAAGCTCACTGCTCTCTCAACTGAATTGTTCTCACTGCTTCTTCAGAAGATCCATTCACATTTTTGTAGAACTGTAGGTCACTTCATTATCACTAATTAAATCTGCATCTTTAACTATTTATAAATACTCTATTGATGTTTAACTTTCACCCGCAGATAAATCTCACTTTGCACCGGATGTACCGGGAAACCCCAATTTTTACATGCAACCCTTACGGCACCTTGCGCGTAATTCCCTTGCTTTGCGCGAAATTCAATTTTCATGAAACATCTCTTTTACACACCACCACCAAATTTTACACGCAACCTCTACATTTCCTTGCGCATAATTTTCTTACTTTACGCAAAATACAATTTTCACGGAACACCTCTTTTACGCACAAAGTTGTTGTTTTCACGCAACCCTCTTGTGCACTCCAATTTCATGTGCCAGAGCTCAGATACTCTCTATGTCTTGATCTTCACCGAATGTAGGGGGTAACTTCATATTTTATAGGAAAAATTGACCCCGCGCGAAAAACCCTCCTTGAGCGTGTAATTCTCTTTGAGCGTGAAAAACAAATCTTACGCACAACACCATTTTTCGCGCACTGCTCCAATATTTAATGCACCTCATTCCTTTGCCAATTTTTGAGCTTCGGACCTCTAAACACCTCTTGTGCAAAAAACATCATTCCACTATTTCACGCATCATTTTTCTTTTTTGTGCACCGGGCAAATATTTTGCACAACCTGCTGATTTTTCACGCTCCACAATATTTTTCACGCATCCCACTAATTTTTTACACCCCACATTATTTTTCGCGCACCGCTCTGATTTTTCGCACTCCTCCCTTTTCCAAAAATTAATCTCTCCATTTTCTAATTTTCAGGCCCATAAATTTTTCAAACACTGGAAAATGGCTCCACTGTGTATCTTCCCTTTTCGTACCGCCTCCAGATCATCCATTCCTTTGTCAAGGTTATTAAATCAATAATGTATTGTTGAAAGCATCCCTTGAACCCAAAAAATCACCATGTAAACCACCTTTTTCAACACACTCATACATCATGGTCTGCTTTGTCAACAAGCACAACAAGGAGGCCCACCTTGTCAACAAACACAATCACCTCAAAAATGCTTCAATGATGCCTTGAGGAATTTTTTCCCAACAACTTCACTCATATAAATATAGTCATTTTTTACTAATACCTTTATATCCTAAGTCTAATAATATCCTTAGTGACTATAATATCATTAAATAAAATGCACTTATTATTTCATTTATGTGTCTTTATAGCTAAAACTAGCTTTAAACAAACCATTCTCATAAAACACCATAGTTTATGACATAAATAACACCCAATATATCATAAATTATATGATATCATTTAGTCAATAATGTTTGAATTTAGTTAGAAGAAGATACTATTACTGCTTGAAAATTATGTGAATAACTAGAGTAGAAGAGAATTCAGGATATTATTGAGAGTTAGGTCATGAAATTTAATCATTGGAAACTTAATCACAAACAATCCTGTTAAATAATGAGATCGTAACATAAAGAAATTACCACCTTTGAAAATTTCTAATCAAAAAATCATAAAATATATTGTAACATAAAACACTTACCACCTTTCATTATTGTAGTTTTAAATTGGTAGAAGCTAGGAGCTTAACTCATGGTTGCCACTAAAAAATAAATCAGGTTGTGTCTTTCCTTTTCTTTATTTTATTTACTACACAATATAAATTTTGTGTGAAAATTTTTCTTGATCATATTTGAGCTAAAAGGGGGTAGTAAATGTAATAAGTGTGGCGGAGGTATTTCAACTTGTTTTTTAGGAATTTTGTGTGTGCTTTCATTTTATTTTTCATGTTTTTTTTTCAAATTCTCTTGTTTTACTTTTTCATTTTTTTGGTGTTTTTAGGAATCTTGAGTTGAATAGAATACTTTGTAAAATTCAAAACATATTGTAATTTTTATAACATTACATGATTTGAATATTTTAGGAATTAAATGATTGTTGAATGGAGTTTTTTTGATTTCTGATCTTTTCATTTGAAGAAGTTTGATTGATTATGAAACTCATGTGCACTAGTGCTATCCAAATTGAAAATCTTACCCAACCTGAGAGGTTTCTAAACATATTTTACATAATATTAAATTTTTCTTTTTCTTGAGAGTCTTGAGACATGTTTTAAGATCCATAACTTTTTAGTTTTCTCTTTTTCAAAGCTGTTAGAGTTCTTGGACTGTGTCAAGTATGATTGAGGCATCACTTTGAAAGCCCTTTTGCATTCCACTCTAATTTTGGCCTACCATTTCATCTGAACTTCATTAATCCCCTAGAATCCATGAAATTTATTGTTAATAAACCACATTACAATTCATTTATCCCTTTCTAACCTACTCTAGATTTTAAATGCATAATTATTGTTGAACTCAAGTGTGGGGGAGGGAGAAGATGGGATGTGTTTTGCTTTCCGGAAGAATATTTTTGAGCTGAATTGAATGTTGTGCTATATTTATTGTTTCATGGGTGGAATAAATGTCATGATGGGAATATGTATGGGTTTACCAAAATACAATTACAAATATGGTATGGTTGTTCACCAATATTTGAAGATCAAAACCTACCTCTATTTTTCTCCAAAACATGATTTTGAAGAGAAATCCAGATCTAAATTCAAGCTAAAACAATGCTACAATTGGGGAAAAGAGGGATGAAAATAATTGACGCTAAAATTAAAATATAAAAATTCCCAAATAAATAGGTGTTTGGAGGTGAATCATTTTCGAGCTGATTGAGGAGCACACCATTCTTGAGAAAAACTATTTTCATGCATTTACTTTACTTTAGAGCTTAACCACCCTCATTTTGCCTCAGATCATTTTACATTTTAAACATTCCAACCTGCAACCTCAGAACAACCCATGTAAAAGACCTCATGATTGATTTTTTTTTTGACTCTGTGAATTTAAGATACTAGGAGGATAACAAGATTATAGAGATCACACATTTTTTGAGAATGAGAAAAAACTCCACATTAAATATCCTCGAGTAAAGAGAGAAATATTTTACTAGGGAGGTAGGTATGACTTGCATGTGAGGATTAACTTGATATTTAATGGATTTATATGATTTTTGAGTTCTGAAATTTTTATCCATGTATGAGGCATGATATTTTCTTTGATAAAATTATTGAGATGTGTTTTCATTTATGTTTTGAGAAGTTGGTTTTGACAATGGTATCAGATGATTGCCCAGGAGTGCAATGTTTAAGTGTGGGGAATTGATAGAAAAAATATTTTAAATTATTTTATTCTAAATTTCAATGTTATTAATCTCAAAAATGTTTTATTTAAAGGTAAATTGTCACATTTTATGTTTTAGATGTATTTTTTAGCTTAATTGGAAAAATGGATTATTTTGGATTTAAACAGTTTTAATTTATTTTACTCTTTCGGCCAGAACATTATCTACACTGATCCAAATTGAAAAATTCTTCTTTTATAAGTTTTTATGTTCAAAGGGATTCATTTTATCCTTTTGGACCCAAAGTTCAATCCATCATATGGAAGCTGAAATCCATATCACAAGTCAGGTCTAGAAAACTGTGCATAGAACTGAAGAATTTTATTGTTAAGATCATATATCATAAATGGACGAACCATTGGAGCTTAAATTTTACATGCATCAGGAAGATATCAGGTGGATGAAATTTCATTAATATGGATGGGTATAATTCTTTAATTCTCAAGTCCATAAAAGTGTTTGAACTCAGTGTATTGGAATACGAACAGTCTGTCTGGCAGAATTGAATTTTCTGACTTCAGTAGCCATAACTCCTTAATTCTTGGGCTAATGAAGCTGAAATTTCGTGTTTATACATAGATTATGTAGGGGAAGAAATTTAAAGTAGGACCAATTTCCAAATTCTATCATTAAAGAGGCCATACACGTGCATTCTTTTGGAGAAATATTTTTGTAGCCAAATTTTCATTCCCTCTCCCTAAAAAAGAGTTTTTCTTCTTCATTCCAAATGGTTAGAAACATAAGAATAGCCTTTGGTGGCCATTTTATGTAGTTTAGTGTTTTATTTTAATTTCCTTATTTAATTTCATTACATATTTTAATTTAAGTGTTCTCCTTTCTATCCATTTCATTCTCTCTTTTGTTTTCTTCCCTTGTTTCCTTCATCACTGTGAACTCTTATGCTCGTGATCATGAGTAGCTAATCTGAGTAAGTCCCCAAGGGAGTAATACAGGGATGAACCCATGTCTTTGAACATTAATTCTTAATGTTTCTTATTTTGTCAGATTTATAATGAGGGGGATCTTAGTGGGAAAGGCGTCTTTGTGTCTCCACTTGCCACCCGAGGTTTAGCTTTCACCCTGCAATATTTTCCCTCAATCAAGGAGGTGGATGTGTGGTCTCTCAGCGATCATTGAGAGTACCATATATTAATAACCTTATGTAGAGGAGTATGATCACACATATGATGGAGTATTTTCATTAAGTAAATTAGAAACTAATAATGAGACGATGAAGGTTCACTCTAAGCGATGCTCTTGGGAATGTCTCATTTCTTCCAATATCATTTTGTTTGCATTCATTGTGTTTTCATTGCATCTGCATATTAAATTTTAGCATTTCATTATTGTTTATAAAATCTCATTTATGGTCATATTATTTCATATAAATATATATATATATATATAAATTGAATTATAAGTAGTGAGTGATTGACTGCGAAATCTCCTCAAGAGATCGACCTAGCTCTGCCACTGTGTTGCACTTAGTATAAATATTTCTGAGAGCGTGCGCGACAATACTTCATCAAATTATAGTAAGTGAATCACAGTGGCTGATCTAGGATGATCTCTTGAGGATCATTCACATTCAATCACTCACTACTTATAATTCACTTTATATATATATATATGAAATAAGATGACCATAAATGAGATTTTAGAAACAATAATTAAATAATAAAATTTAATATGCAGATGAAATGCAAACACAATTAAGGAAAACAAAATGATGTTAGAAGAAAGGAGACATTTTCAAGAGTATCTCCCAGAGTGAACCTTCATCGTCTCATTATTAGTTTCTAATTTACTTAATGAACACACTCCACCATATGTGTTAGCATCCTCCTCTGCATATGGTGGTGAATATATGGTAATCTCAAAGATCGTTGAGAGACCACACATCCACCTTCTCAATCGAGGGAAAATATTGAAGAAGTGAAAGCTAAACCTCAGGTGGTAAATGGAGACACAAAGGCACCTTGCCCACTAAGATCCCCCTTAGTATAACTCTAAGCAAATAAGAAACATTAATAATGAATGTTCAAGGACTTGGGTTCATCACTAGTTTACTTCCCAGGCAACGACACCAATTTGATGAAACGTTGTTGTGTGCACTCTCAAAATTATTTATATTAAGTGCAGTATGGTGGATGACCTAGGTCGATCTCTTGAGGAGCTTTCACAGTCAATCACTCACTACTTATAATTCACTTTATATATATATGAAATAATATGACCATAAATGATATTTTAGAAACAAGAATGAAATACTAAAATTTAATATGCAGATGCAATGTAAACACAATGAATACATATATAATGATGTTATAAGAAAGGAGACATTCCTAAGAGCATCACCCAGAGTGAACCTTCATCATCTCATTATTAGTTTATAAATTATTTAATGAACACAATTCATCATATGTGTGAAAATCCTCCTATGCATATGGTTTTGAATATATGGTACTCTCAATGATCACTGAGAGACAACACATCTATGTAACACCCCAGAATGACAAAGGGTTAAATGACTAAATGATATGACTTGTGTCAACAAGGTGCACCTTCTTTTTCAGAAGTCTACCTGATTAGAAATTCATAGTTAAGCGTACTTGGCCTGGAGTAGTGATCAGGATGGGTGACCTTCTAGGATGTTTCCTGGGGTGTGTGTGAGTGAGGACAAAGCACACATGAAAGGACATGTGCTGGCCTATGGGGACTGTCACTAGTCAGATGACCCGTTCAGGGCATGTGGGAGGGCCCCAGGGTGTGGGGACCACGTGTCTGCGGGGAAACTGGTGGTACCTGGTGGGCCAGGACCTGATAGCCATGTTATGGCGGGGTGTCTGTGCTGTCACTGGGGCCCAATTGTTACATTTGGTATTAGAGGTGGTACCCAGCCTTAAGTGCAGTGCACTGCCAGGGTTTAGATGTAGGGCCCCATATGATGATGTTTTAGCTCTAAAGGGGGGTGATTGTAACACCCCAGAAAGGGTTAAATGACTAAATAATATGACTCATTTTAACAAGGTGCACCTTCCTTTTCAGGAGACTACCTGATTAGAACTTCACAGTTAAGCATTCTTGACCTGGAGTAGTGATCAGGATGGGTGACCTTCGAGGAAGTTTCCTAGGGTGTGTGTGAGTGAGGAAAAAGCACACTAGAAATGACATGTGTTGGCCTGTGGGGATTTTCACTAGTCAGATTACCCATTCAGGGTACATAGGTGGGCCCAAGGGTGTGGGGACAACGTGTCTGCAGGGCAACTGGTGGTACCTAGCAGGCCAGGACCCGACAGCCATGTTAAGGCGTGGTGTCTATGCTGTCACTGGGACCTAGTTGTCACATCCACCTCCTCGGTCGAGGGAAAATATAGCATAAGTGAAAGCTAAACCTCAGGTGTCAAGTGGAGACACAAAGGAATCTTTCCCACTAAGATCCCCCTCAGTTTAACTCTAAGAAAATAGGAAACATTAAGAATGAATTTTCAATGACTTCTAGGGTGTGGGGAACACATGTCTGCGAGGAAACTGGTGGTACCTGGCGGGCCAGGACCCAATGGACATGTTAAGGTGGGGTGTATGTGCTGTCACCGGGACCCATTTGTCACATCCACCTCCTCGATTGAGGGAAAATATTGCAAAAGTGAAATCTAAACCTCGGGTGGCAAGTGGAGACACAATGGCATCCTGCCCACTAAGATCCCCCTCGGTTTAACTCTAAGAAAAAAATAAACATTAAGAATGAATGTTAAAAGACTTGGATTCATCACTAGATTACTCCCCCAGGAACTTCCTCAGATTAGCTACTCATGATCACGAGGATAAGAGTTCACAGTGATGAAGAATATGGGGGAAGAAAACAAAAAAGATAATGAAATGGAGAGAAAGGAGAACACTTAAATTAAAATATTTAATGAAATTACAGAATGAAAGTAAAATAAAATTCAACAAAAAACTATATAAAATTTCCAACAAAGGCTATTCCTATGTTTCCAACCATTTGGAATGAAGAAGAAACACCCTTTTATAAGGAGAGGGAATGAAAATTTGGCTCTAAAAATATTCCTCTGAAAGAATGAGCGTGTATGGCCTCCATAATGATATAATTTGGAAATTGGTCCTTTTTGAAAGTTGTTACCCAACATCGACTCTGTCTACCCACGAAATTTCAGCTCCAACGGTATGACAATTTATTAGATATGGTCCCAACAATAAAATTTTCAGTTCTATGCACAGTTTTCGAGGCCTGACTTGTGAACTGGATTTGAGCTTCCAAATAGTGGATTAAGCTTTGGGTACAGAAGGATAAAATGAATCCCATTTAACATATAAACCTATAAAATAATAATTTGTAAATTTGGATCAGTTTTTAGAAAATGTTGTGTCCGAATCTTTAAAATAAATTAAAACAGTTTAAATCCAAAATAATCCATTTTCCCAATTAAGCTAAAAAATAATCCTAAAAAAATGTGACAATTTCCATTTAAATAACACATTGTTGGGATTAAAAACATCGAAATTCATAATAAAATAATTTAAAATGTTTGTTCTATCATTCAACTTGATTTGAAATCACTCTAACCTCCTCTCTTTTGGTTGGCCTCTGTTAGATCCTTTCTTAAGGAACCGTAGAATAATATTTTAAGAATACCAGAACCAACACATCCTAGATAGGTAATTTTAGAATATAACTGAGAAAGTATCTATCAAACTAGATGTCTCAAGATGGTGTGGGGAAGAGAAAATATGGGTGTCCTTTTATTAGTGGGGGGGAGGACACACATAGAATTTCCTAAAAGATTAAAATATAATAATGTCATACTCAATCCAAATGATTCCAAATGTCCATAGATTAAAATTTGGTATAGTTTGAGGTTTAAAAATTTACAATACAATATTATTTAGACAATTTTAATTGAAAAATTTAACCTTATATCTAGGTTTAACACCCCCCCGGGTAAAATCAGTTTAACCATAACCATAATAATGATTTTTTATTATTTTTAGCATTCCTTATAACCAAAAATTAAGTTGAACTTATTATATAATATTAATTATTATAATTAAAAATATGGATTCCATTTTATCACATTCAGTTCAAAAAATTGTTAGAATTAAACTTAGATTTAAACTCATAAAACATGATGAAAAGTGGTTTTCAAGAATTTTTTTTTCTTAAGTATAAAAAGTATGTAGATAAAAAACCGATGTAAAATTGATTAAAATTAACTTAATAAGATTATTAATAATATAAATGAACAAATTTTTTGTATAGATTAATTTATAACAAAAAATAAACATTTTAAATTCTTGAAACTGAATGATATTTTTCAATAAAAATCGATATTTTTCACTATTCATTTAAAAACCAAAATTTTCAAAAAAAATTAAAATTTTCACTATATAATAATTTGAAATTTTTATTTAAAAAATGAATTTTATTTTGGTAAATAAATTTTATAAATTTAAAAATAATAATTTTATTATTTTCTCATAAAAACCATAACAATTTTTCAATAAAAATGTATTTTTGAAGCATAAAGACTTTACTAAAAATTGAGTAGTTATTTATCAATATATTTTCTTTATCTAAAACCATTATAAATAATTTTCCAAATTTTATTATTCATATTCATATTTATTATAAGGCCCCAACCTTAAACCTTTCTTAAACTTGAGTTATTACAAGATTACACATTGAGGATCTTTTTAGGTTTAGAGTTTTAGAGAATTAGATCATAAAACTTGCATTACATTCCAGATTTAAACAAAGTGGTTACATAAAAGATAGTATTCATTTTTTCCCATCAATAGAAACATATTTAAAAATAAATCATGGATTCTTTCTGGACACTTCCTTAACACTATCATCAAATCATGTACCTTTCCTTTGACATGTGAAAAACATTTCAAAAAAACAAGGGATGAGCATAAAAAGCTCAGTAAGGGTTATAAAAAATATGGAAAGGAAACATGAGTTCATATATACATAAGAATGAAATCATAATTTACCCATAAAACATAGGCACTTTAAAATACCTCATCAAATCATGAATAAATCATAGAAATCATAAGACATAAAAGGTAACTTGAGACATTCATAACATTCTTACGTAGGGAGTAACCCTCTTGGTTACATTTGGAATACCCACCACAGTATATTCCCTAAATCTCTTCAGAGAAACCTTAAAGTTTCACTCCTTCCCGTTACCCAATGCATTAGAGAGCTATATCGAGCTCACCCACCCTTAGTTTATCACGGAACCACTCGTCTTCATAATAATGCCCAAGAACCTCAACATAATCATATCACATAAAACATGCATAAAGGAAACATAACATTTCCACCTTTCAATCAAAAGATATCAATACAACACATTGATATAAAAAAATTATGAAAACCATTTTCAATACCAAAATAAAAGAAAAGTAAAACATGGTATTTATTTTTCTTTTAAAAAAAAGGTATGGCTTGTAGAGGAAGCCGAAACTCAAATAATGGTCACGGCGGCGGAGAAGTCGTTGTCGCGGCATACGTATGAAAAAAACATTCCCTTTTGTCATTTAGTAAACGCTTCGTATAAAAAAGATTCCTTTTGAATAAACGTAAAAGTCAAAGGGGTTTATACACTGTATAAAAGAAAGTTGTGTATAAAAAAAATATGCCTCAATGAATGGAGATTGAGATGAAGTCTCGTACAAAGACGGTATCCTTCGATTAATGATAAATCAATTACATAATAATGTGTGAAAAATGAATACACAAAATATAAGTGGATATTAAGTGTAAAATAATCAGAGGTTATTCACACATATTCATAGAACGACATGTTAAAGGAGTACAAGTTTATCCCAAAGAATCAAATTTGGGTAAAGAAGTTCCCTTGCAAAAATTTGACAGCCTAACGGCGTCACTACAAAATTCAGAAAATGAGTTGATGAGAGATAAAAAGGGAATCTAATCACATGGACATAAAATTTAATTCAATAAGGATATAGAAGAAAATATCCCAACATAATAGTATGTGAATTAAAAGACATTACAAAAGAAGTCTTTTAAAAAGAGGAGGGTGAAGGTTCCCTTACCGACATGGGTATCTTTCAAGACATGCACCCCGTGAAAGAAGGGGAATATAACATTGATGTAAATACTAATAATTGAAAGTATATTACACAATGAATAAAATAATGGGTAGTACATACACCACTAAAAGGAAATTGTGTCAAATGTAGCATAAATCACAGGGGAATAGAAGTGAGATGAAAAATCCCTTACTAAAACTCAGCAGCCTAACGGCGCCACTTAAAACATACAAAAATGGATTTATGAGATCAAATAGGGTCTCTCATCATATTAACATAAAGTTTACAGCAAGAGTAATATAAAAGAACATCCCCTAACATAACAAAGAGGATCTTAAAATAAGTGACATAAAGGAGAGTACTTAAAAAGAAAGAGAGAGGTTAGATCTCTTACGAAAATTCGGCAGCCTAACGGCGCCACTCAAAACATCCAAAATGGATTGATAAGAGAGAATAGGGTCTCTCATCATATGAACATAAAAATTACATTAAGATTAATATAAAAGAACATCCCAATCACAAGAAAGATGAGCTTAAAAGTAATGACATAAAAGAGTGTACTTAAAAAGAAAGAGAGGAGTAGGATCCCTTACCTCAAGTCCAACTTGTCTTGTTCGTTTCTTTATATTCATGAATAATAAACTTTGGTCAATTTATAATTACTTAAGGACCTCCTATAAATATTATTATTCAGTTCATATCACATATTTTAATGTTATAATAATTGGTTAATAATATGAGTTCAAATCAGACGTTTTTGTCGATGTTTGGTACATGAGTCAAAAATTGAACTTGTTGGAAAACAATTTTCCATGTAGTTATAGGTACATCATATCCAGAATAGTATTGATGTTTTAAATATCATATATATCCATTATATATTCATTTTATATTATTCCATAGCATTTGGAGACAAAAATTAAAATCAATGTTCATGGAGACGGTAGGTCGTACGTATGCATGAACGCTACTTTCATGGAATTAAAACAAAATGAGAGATATATATATATATGTTATAATTACATAATGATATCCATAATTTAGATGTAATATATTACATATATATCCATAACATTTTGAGATAAGAAATTAAATGTACCGTTCATGGAGACGGTAAGCCTTACGTACGCATGAACTCTACTTCCATTTCTATTTCATATTTAATGGAATTAAAACATAATTATACATAATAGTATTTTAATTCCAGTATGGTATCATATATAATATCATTAAATATATCCTTTATACGTACCACATATGGTATTAATGAATCAAATCACTTTGAGGGGGCGGTAGTCCGCACTTCCTTAAATGAAGATATCGTGTTTACCCAAAATGGAAACCATAAAGGTATGCCATAAATGAAAAACACATAAGATTAAGTAAAACATAAACATATTATATATCATATATAAATATATTTTCATCTTAATGGCCACCTTTGAAGGTGTTAGAAAAATGTTGAACAATCATTGTTTCATGAGGCAGAAATTCTCCATCCACGGAAACAGTATATTCTTTAACTATTAGATGTAGGTGTGTGTAATTGTAGCTCGAATAATTCTTATAAAAACATCCTAGTATATTTAAGATACTGGATGTTTTACAAAATAAATGAATAAAAAGAGTTTAGGTGGTTGGAGAAGCAAAATAAAACAAAAGGACACAAGTGAAGACATTACCTTAAAATTGGGTAACTCCCTTTGGTTTGAGCTCAAAAGCTTCCTTGGGAAGACTTCTGCCCAAAGTGAGGCTTCAAGGAGTTAGAGAGGGATGTGTATAGACAAAATGGGTAGGGTTTGGCTGAGCCAATGGCTTTGGAAGTGTGGGTAAGGAGGTATAGGTGGAGGCCTTTTATAAGAGGAGAGGAGGGGCACTCTTAGAAAGTAAGGAAATGTTACTTTATTTTAGAATGAGTTTTAGATTTGAATGGTCCCAAATTGATTTTCTTCGAGAATAAGGAGATAAGGGTTCGAAATACACCCATACAATAGGTTTTGGACATGTGTAGGTCTTATATTTTACATTATCTTTCCATTTTATTTAAATCGTTAAATAATGAGGTCATCGCTGCATCATCATGATGTCATAAATAATTTAATTTATTTAATGTCTAAAAATTATAAAAAAAAATACTATGATGTAGGAAATATTTTTATCTTTCCAATTATTATTTATAGTAAAAAATATGACTTTTATAACCCCATGTAAAAAAATTTTTAGTTAAACAACTCATGTTTGTGACATTTTAATTTTAACTTTAAATAAAAAGTTATTTATATCATTTTCCTACCAAAGTGGCTCCATGGGGTCCCCAAGTTGACCCATGGATTGTATTGGTTGGCCCTGACACATCCAATTAGGGTAGGACATGTGTCTAGGTCATTTTATATTATTAAAACATTATTTTTACCTTAAACTACACTAATTACCTCTAATCGCGATTAATAAACTTAAAAGTTATTATTCACCAAAAAATTATTTTAATCCCATTGAACCACATTTTACTTCTTAATGACAACCATTTATGTCGGATTTTTGAAATTCAAAACACAAAGGTGGAAAATTTTCATTTAAACGGAAAATCAGTTTTTATAAGTACCACTTAGTGGTTTCACTATTCATCAAAAATTGAAGTTTTTCAGAAAATTACCAAAAATTCACCCTAGGCTATATTTGATATTCCGAATTCAAAAATGATATCTATTTTAAAAAATTCAAAACATATAATTTTCATTAACTAATTTAATAATTAATTCCCACTGTCAAAACAAATAGCGTGTTTTTAAGAAACAATATCTATTAAAAGATTGGCACTAGTTTGAGTCCAATTTCAAAGTGAAATTAATTCCAATGACCACCATTGGATTTAGTGGTAAAAATATATTTTAATTTCAATTTAAAACCAATTTAAAATATAATCTAATCATATAAATAAATCAGATTAAAAAAAGGTTTTGAATTAAAATACAACATTTTTCACTATTCATTAAAAATTAAACTTTTTCGGAAAAATAACAAAAAATTACACAAAGTAAATTTTGATGTCCCGATTATAAAGAAGAATTTTATTTTGTCAAATATAACACATAAAATTGTCAAAAAGTGGATTTTAAAGAGGTTCTCCATCAAAAGGCGGTTAATCGACCTTTTAAATAATATTGGAATGTTTACGCTTAAAATTGGATTCATTCACATTTTTAATCATATAACATTTATTGTAAATAGTAAAAATATTTGACAAACATATATAATCATTTTTTATTTAGTTCTGTTCATTCCCTCCATTACAACGTCTAGGCATTAACTACCATTTAAAATAATATTATTTTATTATTAGAGTGCAACGTAAGATTCCCAAGAAACTCGTTGTTGCGTATTGGGTACGCCATCGAGCATAACATCCCCTTTTAAAGTAATATTAATATTTTATTCACAAATATGGATAAATATGAAAATGTCATATTCTTTATTTACCTGGGGTGTTACATCCTTCCCCCCTTTTGGGAATTGCATCCTCACAATTTTTTAAAATTGGGCTTGGAAACTTCATTGAAAATCCCACATCGGAACAAGAGTCAATAAAACAATCACTTTAAAATAAAGAAAGATAAGTACAAAGGTCACCCGATTTAACCCATACTAGGATTCCAAGTATGAAAATATGGACATGGAGGAAAAAACAAAGGGTCATGTTCTGATGGAGAGTGATAGTAAACATGTCTAGAAGAAAGTTAACCATAAGAAAATCACAAACTTGTGATGGGTTAAACGGTATTTGATTCCCTAGTAAGAAAAGTTAATAGACAACATTTTTGTTTTAAGTTACTCTTCATTGAGGAATTTATTTTTGATCTTAAGGAAACATACTTACTTGTCATGTTGACTTTCAACTTTTACTAGATTTCTTACAAAAACTCATACTTTTCCCAAAAGACGAGTATTTAGGAAGACTTGTTCACATTAAGAGTACTATAATCAACTTCTAGAGGATCACCTAATCCACAAAATAGAACTATATACTTCCCATATCTTTAGACCTTAACCAAAACCAAAACCAAAAAGGTTAGTACAAGATCAGATAATACCCAAAAAGGATAATATTTTTTTAAACAAAAAAAAATCTATTCTTAATCTCCAAAATTTATCAAACAATACCCAAAGTTTAACAAAGACCATTCAATAAACAAATTTTCCATAAAATACTTCAAAGTAAACCAAACTAAGATTGAAACCCAAATATTTGAAGGATTTAGTCACATAGTCTTCCAAGTTAAATCGTAACATTTATCTCCAAAAAACATCAGTTGCTCCTAAAGTCTCGTATTGAAAAGTAATTAACCTAATCACATATCCTCCATGATAGGTTAATAAATTTCCATAGATAACCCAAAATCAGCTTACTCTTAATTCATAAAATCATCTAACTAAAAAGAATTATTCAAACTAACCAGGGACTTCATGTAGTCCAGTGGTAGGCGATAAATACTAGTCACACTTTGGTTGTGGGTTCGATTCCCACAGCTCTGTCCGACGCGACGGGTTGTCACACGGTCTGTGTGTTGTCCTTTTTCCAAAACTATATAATTCTTAAAACATTCCCCAAAACGAGATAAAATCTTCAAAAAATAATCATAAAATATTTTAACCTCAAGTTTATCTCATGCCTTTCATTTTCCATCATAACATATAATAACCCATAATTACCTCAAAAGTAAGGATCATATAAACCCTAATGGTTACCTTTATAATTATTACCTAAACTTCCACATTGATTGGTCATCTCATACATGATGCATTACAGAACATACCAAGGTTCAAGTGGTTGATCATGACCCCTTGATAGTTGGTTTAGAACAACCACGAGTTTCCTAATTGAATACCCCATTTCATCCAGTCTCTTAATCAGAGAACCACCACAGTTTCCTTCAAACCTATTGTCACTTTGGTGCCTGCTAGATCCATCCATTCACTAAAAACAGAAATGTCAGTGTGATTATATCAATAAAACCATCATGTACTAATGAGGAAGACTTTTCCACATTAAGAGTACTATAATCAACTTCTAGAGAATCACCTAATTCACAAAAGAGAACTATATACTTCCCCTGTCTTTAGACTTTAACCAAAACCAAAACCAAAAAGGTTATTACAAGATCAGATAATCCAGAAAAGGATAACCCTTTATAAAAATAAAATCTATTCTTAATCTCTAAAATTTGTCCAACAAAACCCAAAGTTCAACGAGGACCATTCGATAAACATTGTGTCCATAAAATTCTTCCAAGTAAACCAAACTAAGAATGAAACCCAAATATTTGAAGTATTTAATCACATAGTCTTCCAAGGTACAAATTAACTTTTATCTCTAAATGACATCAGTTGCTCTTAAATTCTCATATTGAAAAGTAATTAACCTAATCACATATCCTCGATGATAGGTTAATCATTTACATATATAACCCAAAAGAAAATTACTCTTGATTCCTAAAATAATCTAACTAAAAAGAATTAGTCAAACTAACCAGGGAATTCACGTAGTCTAGTGGTAGGCGATAAATACCAGTCGCACTTTGGTTGTGGGTTTGATTCCCGCAGCTTTTTCCGACACGATGGGTTGTCACACGGTCTGCGTGTTGTCCTTTTTCCAAAACTATATAATTCTCAAAACATTCCCCAAAACGATATAAAATCTTCAAAAATAATCATAACATATTTTATCCTCAAGTTTATCTCATTCCTTTCATTTTCCATCATAACATATAATAACCCATAATTACCACAAAAGTAAGGATCATATAAACCCTAATGGTTACCTTTATAATTATAACCTGAACTTCCACATCGATTGGTCATCTCGTACATGATGCATTACAGAACATACCAAGGTTCAATTGGTTGATCATGACTCCTTGATAGTTGGTTTAGAACAACCACGAGTTTCCTCATTGAATACCCCATTTCATCCAGTCTCTTAATCAGAGAACCACCACAGTTTCCTTCAAACCTATTGTCACTTTGGTGACAGCTAGATCCATCTATTCACTAAAAATAGAAATCTCAGTGTGAGTATATCAAAAAAACCATCATGTACTAATTAGGAAGATAACCACTAAGATATACTTACTCATTCACTTTATCTAAAACTAGGACTCTTTCTGAAATCCTATCCATTATGGTACTGTCACTTATGCTTAGAGAATACCCTAACCTCTAAAGTTATCTAAACCTCCCTTTGATACCAACTATAAGGCCCTAGCCTTAAACCTTACTTAATCTTGAGTTATTACAAGATTACACATTGAGGATCTTTTCTGGTTTAGAGTTTTAGAGAATTAGATCATGAAACTTGCATTACATTCCACATTTAAACAAAGTGGTTACATAAAAGACAGTATTCATTTTCCCATCAATGAAAACATATTTAAAATAAAACATGGATTCTTTCTTGACACATCCATGACATTATCATCACATCATGTACCTTTCCCTTGACCTGTGAAAAACATTTCAAAAACTTGGGATGAGCATAAAAAGCTCAGTAAGGGTTAAAAAAATATGGAAAAGAAACATGAGTTCATATATACATAAGAATGAAATCATACATTACCCATAAAACAAAGGCACTTTAAAATACCTCATCAAATCATGAATAAATCAGATAAATCATAAGACATAAAAGATAACTTGAGGAATTCATAACACTCTTACGTAGGGAGTAACCCTCTTGGTTACATTTAGAATACCCACCACAGTATATTCCCTAAATCTCTTCAGAGAAACCTTAATGTTTCACTCCTTCACGTTACCCAATGCATTGGAGAGATATATCAGGCTCACCCGCCCTTAGTTTATCACGGAACCACCCGTCTTCATAACAATGCCCAAGAACCATAACATAATCTTATCACATAAAACATGCATAAAGGAAACATAACATTTCCACCTTTCAATAACAAGATATCAATACAACACATTGATATAAAAACATTATTAAAACCATTTTCAATAACAAAATAAAAGAAAAGTAAAACATAGTATTTGTTTTTCTTTTAAAAAGAAGGTATGGCTTGTAGAGGAAGCCGAAACTCAAATAATGGTCACGGCGGTGGAGAATTCGTTGTCACCGCATACGTATGACAAAAACATTCCTTTTTGTCGTTTAGTAAATGCTTCGTATAAAAAAGATTCCTTTTGAATAAACATAAAAGTCAAAGGGGTTTATACACCGTATAAAATAAAGTTGTGTATAAAACAAATTATGCCTCAATGAATGGAGATTGAGACGAAGTCCCATACAAAGACGGTATCCTTGGATTAAGGATAAATCAATTACATAATTATGTGTGACAAATGAATACACGAAATATACGTGGATATTAAGTGAAAAACAATCAGAGGTTATTCACAAATATTCATAGAACGACATGTTCAAGGAGTACAAGTTTATCCCAAAGAATCAAATTTGGGTTAAGAAGTTCCCTTGCAAAAATTTGACAGCCTAACGTCGTCACTACAAAATTCAGAAAATGAGTTGATGAGAGATAAAAAGGGTATCTCATCACATGGACATAAAATTTAAATCAATAAGGATATAGGATAACATATCCCAAAATAATAGTATGTTAATTAAAAGACATAACAAAAGAAGTCTTTTAAAAAGAGGAGGGTGAAAGGTCCCCTTACCGACATGGGTATCTTTCAAGACATGCACCCTGTGAAATAAGGGAAATACAACATTGATGTAAATACTCATAAATGAAATTATATTACACAATGATTAAAATAATGGCAGTACATACACCACTCAAAGGAAATTGTGGCAAATGTAGCATAAATCTCACAGGAATAGAAGTGAGATGAAAAATCCCTTACGAAAACTCGGCAGCCTAACGGTGCCACTTAAAACTTACAAAAATGGATTGATGAGATCAAATAGGGTCTCTCATAATATTAACATAAAGTTTACAGAAAGATGAATAGAAAAGAACATCCCCCAACATAACAAAGAGGAGCTTAAAAGAAGTGACATAAAGGCGAGTACTTAAAAAAAAGAGAGAGGTTAGATCTCTTACAAAACTTCGGCAGCCTAACAGCGCCACTCAAAACATCCAAAATGGATTGATGAGAGAGAATAGGGTCTATCATTATATTAACATAAAAATTATAATAAGATTAATATAAAATAAAATCCCAATCACAAGAAAGATGATCTTAAAAGGAATGACATAAAAGAGTGTACTTAAAAAGAAAGAGAGGAGTAGGATCCCTTACCTGAAGTCCAACTTGTCTTGTTCGTTTCTTTATATTCCTGAATAATAAACTTTGGTCAATTTATAATTGCTTAAGGACCTCCTATAAATATTATTATTCAGTTCATATCACATATTTTAATGTTATAATAATTGGTTAATAATATGAGTTCATATCAGACGTTTTTGTCGATGTTTGGTACATGAGTCAAAAATTGAACTTGTTGGAAAATAATTTTCCATGTAGTTATAGGTACATCATATCCAGAATAGTATTTATGTTTTAAATATCATATATATCCAGTATATATTCATTTTATACTATTCCATAGCATTTGGAGATAAAAATTAAAAGCACCGTTCATGGAGACGGTAGGCCGTACGTACGCATTAACGCTAATTTCATGGAATTAAAACAAAATGAGATATATATATATATATATATATATATATATATATATATATATATGTTATAATTCCAGAATGATATCCATAATTTATATGTAATATATTACATATATATCCATAACATTTTGAGATAATAAATGAAATGTACCATTCATGGAGACGGTAAGTCGTACGTACGCATGAACGCTACTTCCATTTCTATTTCATATTTAATGGAATTAAAACATAATGATACATAATAGTATTTTAATTCCTGTATGGTATCATATATAATATCATTAAATATATCATTTATACGTACCACATATGGTATTAACGAATCAAATCACTTGAAGGGGGCGGTAGTCCGCACTTCCTTAAATGAAGATATCGCGTTTACCCATAATGGAAACCATAAAGGTATTCCATTAATGTAAAATATAGAAGCTTAAGTAAAACATAAACATATTATATATCATATATAAATATAGTGTCATCTTAATGTCCACCTTTGAAGGTGTTAGAAGAATTTTTAACAATCATTGTTTCGTGAGGCAGAAATTCGCCATCCACAGAAACAGTATGTTCTTTAACCATTAGATGTAGGTGTGTGTAAGTGTAGCTTGAATCGTTCTTATAAAAACATACTAGTATATTGAAGATACTTTATTTGTTACAAAATAAATGAATAAAAAGAGTTTAGGTGGTTGGAGAAGCAAAATAAAACAAAAGGACACAAGTGAAGACATTACCTTAAAATCGGGTAACTCCCTTTGGTTTGAGATCAAAGGCTTCCTTGGGAAGACTTCTGCCCAAAGTGAGGCTTCAAGGAGTTAGAGAGGGATGTGGAGAGACAACATGGGAAGGGTTTGGCCGAGCCAAGGGCTTTGGAAGTGTGGGTAAGGAGGTAGAGGTGAGGGACTTTTATAAGAGGAGATAAGGGACACTCTTAGAAAGTAAGGAAATGTTACTTTATTTTAGAATGAGTTTCGGATTTGAATGGTCCCACATTGATTTGTTTCGAGTATAAGGTGATAAGGGTTAGAAATTCACCCATACAATAGGTTTTGGACAAGTGTAGGTCTTATATTTTACATTATCTTTCCATTTTATTTAAATCGTTAAATAATGAGGTCATCGCTGCATCATCATGATGTCATAAATAATTTAATTTATTTAATGTCTAAAAATTATAAAAAAAAATACTATGACGTAGGAAATATTTTTATATTTCCAATGACTATTTATAGTAAAAAATATGACTTGTATAACCCCATGTAAAAATTGTTTTATTTAAACAACTCATGTTTGTGACATTTTAATTTTAACTTTAAATAAAAAGTTATTTATGTCATTTTCCTACCAAAGTGGCTCCATGGGGTCCCCATGTTGACCCATGGATTGTCTTGGTCGCCCATGACACATAAAATTAGGGTAGGACATGTGTCTAGGTCATTTCATATTATTAAATCATTATTTTTACCTTAAACTACACTAATTACCTCTAATCGCGATTAATAAACTTAAAAGTTACTATTCACCAAAAAATTATTTTAATCCCATTGAACCACATTTTACTTCTTAATGAAAACCATGTATGTCGGATTTTTGAAATTCCAAACACAAAGGTAGAAAAATTTCATTTAAATGGAAAATCAATTTTTATACGTACACTTAGTGGTTTCACTATTCATCAAAAATTAAAGTTTTTCAGAAAATTACCAAAAATTCACCCTAGGCTATATTTGATATTCTGAATTCAAAAATGATGTATATTTTAAAAAATTCAAAACATATAAGTTTCATTAACTAATTTAATAATTAATTCCCACTGTCAAAACAAATAGTGTGTTTTTAAGAAACAATATCTATTAAAAGATTGGCACTAGTTTGAGTCTAATTTCAAAGTGAAATTAATTCCAATGACCACCATTGGATTTAATGGTAAAAATATATTCTAATTTCACTTTAAAACAAATTTAAAAGATAATCTAATCATATAAATAAATTATATTAAAAAAAGCTTTTGAATTAAAATACAACATTTTTCACTATTCATTAAAACTTGAACTTTTTCGGAAAAATACCAAAAATTTACACAAAGTAAATTTTGATGTCCCGATTCTAAAGAAGAATTTTATTTTTTCAAATATAACACATAAAATTCTCAAAAAGTGGATTTAAAAGAGGTTCGCCATCAAAAGGCGGTTAATCGACCTTTTAAAGAATATTGGGATGTTTACGCTTAAAATTGGATTCATTCGCATTTTTAATCCTATAACATTTATTATAAAGAGTAAAAATATTTGAAAAACATATATAATAATTTTTTAGTTAGTTCTGTTCATTCCCTCCATTACAACGGCTAGGCGTTAACTACCATTTAAAATAATATTATTTTATTATTAGAGTGCAACGTAAGATTCCCAAGAAACTTGTTGTTGCGTATTGGGTACACCATCGAGCATAGCATCCCCTTTTAAAGTAATATTAATATTTTATTCACAAATATGGATAAATATGAAAATTTCATATTCTTTATTTACCTGGGGTGTTACATTTCTAATTTAACAAGTGGATTTTAATGGTATACTATATTACGTTTAATTTAAACTCGGGTTTGTGTGTATCATAAGCTATTGAAGAAATTAAATTTATTTCAAGAGAAATATATCATAAAATAAAATAGTATTACATTATACCCCCCATAAAATTAATTTCTCTTTAAAAATTACATCACAATGTATACAAAAAATGTGGATATATTTTTTTCATCACATCCTCAGCTTCTCATATAGCTTCTTCAAATTTATGATTCCTCCATAGAACTTCAACTTGGTGAGTAATCTTGTTATATTGAACTTTATCTCTAAGTTAAAATATTTTTACATGTTTTTATTTATATGAAAGATAATTCTCTAGTGGTATAACCTATGACTTTATTATATGTGAAGGATTTGGTATGTACTTCCCTATGAGAGATACATGGAACACATTGTGAACTTGAAATAGGTTTGGTGGAAGCACCAAGCGATAAGCTACCATCCTTAGTTTATCTTGAATATTGAATGGTCCAATATACCTAGGTCTTATAATTACCTTATTTCCAAATATAATATCATTTTTAAATGGATAAATTCAAATTAATACCTTTTAATAAATTTGAATTCAATATTTCACTAACGATTGTCGGTATAACTTTTCTATCGACTTTTATCTTCATTAAGGTGTTAATGAATGAATCTAAAATTATTTTCCATTTACTAGTATAAATTAGGTTCCAATATATTTATTTCTATAACTTTATCCAATAATTTTATAGTTCTATACTTCTTTCCATTTAGGGATTCATAAGGATCTATATGAATTCTTGAGTGAAAATTATTATTGTAAGAAAACTGAACTAAAGGAATGTATTGATCCCAACCACATTTGAAATACATAAAAAAATATCTCAATATATATATAAGGGTTTTAATGGTTATATCAAACTAAAAATATATCATAGGGTGATAATTAATGTAGAAACATAACTCGAAATCCATATCTTACTGAAGACTTCACAAGAACATTAAGGTTAACCTTGGATCTCAGTTAGATACAATAGAATGTGGTAATCTATACATACTTTCCATTTTATTTATGTTTATTCTTAAAATATGATCAAGATAGAAATAGTCTCTGATAAAAATGAAGTTTTATAAATTTTTAAGGTGGTTGAATACAACCCAAATAGTATTATTCCTTTTATATATTTTTTGTAGTCTGAAGACAAAATTCATGGTTATTTTTTCCCATTTATATTTTGGAATTGGTAATGGTTATAACATCCCCTTAGTCTTATATCTCTTAGCTTTAAATTACTTACATAAAAATTTCCAATAGATATACTCTATAATATATCTCTTCATGTTTTCCCACAATAAATACTCTTTTATATCTCAATACATATTCATACTTCCGGGATGAATAGAGAATGATGAACAATGATTTTCATTCAATAAATTCTTATTCAAATATGGTATCGATGGGACACATACAAAATTATTGTACCTTATTATTCTATCATAAATCAAGGTTTTATTTAGGAATATTCCTAACCTTATTTTACAGTTCTACATCTTCCTTCTACACCTCTTTAATCCTCACATAGATAGATGGTTGAAAAATCATTTGATAATTATAAGAACCCAACCTTAAAAAATTACTTAATATTGAATTTTAAACAAGAACTTACATTATTAAACATTGAGTATCTTTTGAGTTTATATTTTTAGATAATTAGGATACCTTACATACATAACAAACCATAATCATACAACAGTATAATACTAAAAACAGTTTCCGTTTTTTGCAAAATATAAAACATTAAAACATATAGCATGATTTATTTGACAACCCTATATATTATTCATCATGACTCCCTTATTTATCTTACCCATCCTTATATCCTATGGAAAAAATTTAAAAACTTTGGGGGAGTATAAAACTCAGTAAGGGATATAAAGAGAGAAAGTGTTAGTCAAGTGATAACATAAAAACAAATAAAACCCATAATCATAAAAACTCATATGCATAGGAACATCATGTAGTTTCCTTGGGAAATATTTACCATATCACACTTACATTAACCCTTACACATGAAATAAACTTTTGGTTAAATTCCATCTCTGGAGTACCTTACGCATTAGAGAGCTATAATGGGGCTCACCTGTCATATCTAGAGCTATAATGGGCTCAACAAAAAATATATTGAGAAATAAAGGAGATCAAACCAACATATCTTGAGCTATAATGGTCCCAAACCAATATAAATAATGTCTAAGGAACATATCACAGTAATAAATTATCTTGAATTTAGGAGAAAATACTCATTCCATACACATAAAAAAACAATCCTTTTGAAATTTATTAGGGTGAGTTTTAAAAGGATTTTAAAAAAGGAAAGTCCCTTAAAATATAATTGGAGTGAGAATTAAAGGAATGGAATGGATATTTGTATAAACTATAAATAAACATAGTTCAACATAATATATACAAAAATTAACCACCCCAATAATCTTAATACCATATAACGAATAAAGAATAAGGTTAACCCAAAGAATGGAAATTGGGTTAAGAATTCACTTACCTCAGGTTTGTCTTACTTCAAGCTTGTTTAAACCTTCTGTATAATGGTTAAAACAGTGTTATTATTATCTTAAAGAAACATATTAATCTTTATAACATATTATATGATCACTTTATAACATCATTTCTCCCGTTAAATGTTAGTATTTTGTTCCTTCTAATGTTTTGGGAGCATTCTTTACGTGATTTCCATGATCGGTTCATGATGGATGTTCTTGTCGATTGGAAGTGAAACTCTATAATTGGAATAGAAAGGTATTTAAATATTTATAGTACCACAAATTATACCATTTATCATTTTGAATTTTTATAGGAGGATTATTCATAAGTTAAAAAATTAATGATGTTTGTTTAGATCATTTTAGTGGTTCTTGGATAATAACGATCTCATTTTGTTTTATAAATTAAAAATATGTCTACAAAATAATTGAAGAATCATGGATGAGACATAATTCATATATTATAACCCATTTCAACCATAAAAATGTTTTCATGAACATACTTGAAATAATTAATGTAAATTGAAATCACATCATCCACAATGTCGGTAATTTGACACATCACGGACAATGTTTTTATTCCTCGAATAAGTGGGAGAGGAGAAGAATAATGATGGTGAATTTTCTCTAAACATGAGAAAATCCAAAATATACATGATTTATGGAGATTTCATGCCTATTTGGTAATAGGAGATGAGGAAAGAATAATAAAATAAAGGAACTCAAAATAAAAGAATAGTTGAGAAATCCATTACAAAAATTTTCCCTTCTAACGGCTATACAACATGGTTTTAGAAAACATTAAAAAGAGAGGGGACAAGGGTCACCCATCTAGAAATTAATAATAAAAAATAATATATCAATAATAAGATTAAAATAATAACATGGTATAGATTCTTGAATTCTATACCACATAAAAGAGAACTTGAATGGAAAAAAGAAAGAAGTTGAGAATTTTCTTACCTTGTAGAGTAAATCATAGAACATGAAGGTGGTGACCTTGGGGGCCTGAAGAAACATTGGGAGGACTATTGGGGAGGTAAAAAGGCCATATCCTCATTGATGAGTAATTTTGGAATGAATTTAATGAAGGAATGGGTTGGTATTTATAGCAAAAGTGAGGGAATATTTTAATAATTTCCAAGGGACACCTCATTAGTAGAATTTGCAAAACCACGGGCATACCCATGCTATTTTCCCATGGTATTAGCTACTTGGGACACATCATAGATTATTTTAATGTACCCAAGTCTGCAAATAATTTTTGAAAATATTATTAATTTAATTTTTCAACATGTATAATTTAAAAATTAAATCCATTTTTTGAAAATAATTTTCTAAATATTATTAATTTAATTTTTAAATAAATTCATGCTTAATTCAAAAAACTAACAATTTTAATTCTATAACTGCTTTTATATCACATTGAAAAATTAACCAAGATGACATTATCTTAAGGCCTTAAAAAATAAAATAATATTACAAAATAATATTCATTAGGTTTATATTACTATTCATATTACTATTCATAAGTGTATGTTACTATTCACTAAAAAAACAAGTTTGTTCCATCAGAATCTAAATAACTTACAGAACACAACTTTAGATGGTTGTTTTTTGAAATTCAAAACATAGAAGTATCAAAATTATGTTTAAGGGATAGTTATAAATATCTACTCAAAATAAAGTTTCATGCATTTCAATCTATTTTTTAAAAACCTTGGGGTGTTACATTATCCCCACCTTTTAGAAATTGTGTCCTTTCAATTTTATTTACTCATTAAAAAAGTGAGAGTAACTTTCCCTCATAACATTTTCAGATTCCCATGTTTCTTCTTCAACCATGTGGTTTCTCCACAAAACCTTTACCTAGTGGATTACCTTATTCTGCAATACATGTTCCCTTAGATGAAGAATCTGAACCAGTTTCTCTTCATAAGTAAGGTTATTTTCCAGTTGAACTGCTTCTAGACTCAAAACATGATTTGAATCTGGCACATACTTTCTCAACATCAAAACATGAAATACATTGTGTACCTGAGACAAACTCAGATTCAAAGATACTCAGTATTTAACTGGTCCAACTTTATCTAGGATTTCAAAAGGACCAATGAACCACGGGCTTAGCTTTCCTTTCTTACTAAACTGCATCACACTTTTCCAGGGAGATATTTTAAGGAAAACATGGTCACCTACCTCGAAAGAGAAGTCTTTTCTTCTATTATCTGAATAAATTTTTTACCTACTATAAGTTGTCCTCATGTGATACTGGATCATCTTCACTTTCTCATCCACTTCCTCTACTAATTCTGGTCCCATCAACTTCCTTTCCCTAACTTCATCCCAAAATTCTGGAGTTCGACACTGCATCCCATACAATGCCTCAAAATGTGCCATATGTATACTGGAATGAAAATTGTTATTATAATAAAACTAAACTAAAGAAATATGTTGATCCCAACTTCCATGGTAGTCCATTGAACAAACTCAAAGAATATCCTCCAAAGTCTGAATTGTTCATTTTTATTTCCCATATCATTGAAGAATAAAATATGTACTAAAATTTAATACTACGCCCAAAGACTTTTGATGCCTCTTCCAAAATTTATAAGTGAACCCAGGATCGCAATCAAATTCAATGGAAAGAGGAACTCAATATAACCTAACAATCTCTTTTAGGTACAGTCGAGAAAGATTTTCCAATAACATTGTATCTCAAATAGAAAGTAAATGTACAAATTTTGTCAGTGGATCAACAAAAACCCAAATTTAATTATTACCTAGAGAAGTCTTAAGTAGTCCCACCACGAAGTCCACGGATATATTCTCCCACTTCCACTCTGGCACTGGAAAAGGTTGAAGCACCCCATTTGGTAACTGCTGCTCTGCTTTAACCTGTTGAAATGTCAAACATTTCACAGTAAATTTTTCAATATCCCTTTTCATTCCATCCCACCAGTAATACTCCCGAAGGTCTCTGAACATCTTAGTACTTCCATGATGAACTGAAAATGGAGAACTATGAGTTTCACACAACAAATATTTCTTGAACTTGGAATCACAAGTCATGCACAACCTTTTTCCAAATCTCAAAACACAATCTTCAAGGTTAAATTCTAGTAACTTACCCATTTTAACCAATTCTACCTTTTTATGTTGCTCATAGTCTTCCTTTTGCACTTTTTTAATCCTATATGATAATGATGATTGCCCTGAAACCTAAAAAAACATATGTACTCCATACACCAACAACTTCTAAGCCAAAATTCATCAAATCATTAATCAAGGGATCATGTTCCAAACATAACATAGTTAACAATGAATGATGTTTTTGACTCAAAACATTTTCCACTTTGTTTGCTTTCCTTTAATAATAATTGATCATGCAATCATAATCCTTTATCAGTTCAATCCATCATATCTGCCTCATGTTTAATTCCTTCTGAGTGAATATATACTTCAGACATTTATGGTTAGTATATAATTGAAATCTGGCTCTGTATAAATGGTGCCTTTAAATTTTCAAAGTGAAAACCAAATATTCTAATTATAAATCATGTGTCAGGTAATTTAACTCATGTGGTTTTAGTTGTCTTGAAAAATAATCGATTACCTGGTCATTATGCATCAGAACACAACTAAGCCCCTTCAATGAAGAATCACTATAGATGAAAAACTCACAATTTTGGGAAGGCAAGGCCAAAACTGGAGCATTCACCAATCTCTTCCTCAGTTCTTGAAAAAAACAAAACATTATTCTATACAAAAAAATTTAACCCCATTTTATGTTAACTTAGTTAGTGGGCTAAATAAATGTACAAATTTCTTAACAAGCAGTCAGTAATAACCCATTAATCCAAGAAAACTACGAATCTATGTAACATTTTTAAGTCTTGTCCATTCATCAACCACTTTTTTTTGAAAGGATCAACTATTATTCTATCCTTATTTACAATGTTCCCAAGAAAATAAATCTTTTTCAACCAAAAATCACAATTATGAATATTCTATACAACTTATTTTCTTTTATGGTTTGAAAAAAAACTTGTAGATGTTTTTCATGCACCTCTTCAATTATAGAATATACTAGAATGTCATCAAAAAATACAACAACAAACTTATCCAAGCACTCCTGAAATATTCTATTCTTAATATCCATTAATACAGTAGGTGCATTAGTTAACCCAAAAGGCATAACTACAAATTCATAATGGCCATATTTAGTACGGAACGTACTCTTCAGGATGTCTTCATCGTTTATTATCAACTGATGGTACCTCGAAATTATGTCAACCTTCGTAAAATACTATGCTCCCTAGAGGTGATCAAAAAATCATCAATATGAGGAAAAGGATACTTTTTTTTAACAGTAATTTTATTCAAGGATCTATAATCGATGCAAAGTCTCATTGAACCATCTTTTTTCTTAACAAACAAGACAGGAGCACCCCATGGTGAAGTATTGGGTTGGATGAAGCCTTTATTTAATAATTCCTAAAACTAATTTTTTAATTATAAAAGTTCCATTTTGGTCATTTGATAAGGAGGCTTATAAATTGGCTTAGCATCAGAAACTAAGTCAATAGTAAACTCCACCTCTAGATTAATAATAACACCAGGCAAATCATCAGTAAAAACATCTAGGGTTTTATTTACCACTGGTACATCATTAATCTGTATAGTTCTCTTATCTTAAAAAATATGAACAATATAACATTAATTTCCATCCCTTATCAGTTTATTAGCTTCCTGATATGTTATTAATGGTATGGGTTCATTCTTTTACACAAACTGAAATTATTTATGAAAAATAACTTCTTTTTCTTTGTAATCTATCTTAGCATGATAAAAAGAAATCTAGTACATACTTAGAATAACATCAAACTCTACTAGAGACAAAACAATAAGGTCTGCAAGTAAAACATTTCCATATACAAGGATAGGAAGATTCTTATAATTTATTTTTGCCAAAATATTTCTACCAGGTGTTGTTACTAGGAGATCTGGTTTCATTTCATGTGGTTGAATTTCCAATTTTTATGAAAATTTCTCATAAATGAAGAAATGTATAGACCTTGAATCAAACAACACATTTTTGAAATCTAAAAAAACAATAAATGTACCTGATACCACCTCATTTGATGGCTCAACATCTACTAAAGTGGTTAGAAAATCCAAAACCTTTTCTTTCTTGTCTTTCTGATTCCCTACATGAGTAACTAGATTTGGAAAAACATTAGCAAAATGACCTAATTCCTTTTAGTTAAAGAATCTCACCATCAGCTTCTCATTAATTTTCGGATCATTTTCCTTACAATCATAAGACATGTGTCCAAACTTTCCACATCAGTCGCATTTCCCAGAATTTACAAGACATTCACCAGGATTCCTTTTTACCACACTTTTCACAAGATGGGAAATTCATTTTATTACCTCAAGACATCTTTGATGAGTTCTTCCCCATTTCTGGCCAACTAAACTGTTTTTTATTCTTATCATCATGAGGCACATATGTTTCAGCAAACTCCATCTCAACTTTTTCAGCACAACAAACAAGCTTCTCATAGACTTTAAACTCTCATGAGGCCAAATCTCTTCGCAAAAATAGTTTCAAACCAGAGTAAGATCTATTAATTTTACTTTCAAAATCATGAGTAAAATCAGGTACATACCTAGCCAGTCTTGTAAAATTGTCTTTAGATGCTGCCATAGAATCATTATCTTTCTACTTCAATTCCAAGAATAGTTTCTCCATTCTGAGTCGAACAGTTTGGGGAAAATATTTTTCAAGAAAAAGACTCTTAAAATCATCCCATTCCAAACTATCAAGATCATCTCTTTCTCTCATATTCTTAACTAGAGACCACCATTGATTGGATTAACCTTCTAAATGACAAATGTATAGTATTTCCTTTTGACATTATGAACATCCCATGACATCAAATATATTTTCTAGAGCATTGATCCATCCTTTGTCTATCACTAGATCTAAGGATTCACTAAATGCTGGAGGATGTTGCTTCATAAAATGCTCCACAAAAGACATTTTTCTTCATGGTAGATCATGTTACTATCTAGCATGGATACCACCCCCATTTATTTCTTGATTCAACTAAGACATTGCTTTCACAAATTTCTTGGTTCTGATTGCCACTATTTTGGTCTGCTAATTCGAACAAACATCAGCCTCTCGGTGCCTTCCAACTTCATATTCTCTGTTTCTTCTATGGAAAACCATTATGTAGAAACATGAAATAGATGAAGCAACATGGTAATCCTTAAATTCTATAACATTTCAAATTACCATAGAGTAAAAATCATTTATGGTATTCTTTAAATATCATCCCAACCCCTAAAGTTATCTAATCCATTATCTAATACCAACTATAGGGACTCGGCCTTAAAACGTTATTTAATCTTAAGTTTTAAACAAGAACATACATTATTACACATTTATGATCATTTTAAGTTTAGATTTTTAGATAATTAGGATACCTTACATACATAACATACCACAATCATCAAGAGGATACTACTAAAAACAGTTTCTATTTTTAAAAAAATATAAAACATTAAAACATAAAGAATTATTTCTTTGACAACCCTCAAAATTATTCATCATGACTCTCTTCTTTCTCTTACCCATCCTTATATCCTATATAAAACATTTTAAAAATTATGGATGAGTATAAAACTCAGTAAGGGATATAAATATAGAAAGTTTTAGTCAAGTGATAACATAAAAACCAATAAAACCCATAATCATAAAAACTAATATGCATAGGAAAATCATGTAGTTTCCTTGGGACATATTTACCATATCACTCTTACATTCAACCTTACACATGGAATAACCTTTTGGTCAACTTCCATCTCTGGATTACCCTATGCATTGTAGAGGTATAAAGGGGCTCAACCCAACATATCTTGAGCTATAATGGGATCAAGCCAACATAAATAATTTCCAGGTAACATATCATTGTAATAAAGTATCTTGAAATAAAGATAAACTACTCATTACATACACATAAAAAAACAATCCTTTTGAAATTTATTAAAGAGATTTTTAACAGGATTCTAAAAAGGAAGGTCCCTTAAAATATAATTGGAGTGAGAATTAATAGAATGAAATGGATTTCTGTATATACTATAAATACACATAGTGAAACATAATATATAAAAAAATCATCACATTAGTAATCTTAATACCATATAATGAATAAAGAAGATGATTAACCCAAAGAATGTAAATTGGGTTAAGAATTCTCTTACCTCGGGTTTGTCTTACTTCAAACTTGTTAAAACCTTCTATATAATGGTTTAAATAGTCTTATTATTATCCTAAAAAAACATATTCATCTTTATAACATATTATATGATCATTTTATAACATAATTTCACCCTTTAAATGTTAGTATTTTGTTCCTTCCATTGTTTTGGGAGTGTTCTTTACATGATTTCCATGATCGGTTCATGATGGATGTTCTTGTTGATTGGAAGTGAAACTTCAGAATTGGAATGTAAAGGTATTTAAATATTTATAGTACCATAAATTATAATTTTTATCATTTTTGAAGTTTTATATGAGGATGATTCATATGTTAAAACATTAATGATGTCTATTTAGGTCATTTTAGTGGTTCTTTAATAATAACGAACTCATTTTGTTTTATAAATTAAAACCAAGTGTACAAAAAAATTCCAAAATCATGGATGCGAAATAATTCATATATTATAACATGGTTCAATCATAAAAATGGTTTCATGACCAGACTTTAAATAATTAATGTAAATTGAAATCACATTGTCCATGATATTGGTAATTCGACACATCAAGGACAATGTTTTTATTCCTCAAATATGTGGTAGAGGAGTAGAAGAATGATGATTAATTTTCCATTAACATGAGAAAATCTAGAATATACATGATTTTTGGAGCTTTCATGCCTCTTGGGTAAGAGGATATGAGGAAATACTAATAAAAGAAAGGAACTTAAAATAAAATAATAGCTGAGAAATCCATTACAAAAATTCGGCAGCCTAATGGCTATGCAACATGGTTTTAGAAAACATTAAAAAGAGAGGGTACAAGGGTCACCCATCCAGAAATGAATCATAAAACATTATAGAGCAAGAATAAGATGAAAATAAGATTTTGTTAGGAATTTTATACCACATAAAAGATAACTTGAATTGAAAAAGAAAGAAGTTGAGAATTTTATTACCATGTAGAGTAACTCCAAGAACATGAAGGTTGGGACCTTGAGGGATTGAGGAAACCTTGGGAGGACTACTAGGGAGGTAATTAGGCCATATCTTCATTTATGAGGAATTTGTGATGAATTTAATGAAGGAATGGGTTGGTATTTATAGCAAAATTGAAGGAATATTTTAATAATTTCCAATGGACACCTAATTAGTGGTATTTGAAAACCCATGGGCTTCCCCATGGTATTTGGTCATGGTATTATCCAATTGGGACACCACTCATATTTTTTTACTATGCACAAGTCTACCAATATTATTACATCATTATTACATCATTAATGATGTCATTAACACACCAAAACTCATAACTGTATTTTTACTATTCATCAAAAAAATAAATTGTTTCAGAAAAATCCCAAAAATTCAAAAATGAACTCCATTTTTTGAAAATAATTTTCTAAATATTATTAATTAAATTTTTAAATGAAATCATATTTAATTCAAAAATTAACAATTTTAATTCTATAACTGCTTTTATATCACATTGAAAATTTAACCAAAATGTCATTATCTTAAAGCCTTAATAAAATAAAATAATAATATAAATTACTATTCATTGTTTTCATATTACTATTCATATGGGTATGTTACTATTCACCTAAAAAAACAAGTTGGTTCTATCAGACTCTAAATAACTTACTGAACAAAAATGTAGAAGACTGTTTTTTGAAATTCAAAACATAAAAGTAGCAAAATTATGTTTAAGAGATAGTTATAAATATCTACTTAAAACAAAGTTTCATGCATTTCAATTTATTTTTTAAAAAACATAGAGTGTTACAATAATTATAATATTTATCTTCTTCTTTCAATATTTCTTGATATATCCTTTGAAAATCCATAAATATTATATCATTTTTTATCCTCGTCATAGATAATCTTGCAAGATTCATTTCAACTTAGAGCATATTACACCGTGTTCACTATACTAGTATAATAATATATTAATAAATCGTAATATTTAATTAAATAAAACCATATTATCTGGAATATATTCAAATATTTATGATTAAATATATAATTTATCTTTTATGGTAAATAAATATATCACACCTTTCTTCATAGAGATAATGTTTTCTTATCTTTAATGAAAAATTACTACACCTAAATCAAAATCATTATTCATGTAATTTTTCTCATAACATTCTACAGGATAACTCATCCAAGTCCCATATTTTATGCATAAATAAATATCACAAACCATTATCCACTATAAGGTAGTGTAATCATAGGGGCACTGACTAAACTTCTCTTCAGTTCCTTGAAATTTTCCTCACATTCATTTTTCCAAAGGAACTTGACTCCATTTAGATTTAACTTAGTTAGAGGATTAGATATCTATGAGAAATTCTATGAAAATAATTTATAATATACATTCAAACAAAGAAAAGTTTAGATCTTATTAAAATTGGTTGGTAAGCTTTAAAATTCAATAACTTCCAACTTTGATAGATCCACTAATACAAACTCGCTTTAAATTATATAAAAATGATATTTTTATATCCAAAATAAACTCTTGGAAAATTATTCATATAGATTCTCCTTAATTAGGGTCTTTAATACAATACTCATGTGAAATTAATTCTATTGTTTACTCCATTAATATATATATATATGAAAGTTATCTATAAATACAATCACAAACTGATCAAGGTAATATATCAAAACTCTATTCTTTAAATACATGAACACACTGGGGGAATTAGTAAGACCAAATGGAATCACTAAAAATTCATAGTTTCCATAACTTAAATGGAAGTTTTTCATTGTAATGTATTCACTTTTTACCCTCAATAAATAGTATCTAAATTGAAGATCAATCTTGGAAAAATATTGAGCTCCTTGTAATTGAACCAAAAAGACATCAATATAAGGAAGGGGACACTTATTCTTGTTTTTTATCTTGTTAAGATCCCAATAATCAATATAAAGTCATATTGATTCATATTTATCCTTAATAAAAACAATAGGTGCACCCCATGGTGATTCACTTTTCCAAATGAATCCATTATCAAGATTCTCCTAGTGTTTTTCCTTTAATTACAATAACTTGATCAGGGCCATTCTTTATGGATTATTTAAAATAGGTGTAGCATCAGGTATGAGTTCTATTTAAAACTCAACTCCACAATTTTTAGGAAAACAAGGAAACTATTTCATAAAGACATCAAAAAATTCTCATACAATAGGCATATCTTCAATGTCAATTTTCTCCTCAACCATCTTAGAAAAATACCCGTTCAAATACAAATCAAGACCTATATAATGGATATAATTTACATTGGATGTTCAAATTTAGTTTCATATTAAAATATGATCATAGGTTACTTCAAAATATAAATTTTGACTTACCTTCCTTATTAATTGATATGTTATTTATATAAATAAATCCAATATATATCCAAAATAACATCAAATTCAACTAGAGAGAGAATAACCAGATTTGTAGGAAGTACTTTCCTATAAACTTCAATCAAAGAATAATAATAGACTTGATATTTGATCATCATACCATTATAATTTTTCCCTGCTAATTCAATATATAAAAATTTGGTTGATATTGTGATACCTTGAGAAAATTATTCATATATAAAAGATTGGTTCGATCCATAATCAAATAATACATTAGTAGATATTGATTTAATGGTAAGTTTACATTTCACCACTTCCATATTGTACCCCACATCATCAATAGTGATTGCATGAGATTTCCATTTTTCTCTAGGATTAAGAGGTTAATGACGTTGATCATCATAATTAAATATCGGATCTGAGTATAAGTTAACATAATGGCCATACTTGTAACAACCCGACCCCAAAATCCAGGAGCTGGTGGCTTACTTTATTACATTGGTATGATTACACAGAATCAAATCAAAAAGGATCGATCAGTTTAGAAGTTTTGGAATACCATATTACATACCGAAAACCCATTTTATATTGGGGATAGAAAATAATGAACAAGAATGGTAACATCTCAACAAAATTAAAACTAAATCAATGAATTAATCTTTATATCCCTAGGAAAGGAAACAAAATAAGGGTGAGATCAAATGCTTATTAAGGTTTAAATACAGCATAAGTAATAATGAAACAATGAGCATAAAAAATATGTAAAGGTAAATAACTGATTACACATTCCATTTAATCAATAAACTAATAATGAAATGTATTCATAGATTTTATCATTGTGAAAATACTCTATATAATAATAAATAAAATGAATGAAACGCTTAATTATCAGACATCATGTTTTCTAGGAACATGAAACCTTTATAATCAAGACCTTTCACAATATGGTTTAAAAAATACTTGGTAAAAACTTATTTGTTTTCTCTAGCCATAACTCTACTATCAAAAACATTCACAAGATAGTGTAAAACATACTGGTTATAAACATGTAGGGTTTTTCCAACCTGATTTCAACTCATTAGACTATTGATGCATCGAGGGGGTTGAATTAACCAATACCCCACAAATTTTATACTATTCCAAATCATTCCTTATATATTTAATAAATATATTTATTTAATATAAAGCATTCCTTATCAAATATCTGTATTGATTAAAAGATACAGATTTATCAACATTTCCGCAATTAAACAAAATTCAAAGTAAACATTGTATGTAAAAATGTATACATCTTAGTAAATAATCATATATATTACACAATAATATGGATATTTAGGATAAATTTAATTTACAATAAAAATTATCATAAGTAATTTATTATTTCAAGAGAAATTTAACAATATCAAAAGATAGATTTCAATGATAACTTTTAACACTTGGTAATTTTCAATTCAAAACCCCTTGGGTGGGATAATTCAAATTGAAACTTAAAATACCATGAATTATGATTGAAGCGTGATATAAAATGAAATATTGGTAGAATATACACCACATCAAAGTGAATTTGTGCATAATAACTAATAAGTTTCAAGAGAATACAAATTGAGATGAAATTTCATACCTTGAGTCTAACTTGTTACACATGTCTCTATATTCCTGAATAATAAACTTATGTTAATTATTAAATTGTTTGAGATCCTTTTTAAAGTTTATTATTACTTTTATTTCACATATTAATAGGTTAGATACAATTACCCTAATCAATTAATTTTAAGTCATATGTTTTGTCCATATTCGATTTATATGTCAAAAATGACTTTAGTAGGAAGACTATAGTCAAAGGGGTCATTATTTAAACATATACAGAATGATAATAATTAAATAATTATTATATTTATATATAAATTATAATTTAAAATCAATAATGTAATATGGTTATGAAAAATTAATTAATGTTGTGATTGTGGAGATGGTAGGTAGTATGTATGCATGAGTAACGTTTCTATTTTTCAATAATCATTATGGAAAGAAGGAAAGTAAAATTTATCTTTATAAAATGATAATTATATCTCTAATAACATATTATTTAATAATATATAATTTTATATATAATTATTTTGGAAAAAAATGAATCACATCGCTTTGAGGGGGGGATAATCCACATATCCATGAACGATGTTATCACTTTTTCATTATCTGAAAAGGTAATAATGAAAATGATATATTATATTATCAAAAAGGTAATTATGTCACGAATATCATAATTATTTTATTTATATAATATATATTCAATATATATGTATTTAGAGTAATCCATAATATTTAGTGATGGGAAATGGAATACACTATTCTTAGAGATGGTAGGCCATACATATGCATGAGTGTTGTTTCCATTTTCTTATCATATTAAAAGAAATAAAAGTAAATAATATATATGTATATTATAATTAAAATATTATTTTCATGTCATATATATCACATATGTTTATTAAAACCATCATTAATACATTCCATGTAAAGCGTGAATAAATCACATCGCTTTGAGGAGGCTGTAGTCCACACGTCCACAAATGATATTATCATATTCCCACAAAATGGAAAGCGTGAAGTTGTGTATTGGGAAATAATAATAGAATAATAAAGAAATAATATATATATATATATATATATGTAAAAAATAAATCCATCATTATTCCCAACCTTAAAAGTTGGTAATGGAATAAAGAACGACATCAATTCGTGAAGCGATAGTCCTCCGTACACACAAACGATGATTATGGATCCCATTTGATATAAGTGTGTATAGTTATACGTCACACCCTTAATATAACACCATATAATTATATTTATGATACTTATGTTATTATATAAATAGTATATAATAATAATTTAATGAGTAGAGAAATAAATAAAACAAAATTTCTCATTGGAGAATGTTACCTCTTCTTCGGGTAACTCCTTTTGGTTTATACCAAAATCCGTACTTGGTTGGATTTATGAAAACATTTAGGCATCTAGAATGAGGTTAGGGATTTTGGGATATTATTTTTTTAGATTTTTTATTAGAAAAATGGATTGAGAGGTGTGAATACGTGAGGGGATGAGTTCCCTTTTATAGCAGAGGAGGAGTGGCATTCTTATAAATATAAAAAGGTAAACACTATTTGGAGGTCTCCCTTAAATCAAGTGACTCAAATAATGAAACTAATTTGATAAAATTGATTATATGGTCTAAATATTGTTATAAATAAATTCTTCACAATTTTATAGTTCATTTTAGCCCTTAAAATTAAAGTTTAGTCCCTTATTAAGCTTGTTTTTCTCTTAATCGCTATAATTAATTTTAATTTATTTCACTAATATTTTTTGTTAAAATAATAATTTTAACTTAATATACATTATAAATTATTCTTATTAAAAATATTTAATTCATTCTTTAAAATTAAAATCATAGAAGTGGCAGAAATTAATTTAAAAGTAAGCCTACAGATATGACGGAAAAGCGGGTTTTTAAAGTGAAAATGTCCAAATATTTACTAAGTTTTTATATCTAAAATAAATATTAAAATGATTCCAAAGACATAAATTATTTTAAATAATATAAAATTTATCTAATTATAATTTAAAACCAATTAAAAATATAATTTAACACTATAAATATTTTATATGAAAGGTCTGTTTTCAATTAAAATTCAATATTTTTCATTATTCATCAAAATATAAAAGTTCTTAGAAAATAAAAAAAATCATCCCGAAGTAAATTTTTATATTATTATTTAAAAATTTATATTTATCTTTTCATATAAAATTATAAAATTTTTAAAATTTAGTTTTGAAAACAAGTCTTCCATTAAAAAGCGGTAAAACTGCCTTTATAAAAATATAGCTTTTATGTATAAAATTGGATTTGTTTTTATCTTATTCCAATAAAATATATTTGATGAATTTAAAAAAAAAATATTTAATATAATATATATATCATTAATATCATTCACTAATATAAATTAATTTAATTTAATTTATTAGGATAAAATGCCTTTTATGTATAATAATAGTTTTTATAAAAATATTTCCTTTATATTAAATTAATATGTATATTAACTTATAATTAACTAGTCATCAAATAATTATATAAAAATATGTAAATAATATTTTCCAAATTTATTTAATCCATTACATAAATTTCATTATAGAATCTATTTGTTAACTATTATATTAAATAATAATATTAATAGTATATTATAGTTTGGTGAAACTTGGTCTTGCATATGAAGAAAGTGAGAAAAAAAATTAAATTTATTCTAAAAGGAAAATATTATACATTCTGGGAGTGTTACATTCTCCCACCTTAAATAAATTACACTATCTCAATTCAATCTTGATCTCAGTAATCGAGGGATTGATATTTAAAAATACTATTGTTGAAAAACCCACATCTTAAATGGGATAATAAAATATACTCTTAACATAAGAAAGAGAATTACAATGGTCATGTAACTAGGGTCCCAAGTAGGAATAAATAGGTGGGAAATGGAAACATGAACATGTATGAAAATTCTTACTATCAAGTTCTGATGGAGAGTGATAGAGAATAATGATCATAAGAATGTGGGTGATCCAGAGAAGGTTAATGACCATAAGTCCATAAACCACATAGGTTTAAAAAGGTTATTGATATCATTAAAAAATGATGATAATGGGACAAAAAAATTCAAGACCCTTTTTACTATCATTAAAGAATTATTTCACTCTCTAAAAATATTAGGAAATATAGTTACTTGATACATTTATATATCATAATCACAATCTTATCCTTTGGTTGTGCCTTGAACTACTTCTACTTCACAAGTTGCATCATAAATCAATACATTAGCCTTTAAAACCTCATAAATGACTGATATAAACCATTTAATAAATGGTTAAATTTTTCCAAAATATTGTGATCCAACACTTTATAAATAAGGCCATTGACTTTTAAAAATAAACTTATTGATCTTCATGAAGTAGCTCTTAATTAGAACATACCAAATATGTAAATAATTTAATCAGGTATTTTCATGAAATATGGATATAACCTAAATTACCCTATATCCTTATTGAAAACATGAATTCTTCCTTATTCCATGTGTAAAATATTTTTATTGGATATATTCCTCAAATCCAAAATTGTGTAGACTCTATCAATGATAGCATAACCACTTTGCGAATAAATCGTTAATCAGTTCCAAGGTGTTCAATAATATCCAATTTACATTATACATATAAATAATATATTTATCAAACCATCATTGTCTTAACATTAGGAACATATTAGGGATCATTTTTTCCTTAATCATGTGTTTTACAAGAAGCTAAAGTTATCACTGAATCATTTTTCTTGGTCATTGGTACCTTTCAACATACGCTTTCATATCCTTAATGAAAAATTACTACAGTACAATCCTTATATATTTCATAATTCATATAACCCAGAAATCATAGATAAAATACTTTTAAAACAATACACAATGATCTAAATACAAATTCAAATTAATCATTCCACTTAAGTTGTATCAATAACATAGGATTGAACTTGATTCATTAGCTTATTCAATGGTATATTCCCTTGAAATTTGAGGAATTAATTTTTATAGTGCCCAATATCCTTACATTGTAATCATTTCACATTAGAATTTTCTTTCTTTCCCTTGAAATCATGAACTTGGTTTCCTTTTCCTCAACACTTATAGCAAAATATCATTCCCTTCAAGCAAGTACTAGGGTGTTTCTTTCCATAATTATCACATGAAAGAAAATCTTTCATTCTCTTCTTTACCTTATCCATTTTTTAATCTACCATATTATTATTCTATTGATTTCATTAAAATCCATAATAATTAGACAATTCTTTCTCTCTCTTGGTAACACATAAAACTATTTCATCATTTGATGAACTTTTTTTAGAAACCACTTCCCTTTGAAGATTTTGTTTAAACCCTTCAGAGAAATGGTTAGTCTTTCACTCTATGTTACATATTTAATCCATAGCATACCTAGATAAACTTGTAAATGTATCTTCATACTCCACAACACTTTATAAAACCTTTTTATTTAAACTAAGGAACTTCTTATTCATCTCAGTTTGTTTCTCATGAGGGAAATATTTGTCAAAGAATGCATCCTTAAAATATTTTAATTCCATGAGTTCTGTTTCCACTTCCCCTGGTATTCTGTATCAATGAACACTATTGATCATCATCTCATTTGAGACAATACAACAAAAATGTAACATTTTACTTTCCACCAAATCCCAATACCATAAATATCTTCTCTAGAGAATTAATTTATTTCTCAAATATAATCAAGTTACTAGTCCCACTAAATGATAGTGGCTTATGTTGCATAAAACAATCCATCATAATATAATCTCATTGTGAAAAAATTTTCTCCATATGGGTAAGGTTTTTTTCATAACCTTATTGATTTTCCCTAATATATCAATAACTTGTTCAGTTCTAATACCAGTCGTATTAGCTTCGTCGGTATGGAAATATCTACATTAGTCGTGAGTATTTAAACCCTTCTTCCTTCTAAGTTCCATTTATTAACCATATAATACACAAAATTAGATCATAACATTATATAACCTAATTTTTTATCCCAAATAAAGTAAAATAATTATCATAAATTGAAAATTTTATGCATATCTAAACTCATAATCATAAACATGGTATCTTTTGGATGTTCTTATATACATATTATCAATGTCTAGTATAGAGTTATGTGCCATAATCTAAGTTTTCCTATATCTTGTTTCCATGGTTTCTACTAAACTTACTTTGATACTGACTATAATTCCCTGACCCTAGAAACCTAAAGTTAGTGCCTTAATTTATTACATTGGCATGATTACAAGGAATTAAATCCCAAGTGATCGATCAGTTTAGTATTTTTGGAAAACCAGATTACATAAATGAAAGCCATTTTACATTGTGGATAGAAAATAATTCATAACAAAAGTAAAATCTCAACATCCTCTAAACTCATTCCAATAATTCATCTTCATATCATAGGGAAAGAAAACAAAATAAGGGTGAGATCAAATGCTCAGTAGGGATTAAATATATTTAAATTAATAATGAACCAATGAGAATAATCAATATGGTAAGGTAAATAAATGAATACACTTTATATTTAATCAATAAACTGATAATTAAATGTATCCATAGATTTTTTTCCAAGTGAAAATCATCTTTATAATAATAACTAAAATGAAGGAAATACATAATTATTAGATGTCATGTTTCCCAAGAAGATAAAATATTAACCATAAATACCTTTAAAAATATGGTTTAAAATATACAAGGTGAAAATTTATTTGGTTTGGCCAAACATAACTCTACTATCAAGACCTTTCACAATATAGTTAAAAATATACTGGTTGTAAACACATAGGGTTTCTCCAACCCAATTTTATATCATCAGACTATTGATGCATCTAGGGGCTTGTATTAACTGATTCCCAAACCATTTCATACCATTATAAAGAACTCTATATATATTTAATAAATAAATTTAATTCATAAATAGTGTGCCTTATCAAAAAAATTTATTGATTAAAAGATACATATTTATCAATATTTCTCTAATTAAACAAAATTTAAGGTAAACACTATATGTAAAAATGGTATATAGTTTATGAAATAATAATATTCATTACACAATAATATTTATATTTAGTATAAATTTAATTTACAATAAAAATTATCGTAAGGAATCGGCTGTTTCAATTGAAATTTAACAATCACAAAATAAAGTGAGATTGAAAAGATAACTTTTACTACTTCGTAATTTTCAATTCAAAACCCCTTAGATGGGATAATTCAATGTGAAACTTAAAATACCATGATGTATGAGTGAATTATGGTATTAAATGAAAAATAGTTAGTATATACACCACATAAAATAGAATTGGTGCATAATAACAAATAATTCTCAATTGAATGTAAATTGAGATAAAATCTCCTACCTTGAGTCTGACATGTCACGTGTGTCTATATATTACAGAATAATAAACTTATGTTAATTATTTAATTATTTTTTATCCTTTTTAAATTTTATTATTAATTTTATTTCACCTATTAACAACTTTCATACAATTACTTAATCAATTAAGTTTAAGTTGAATGTTTTGACCAAATTTAGTTTATGTGTCAAAAACCACTTTGGTAGGTAGACTATGGTTAAAGGGGTCATTATTTAAGAATTTCCAAATTAATATTAATTAAATAATTATCATATTTATATAAAAATTATAATTTTAAAACCAATATGGAATATTGTTATGAAAAATTAACTAATTTTACAATCATGGAGTTGGTAGATCGTACGCGTGCATGAGTAACATTTCCATTTTTCAATGATCATTATGGAAAGAAGGAAAGTAAATTTTATCTTTATATAATTATAATTATATCTTAAATACCATATTATTTAATTTTATTTACTTTTATATATAATTATTTTGATTCAAAATGAATCACATCGCTTCGACGAGGCGGTATTCTACACATCCAGGAATGATGGTATCACTTTTTGAGTGTGTGAAAGGGTAATAATGAAAATGATATATTATGTTATCAAACAGGTGATTATGTCATGAATATCATAATTATTTCATTTATAACACATATATTCAGAATATATGGATTTATAGCAATCCATAATATTTAGTGACAAGAAATGGAATACAATGTTCATGGAGACGGTAGGTCATACGTTTTCATGAACGATGTTTCCATTTTCTTATAGTATTAAAAGAAATAAAAGTAAATGATATATATGTATATTATAATTAAATTATAATTTTAATTTAATATATATCACTTATTTTTATTAAATCCATCCTTAATATATTCCATGTAAAGTATGAATAAATCATGTCGCTTTGTGGAGGCGGTAGTCCACACGTCCATAAACGATGTTGTCTTATTCCAAAAAAATGGAAATCATGAAGTAATGTGTTATGAAATAATTATAAAGGCATAAATAAATTTTAAATATCATATATATCATATATAAAAAATAAATATATCATTATTCCAAACCTCCAAAGGTTGTAATGGAAGAACGAATGACATCGGTTCGTGAGGAGGTAGTCCACCGTACACATGAACGATGATTATGTATGCAATTTGATGGAAGTGTGTATAGGTGTAGGTAATAAACTTAATATAACAACATATAAATATATAGAGTATAATTATATTATTATATAAACAAGATATAAGAATAATTTATTGGTTAAATAAATAAATCAAACAAAAGTGATCATTGAAGAATGTTACCTCTTCTTCAGAAAACTCCTTTTGGTTTATACCAAAAGCAGTACTTGGTTGGATTTTTGACCCAATTTAGGATTCTGGGATGAGTGTAGAAATTTTGGTAGATTATTTGGTCATATTTTGGAGAAGAAAATGGCTTGATATTTTAGAATAAGAGAGGGGGTGAGTGCCCTTTTATTGTGGAGGAGTGACATTCTTGTAAATATAAAAGGTAAACATTATTTGGAGGTCTTCCTTACATCGCATGCTTACAATAATGAAACAAATTCCAAAAAAATATAATATATGGTAGAAATATGGGAATAAAATGTATTTTCTACAATTTTATAGGTCATTTTGACCCTTAAGATTAAGGTTTAGTCCCTTGTAAATCTATTTTTTCACATAATCGTTATAATTAATTTTAATTTCTTTCACTGATATTTTTAGTAAAAAACTATGTTGACTTTAAATAAATTATAAATTAATCTAATTAAAAATATTGAATCCATTTTTTTCAAATTAAAATTTTTGAAGTGGCAAAAATTAATTTAAAATTAATCCCACAGATATGATAAGAAAGCGAGTTTTTAAAGTGAAAATGTCCAAAATTTTACTAAATTTTTATATCTAAAATCAATATAAAAATGATTCAAATAACCAAAATTTTATTAAATTGTATAAAACTGATCCAATTATACTTTAAAATCAATTAAAAATATAATTTAACACCATAACTTATTTAGATGAAGAGTCGGTTTTCAATTAAAATTTAATATTTTTCACTAGTCATCAAAATATGAAAGCTCTCAAAAAAATACCAAAAATTAACCCAAAATAAATTTTAATATTTTTATTTTATTTTTTATTTTTATTTTTTCACATAAATTTATAAAATTCACAAACTTTAGTTTTAAAAACAAGTATTTCGTTAAAAGGTGGAAAATTACGTTTAGAAAAATAAATGTTTTTATTCATAAAATTGGATTTCTTCTTATCTTATGAATATAAAATATATTGGATAAATTTATAAATATTGTATTGAATATAATATATATATATATATATATATATATATATCATTGATATCATTAACTAATAGTAATTAATTTAATTTATAAGGATAAAATTACTTTGGTGCATAATAATAGTTTATATAAAAATATTTCATTTATATTCAATTGGTCTATACATTCACTTATAATTAATTGGTAATCAAAGAATTATAAAAACTTATGTATAAAATATATTTCAAATTTATTTAATCCTTTTAATTATATTTCTTTACAATATCAAGTTGATAACTATGATATTAATTAATAATATTAATAGAATATTGTATTTTGGTAAAACTTGATTTTGTATATAAAGTAAACTTGCCACAAAATTAAAATTGTTTTAAAAGAAAAATATTATAAATTATTGGGGTGTTATAATACTCATTGAATTTGAAACACTGGGGTTTGGGTGGTTTATTTTGTTGTTCTTTCTCTCGATCATTAGCTAACTTTTTCTTCCCATCACTTCATCATTCGATTACCTGATGACCTTCCTTTACACATATTAAACATTTACCAATCCCCTTAATAAAATTCCCCCCAAATTTCCTTCTACACTTCATGTATAAATAAAATTTCATCTTCTTATCTCCATGGTTTTTTAATTATAATTTCCTTTTAATTCCATCTTTCTTTTGTTATCAAAACAATGATATTGATGGATTAATTTAGTCTCCATTTCTACCTTGATATAAAATCAAACAATTTATTCATTTTTATTGAATTCTCTTATGGATAACTCTCTTTTTGGACTTGGTTTGAAGCCAATAAAAATAGTTTAATATTACTTTAGGGTTAGATGATAATACTAGAATAATACCTCATAATTATTATAAAATTTACATCGTGGTTAATAATGGATTCATCATACTTATTATTTAGTTCAAGGAATTCTTTCTCAATTTTCATATGAATAAAACAAGGAAATTACTTATTGAAAATAAATATTATAAACCCATCCCCACTTTGAGGAGTCAATTTCTTTTCACTACCTTATGTTCGTGATAAGATTTCACCATTTACCTACTCCACCTTCCAAATGAAAAAAATTAAAAATAAATTTTTCATGTTCTGAATAATAGAGAACATAAAATATATTTTTAGTGGTACTGATCCATTTCATAGAAAATATTGGACTATCAGACTCACAAAAGAAGATTTATGTTGCCTCTATAATAACTCAACATATCATTTTCCCTTCTTTGATCATTTAGAATCTCAACATGATTAATATCTTGAGAAAGTTCCATAAGAATAGAAACAAGATTTTTTATTCCAATTCCCATAACATTTTGGTTTCTTGGTAATAAATCATTTCATTTTCTATCATATTCAATATTAACATGGTTTCTTCAGGTTCCAGTAATTTATTAAAACCAAAAAATCATAGTGTGAGAAAAAATAATCATAGTGGGAAACAAAATGATCTTAAAAATTATTTATAGGATGTCTAAATCATGAAACCTTATTTTCAATCTATCTCACCTTAGGTTTAACATAGGTTATTTGTGGTTATCATGTATTCTGGTCCTTCATAATGCTTCATAAATAAAATTTTAATTAACCCAATTCTATCCCCTAGGAGTGTCAAACCAGGTGATTGGTAAAATAAAACTCATTGTACACTATAATGGTGATTGAGATATAATAGACCAACTATTTTTTAGGTTATTACACCTAAATTAATTTGTGATAAAACTAAGTCCACTTATTGTATCCAAAAATGGATTCATTGTTAAGAAAACAATATAATCTATACCTTACCAAAACATTAGTTTGTTAACCTATATGTAGAGTTATCCCCAAAGTTTTCACTAAGGTTCCATAATCCAAATGTCTAAATAATTACTAAACCTTACTTTAATAACAATTATAGTGACCCATACTTTTCATATCTAGATATTGCATCTTAATATATGAATATTTAATATATTTTACAAATAAACACCTCAAGACCATAAAGGTTTAGTGTCTTTAGAGACTATATAAAAAATATTATTATTTTATGAAATATCTTCATCATATTCAATAAATATCTTCCTATATATTTCTCTTCTTAGATTTACTCTACTTAAAACCTTTATTCATAACTTACGGAAAATAAACATAAGAAAGGGTGAGCTCATGTGCCCGGTAAGGGTAGAAAAGGGAGATATCAATGATCACTTAAAAAATGATCATAAGTGTATGATAACATGATCTTAACATTTTAAAATACATACCCAATATATAATAGATCATAACACCAAACCATGGCCTAAATCTTGGAAATTAATAAGACATGAATCATAAAGGGATCAAAGAACATGATCCATGAGAGAAAAACATTTCATAAGGCAAAAGTTTGTGGCATACAAATAATAATAAAAAAATCATTTCCTTTGTAAATTCCCACTACCAAGACTATTATATTGGATTGGGTTCACTCTCTATCTCATCATATCCTTAGTCAAGGTTCACTCTCAAGACTATCATAGTGGAAATATTCCCTTAGTGAACTGAGTTCACTCCCTATTATGGTTCTTATTATCTCATGAGATATCCATATTTACCCAATTCATTAGAGTGCTATATAATTTCATATCAAACCATAAAAAATCATTATTTATTCATATGTATGAAATAAGATCATAAAACATTCATCATATATCATAACCCATGGAATATAAATATGTTTCATAAACATTTTAATAATTCATCATTTCATAACCTATGGAAAATAATGAGTTTCATAAACATATCATCATCATAGTAATAAAACATTCAAATAAATAATAATGATGGTATCCTTATATCATATCCCCAGTAAATCATAATTAACACAAAAGGATGTTATCATAAAATAAAATTCCTTTAAAATATTACTTAGACTATTTATTAAGGAAAATGCCTTTTTATTTTGGAATCACTTATTTAAAATATAAAACAATCCAAAAAATTATGGAAAACATGTTCTTTTAAGATAAAAATGGAAACTTGTAAAGGAATCACCAAATATTTAAGTGTTCATAAAGTTAGTAAATTTTTTCCATTTCATGTATGTTAAAATAAATATTCCTTTAACTTCTTTGGTAAAAAGTCAAAATTAACTCATTTTTAAAATAACAATAGTATTCCTTTTAAATGATTTTTAAAAATTCAAACATATATAAAAATGAATTTAAACAATAATTGGAGAATATTAAAAAATTGAAAATATTTTAAAGAAAACATGGAAATTGAATAAAAATGTTCTCTACCAAAGAGGAAATAAATTTTTTTTCTTAAAAACATATTCTCAGTCATTTTTTAGTACCAACAAAAGTAAAATGGTATTTTTACTTTAAAATTACATGAATAACCAATAGGAGAAGAAAATTCATGAGATTATTGAGAGGTAGATAATGAAATTTCATTCTTGGAAACTTAAGCATAAACAATCCTGGTAAACAATGATATTGTAACATAAAACCCTTTCCACTTTAGTAACTTTTGAATCAAATATTCATGAAATAATAATCCATAGAAGGATTTTTATATGCCTATAATTTTCAAGAGAACAATCATAAGATACATTCAAAGGAATTATACAAAATAAATAAAATAAAAATTTAGTGAATATAGAATGTTACTCAAAGAAATAAAAGTGAGATGAAAATCTCTTACCTTAAGTTTGACTTGCATCGAAAGCTCTCTAACATCCTATATTTTAGTTGGACTCATTTAGATACATTATTAAAGACCCTTAGAATGGTATTTTACAAATACCAGAACCTTTAATTTGTGTATAGAGAATTTGATAATATAATTTGGTAGGGTTTGGTTGAGATATATGGCTCAAGGTAGTGTAAAGAAGATAAAGGAGGGTGTCCTTTTACATGTGGGGGAGAGGACACGCTTGGAATTTCTTAAAATATTAAGATATAATAATTTTATATTCAAGAAAAAATCAACCAAATTGATAGATATTTTAATTTTTTATAGTATAACAATAAAATATGGTCATCCATGAGGATTTATACAAGTTTAACTGGAAACATTACACTTATCTCTTGGTTTAAACCCCTTGTAAACATGTTTTAACCGTAACCATGGTAAAAAAAAATCTATTTTTTATATTTATTGTGACAAAAAATTCAGTAAGAAATATTAAAAAATATTAATTATTATTATTCCAAATATTTAATCCATTTTATTAAATATGATTCAATGAATTGTAAGAATTTAATTTAAAATGAAACCTGTAAAACGCGATGAAAAGCAGTTTTCCAAAAAAAATGTTTTCTTAGTATAAAAAAATGTATACATAAATCCACAAAAAATTTGATTGAAATGAAATTAATTTTATTATTAAAAATATAAATGAAATAATTTTACTTTTAAATAATTTTAAAACAAAAAATAAAATTTTTAAATGATTGAAGTGAAAAGATAGTTTTTAATAAAAATCAATATTTTTCACTAATCAATGAAAAATAGATCTTTTCAAAAAAAATTAAATTTCAAATCTTAATTAATTTATATATATATATATATCTTAAAAAATAATTTCATTTTTTAAAATAATTTTTTAAAATTGAAAAAATTAATTATATTATTTTCTCATAAAAAGTAATAAAACCATTTTTGAGGGAAAACATATTTTTTAAGAATATAATGATATTACTAAAAATTGAGTAATTATTTATCAATATATTTACTTTATCTAAAACCTTTATACATGATTTTTAGAATTTGGTTATTCCTATTCATATCTCCAATTTAATGGATGGGTTATAATTTTATATATAATAGAGTTCATTTAGACTTGATTTTTCTTATATAATAAGCTATCAAAGAATTAAATTTATTTAAAAATTAATATATCATAAAATATCAAGTTATTCCAATATTCATCATTTATTTATGGTATAGTATATTTTTTATTCAATTTTTACTTAAATTATTAATTATGAAGTACCATAATAATATTCATTTTAAATTAAATAACAACTCATTATGTCTAACTAGATAATGAGATAAATGTTTTGGTAACAATCAATACAAAATAATATATTCTTGAGAACCAATCCCCTTAGTAATCTGAATTCACATGCTTCTCTCTACTAATAAAGGAATCACTCACTTTCAACTACTTAGAAAATTTAAATTACTTAATATAATTCTTTTAAACTTATTTTATTCTTATATTTGAATACAAATATTATATTCAATACCCAATAGGTAAAATAAAATTATTATATTCAATGAGGAATATACATGAAATAGATGAAACTATTATCTTCTTATTCAATTTTTTTATTGTTCCTCTTTTAAGGAACTTTCTGGTTATATGAGAAGCAAATTGCCTCTTGTTCACCACTCTGCCTCTGAATATTTTGTCTCTTTAATGGATATTATTATAAAGGAATCCATAACTTTTAACTAGTTATGGGATTTTAAATAACGTATTTCACTTTATTTACCATAAGGGTTGAGGAATCATTTTCTTATAAATACTTCTATAGCTGGTGAATCATAGTTAAAAGATTCCAGAGTGGCTTCATCCTGTTGTTTTTTATGAATATGGATAACCTTGATGGTAAGTATGATAATATGAGATTAATAGATAATTTATTATCTATACAAAATCCCAAAATTTATAATTGATAAATGTAATTAAATATCCTGAGTGAAATATGACTAGGTATGTACCTATCTTCCAGTTTACCCCAGTATAGTGCAGTGACAATATCATGTATCTTAAACTTATCTTTCTCTTTATCAAGAGATAGTAATTGATATATCATGGTATATGCATCCTATATCTTTATTTTTCATCTTTGTATCTCCAAAAATAGTTGATAACAATATGTAATGGATGGTATAGTCATCCTCTCTGTATTTCCTCTAAGCATACTTTTTCATTCCTGGTCATTCACTTAGATAGATGCTTTGGAATAGGTGAATCTGGCATATAATATAAAATTTCATATAGTAGTGCAATGTAGAAAAGACTATATAACTCTTAGAAATTTATTCAAGTGAGGAAATGATCTTTGTACAGAAATGATTGCAGTGTTCCTATGGTTTCTCTTTCCATTTTATATAATAAATAATTTAATATTTTAGTACATTATCTTGATTACCAAAATATTATGTAATATATTTTATTTTTTTGTATCCCATTATTTTATCAAATCACAATATATCTCACTATTGGATCTATAATATCATGTAGCATGGATATTCTAGTGACAAGGATCCATATTTCCCTTTTCATAACCAATATGTTGGCTATGTCAAATTATATATAGGTATTTAGGTAAGAAGTCTTTCCAACTATATTAACTAGCAGTTCCTTGATCCGTTGAATAGACTCCTTAATCCTTAAATATTAGATGCAAATTTCATCAACACTTGCCTCTTAATTTCACTAATTCTTGGGAAGGAAATCATCCTTGGATAAGAACTAGTTTAAGTCAACCCAAAACATTCTTTAGAACTCCTTGATAAATGAAATTTCCCTGAAGATGGTCAGACTAAACACCTTTATCTATAGTTGTATTATAAGTCAATTAATGGAATATAATTCTTGAATTAATATTTTATTTGAGGTATTTTTATAATATTATATGTAAATATTATTTATTTTATCTTATAACATGAATGTTTATTTATATGGATTTTACATAAATAATTAACCATGTCTTTAATAAAATAATTTATCCATAATATATTTATTTTATTCTATCTTGCTTGCTCGTGAGTTCATTTATATTATTTTATCATGTTTAAACATTCAATAAACATGCATATCATAAATATATGATTAACTATGAACTAGAAAAAGATATGTGTCATGATCATGAGCTTATATATATAGGTTGGTTTGTTGAGTATATGATAAACTAACCCATTGACCCTAGGGAATAACTCCTTGAGTTAGGCTTGGATCGAGTAGTAGCATCCCAACATATACCTTTGTATCTCTTTGGTTGATTTCACCTTGGTTCTATATGAAACAATCTCTTCTCACCTGAGAGATCCTTTCTTAACATATACTTACTCACATGCGAGTGAGGGGTACCTGGGGTTAGGGATTACAAAAAATAAACCATGGACATGTTTGTTCGTATATAATAATAAGGAATGGATGAATTTTAGATCCTCATATTTAATTCAATAATAAAATTATCACACATCACATAAAATAATAATTAAATTAAAAAAACATAATAAAAACATAGGTCAGACAAGCTCATTATCATCCACACATGCAATAAATATTTCTAGTATTTCTTTCAATTCATTCTCTATTAAGATGAATTTTCTGGAATAAATTAAGTATCTTATTAATTAATTCATTCATTTATCTTAATTAATAATCCAAATATTCCTTCAGATTATCATCCCCTATAACTTTAAATAAATTAAATATTTTAATTTAATTAAAAAATTAATTAAGTATAAAATATGTCTAGGAGGTGGAATTGTGTGTACCCTTCTATTTCTGCTTAAACCCATTTCTAGATTTTAACTATTACACAACATGCACCGTCACATGAAACAACATGTGACTAACATTATTCCTGATCATTTTCATGTAAAATGTACTTAAATGTCATGTATTCATATATGGTATTTCTTAATATGAAAAAAAAATTGTTTAATGATTCAAGCCATATATTTAGCATGGTGTATATAACTATACAACACGACTTAAATATATGTGTCATATATTGTTGGAAATTACTATGAAGTACATGTCATGTACGATAATCATACCTAATATGTATATGAAAATGTAAGGAAAAATAAATTCATAAATCATTTAATATCCCAAATAACATTCTGAAATCACCCAATGTGTATTTTTTCTAGGAAACATACTCACATGTAAAGTAAAACAGCACAATGTGTAGTATGTTTTTTCTTTAATTAATAAATTGTCTATGTGTGTTTTATCACATGAAAAACCATTCTCATTATGTGAATTGTATAATTTATTTTGGATTACATAGAATATATATTAGGTTACGTGGTTTATAATTCATTAATTTCCACTAGCATTACATGCCAAGGGACTCTGTGTGTTTCTCGAATGGGTTACTATGTGTTACATGACATGTACAACTAATTACATGTTGTGTACATTATGTAATGGTGTTTTAATCAGATATAATTCAAAATGAATTGTGTATTTATTACATGTTTCATACTTTTACCACACATATTATGTGGCTCCGATAGGTCTAAACCATGTGGGATTACACAATGTGTACTCCATCTACACACCGTGTACACCCTAACAAAACATATTCCAATTGATAGTTAATACATGGCATGTAATGACACAGTATATTTTTCTCCCACACAATGTGTCAGGATTGAAGTGGAACATCCTTTTATAGTTTACTAAGGGTACATAGTGTGTACATTTTAGTTACACATTGTATATCTGAATCATGCAACCAGAATATTTGGAACCTTTAGGTTTGATCTTCAATAATTATTTATTTATTATTTGTGTGTTCTTGGTCATATGATACTAAATGATCATTTTATCTGAACTTTTGGATTAAATAATGAAAAACTAAAAATAAAATATTACTAACAATACTGTAAATCAGTCTATAAATATTAAATAATTATAAATTAATTGTGACCTCTTTGACACCACTTGAATGTTTTTGGGAGTTGTGGAATTGGTCAATCCCATGAACAATTTTTTTTTTGTTAGTTTCTTTAGATGAAATCCTCAAATCGAAATGAATAAAACCATATAATATTTAAAGATAGGGTCTTTTAACAGATAATTTATAATAAATTTATTTAGACAAGAATTACCCCCATTTGGAATTCTTTATCCATTAATGATTTGTTTGACCTCCATATCATATTGTCGTTGTGATGAAGGATCCAAAGTAGAATCCATCTAGTTGTATCCGCATGTGATCTATGAATCTCATAAGGACATAGTTATAAATACAGGTGATATCATAACAGGACCAAACCACTTATATCATTCTTTATTGATCGCAACAAGAATATTTCCACACTTTAAAGACTCTCTCTTTTTATCTTGATCTAGAGAGGGAGGAGGTGGATAATTTATATATTTTCTTGAGTGTATATCTTGGGAGAATATTTCCATAATCAAATATTATCTAACCATATCCTATAAATAATATAAGTTTGGTTTATATACATAGGTTTATAAAATTTGTTATTGCACAAAGGCCCTTAACTAATTAGTTTATTCTAAGTAAACTTCTCATAAAATAATAATAATATTATTATTATATTCCATAACATGAACTAACTTAAATATATTTAAATATAATTTATTAAATAAATCAAACAATATTTATTTAAATGTTATTAAATAAAATATATCATTTCTTAATAACCCTTAACTCAGCACGTCAATCCTCCTCAGCATTTATTGAACCTTCAAAAATAATGATTTATTTAAATAAATAAATATCATGGTAGTATTTATTCAATAAATAAATAAATATTATATTCACCTAGTGGTGAATAAATAATTATTTAATACTCACATAACCAAACACATAATTATATTTTACTATGAGAATAAACATGAGATTAATAAATATTATATATTCGCATAAATATTTATTACCTTGAAAATAAATATTTATTTAATATTAAACTCACATATATATTATTTCAAATAATTAGTGATTGAATTTATGTGATCAAACATACCTAAATAATGTTTTAACCATAAGTTAGGAATAATATTTATTCAACCAATTAAATTCAAATAGAATGTTATTAATATTCAAGATACACTTAGTATATGACACTCTAGTCCTCTTTATCTATAGCATTATGTGTAATAGCCTAAATCGAAAGATCAGAATCTATTTATATTTCAAGGAACCCATAAAGAAATATTTTAATGTCTTAATTACAATAACCTAAAATGGGTGCTCTCTATATAATATAATCCCTTTATCTTGATATCTCATTAGGTAGGTTGCATAATTTATGTCATCAACATATATGATTGATTTATAATTATTTAACTTCATTAAATGAACACGTTGATATAATAAATTGATCATATATTTATCAAACAGTTCTATTTCAAAAAATGGTGTATATATATATATATATATCTACTTACATAAATGTAAGGGACAACTCATATCTTAAATTATTCATTAATTTCATATCACTTATGATACACCTAACGTATCTTACCTATCCATGAGCATATGTCATTATAGTTTTCTTTAATAAATCAAAGAACATGATTCATGATATACATTAATAATAATATCAAGTATAAGGACCAATACACACATCTATAGATAGAAATATCCAATAACACTTAAAATATAAGAAATTTATATTTGAGGGTTTGTTTTCATATCCTCCTCTCTTAGAGATTACCAAGTGTAAAATTCATGAGAAGAAGGCTCAATGTCATATAATCCACCTACACATAATATAAAAACATTATCTATGTATCATCATATAGATTTAGTCTACCCATAGAACATATGTTTAAGAATATTTTCATAGAACTTTAAGGTTCTCATCATAGTGGGTAACTAGCATGACCTTTTGGTGTGAAAGATTCTTTAAGGACATTATCATATTGATGGTATGTGTAATGAAAATCATTATGTGATAATATATTTATTAATATTGAAGTATTTTAATATACAAGTAATCAAAATTATAATGTTATTTAGTTTTAGAGCACCAAATCCAACTAGCAAATAATATTATAAAAAAATACAATATAAGGATCATAGTATAAAACAAATAACGATCGTAAAGTAAACACATCGGATGAAAAATATTCCTTAAACATGGAAAAACATGGGGTTCTAAAATTGGTTCAGATAAAGGGTTAATATAGGACTTCGCTAGTAGAATACCCATTAGCCTATGGTGAACATGATAGAACATACCCTCACTTACCCTCATTCCCATCGGATGACAACCCCAAGTAAGATTAAAATCTTGACTAGGTCACTAGATAGTGAATAATATAATTAGGTGTATCACTTACCCCAATTACCCATGAAACTAACCAAGGTTATCATGTATACCTAATCTAAAACCAAATCTCACAACACAACCATCAATATTTCAATCTAAACAAATTTATCATACTAAGGTATAGGCATAGTATATATATCAGTAACATTAATCAAATAAGAATAAATCTAAAAAATACTTTATAATATGTAAAAAAATATAAAATAAATAAAACATTATTTATATAAACAAATTCCATTTCAAAAAATCCTTTAAAAATCCATTTGACCCATAATAAGCCTCTAGGTAATTTTATCAAACAATTTGTAATCATTGGAATTCACTTTGGAAGAATCTCATTTAAAAATCAATGAAATCCTTTTTTATTAAAAAAATAAACAAAAAATTATTTATAAATTTATTTAGACTGAAATAATTACTTGTGTCAATTTTACGTACACCTTATATACATAAAAATAGGTTTAGATATATAGAACTCAATTACACTTAAAATCCCCATTATATAAATCATTAAAGTTATAGGAACTCCAAGGAATTATTAAAACTTCCTCAAAGAAAATTTATATAAGTTTTAATTTTAAATAATTATATCTTAGAAAACTCAAGCACTAAAACTTTGTTAATAAAAGGATGTTATATAAAGACACTTATCTAGAAAATGATGAAACCTCACTGTCTTTAAGAAAAGATGATAGATCAGGGTTATCAATGATTCTTGTACTATTTGAGAACCAAAATCCCAATCAATATTGGTATTTTTTTATTTAAAAGGAAAAATACAAATTCATCTTGAACCCTAGGATGAAGAACACATGAGAGAAGGGATAGGAAGTGGAGAGGATGGTGAAAGGGGTAAAATTAAAAGAGAATGTATACATACATAAATCTTGATTATATATTTACTAATAATATGTTCTAAGGGTTAATAGGAGAACAATAAAACACCCCACACACTCCCCCTTGTAAAAAATGATAGAAAATGATAGGAGAGATAGGGTTATCACCCCCTATTTTATGTAGATAAGGTTTATAATAGAAATAGCATTAGAAATATCAATTATTTGGATAAAAACGATCCTACCTTCCTCTCTAAATCTCTCTCTCACACATAATTCCTCCCAAAAAAATTTAAAATAGTGTATATAAGCATTGTCATTGATTAGAAAGAATAAGGGAAGAAAATATCCACTATGTGTGTCAAAAGGTGACTTGATTTATAAGTACTATAGTTTAGTAGATACTTAATTTTTTTAGAAATTTACAACTTATTTTCAAACAAAATTTAAATCACTAACAAGGATGATTCTAATGTGATTATTATGTGCTATTATTTTTGTATGAAATAAGTAAAATTAGTTTAATTATATCTTTCGATAAGGTTAGGTTTTATTATCACCTTTTCTTTAACTTCTCATATCATTATAGTGATAATGAATGATGAATGGTTTATTTTTAATTTGTATCTCTTTAATTATTCTAACCAATATAATGTGATTGAGATAAATTATTTTCAACAATTATGGGATAATTATTTCAAAATTTTCATTCAGTTTTAGTTCTTATTTTTATATTTATAAGGTAAATTTAGTATTTTAACTATGAAATTTTTAATTCTTTATAGTTATAAAAAATTAATGATATAAATAGTAGTTTAAATAATTATAGTTCATGTTTTAATATTGTAATTTTCTTATGTTTTGTAGTTTTCTTTTACTACAAGTTTTTGTAAAATATTTTTAATTTAAATTATTTAGACAAAATATTTTTTCATTAGTTATTTTTATAACTAATGTAAAAAATATATATTCAATGTTGGTTATAAAATAACTGATTATAATTGTTATTTTTTACATTGGTTAAAATAAATGTTGAAAAAACTCTATTTAAAACATCACTTATATTAAAATTTATTTATAACTATCATTAAAAATAAAAAATGATATTAAAAACCCTTTTCAACACTAGTTTTTTTATCACTAAGATTCAAGGATATTAATACACCTTGGTCTGGTCTGTAAAAAGTGTGTTATTTTAAATAAATTTTTTGATACAACAATAAAGTTCTAAAAAAATATCAGAGAAAACCCTAAGGTGACAATGAATTCACCCAATGATCATGGATCAATTCATTGTAATCCCTTTATATATCTCTGAATATGTCATTATTACTTTTATATGATGTATCTAGTGAATGGAAATAAATTTAATAATAAGAAATTTTAAAACATATATATAAATTACACAAACATAATATAATAATTTAATCACACAAATGATTCTCTTTCATCATCCACAATCCCAACACAAGGGAGAAATTAGTTATATACAAATAAAATAAAAATGATAAAAATGAACTTAAATTTTTTTTTATATGATAGAAAGAAGAAAAATATGAATAACTAGAAGAAAAAATCTAGATCTCTTCCCCTTTGATAGAAATTATTATCTCCTCCAATCCAAGACTTCTATTAGGTGATTCCTCCTCTAAAAGTGGTCATATAATCATTAATTACTCAACCCCATATGTTTAAAAGTGGTTATGGGCATTAAGTGTTGATTAATGGATGGTTGTGAGGTATATGTTAAGTGGTGTTTAGGTGTGTGGTTAGGAAAATCATACACTAATCGTTTATAAGCTTATTTCCATATTACCTTGAGGTACACTATTTTGACACAATTTTATTAACTATGTAATGGTTTATAACTCTATTTTATTGAGGTGTAAAATTTTTCCATGGTTATAATATCCAAACACCAACCATGAATTCAATTATATTTCTTAAATTCTTATCTTGCATAGTTCTTTGGCTAGGGTTCATGTCTCTTGGGTTCTGGTGAAAATGGTGCACAATAGAAAAATATCTTAAATTGATCATTTTTTCCTCTAAAACTACCAATTCATGCATACTTACATAAATTACTCATTATAAGTCTATTGTTTACCTATCATAAGACATTTAAACTATAAATACATGATATTTAATTAATACCCCATTTTGAAGATGAAAACTCCATGAAACATGATTTATGAACAATTGGACATGAGGAGGAAAGTGACTTTATTTACTTTTATTAATGATTTACATGTTTTTATATGAGAATTATACTTTCATGTAAGTATATATATCTTTGGTTTGGGAAAACTATAGGATTTTACCCATCATATTTTATAAATGGTCCCTGGATTGGTTGAAGGTAGTGTGAATGTTGTTCATCCTCCTATGGTGGACAATTTTAGGATTTGTTTTATATATAATTCGTATGATATCCTCTAAATAAAGAGGTGGAGTCTATTATAGACTTGGTTTAAGGAACTGATCCTATTTAAATTCCTCCTTATTATATGGATTTAGATGAGTTAATAGAACTGAACATCTAGCTATAATATCTTAAATATAAAGGATTCATTAAACAAAATATGTATCCTTAGGTTTCTCAAATACTTTTCACCAAGAAGGATGATGTGATTTTGTGATTATGTGTTTATTATAGAAGGATAGATTGGGTAACCATTAAGAATTGATATATATTACCATGAATTGATTATATGTTTGATTAGGTGATAGGGGATTAGTTTTTCTCTAAATTGATCTCCAGTCATGATATCACCAGCTATGGGTGAAAGAGGAATATGTACCAAAGATAGATTTCCAAACCCTATATGGTCATTTCAAGTTTTTGTTAATATCATTTGGAGTAAAAATTCTCTAACTATTTTCATATATTTGATGAATCGATTCTTTCATCCTTATTTGGACTCATTATTTATCATAATTATTAATGATGTATTAATATATTCATGATTTTATGAGGATCATAGAGATCATTTTGATATATTATTGGACACTCTGAGGACTCATGGACTCTATGATACAATTTAAAAGATCCAAATCTTTATTTGAGAAATAAAATTACTTATCCATTTTTATCAAGTCTGTTATTTTGGTATACCCTAAAAAGGTGCAAATGGTTATGTCTTGGGAGATACCCAATAAGGTTTTTAGAATTTTTAGTTTCTTGTATATTGATGGTTATAATTGTTGATTTATTTAATTCTTTAAATGTTTAGTTTCACTAATGATATTTTTGACTAGAAAATGGTTGAAGTTATGGTGGGATGATATATATGAGTCTGTGTTCTAATATATGGAGGGGAGGTTGGCCTCAACACACATTCTTATCTTACTTGAATCAGGTAAACATTAAAAAAATTATTGTAATGTATATGGAGTGATTTTAGGTTGTGTGTTATTATAGGAAGGATGTTTCATGGAATACAGTTCTCAATATCTTAGGATATATGAGAAAAATTATTTCACCCATGATCTAGAGTTGGTAACATATTTCTATTCTCTTAAGATTTAGAAGCATTAATTGTTTGGTGAGAAGTTTATTATTTTCACTGATTATAAAATTTTAAATTATATATTTTCTAAAATATATTTAAACCTTAAATGAAGTATATGGTTTGAATACCTTTATTCATTTGATTTTGAGATGACATATACTTTAGGAAAATGGAATTTCATCGTTGACAGTTTGTGCAGGAATTCTCAAACTAATGCAAGGTTCAAAAGATTAGTGTAAGATTACATCACTTTTATCAGTGTTACATCTTAATGTATTAAAAGAGGAAGGTCGTATATTCTTGGAAGCTTTTACTATGTAACATGCCAGCTTGAGTACCTATCTATCATACCTAAATCAGTATGCCACAAAACTATGGTGTGTTCCCAATCACCCTAGGATGGAACAAGTTATAAAGGGTATCACATGTATGATCGGTTGGATTTAACTTTTATAAAATATAAAGAATAAATAAAGTGAAACCAAAAACAACTAAACAACTAATAATAATTAAAATATCTCAACTACAAATGCTTAAATACCAATACAATATAAATGATAAGAAATAAACTCTAATTCTCTATGTGTTATGTGGCCAACTCTTCATACCACAACCTATATATCCCGTAACTGAGCAAAGTATCTCTTATAAAGTGTTAGTACAACACCTAAAAAACTGATCAAGATAATTCATAACTATGAACACATTAGGGTGTGTATGTAGGGTGTAAGATAATAGCCAGTATAATACCACTAATAATCTATATAACTCCTTTTATAAGAAATTACCAAAATTCTAGTTTGAAATACATTTAAAAAAATATATGTGTCTATTATTTATGAAGGAAAACAAAACACATTATATTATATTTTCAAAACCAATTTATTTCACTTTGAAAACATGTGTGAGTGTAAAAAAATAATTTTGTAAAGAAAACACTTGTATAAAGAATAGAATGGACATAATTTGAAATGAATCACATTCTAATGTAAAAATCAACATAAATAAAAACAAGACATGAGTAATCCATAACATAAGGTAATTCACGTAATAAAATAAAAGAAATATGGAAATAAAAGTATAAAATAAATAAAAAAATTAAAGGTATACATATGATTTTAAAATATACCTCAAATATAGAACAACAATTTCACAAACCAATCTAGGTCGACCTGGAACCAGTCACCAGGGCCGCTCTACGACAAGTCCCGAGAGGTGTTCCCGATCCTCCTAGGATGGTGAAAAGTGCTGAGGGCATCAGTTATAGTGACAAGGGAATTATTTATCCAAAATATAAACAATAAGGAAGACAACAGAAAGAATGGACATCCCAGTACACATTTATATAAAATTGAACAGAACATTATTTATACAAGAAATAGAAAGTACAACTAAACAACAAAACCAACTGACCAAACCTGGTGACCAAATTAACACCATGTGACCCCACTAGTCACTCTCCAACACAAAGAATAATCATCACTCAATGTGGCCAAACTCAAGCTGAAACCCATACAAGGGATAAAAATAGATGGAAAACTATAGGCGTGGGTATTAAAACTCTTTAGGTTAGCTCGTTATTCTATTCCCAATGCACATCCTTTAAAATAAAAGAAAAATAAATTTCAAGTTTGAGATAAAATATATAAAAATATGTTTTTTAAATGAGGTTCCATGCTATAATAATTATCAGACAAAAAATTTCAAGTTTTATAAACAAGAATGTTAGTAACAATTTTTCAAAGAGGTGTAGCTTCAAAAAGAAAATAGTTTTCAAGAGGGCTGCTTTAAAGAATTTTAAATTTTAAATAAAACACACACACTTATGAATTTACCAACTAAACACGCTATATACCGATGGTAAGTGAAAATATCCAATGGGAATAAGTCACGTGAACACCCCTAAGAACTAGTTTGTTTTGTGCCCCAGGTACCTCATATCTCAGTGTAAAAGTAACTATAAAAAATATCCATTCTAATGAAAACAAGCCACTAGTAGGAGAATCATTCATAACCTAGTGATTCCAAACATCATCATCATCATAGTTAAGTTATTTTTTTCATTTTCAAACTTGCTACGTGAAATAGGGATAAAACCCCTCTGTATCACTAGCATACTAGTACATGTCTGCCCACCTAGATACTCGAGTTTTCCTTTTTTGTGCTCAAAAAAGTTAAACATATAAAAAATACTATTTGATCATGAATATTCCATTCAAAAATCATACACACATCAAACATACCACACACATGTCTCACATTTCTTTCATGGATCAATAAACAACCTAAATTTTCATAAAATAATTTCAAGAATTATAATGAGGCCTTGCACATAAAATCCATTAAAAATGATCTTTTAAGGCCAAAAACCCATCAATACAATATCAAACTAGATTTTTGAGCCCCAAAACCACTTAATAAATCAATTTCATGACCCAAAAAATGTCCCCAAAAGATAAAACGTGAAATACACATGGAAACCATTTTTACAAGAAAAATGTCAAACGTGTCTTTAAGCCTTTCTCAAAAACTAACATTTGAAAATGGTACGCATTTCACTTTTATTAAGGAGGTGTATACACACCATTTACATCGGCAAACCACTTTCATAAATCCCCTAAAATACCCAGGTTACATATTCAAAACACATCCATTTTCATAAGGATGTGAAACGGGCCATTTTCCGACAACTTGGGCCAAAACATGTTGTAAACCAAAACCCATTTGTTTGTAAACCCAAATCCAAAATTGAAAGCCATATAAGGAACAAAAAATACCATTTTTCATGCTGATGTTTCATTTATAAATCCAAACAAATTATTTTTAAATCACACTTAACACATAAAAGACAACCAGGCAATATATTGAACACATGACATGCACTTTTAAACAAAACAATTTATTTTAAGCACTTGATAAGGAATAAAACACCAATTTCATGCCATAATTTTATTCAATATACTAAAAAATGATAAAAATACCATAAACCAGGTTCTAAACCTCACAAACAGGTGTTAAAGATATCATAACATTTAAGAAAACACTTGGTGATCACTTTTATGACAAAACAACACTACTTTTCACAAAACAAGGAATAAACACCACTTTTCACACCAAATAAAGATATTAAAGGATTATAAAACAATAATAATCATATGTATAGTGTGTGAATACCATTAAAAATATGAATCTTAAATAAAAAAGTATATGTGCAGTGGGAAACCGACCTCAAAACCATAGCGGAAAGGAAAAGCACACCTGATATCACCTACTGCGGTTCCTGGCACTCTGGATCCATGAAAACCAGACCTAAACGAACCAAAACCCCATAAAAATTATGTTATAACATAACCCTAGGTATTTCATGACCAGGTAAGAAGATTAAACCAAATGAAAGTGGAATGATAAGGAAAAGGGAGGAGAAAGGAGAAGTAATCTCACCTTGGAAATTGGAAAAATCTTCATATTACCTTATATCTACACCCATAAAGGGAGTGTAATGGATTGTAACTTATTTTAAAGGATCATAAGTTATAGAATAATAAGGTAAAGAAGATTTGTGGGAAAAATTATGAATTGAATTATTTATGAATGAAACAAAATACCTTTTTCAAATCTGGATGATTTGAGAAACATTGAGAAGTTTTTCCCTAATCTGTGACTAAAATGAGATAAAAAGAAGAAAAATGGAAAATGGGGGTGATCCTAGGGTTATTGGTCTATATTGGGATGTGTAATAAATGAAAATTATAAAAAATGAATAATATATAAAAGAAATTATTTATTTTTTTAAAACTATAAATGGGCCCATGACCTGGACCAATACCTTAATAAATAACCCAAATTCACCATCCTTATGAATTCCTAAGGGGTCTAAAATGATATGGTGATTTGAATATATCAATTTAGGAAAATTTTAAAGTTTAATGGGTGAATTTTTTGAAAACAAACAGAGTTATAAAAGAAAAATAATGTTTTTAAATCTAGAAATGGGCTCACGGTTTGACCCAAATCATGAAGTAACCACCCTTTCTCCAAAAACCCTCAAACATGCAATGGGGCACCCAAAGTAGGATGATTAGACATAGATGTAACTTAAAATTTCAATAATGATCTCACCAAAAATCCAATAAAAGGATCGGTTTTTCTAACTAACCAAATCAAAACAAAGACATGAAAAAACAGGTGTGACAATTCTCCCCACCATTAAAGCTTTCTACCCCTGGAAAGTCGCAACACATTCTGGATGATTGATCAAAACCTAAGTATTACTTATAAATATGTTCTAACATATGAATCCAATGAAAAATCATCCACCATTAACATGAGTTAAGCCTCTTACCTCAACCAAAACACCAACTCCCAACCACTTCCTAAGAATCAACCAAAAGATTGAGTCACTGCCTCCTCAACCAACCCAAGAACTAGATTGTGGGGACTTCTCCCAATGAACCCAATGATCACCCAAACCAAATAGCACTCAAAAAAACCAAAGATTACATGGGAGTACAGAAAGGACTCCTGACCATTTAGAAATAACTATCACTTGACAAATTCTTATAAGGAAACACTACGATACCCATGGTGGTTCTCCCTGGCATTAAGAACCAATGATCAATGACCAGACAAGAATTCAACATTAACTAGGAATGGTTATCTTTTACATTGTCCTACAAAAACTCCCCCATAATAGCCTATCAACCCATATTAATAGTAACACAAAATGAACATTTAAACCCCCCACTCCAAAACAGAGGGGATAAGAACTGGGACAAAACTATCTGCACGGATCCAAACCCCCACCACTTGGGGAAGGGAGGGAAGGGGCACCCAATCATTAGGCCATAGAAACCACAAAATAAATAAAGGAACTACTACACTACAATGGTATAGGTACAAGCTTAAAAATACTACCCACAGTCCTAAGACTCCCGACTACGCGTTAGCTTCACTCCGAGACATATGGCTAGAGCTCTGATGGATGAAGCATCTCCAGCTATGTTGTTAGGCTTTGATAATAACTAACCTGAACTCTCCCCCTTAGTTCCACATGGTGACAAATAACACTCACATTCTGAAACAACAGATCAAGGTACACCATGAAACATTTTTCCTAAAACAACACACTTTTACCCAAACAATATTTTGGAGATACACAACACGGTTTTCTCTCATTCCGAATGAGGAGTAGAATGGAAAAGGTACATATAGAAACACATCAAACTCACCAAGCACTACTACTCCAACTGAGAGGGAAACTATAATGGAAATTCACTTTAAATCAATCCTGAAAAGCTCTCAATTCCTAAAAACAAGCTAAGGAATCATTCGAAGAGGTGGATTTAACATTTGGAATGAATAATTAGGTTGACAACCTAGAAATATTGAAAATGGAGAACCATCAGTGGTCACATCACAACATAAAACACATCTTTAGAAACCCACTAAACATTTTTCCAAAACTGAGCCACCAATGAGATCCCATATCAAGGCACAACAAGAGTATGACTTCCATATCACAAGGAAGCATAACTGATAAACAACACCTCTATGATATTGGAAAAAATAGCCGCATAACCATTTGTTTATTATTGATACCACAATTTTTAGCTTAATGTGATTTTGCAAAACAAACAAGCTTGGTGGATTTTCACATTCACCAATGGTGTTTCATCAAGTCAAACTCATATGCACGTTTTCATTCCACCCCGAGCACCCAACCACCAAGTCATACCAGCCATTCATCCATATATCCATAAAACCATGCATGTGAGAACCCATGAAAACACCAAGGCTAAAATAAAACAATCATGACTCCAAAAATAATCATGTACCTTCTAAAGAAACATTAACCACCAAATCAAAAACCATTTTCAGATTTCAAAAAACAAACCATAATTCATCAAGAACCATTTGATTAAAAAATCAATTTATTTCATTTAATAGAACTTTCAAAAACAACCATTCTGTTCCAAATATCCCTTTACCATTTTCAAAAATTCAGCAAGGTCTCTTTTTCATGCTATGACAACCACAAAGGCCAAAACCTCTTTCCAGAAAAACATCATCCACTGAAAACAAAATTTCCAAAACCAATTCATCATATTCAAACACTTTTCAAAAGACAAAAACACCCCATTAAAAACAAAGTTCATAATCACTTTAAAATATTCCAATATTTCCAAACATTTCATTTCAAGAGATCATATGTTTAGAATAATAAAATTCAATCCCATTAAATCATTTCTTCTTTATCCCAAGATTTATTTCAAAAAAACCAAACATTCCAATAACTTTCTCATATTAAATTTTGAAAACCCATTTTACAATTTTCAACAACAAGCCATTACTTTAAAACCCATTTTCATAATTCTCACATAAGTATTTTCAAAAAAATATGACTTCAAGAAAATTCCATGATTCCCACAAAAAGGAACTAGTGTCGGTGGGTGACTTGACCATATGGTTGGAGCCCATATGTTAAACACACCACCAACACAAAGATCCTTGTTAGGACCATTTCCTGGATCCACATGGATTTCTAGGCCCTACTAGCTCACAAAGACCATTATTATAACTCCCTTTATTGTGTCCCAACACTAAACAATCAATAAGAAAGGACACTAATAAAATTGTATTTCGCATGGACACCTAATGATCGGAATGAGAAAGAGTTTGTGATGCTCTTCCCGAACCTACCCCTAAAGTCCTGAAAATCCTACTCTATCTACCTTTACATACCCAAATAACAAATGTCACTCCCAAAAGAAAGATCTTCTAGGATCCAACCTACCTCTGATACCATTTTGTCACAAACTAGTCTGGGTCGACCCTGAACCGGTCACTGATGTCGCTCCGCAACAAGTCCCGAGAGGCATTCTAGATCCTCCCGGGATGGAAAAAAGTGACGAGGGCATCAGTTAGAGTGACAAGGGCACAATTTCTCCCAAATATAAACAATAAGGACAATAGAAGAATGAATGTACAGCCCAATAAACATTTATATAAAATTGAACTAAACATTATTTATACAAGAAACTGAAATTATAACTAAACAATACAACCAACTAACCAAAAATGATGACCAAACTAACACTGTGTGACTGGTCACTCTCCAACACAATGAATACATATCACCCAAAGTTACTGAACTTAAGAAGAAACATGCACATGGGCTAAAAATATAAGGAAAACTATAGGCGTGAGTATTAAGACTTAGTATGTTAGCTCGATATTCTATTTAAAATTCACATCCTTTAAAATAAAAGAAATATAAATTTCAATTTTGAGATAAAATATTTTAAAATATGTTTTTAAAATGAGGTTCCATGCTACAATAATTATCAGATAAAAACTTACAAGTTTTATAAACAAGAATGCTAGTAACAATTTTTCAAAGAGGTGCAACTTCAAAATGAAAATAGTTTTCAAGAATGACACTTTAAAGAATGTAAAATTTAAAATAAAACACGCATGATGATGAATTTACCAACTAAAAACACCATATTCTAACGATGAGTACAAAATATCCAATGAGCATAAGTCATGGGAACACCCCTGGGCACTAGTTCATTGTGGGCCCCAGGTATCTCATATTTCATTATAAAAGTAACCATAACAAAAATACATTATCGTGCACAAGAGACACTAGTAGGAAAATAATTCATAACCTAGTGGTCCCCAATATCAGCATCATCATAGTTTAGTTATTGTTGTCATCGTCAAACTTGCTACGTGAAATAGGGACAAAACCCCTCCGGATCTCAAGCATACCAGTACATGTCTGCCCACCTAGATACCTGAGTTTTACATTTTTGTGCTCAATAAAGTTACACATCTATAAAATATCATTTTATTAGGAATATTTCATTTGAAAATCATAAACACATCAAACATTCCACACACATGTCTCACATTTCTTTCATAGATCAATAAATAACCTTTATTTTCAAAAAAATAATTTCAAGAAGTATAACGAGTCCTTGCACATAAAATCCATTAAAAATGTTATTTTAAGAAAAAATATACCATAAATACCATATTAACCCAGATTTTTAAGCCTCAACACCATTTAATAAATCAATTTCATGGACAATAAAAAGGATCCAAAATATAGAACATGAAATACACATGGAAACCATTTTTACAAGAAAAATGCCAAACAGGCCTTTAAGCCTTTCTCGAGACTAACATTTGAAAAAGGTATGCATTTAAATTTTATTAAGGATGTGTATAAATACCATTTATAGAATAAAAACACTTTCATAAATCCCTTAAAACACTCAGGTTACATATCCAAAACACATCCATTTTCATAAGGATGTGAAACAGACCATTTTCCGGCAACTCAGGCCAAAACATATTGTAAACAAAAACCCATTTGTTTGTAAAAACAAATCCTCAATGGAAATCCATATAAGGAACCAAAAATAACATTTTTAATGTTGTAGTTTCACTTATAAATCCAAAAATAATAATTTTTAAAACACACTTAACATATAAAATTCAACCGGGCAATTTACCAAACACATGACATGCACTTTTAAGCAAAACAATTTATTTTAAGCACTTGACAAGGAATAAAACACCAATTGCATGGAATAATTTTATTCAATATACTGAAACATGATCAAAATACTATAAACCAAGTTCTAAACCTCACAAACTTGGTTTGAAAGATAACAGAACATTTAAGCAAACACTTGGTGTGTACTTTTATGACAAAACAACGCTACTTTTCACCCAAAAAAAAATAAACACCAATTTTCACACCAAATAAAGATAATAAAGACTTATAAAATAATAATCATAAAATTTAGAGGGTGTAAATACAATTAAAAAGATGAATCTTGAATAAAAAGTACATGTGTAGTGGTAAACCTACCTCAAAACCATGGCGGAAAGGAAATCCCCACCCAATATCACCCACCATAGTTCCCAATACTCTAGATATATGAAGAACAGCCCTAAAAACCCATAAAAAATCATGGTATAACATAACCCTGGGTCTTTCATGACCAGGGTAGAAGTGGAAACCAAATGAAAGTGGAAGGAGAAGGAAGAGTGGGGAGAAAGGAGAAGGAATCTCACCTTGGAAACTGGAAAACTCTTCATTTCCCCTTATATATACACCCATAGAAGGAAGGGAATGGATTGGAACTTCTAGGAGAGGATAATATGTTTTGTAAGAACTAGGGATAGAATATTTGGGGGAAAATAGTATTAATTGAATGATTTATGAATGATACAAATTACCTTTGGCAAATCTGGACGATTTGAGAAATATTAAGAAGTTTTTCCATAGTCCAAGACAAATATGAGCTCCAAAGAGAGAAAATGGAACCTGGGGTGTGTTTAGGGTTCTTGGGATAGATTGGGAGGTAAAATAACAAAAAATTATAAAAAATGAAAAATATATAAAATAAAAAAATTATTTTTTTAAAATTGGAAATGGGCCCACGGGCTGGCCCAATACCTACTTAAATAACCCAAATTCACTATGATTATGAATATTTAAGGGGTCCAAAAGGGTATGGTGGTTTTAATATGTAAATGTAGGAAAAGTGAGAAGTGTGTTGGGTAAAAAATATTTAAAAACAAAGGAGTTATAAAATAAGAAAAATTGTTTTTAAATCTGAAAATGGTCTCATGGTTTGGCCCAAATCATGAAGTAACCACCCTTTCTCCAAAAACTCCCAAACAAGCAATAGGGAACACAAAGTAGTATGATTAAATGTATATGGAAATTAAAAACGCAAAATTAATCTCACCCAAAACCCAAGAAAAGGATCAGGATATCCATTGAACCAGATCAAAACAAATACATGAAAAACTGGGGGTGACAATTCTCCCCCCATTAAAGATTTACGCCCCTGGAAAGACACAACACATTCAGTATGATTAATCAACACCTAAGGATTCATTATCAATATTGTCCATAATTTGAATCCAATGAAACCTCATCCACCATTAACAAAACTTAATCCTATTACCTCAACCAAAACACCAACTCCCAACCACTTCTCGAGAATCAACTGAAAGATCGAGTCACTACCTCCTCAACCAAACCAAGATCCAGATTATTGGCCCTTATCGAAATGAAGCCAATGATCACCCAAACAAGATAAAACTCAAAAAAACCAAATATTGAATTGGATTCTATAATGGAATCCCCACCATTAGGAAATAAGTATCACTTGAAAAATTCTTAAGAGGAAACTCTACGAGATCCGTGGTGGTCCTCCCCACCATTAAGAACCAATGATCAATGAACAAATGAGAATTCAACATGAACTAGGAATATGTCTCTCTAACAAAATCCCACCAAAACTCTCCCAAAAAAACCTACCAACCCATGTTAATAGGAACACAATGTGAAAATTTAAACCCACCACTCTTGAGCATAGGGGACAAGAAATGGGACAAAACTCTCTACCCGGATCCAAACCCCCACCACTTTGGGAGGGAGGGAAGCGAACCCAAACATTAGGCCACTAAAACCAAAAAATAAATGAAATAACTACCACATTGCAATGGTAGAGGAATGAGCTTAGCAATACTACCCATAGTACTGGGACTCCTTACTACGTGACAGCTTCACTCCAAGACCTATGGCTAGAGCTCTGATGGATGAAGCATCTCCTACCACGTAGTCATGCTTTGATAATACCTAACTTTAACTCTCTCCCTTAGTTCCACATGGTGACACATAACACTCCCAGGTTGAAACAATAGATCAAAGGAAACCATGAAGCTCTCTTCCTTAAACAACACACTTTACCCAAGTAAGAGCTTAGAGATACCCAACACTATTTTCTCTCACTCCAAGTGAGGAGAAGAATGGTCAAGGTATATGGAGAAACACGTCAACCTCACCGAGCACAACTACCCCAACCGAGAAGGACACCATAATGGAAAGTAACTTTAAATCCAACCCAAATATCTATCAATTCCTACAAACAGGTTGAGGAATCATTCAAACAGGTGGATTTAACATTTGGAATTAATCCTTAGGTTGATCACCCAAAAATATTTCCAATGGAGAACCATCTGGGGCCACACCACAACATCCAACACATCTTTAGAAACCCACTGAACATTGCTCTAAAACCGATCCACCAACAAGATTCCATATCAAGACACAACAAGAGTATGACTTCCATATCACAAGGAATCATACCGAATAAACAAATATTCTAAGATATAGGAAAAACCAGCCACATAACCATCAATTTATAACACACACCACAATTTTCCAACTTAACGCACTTCTTAAAAACAAAACAACTAGGTGGATTTTCACATTCACCAATGGTGTTTCGTAAAGACTCACTCATATGCACATTTCTGTGCCACCCCAGGCACCCAACTACCATGCCATACCATCCATTCATCTATATATCCATAAAATAATTCATGTGAGCAACCATGAAAACACAAAGGCTAAAATAATAAAAAAATCATCACTCTAAAAAGAATCATATACCTTCCAAAGTTACATTGACCACCAAATCAAAATCTATATTCAAATTTCAAAAAACAAACCACACTTCATCAAGAACCATTTGATTAAAAACCAAATCTATTTCAATTAATAGAACTTACAAAAACAATCATTCTATTCCAAATAGCCCTTTACCATTTTAAAAAAATCACCGAAGTCTCTTTTCATAATCTGACAACCATGAAGTCCAAAACCCCTTTCCATAAAAATACCAGCTGCTCAAAACCAAATTTCCAAAACCAATTCATCATATTCAAATAATTTTCAACAGCCCAAAACACCCCATTTAAAACAAAGTTCAAAATAAATTTAATCTAATCCAATATTTAAAAACATTTCATTTTAAGAAACCATATGTTTAGATTAAGGAAATTAAATCAAAATAAATCATTACCCCTTTATCCCAAAAATTTGTTTCAAAAAACCCAACATTCCAAAACCTTTCTCATATTAAATTTTGAAAACTCATTTTAATATTTTTAAAAAAATCATTCTTTCAAAAACCATTTTCAAAATTCTCACACAAGTATTTTCAAAACAAAATTCTGAATCCAAGAAAAGTCCAAGAGACCCCCAAATTAGAACTAGTGTCGGTGGGTGACTTAACCATATGGTTGGAGGCCATATGTCAAACACACTACCAACATAGAGAGCCTTATTAGGACCATTCCCTGGCTCCACATGGCTTTCTAGGCCATGCGATCTCATAGATACCATTATACCAACTCCCCTTGTCTTATAACAACACCAAATAATAAATAAGAACCAAAGACACTAATAAAACTAGACTTCCCATGGACACCTAAGGATCTGAACGAGCAAGTGTTCGCGACGATCTTCCCGAACCTACCCATAAATTCCCAAAAATACTACTATATCTACCTTGACATACCTAAATAAAAAAGGGTTCTCTAAAAAGATAGGTCTTCTGGGAACCAACCTACCACTGATACCATTTTGTCATGAACCAGTCTGGGTTAACCCTGAACTGGTCATCCGAGCCACTATGCAACAAGTATAGAGAGGTGTTCCTGATCCTCATAGGATGGTGAAAAGTGTCGAGGGAATTAGTTATAGTGACAAGGGAATTATTTCACCCAAATATAAACAATAAGGAAAATATCTAAAAGAATGGACCGCCCAATACACATTTATATAAAATTTAAGTGATCATTATTTATACAAGAAACTGAAAGTACAACTAAACAATAAAACCAACCAACCAAACGTAATGACCAAACTAACATCATGTGACCCAACTGTTCACTCTATAAAACAATGAATACTTGACACCCAAAGTGACTAAACTCAAGCTAGAAATTGCACAAGGGATAAAAACAGAAGGAAAATTATAAGCGTGAGTATTAAAACTCAGTAGGTTTTCCCAATATTCTATTCCCAATTCACATCCTTTAAAATAAAATAAACAAAAATTTCAAGTTTGAGATAAAATATATAAAAAAATTACAAATTATTTTTCATTCTATAATAATTATCAGACAAAAACTTGCAACTTTTATAAACAATAATGCTAGTAACAATTTTTCAAAGAGGTGAAACTTTAAAATGAAAATAGTTTTTAAGAGGGATACTTTAAATAATGTAAACTTTTAAATAAAAGACAAAATTATCTGAATTTACCAACTAAACACACCTTATTATGATGGAGAGTAAAAAATATCCAACGAGCACAAGTCACGGGAACACCCCTAGGCACTAGTTCATTGTGGGCCCTAGGTACCTCGTATCCCAGTGTAAAAGTAACCATAACCAAAAATCCATTATCATGAACAAGATACAATATTAGGAGATTAATCCATAACCTAGTGGTCCCCAACATCATCATAATCATATTTTAGTTAGTGTTGTCATCATCAAACTCGCTACGTGAAACAGGGGCAAAACCCCTATGAATCACTAGCATACTAGTACATATTTGCCCACCTAGATACCCAGGTTTTCCCTTTTAATGATCAAACAAGTTACACATATATAAAATACCATTTTCTCATGAAGATTACATTTAAAAATCATACACAAATCAAACAACCCACACACATGTATCAGATTTCTTTCACAGATCAATAAACAACCTAAATTTTCATAACATAATTTCAAGATGTATAATGAGGCCTTGCACATAAAATCCATTCAAAAGTGATATTTTAAGTCCAAAAACCCATAAATACCAGATCAAACCAGATTTGGAAGCCTCAAAACCATTTAATAAATAAATTTCATGGACCATAAAATGGAACCAAAAGATAGAACATTAAATACACATGGAAACCATTTTTACAAGAAAAAATCCAAACGGGCCTTTAAGCCTTTCTCAAAACTAACATATGACAAAGGTATGGATTTTACTTTTATTAAAGAGGCATATAAACACCATTTAAATCATCGAACCACTTTCATGAATACCTTAAAAAAATCAGGTTACATATTCAAAACACAACCATTTTCATAAGGATGTGAAAAGGGCCATTTTTTGGAAACTCAGGGCCAAAACATGTTATAAACCAAAACCCATCTGTTTGTAAAACCAAATACAAATTAGAAATCCATATAAGTAATAAAAAATAACATTTTTCATGCTGAAAATTCATTTATAAAACCAAAAATAATAATTTTTAAATCACACTTAACACATAAAATCCAACCATGAAATTTACTGAACACATAACATGCACTTTTAATTAAAACAATTTATTTTAAGCACTTGATAAGGAATAAAACACCATTTTCATGCCATAATTTTATTCAATATACCAAAAGAAGATCAAAATACCATTAACCAGGTTCTAAACATTACAAAACACATGTAAAAGATAACAGAACATTTAAGCAAACACTTGGTGTGCACTTTTTTTATAAAACAACACTACTTTTCACAAAACAAGGCATAAACACCACTTTTCACACCAAATAAAGTTACTGAAGGCTTAGAAAAAAATACTAATAATATGTATAGGGTGAAAATACCATTAAAAATATGAATCTTAAATAAAAAGGACATGTTCATTGGAAAACCTACCTCAAAACCATGGCGGAAAGGAAATGCACACTTAATATCACCCACCGCGGTTCCCGACACTCTATATCTATGAATACCAGCCATAAACAAACCAAAACCACATAAAAAATCATGTAATAACATTACCCTAGGTCTTTAATGACCAGTGGATAAGAATAAATCAAATTAAAGTGGAAGGAGAAGGAAGAGGGAGGAGAAAGGACAAGGAACTTCACCTTGGAAACTAGAAAACTCTTCATCTTACCTTAGATCTACACCCAAGAAGGGAGGGAATGTCATGGAACTTATTGGAGAGTCTAATATGGTCTGTAAGAACTAGGGAAAGAATAATTTTGTGAAAAATAGTACTAATTGAATAATTTATTAATGACATAAATTACCTTTGTAAAATCTGGACGATTTGAGAAACATAGAGATGTTTTTCCCTAATTTGAGACTAAGATGAGATAAAAAGATAGAAAATGGAACATGGGGATGAGCCTAGGGTTCTTGGTCTCTATTGGTAGGTAGAATCACCAAAAATTATAAAAAATTAATAATATATAAAAGAAAAAAAAATTAAAATTGGAAATGGGCATGCGGGCTGGCCCAATACCTAAATAAATAACCCAAATTCACTATGCTTATGGATTCATAAAGGGTCAAAAAGGATATGGTGGTTTTAATATGTAAATGGAGGAAAAGTTATAAGTTAAATGGTTGAAAATTTTTTAAAAAAAGAAGTTATAAAAAGAAACAAAATTTATTTTTATATCTAGAAATGGGCTCACGGTTTGGCCCAAATCAAGAAGTAACCACCCTTTCTCCAAAAACTCCCAAACAAGAAATGGGGAACCCAATGTAGTATGATTAGAAATATATTTCACATAAAAACTAAACATTAATATCACCTAAAACCTAAGAAAAGGGTCATAATTTCAAATAAACCAAATCAAAACAAGGATATGAAAAGCCAGGTGTGACAAACATGTGGCTCTAAACTTGGTTCAAATAAATAGGTAACCTAATACATTACTAGAAGAACACCAAGAAACCAGTGATGAACCTAACATATTATACCCTAAATTACCCTCTACCTCATTGGGAAACAACCACTAGTGAGTGATAAATCATGACTAGGGAACTAACCAGTGCATAATCTAAGATAGTATATAATTCAACCCAATTACCCATTAAAATACCAATGGTTCTCATGCATACCTTATCCAAAATAAAATCTCACAAAACACCTGTTAGTATTAAAATCTCAATAATCATGTTAATATCACTAATTCATATAATTATCAAAAATATAAACTAACTCGGTTGGATAAGAAAGGATCCAAACAAGCCTTTATAGCAAGTAAAACAATATAAATCTAAGAAAACGTTCTTTATATAAAGAAATATCATGGGAAAACTTTATTTATAAATCCATTTTAAGCGTAATAATTCTCTAAGTAATTTTATCAAGCACTTTAAAAGAATTATAATTCACTTTGGATGTATATCATTTGGAACCCAATGAAATACCTTTTTACTAAATCAAATTTTACTCAAAAAATCCTTTTGAAATTCATTTAGACCACAAAATTCACTTATGTCATTTTCAATAACACTTTATGTTCTTATAAAATAGGTTTAGTATCACTAAATTACACTTAAAATCCATATTATGTAAATAATGAAATTTTTAGTAACTCTAAGGAATAATTAAAACTTCCTCAAAGACACATGATATAGGTATTTCTTTTCAATAATCCATGCTTAAAACCTAATAACTATGATGCTGTCAAATAAAAATATTATATATAGAGAAACCTACTCTAAAAATGATGAAACCTCGCTAAATTTATAAAATATATATGGATCGGGGTTAGAAACAATGATTGAAACATTTAATAACTAAAATACCTATCAAAATCAGAGAGTATTCTTTTACTTGGAACAAACCCCAATTAATATTGAACCTTGGGATCAATAACACAAGAGAGAAGGGATATTAAGTGAATAGAATGATAAAAGAGATTAAAATCTAGGTGAATATTGACAGACCTCAATTTTGTTGATGGATTTCCCCATAAGGAGTAATGAGAGAGGGGATAGAAATAATCCCACCTAGGACCTCCCCATTATTTTAAATGAGGGGAAATTAGAGAGAGGATGATCCCCCTATTTTTTGTAAATAATATTTATAATAATAATATTTTAAATATAAAGTTGGTGAATAATGATCATCCTACCCTCCTTTAGAAATATATCACACATGAACAAGTCTACTCATAAAAATAATCATATAATAATAAAAGTAATGATAATAATAACAATAACATAAATAATTAAAATGAATAAGAAATAACACTTACATAAATATTATTCTTAAAAAAACATAACCAATTTATGAAGAAAATATCTTATAAATCACATACTCATTATAAATGATCAATATAATTATTAAAAATAATATAAAAAATTATAATAAAGGGTCTTAGGAAACCAAGATATGAAAAATGGAGTTTGGGTCATCTAAAAGGGATACATGTTTAGATTTCATGGTTTCCCAAAACATGTTATACTATTATGGTAATTACTATCTCTCCCTATAAATTGTGAATGATTGACTCACATAGTTTCCCTTAATTGTACTCAAAATTTTCATCCTTCAAGTTTTCATAAAAAAATATAAATTTCAATTATTCAAATTCTTACTATCATTATCATAATAATTTTTTTCTAAAAAAAGGTGGTTGTTATATACTACCAATTAATCTTTTTTGGAACATGTGAAATATGACTAGAGTTTAGATTCTAAATATTAGGTTTTTCATGATAGAATATATAGTGGGAAAAATATTCCCCAGTATACTCTGAATAATAATTAGCTTTTAAATTTCCACGGATAGTTTTTATTTTTTTCAAGTTTATGAAAAGTGGTGATGATATATTTTTATATTTCATATTGGTCAATTTATCCCAGATTGATGAAAATATATCATATTGTTCAATTACACTTTTAGTATCTAGATATAAATTAGTATATGGATAGATTTATATCGATGTTCCTTAACTATTTTTAAGTAAAGGATAAATATAATATGATAAAATGTATACATTAGTTCATTCCTATTCCATAATTAAAATGAGATAATGTTATTATGAATTTTACAACCAATGTATTATGATCATCAAAGGGTAGGGATGCAGTTTGAGTAAGTGTTGATTGGTTAACTACATTTTCTCATTTTACTGTTAGATAAACTTATACATTTGATGATTTGGGAAATATTTATTTATGAATAATCATGATACTTCACATAGTACATGACATTATTGTGTCTGATTAGTATATGATATTTAAATCTTGGTTTTGGAAAAGTTTATAAAAGTTTTTGGGTACTTGCATGATGTTCCTAAAATGAACATACATTCTAAGAATGTTATTTAGATTATTGAGGATAGAATTTTTGTATGTATCCTTGATTTTATTATTTCATAGGAATATTATATAGCTTCAATAGAGTTTTTGTACAATAGAAACTACCAATATTCTATTTAAATATATTTTTTTGAAGCATTTTATTGGAGATATTGCTGTACACATTTGTGTTGGATAGAGTCCAATGAGGAATATTTGTTTGGTAATAGTATGGTATAGAATACTTCTGAATAAGTTAGGTAAGAACCCATATTTTTCTAGTTATGCCTCTCTTGAATTTTTTCATTAAATTTCTCTCAGTTGAATTTTTCATCATCTTTAAACCATGGTGGTTATGTTTTCATTGTGGTTGACTATTTTTTTGGATACACACAGTCCTAGGTTGTGAGGAAACTTTAGAAAACTATAGAGGATACAAGTTGATATCCTTTGTTCAGGGAAATGACTTAAAGTATAAAGATGTATGCTTGTTTGAATTAATGGAGTCTGGTAAATGGGTTAAGTGTTATCATGGGTTCTCGGTAAGTTTATAAGATTTAAAGGGGTTTCGGTTGTTTTATAAGGTAAATGGGATGAAAATCATCTTTAGAACATTTATAAATTGTGTAAATAGATTACATGTTGGGTAATGTTTAGTTGAATTTAATATTCAGCCGAGCTGATAGATTTTCCAGTATATCACATTAAAAAATTACATAATGTGTAACTATGTTACACAATGTGTAATTAACTGAAATATTGTTTTAAAGTATATTTTCATCTTATTTTCCTTTTACCCAAACACATATCATCTCCTCATTACCTAGGGTAACCCTCTAGGTGATTTTAGATTGCCGACCTCCATTATGTATGTCCCTCTTGTGTGATGAATCCCTATTAAGTGGTTTTGGTCCAGTTTTTCCTTCTCTCCCTTATTTCTCCAAAACTTATGGTGTACTCCTTGACCATATGAATTATTGGTTTTGATCTTGATCAGTTTTGATCTAGGATCCTTTATTTGATCATACGCACCTTCTTTCTCATGATAATTTTCTATTAGAAGCATTGTTTGATCTGCAGTTAAAGGTCTGGGGTTTAAACCTTAACCCTATGGTTTGATAATTATCAATTATGTGTAATTTTTTATTTGCACCAACATATCATGCACCAAATAAATTTAAAGAATGGATTTAATTGTTCCTTGGAGTTCCTTTAGATCCAATTGGTTATTGATCGAGCTTGTGGCTACCATTCGGGTGATCAAATCCTTGAAGATAAATGAATTGTTTAATGGATTAAAGTGTGTTTAGAATGACATGGATTGTGGGTGGTTTCTTGATATAGTTTCACCTTGTCTTGGATTGTTTATTGAGATAATGGGCATGTTATTTAATATGACTAATTGATATATTAAATGTTTAAATGAAAGTTAAATGATAATTTTCATAATTAACCATTGATCCATATGATGTGATATTGTGATATCCTTATTATTATGAATTGTTTTAGGATTGAATGTTGAAATGATTATATAGGGAAGTGGCCAGGTGATAAATTATGAAATTTTTATATAGTGGTCTAGGCCACATGTTGAAATGCTAATATAGCAATCTTGGACTAGATTAAATAATGAAATTATTATATATCAGGTTTGGCCCAGATTGTTATGTTATACCTTGGTTATAAGGTTATGGTTGGAATGGTTGTAAGACATGCTTAGAAAAATTCCAAAATGGAATAAAGAAAGGTTATGTTACCATGGTTATATGGGTGTGGTTTGAATGGTTGTGATACATGCTCAGATATATTCTAGTAAGGCACTGAAGTGGGTTGATGTAGTATTAATTTAATTGCTTAGTTAATTGATACACTTATTTATTATATTATTGCATACACTTGTTATCAAACTGGTTATATTTATACATGGTGGTGTCTACCTATTGAGTTATACTCACACCCCATTCAGGAAGTCGTATGGCACCCGAGAAGATTATATTCAAGCAGGTTTGGATAAGGGAAAAGGACATTACTATTGATTGTTTTCTTTCTGGATGGGTTGGAGTTTGGATATTGGACCGACATGGGGTTTGGGACTAGGGACTATTAATTATTTCTTTTATTATTCTAGTCTTTTCTTGTATTACATATATCATGACATATAGTTATATTCCATCATATCATTACATTATTCTTTTTCTATTGGATTATTTAGTTGGATTTTATTTATTGTTTTTTCACTATATTATATTGTTTCCATTATTAATAACTTTGATATATAGTTATTTGAATATTTTCCATTGTTTTTTGAACACTGAATCTAGTGGGTATAGTATCCCCCCTATAAACATACCACCCCCACTGCTATTCAATAGCCTCTATCATACGGGGAGGCTTGCTTGAGGTCTCATAACCAACCCTTGATGAACATATGAGAGAGTGTCGAATCGGGGGGCATTACAATGTAGTATCAAAGGGTAAGGTTTTATTTTCTATTTCTTTTATATTTGGGGAAGGTAGAAATTATACTATGATTTTTCAGGACATGGTGATAAGCTTGTGTATGGGAATAGTTAACCCATGTAAGGGTCAAAAACTAAGTGCCCAGGGATAGGATTATTGTTTATGTTGTGTGCTTGTTACAGTTGATATTATTTCACCTTGGGTGATTCACATATTGTGTGAGGTTATTAACCTATGATGTTATTGGTTATTGAGATTTATAATCTTTCCCTAGTATGGCATGAGATGATTATTCATGGATCATAATAGGCACATAGGGATATATTGACTTCCGTTTTTCATGATAGGTACATGTATATATTGCATGTGATATATACTTGCCTTTTGAACCATGATATGAGATATATATTGAATATGATAAAATAAATTATTTTTTATTTTTTTCTAAAACAATTTTAAGGAATTTTTAGAGAGACTAAGAGTTAGTGGTTCTCTGTTTTTGTCACCTATTGAGGTTGACATTGCTATAGCCAGTGTTCTAAGGAGTGTGTTTGTCTTGTAAAGAAATTTCATCCTCGCCATCTTCGAGTTGAGTGTTAGGAGGGTGGAAATTATCATGCTCCTAACATAGCTGAACCAGAGCTTCTTGTAGTTCCTTATGATCATATAGATGTTCAGCTTCATGACAGCTTCTTAAGGGTCATGAGATCCATGGAAAGATACTATTTGCATAATGAATTAAATGTTTGAGCTAACAAGGGAGTTTCATCTACATAATTTTTATACATTTACTAGAGAGAGAGACCCCTAGGTAGTCAAGTTCTAGATCAATTCAGTCCATAAGATCTTTAATAATCTTACGACACCACAGATATAAGGGTGAATCTTTCTGCGTATATGCTTCATGGACCAGCCAAGCCTTGGTGGGACATTTTGGAGTAGGAAGGGAAGTAGTAAGAGTTATCTTGGAAGGAATTAAAGATGATTTTCTTGGTAAATTTCTATCTCGAGACTTTGAGGGATGAGAAGGCTCATGATTTCATGCACCTATCATAGGAGGGCATGTCAGTGCTGGACTATACTTAACATTTCACCAAACTACAACACTTTGTTCCATCTTTTTCATTTGATGAGATCTCTAGGGAAAGATGATTTTAGATGGTATTTTTTATGAGATCAGGTCGTAGGTGAACCTTTCCTATCTGAGTAGTTTTACAGACGTGATTAATAAATCACTCATCATGGAAGGTAATTTGAGAGAGGCCCCAAGTAGCAGCTAGGCTATTTCATAAAGTGAAACTATGAGCTCTTCTTCTAGTGTAAACAAGAATCACTATGATAGTTTTCTCTAGGTAAATAGTGGTCAGATCTGTCAGGGAAGTGGGTATATATCTCAAGATTGTGTTCCTTTATAGTGTTATCAATGTGGAAATATGGTTCACAAATGGCCTCAGTATCCATACCCTACTTTGGAGTGTCCATTTTGCAGTATATTGGGCCACCTAAAGAGTTTTTGTAGGGGCATGTAGTAGTAGAGTAGTGTAAGAGGAACAAGATTGGTTCTAAAGTCGAGGGATGACTCAACTACACCTTAGGATATAGGTAGTTTTTGTTATATGAGATATTATAGTCGAGGCAGGGGACATGGTACCCCCTTATAGGAATAGAAGTACCAAGAATAGGGTATAGCTTATGTAACACCCCAAGCATCCATGGTACGCTTCTCTTTGAATAATATAGTAGCGTGTGTTGTACGTAACTTCGAGTTATAACATGCCACAACCAATCCAACTAGTCGTTATGAATAGTAATACCCACTTTTTGAAATTTTATAAATTTTATATTTCAAAATTGACTTCATTTTTGGATTCGGAATATTGAAATTAGCTTAGGGTGAATTTTTGGTATTTTTCTGAAAACTTTCAATTTTTGATAAATAGTGAAAAACAATGAGTTATAGTTTAAAACCTAATTTTTATTTAAATAATTATTTATTTTATGTAAATTTATTTTAGGTCAAAATAGATACATAATACCTATATAATTTCAATGTAATTCATTATATTTAGTTTATAATAATCTTAGATATATATAAATTTTATTAATCTTTTCACCGTCTTTTACCCACCTCCTAGGAGAATTTGAAAATTCACATAAAACTTAATTTTACCTCTTCTGTGAATGGAATTTCAAAAATCCGAGAGACATGGTTAATATCAAGGAGTAAAATGTGGTTCAATAAGATGAAAATAATTTTTGGTGAATAGTAACTTTTTACTTTTATTTACCACGGTTAAAAGTAAATAAGGTAATTATGGGTAAAAATGATATTATTATTACCCTAACACATTTCCTAATTCTATTGTATAAGTGTAATTAAACCAAAAACAATCTTAGGACTAAAATATGAACCTCTTTGGTCTACTTGGATTAGATTAGGACACTTATTATTATTTTATTTAAGCAAGAGTTAAAAGAGTTAAAATCAAAGTTTAATAACTAAAACATTTTTAGTATAGGGACAAACATAAAATAAATTCTACTATAAATATTAATTAAAAAGATAAAAATATTTTCTACATTATTTTATTTTATTTATATTTTTTAGACATTAAATAATATAATTTATTTATGACACAATGATGATGCAGTAATTACCAAATTAATAAAATATTAAAATAATTGATATTATAAATATCCAAATAAATGTAATTTGAGAATTTTTATGAATTAAACTAATTTTATAGGTTAATATGAAATATTATAGTTTCTTAGATGAATTTTTTTTGAAGCAATAATGTTGTTATGAATTTAGAAAAAACAAAATACCAAATAGTGTCAAAATTGACATAAAATAGTTTTTAAAATAAATATTATATTATTAATTGATATTATATTCCTAAAAATATAAGTTTTGTCAAAAATACTTATATAATAATATTTGTATCATTAATGAACCATTTGGGGTTCTCTTGGAAGTATATAGTAATTTTATTAACCATATAATAAAAAATACAAAGAGACGTGGTAAATGTCAAACTATTTAACTAAGAGTTAAATCTAAAAGATAAAGTTAATATATTGACCCAAACCTATATAAAACCTATTTATTGAGTGGTTTTAGACCCATACCTACCTTATCTTTTAAATAATCCATTTTTGGAGCTATTATAAACCGAAAATGATTTTATTATAAAATAATATTTCTAGCTTTTCCTAAGCTGCCCCTCACCCCTCTTATAAAAGGGAACTCCCCCTTCTCACTAATTCACACCTTCAAATCCATTTTTCTCATCCAACCTCTACCCAAATACCCACTAAATTATGTTACCTTCATCCTATAGGCCTTACTTTAGTCATAAAGCCAACCTAAGGAGCCCTTTTGTACAAATCAAAAGGAAGAACCCGAAGAAGTGGTAAATATCTCACCACCTCTTTCAAGTTCCTTTCTTCTTCCACTTCCTTTTTATTTGTTGTTTCCATTATAAAATATTAAATCAAGTATATTATATATATTTTGATTTTATTATTAATATGGTACAACCATATTCATTATTCTATCCATCCTTTGAATGACATGTCACCATATGTGCGTACGTACGGATTACCGTCACCACGTCATGGTGTAATTGTTATTCAATACATTATTATTTGGATGGGTATAATAATGATGTGTAATTGATGTAAATAATAAATATAACATGATAATTATTATGTATATATGATATACCATTTAATTATATACTATTTTAATATCAAAAGAATGATATTATTGCTTGTGCGTACGTACGGATTACCGTCTCCACGAACACAATGAGATTCATTCACATCATATCCATTCAAGACTAATTTTCATTTGATGGTTAAAAATAATTTTTAAAGACTTGGTATAATTATGGATATGAATAAGATACATCCCATCCATAAAAAATATGACTCACATAATAAATAATATAAAGGAAAACGGATCCGTTAACACCCAAAACGATGATAATACTAAGATATTATTAACAAATAAATGTTAAAAGATCATATATGATATCATAATAATGTATATGATTCTTGTATAATTTAATAACAATTATTTCACCATTATAAATGAGTTTAACTTACCCTCGACCAAGTAAAAGTACAAGTTAATGGTTAATTCTACAATCTCTTCATTATCTGAGGTTGTTTATACGTAATTATCTACTGGGACCTCTTTATCATCCACATCCATGTTTCTTAAAAATGTATTCCAAAACATTTTTACCATTTACTAGACTATGGGTTAAATTCATTTATACCCTTTTTGACTTTTTATAAAATGGTTTGAAAGTAATCTTTCTATCATTTTCCAAACAAGGGCCTTTTTAACCTTTTCGACAAAATTAAGGTAAGAATGTTTTTTTAACTTATATGGTGGGTGCAGATATTTTTTGACATTATAAAATTATCAAAGATTCCCTTACAAGATTATAAGAATATTTTCAAAATAAATGTTTTCTTAAATTATTTCAAAATAGAAAGAGATATTTCTCTAAAAAAGGTTTTGATTTCATCTATGTCAACATCCTTTGATGGATTTTAAGCTTATTTGAAGTTGATTTATTATGATACAAAACATCCATATTGTATTGAATGTTTTGTGATATGTTTGACTGTGGATGTGTTATTTTTACACCATTCATGGTTTATGGATAAAGTATTTACATTTCGTATGCTAGTTTTAATACGAATGTTTATCTTATATTTAAACCTTTTCATATGAGGAATGCATTGGACTTAGTAAGTGACAGGTGGAGCCCACTATAGCTCCTCAATGAATCAGTAGGTCTCATGAGACAAACTAGTGTCTTGGAACAAGGCCTTGACAAAATATTATTTTTAGTCTTGGCACAAGGCCTTGACTATGTGGTTATGATAGTCTGGCATTATGTATTCCATCATTATGAAAGTGTCTATTGATATTGCATGTGATTATTCGACTAGTAGAATATCCATGTGAGTAAGTAAATGGTATTATTTTGATTTATATTTTCCATATTATGATGAAGTTTGTGTTTAAAAGGATTTTGTTTTAGTTTTATACATTGCCTTAAATGTTTATGCTTATTTATGAAAGCTTCCACTATATTGTTATCCTTACTGAGCATCTGAGCTCACCCCTTTATATGTTTTATTTTTCCCAGGATGTGAAGAAGTATTTTATGAATAACCTGTAGGGATAGTCTGAGGGGATATGAGTGTGGACTATGGAAACAATGTTGTCGTAGTTTTTCATTTTATGATGTAATGTAAACCTTATGAATGTATCTAGTACTTCCAAGGCTACTAAACTAATCGGTCTTTTGAGACTTGATCTTTTCTGATCATGCCAATGTTATGTAATAATGCACCGAATCTGGGTAACTAGGTTCAGGGCATTATAGTTGGTATCAGAGGAAGTTTAGTACAAACCTTGGAATCTAGATTTAGATAAACTCTTATTAGATAACATTAACCTAAGATAGACTTTGAGGATTAGTATAGAATAACTTCCTATAATTTTGGTATTGTAGAGATTTTTTGAGTTTTCCAAGAAATACGTCCCTGTCTGGATATGAGCAGGTAGAGGCGGCTCTGGCACAGATGTACCTAGGGGTAAAACCTGAAAACATTGCTTTGAGCTAGACTCGAATAGGAACTGGTGCAAGACAACGGGCCTTGCTCCACTCTTGGTTACGACACTCCTGGGGGATATGCTTAGGATAATTCTCATTTTCTTTACAAACCATTATGAAGGGTTTATGAGAATATACTTCCTCAAAGAAAACATTTTTTATGATTATGGATTATATCTATAAACTGTTCAATTTATGTTATGTGTTTTACAAGTTTGGATTTATGTATTTCAATTCATAAACTGATCTAGTTTATACCATTATTTAGAAATGGTGCCTAGTGTAAGGAATAGAAGTCATATTAATGCATGAACTCCATGTAGGTATTTCCCTCCTACTCAAGATAATTATAGTGGAGATGGTGATATAACTGGTGCTGATCAACTTATCACTATACTGGGACAACTCAATCGGGTTATGAATAATAACCTTACCTGTATGGAGCACCCTGATCCACAACGTGGAGGATCAATGTTAGACCGCTTCATGAGTAAACAACCACCAACATTCAATGGGAGTAAAAATCCATTAGTAGATGAACAATGGATAAATTTCTTAGAGAAAATATTCCACACCTTGGGGAGTAGTGAAAGGGAAAAAAGTTGTCATGGCAGTTTACCGCCTCACTGGAGATGTGGATCAATGGTGCTCATTGATTTAAAACACAAAGGAAGATGATGAAGTATCAAATATGGAATTGAGGGAGTTTAGAGATATTTTCTTAGAAAAATACTTTCTTCGTGACCATCGAACAGATATGGAAAGGAAATTTCTGAGTCTGAGGAAAAATGAGGATAAGAATGTCATTGAAAAGTATGAAGCAAACTTTACAAGTTTAGTGAGGCATGCTGCAGATTATATACATAACCCAAGAAGTAAGATTGATCATTTCTTTGATGGTTTAAAACCATTTCTCCATCGAGCATTAGTCTCACAATCCTTCTCGTCGTACAAAGATATTGTCTCATGTGCTATCAAGACAGAAAAAGAATTCTCTAAGTCTTACGACTTTAAAGAAAAGAAATAGAAGAAGAGATATGTTGAACACTCTGGAAATGGAAATAAGGGGAAGAAGTAAAAAGTTGAAAATCCGTCTTGTGGTAAATGTGGGAAGAAACACCCTGGTACTTGCCTGAAGGGAATGGGACTCTGTTACAAGTGTGGTGAAAAAGGCCACCAAGCTCGTGATTGCAAGGGGAAGAAAGAGGTTGTCGATGTTGAATGCTACAATTGCAGGGATATGGGACATTATGAAAATGAATATCCTAAGCGTCAGGGGAACATACCTTAGAAAAGGCCAAGGGATCAAGTCCAAGCTTATGCTGTAACGCCCCGACCCCAGCTACCCAGAGTCGGTGCATTACTTCGTAACATTGGCATGATCACAAAAGATCAAGTCTCGAAAGACCGATTAGTTTAGTAGCCTTGGAAACACTAGATACATTCATAAATGTTACATTACATCATAAAGTGAAAAACTAATAACAAAGTCTTCATAGTCCACACTCATATCCTCTTCTGACTATCCCTGCAGGTCATTCATAAAATACTTCTTCACATCCTGGAAAATATTAAAACATTTAAAGGGGTGAGCTCAAATGCTCAGTAAGGATAACAATATTGAGGAAGCTTTCATAAATAAACATAAAAATTTAAGGCAATGTATAACAAAAACAAAAGCCTTTTAAACATGAACATCAACATAATATGGCAAAATTGAAATGAGATAATTCCATTTACTTCTTCACATAGATATTCTACTGGTCGAATAATCACATGCAATATCAATAACCACTTTCATAATGATGGAATGCATAATGCCAGACATTCTGAAACATTTTGTCAAGGCCTCGGCCAAGACGTCTAAAATGATTAAGGCCTCGGCCAAAATCACAAATCAAATGGGGAAAGGGCCTCGGCCAATTCCAAGTCTAGTTGTCTCATGAGACCTACCGATGCATCGAGGAGCTATAGCGGGCTCCACCCGTCACTTATTAAGTCCAATGCATTCCTCATATGAATAGGTTTAAACATATCATAAACCATAACATAATCGTATCACATAAAACATGCATAAAGGAAACATAACATTTCCACATTTCAATCACAAGATATCAATACAGCACATTGATATAATAAAAACGCTTTCAAAACCATTTTCAATACCAAAATAAAGAAAGTTAAAACTTTGTATTTATTTTTCATTAAAAAAATGATGGCTTGTAGAGGAAGCCGAAACTCAAATAATGGTCACGGCGGCGGAGAAGTCGTTGTCGCCGCATAAGTACGGAAAGAAAAACATTCCCTTTTTTTCGTTTAGTAAAACTCTTCGTATAAAAAATATTCCTTTTGAATAAACGTAAAATTCAAAGGGGTTTATACACCGTATAAAAGAGAGTTGTGTATAAAACCAAATATGCCTCAATGAAAGGAGATTGAGACGAAGTCCTTAAAAAGATCATTTTCAAAATAAAATAGATCTATTATGTTTATTCACTATAGGTACACATAAATAATAAAAAATAAGAAATAATAATATCATGACATAATTTGAAACTAGGAGATTAACCCAAATAATGGAAGTTGGGTTAAGAAATTCCCTTACCTTGCGTCTTGTCCTGACTCGACCGTTCTTTAACCTCCTGAATAATAAACTAGAGTTAATTTCTATTTACTTAAGAACCTTTTTTATGTTCATTATTCCTTTTATATCACTTATTACCATGTTATGAACATTATGTAATTATTTAAGTTAATAACGGTCGTTTTGTCGATCTTTGGTACTTGAGTCAACAATAAACTTCTTATAATTACAAGTTGTTTATGTGGTAGAATATCCATAACTCCAGAATTATATTCATGATTTAGATTTCATATATATCATATATATCCAGTATATACATTCATTCATAATATTACGTAACATTTAGAGGTAAGAAATGAAATCCATCGTTCATGGAGACGGTAAGCCATACGTACGCATGAACGCTACTTTCATTTCTATTTCGTATTTAATGGAATGAAATCATAATTATATAAAGGAATAATATATTTCCAGTATAATATCATATATAATATCATTTACCCCATCCTTTATACATCCCACATATGGCATTAAAGATTCACATCACTTTGAGGGGGCGGTAGTCCGCACTTCCTAAAATGAAATTATCGCGTTTACCCATAATGGAAATCATAAAGTATGCCATAAATGAGAAATACAGAAGCATAATGAAAATATAAACATAATATATATATCATATATAAAAATAGTGTCATCAAAATGGCCACCATTATAGGTGTTAAAAGAATTTGAACAATCATCGTTTCGTGAGGCAGTATTTCGCCACCCACAGAAACAGTATGTTCTTTAACCATTAGACGAAGGTGTGTGTAAGTGTAAACCAAATCCTTATCATAAAAACATCCTAGTATATTTTAGATACTGGTTTTGTTACAAAAGAAAGGAATGAAAATAGTTTAAGGGGTTGGAGAAGCAAAATAAAATAAAACAACATTAGGGAAGACATTACCTAAAAAATCGGGTAACTCTTTTTGATTTGAGACAAAGGCTTCCTTGGAAAGAATTCTGCCCAAAGTGAGGCTTCTAGGAGTAATTGAGTGATGTTGGGAGAGTATTTGGGCAGAGTTTGGCTGAGCAAAATGGCTTGAAGGTGTGAATAAGGTGGGAGTGGTGGGGGCCTTTTATAAGTGGAGAGGAGGGGCACTTTTGGAAAGTAATGAAATGTTATTCTATTATACAATGCTTTTCGGATTCTAAAGGTCCCACACTTGTATAATTCGAGGCTAAGGTAATAAGGGTTCGAAATATCCTCATAAAATAGGCTTTGGACAAGTGTAAGCCTTTTATTTTACATTATCTTCTCATTTTATTTAAATCGTTAAATAATGAGGTCAACGCTGCATCATCATGATGTCATAAATAATTTAATTTATTTAATGTCTAAAAATTATAAAAAAAAATACTATGATGTATAAAATCTTTTTATCTTTCCAATGACTATTTATAATCAAAAATATGACTTGTATAACCCCATGTAAAAATTGTTTTAGTAAAACATTTCATGTTTGTGTCATTTTTTACTTTAACATTAAATAAAAGGTATTTATGTCATTTTCCAACTAAAGTGGCTCCATGGGGTCCCCAAGTTGACCCATGGATTGTCTTGGTCGGCCATGGCACATCCAATGAGGGTAGTACATGTGTCAAGCTCATCCCATATTATTAAAACATTATTTTTACCTTAAACTACACTAATTACCTCTAATCGCGATTAAGAACTTAAAAATTACTATTCACCAAAAAATTATTTTAATATCATTGAACCACATTTTACTTCTTAATGACAACCATATATGTCGGATTTTTGAAAATCAAATCACAGAAGTGGTAATATTTCATTTAAACGAAAAATCAGTTATTTAACTACCACTTAGTGGTTTCACTATTCATCAAAAATTGAAGTTTTTCAGAACAATGCCAAAATTTCACCCTAAGCTATAATTGATATTCCAAATTCAAAAATGATGTCTATTTTATGAAATTCCAAACATATAATTTGCATTAATTAATTTTATAATTAATTCCCGCTGTCACAACAAATAGCGTGTTTTTAAGAAACAATTTATATCAAAAGATTGACAATTGTTTATGTCCAATTTCAAAGTGAAATTAATTCTAATGACCACCATTGGATAAAATGGTAAAAATATATTCTAATTATACTTTAAAACCACTCAATAGTATAACTTATCACTATAAATTATTTTCATTAAAAAAGTTGTTTTAAGTATTTTTCACTATTCATAAAAATTTTGAAGTACTCAGAAAATTACAAAAAATTCAACATAGGAGAATTTCAATATTAGGAATACAAAAATGAAGTCCATTTTGAAATATAAAATTTCTATAAATTTAAAAAGTGGTTATTACTATTCATAACGGCTACTTTGATTAGTTGCAGTGTGTTAGAACTCGATGTTGCGTACAATGCAAGCTATTACATTATTGATTGAGAAGTGTATCATGGAAGCTCGGGGTGTTACATTCTCCCCTCCTTCAATAAATTGCATCCTCATAATTTGAAATTTTTCTTTGTAAATAAAAGGTTGAAAAGAGAAAATACCATTGTGGAAAACCCACATCGGAAATAAGATTAATAAAATTTAGCCTTAATAAGAGGGAAAGGGAAATGAAAAAGTCACCACCCAATTATGATCTCGATTAGGAGAAAATTGGTGGCAATTAAAGACATATAATTAGAGGAAAAACGTAAATATTTGTAGGGAGTGATTGAGGTCATCAATCACAATCAACTGTCAAATTGAGGGCCTCAAAGACTTCAATCTATGTTGATTTAAAATATCATCAGTTCAACAAGACATAAGGAATTAGGATAACACATTTTTTTGTTTTAATATCCCTTTACTAAAGTTTAAGAATTAATTTATTCATTGAATAAGAGATAGGTATATATATATTTATGCTTGACAATTAGAGTTTCAACCTTCAACTCATCTTTCACTCAAAAAGATAATAGAACTCAAAAATATTATACTTATCCTAATTGTATAAGGTTCCAAATGTTAACACATACCATTTAGATTAGTAAAATTATTTTGTAATAACTAGGGACTTCCTGTAGGCTAGTGGTAGGAAATAAAGGCCTGTCGCACTATGATTGTGGGTTTGATTCCTGCAGCTTTGTCCGACGCGACAGGTTATGCCCCACCCTGCAGGTTGTCCTTTTCCTAAAACTATAGTATTATAATATTCAAAAATAATCTTCATAAATTTTTAACCTTAAACAATACTATCCAAAGATCAACTTAATCCACTCCAACCTTTATAGTTATCCAAAATACCTTTGTCCAGACTTTCTCTAAAAGGTCTCTTAATTCCAAAATCAATTTATCAGATTCCCCAAACAAAGTAAAGTTTCTCTTATTGTCACATACTAAAAATATAATTACCTTCATCATATTAAAACCTTACTGAAATCAACAAGTACTGCAGTACAATCCTTATATATATATATATATATCACATTATTCTAATAACCAGAATATAATCCATGAGTCCGAAGGCACCAATACATTAATTATTTTGCTTCAACTGTAGTAACAGCATAAGATTGTCCTTGATCCCTTGGCCTTTTCTGAGGTAAGTTTCCCTGACGCTTAGGGTATTCATTTGAATAATGCCCCATTTCCCTACAATTGTAGCATTCAACATTGATAGCCTCTTTCCTTCCCTTACAATCACGCGCCTGGTGACCTTTTTCCCCACATTTATAACAAACTCCCATTCCTTTTAGACAAGTATCAGGGTGATTCTTCCCACAATTATCACATAATGGAAAATCCTTCTTTCCCTTTTTCCCTTTATCTGTCTCTTTTTCCACCGTTCTCTTCTTCTCTTGCTTTACTTTGTTGTCATAAGACTTAGAGAATTCTTTTTCTGTCTTGATAGCACATGAGACAATATCTTCGTATGTTGAGAACGATTGTGATACTAAAGCTCGACGGAGAAATGGTTTTAACCCATCAAAGAAACGATCAATCTTACCTCTTGGGTTACGTATATAATCTACAGCATACCTCGCTAACCTTGTAAAGTTGGCCTCATACTTTGCGACATTCTCATCCTCCTTTTGTTTCAGACTCAGAAATTGCCTTTCCATATCTGCTCTATGGTCATGAGGAAAGTATTTTTCTAAGAAAATATCTTTGAACTCCCTCCATTCCATATTCGATATGTCATCATCTTCCTTTGTGTTTTGAATCAATGACCACCATTGATCAGCATCTCCAGTGAGGTGGTAAACTACCATGATAACCTTTTCCCTTTCACTACTCCCCAAGGTGTGGAATATTTTCTCTAAGGATTTTATCCATTGCTCAGATACTAATGGATTTTTACCCCCATTAAATGTTGGTGGATGTTGCCTCATGAAGCGGTCTAACATTGATCCTCCACGTTGCAGATCAGGGTGCTCCATACGAGTAAGGTTATTATTCATAACTTGAGTGAGTTGTCCCAGTATGGTAATAAGTTGATCAGCACCAGTTGTATCTCAAGCTCTACAATAATTATCTTGAGCAGGAGGGCAATCCCTACACGGAGTGCGTGCATTGATACGGTTTACATTCCTTCCACTAGGCGCCATTTCTAAACAATGGAATAAACTATATTAGTTTATAAATCAAAATACATAATTCCATACTTGTAAGATACTTAACATAAATTGAACTATTTATGGATATAATCCATAAAAATGTTTTCTTTGAGGAATTATATACTCATAACCCTTCATAGTGGTTTATAAAGAAAATGAGAATTATCCAAAGCATATCCCCCGGGAGTGTCGTAACCAAGAGTGCAGCAAGGCCCGTTTTCGTGCACCAGTTCTCGTTCGAGTCTAGCTCAAAGCGGTGTTTTCGGGTTTTACCCCTAGGTACATCTGTGCCAGAGCCGCCTCTACTTGCTCGTATCCAGACAGGGACGTATTGCTCGGAAAACTCACAAAATCTCTATAATACCAAAATTATAGGAAGTTCTTCTATACTAATCCTCAAAGTCTATCTTCGGGCGATGTGCTCTAATCAGAGTTTATCTAAATCTAGCTTCCAAGGTTAGTACTAAACTGCCTATGATACCAACTGTAACGCCCCAACCCCAGCTACCCAGAGTCGGTGCATTACTTCGTAACATTGGCATGATCACAAAAGATCAAGTCTCGAAAAACCGATTAGTTTAGTAGCCTTGGAAACACTAGATACATTCATAAATGTTACATTACATCATAAAGTGAAAAACTAATAACAAAGTCTTCATAGTCCACACTCATATCCTCTTCTGACTATCCCTGCAGTTCATTCATAAAATACTTCTTCACATCCTGGAAAATATTAAAACATTGAAAGGGGTGAGCTCAGATGCTCAGTAAGGATAACAATATTGCGGAAGCTTTCATAAATAAACATAAACATTTAAGGCAATGTATAACTAAAACAAAATCCTTTTAAACATGAACATCAACATAATATGGCAAAAGTAAAATGAGATAATGCCATTTACTTCTTCACATGGATATTCTACTGGTTGAATAATCACATGCAATATCAATAACCACTTTCATAATGATGGAATGCATAATGCCAGACATTCTGAAACATTTTGTCAAGACCTCGGCCAAGACGTCTAAAATGATTAAGGCCTCGGCCAAAATCACAAATCAAATGGGGAAAGGGCCTCGGCCAATTCCATGTCTAGTTGTCTCATGAGACCTACCGATGCATCGAGGAGCTATAGCGGGCTCCACCCATCACTTATTAAGTCCAATGCATTCCTCATATGAATAGGTTTAAACATATCATAAACCATAACATAATCGTATCACATAAAACATGCATAAAGGAAACATAAAATTTCCACATTTCAATCACAAGATATCAATACAGCACATTGAAATAATAAAAACGCTTTCAAAACCATTTTCAATACCAAAATAAAGAAAGTTAAAACTTTGTATTTATTTTTCATTAAAAAAATGATGGCTTGTAGAGGAAGCCGAAACTCAAATAATGGTCACGGCGGCGGAGAAGTCGCTGTCGCCGCATAAGTACGGAAAGAAAAACATTCCCTTTTTTCGTTTAGTAAAACTCTTCGTATAAAAAATATTCCTTTTGAATAAACGTAAAAGTCAAAGGGGTTTATACACCGTATAAAAGAAAGTTTTGTATAAAACCAAATATGCCTCAATGAAAGGAGATTGAGACGAAGTCCTTAAAAAGATCATTTTTAAAATAAAATAGATCTATTATGTGTATTCACTATAGGTACACATAAAGAATACAAAATAAGAAATAATAATATCATGACATAATTTGAAAGTAGGAGATTAACCCAAATAATGGAAGTTGGGTTAAGAAATTCCCTTACCTTGCATCTTGTCCTGACTCGACCGTTATTTAACCTCCTGAATAATAAACTAGAGTTAATTTCTATTTACTTAAGAACTTTTTTTATGTTCATTATTCCTTTTATATCACTTATTACCATTTTATGAACATTATGTAATTAATTAAGTTAATAACGGTCGTTTTGTCGATCTTTGGTACTTGAGTCAACAATAAACTTCTTATAATTACAAGTTGTTTATGTGGTAGAATATCCATTATCTCCAAAATTATATTCATGATTTATATGTCATATATATCATATATATCCAGTATATACATTCATTCATAATATTACGTAACATTTAGAGGTAAGAAATGAAATGCACCGTTCATGGAGACGGTAAGCCGTACGTACGCATGAACGCTACTTTTATTTCTATTTCGTATTTAATGGAATGAAATCATAATTATATAAATGTATAATATAGTTCCAGTATAATATCATATATAATATCATTTACTCCATCCTTTATACATCCCACATATGGCATTAACGATTCACATCACTTTGAGGGGACGGTAGTCCGCACTTCCTAAAATGAAATTATCGCGTTTACCCATAATGGAAATCATAAAGTATGCCATAAATGAGAAATAAAGAAGCATAAGGAAAACATAAACATAATATATATATCATATATGAAAATAGTTTCATCAAAATGGCCACCATTATAGGTGTTAAAATAATTTGAACAATCATCGTTTCGTGAGGCAGTATTTCGCCACCCACAGAAACAGTATGTTCTTTAACCATTAGACGAAGGTGTGTGTAAGTGTAAACCAAATCCTTATCATAACAACATCCTATTATATTTTAGATACTGGTGTTGTTACAAAAGAAAGGAATGAAAAGAGTTTAAGGGGTTGGAGAAGCAAAATAAAACAAAACAACATTAGGGAAGACATTACCTAAAAAATCGGGTAACTCTTTTTGATTTGAGACAAAGGATTCCTTGGGAGGAATTATGCCCAAAGTGAGGCTTCTAGGAGTAATTGAGGGATGTTGGGAGAGTATTTGGGCAGATTTTGGCCGAGCCAAATGGATTGAAGGTGTGAATAAGGTGGTAGTGGTGGGGGCCTTTTATAAGTGGAGAGGAGGGGCACTTTTGGAAAGTAATGAAATGTTATTCTATTATACAATGCTTTTCGGATTATAAAGGTCCCAAACTTGTATAATTCTAGGATAAGGTGATAAGGGTTATAAATCTCCTCATCCAATAGGCTTTGGACAAGTGTAAGCCTTGGATTTTACATTATCTTCTCATTTTATTTAAATCGTTAAATAATGAGGTCATCGCTGCATCATCATGATGTCATAAATAATTTAATTTATTTAATGTCTAAAAATTATAAAAAAATACTATGATGTAGGAAATATTTTTATATTTCCAATGAATATTTATAATCAAAAATATTACTTGTATAACCCCATGTAAAAATTGTTTTAGTAAAACATTTCATGTTTGTGTCATTTTTTACTTTAACATTAAATAAAAGGTATTTATGTCATTTTCCAACTAAAGTGGCTCCATGGGGTCCCCAAGTTGACCCATGGATTGTCTTGGTCATCCATGGCACATCCAATTAGGGTAGTAAATGTGTCAAGCTCATCCCATATTATTAAAACATTATTTTTACCTTAAACTACACTAATTACCTCTAATCGCGATTAAGAACTTAAAAGTTACTATTCACCAAAAAATTATTTTAATCTCATTGAACCACATTTTACTTCTTAATGACAACCATGTATGTCGGATTTTTGAAAATCAAATCACAGAAGTGGTAATATTTCATTTAAACGAAAAATCAGTTATTTAACTACCACTTAGTGGTTTCACTATTCATCAAAAATTGAAGTTTTTCAGAACAATGCCAAAATTTTACCCTAAGCTATAATTGATATTCTGAATTAAAAAATGATGTCTATTTTATGAAATTCCAAACATATAATTTTCATTAATTAATTTTATAATTAATTCCCACTGTCACAACAAATAGCGTGTTTTTAAGAAACAATTTATATCAAAAGATTGACAATTGTTTATGTCCAATTTCAAAGTGAAATTAATTCTAATGACCACCATTGGATAAAATGGTAAAAATATATTCTAATTATACTTTAAAACCACTCAATAGTATAACTTATCACTATAAATTATTTTTATTAAAAAGTTGTTTTAAGTATTTTTCACTATTCATAAAAATTTTGAAGTTCTCAGAAAATTACAAAAAATTCAACATAGGCTAATTTCAATATTAGGAATACAAAAATGAAGTCCATTTTGAAATATAAAATTTCTATAAATTTAAAAAGTGGTTATTACTATTCATAATGGCTACTTTGATTAGTTTCAGTGTGTTAGAACTCGATGTTGCGTACAATGCAAGCTATTACATTATTGAATGAGAAGCGTATCATGGAAGCTCGGGGTGTTACATATGCTATCACTACTGCTGAGGTAGAAGCTCTGAAAAAGGTGGTGGTAGGTAATTTAATGGTTTCCTCAAGTTTAGAAAATTCTTTATTTGATTTTGGATCATCGCATTGTTTTATATCTTCCCAGTTTTCTAAGAAAATTAGATATTTCCAATTAGATTTAACAAGGGAGTTGTCGGTCAAAACTTCTAAGGGAAGTATCATTGCAATAAAGTTTTTTGAATCAGTTCCCATTAGGGTACATAAATGCTCTTTATCTACTGATCTCATCATCATACCCATGATTTAATTTGATATAATCCTCAGTATGGATTGGATTTCTGACCATGATGTGAAAATTTATTGTAAGAAGAAGGAGGTTACGATTTTTGATGACGATGATAAAGAACACCTTATCTTTATAGCAGAATCGTCACCACTTAATTCTTATTTAGATCCACCCACATTAGCTCAATTAAATTCAATTATTGGGGAGGAAGATAATGAAATAAATTTGGGTAAGGAAAGTAATGTTCAAATACAGGATGTACCTATTGTGAAAGAATATGTTGATGTGTTTCCAGAACATTTACCTGGACATCCTCCAGAATGAGAAATTGAGTTTTCCATTGATTTAATTCCTAGTTCAAGGCCCATATCGAATACCCCTTATAGAATGTCCATTGTGGAAATAGTGTAACTAGAGAAACAACTAGAGGAATTGAGTAATAAGGGATTTATTCTCCCTAGTGCTTCTCCATGGGGATCCCCTGTCCTTTTTGTTAAGAAGAAAGATGTATCTATGAGGTTGTGCATTGACTATAGGGAGATCAATGCTAAAAGAATAAAGAACAAGTATCCCCTACCTCGCATTGATGATTTATTCGACCAACTTCATGGATCTCAATACTTTTCAAAGATTGACCTTCGATCTGGATATCATCAGTTTTGTGTAAAGGATAAAGACATTCTGAAAATAGCATTCAAACCAGGTACGGGAATTACGAGTTTACAATAATGCCTTTTGGATTGGCTAATTCACCCTCTGTTTTCATGGATCTAATGAACAGAGTTTTCAAGTAATATCTTGATGAATTTTTAGTGTTATTTATTGATGATATCTTGGTATACTCCAAAATCTATTAAGATCATGAAAATCACATGCTCATTATCCTGAAGACTCTTAGATGACATGAATTATATGGGAAGTTTAGCAAGTGTGAATTTTGGATTCAGGAGATTTATTTTCTTTGCCATATTTTCTCCAAGGATGGAATCTTTGTTGATACTTCTAAGACCAAGGCAATCCAATAATGGCCAACACCGACGAGTATAACTGAGGTACGCAATTTTATTGGTTTAGCAGATTATTATCGATGTTTCGTCCAAAATTTCTCCCAATTCGCTAACCCGTTAACAAAGCTCACATGAAAAGGGGTGAAATTTGTTTGGACAAAAGAATGTGAAGAATGTTTTGAAGAGCTAAAGAGAATATTAGTCAATTCTTCAATCTTGACTCTACCATCGGATAATGATGGGTCTGTTATTTATAGTGATGCTTCAAACAAAGGACTTGGTTGTGTCCTTATGCAGAATGACAAGGTTATTGCCTATGCCTCACGACAGCTAAACATTCATGAGAAAAACTATACTACTAATGATCTTGAGTTATCATCTGTAATATTTGCTTTGAATATTAGGAGACACTATCTCTATAGTGAAAAATGTGAGATATATACCAATAACAAGAGTTTGAAGTATATTTTCTCACAAAAATAACTCAACATGAGGCAAAGGTTATGTCTTGAACTACTCAAGGATTATGATTTCACTATACACTACCACCCGGGGAAGGAAAATAAGGTGGAAGATGCTTTGAGTAGAAAGGATCATGGAGTTTTGAACAAGATGAGAGTTGAAAGGGATCCTATATACATGGATCTAGTAAAGATGGATATGGGAATAACCATGAAAGGTGAAACATCAATGCTTTTTCAAATGGTTTACAAACCATATTTACTAGAAAGGATAAAGATTTATCAGACCGGTGATGAAGAGTTTCAAAAGAAGATTAAAGCTGTGAATGATGGGACATTGAGTGACTTTGTGTATGAAGATGGATTTTTGAAATTTGGGAAGAGACTTTGTGTTCCTGATATACTTGATCTAAAAAGAGAATTGTTGGATGATGCTCATAGTTCCAATTTCTCTATACACCCTGGTAGCACTAAGATGTATAGAGATTTGAAGGAACATTTTTGGTGGGACAACATGAAGATGGATATTGCTTATTTTTTGTCAATATGTATGGTTTGTCAACAAGTGAAAGCTAGAAGGTAACAGCCTAGAGGAGTCATGCAACCTCTTCCTATACTGGAGTGGAAATGGGATAATATTACGATGGACTTTGTCATGGGACTACCAAAGACTCCTATAAAGAACGATGAAATATGGGTCATTGTTGATCATCTTACCAAGTCATCACATTTTCTTACTATAAGAGAAGATTTACCACTTGAACTATTGGAAAGAATATATATTAATGAAGTTGTAAGACTTCATGGAGTACCACTGTTGATTGTTTCTGATCATGATTCCCATTTTACATCAAGATTCTAGAAAAGTATTTAGAAAGCCCTGGATACTGAGCTTCGTTTGAGCACTGCCTACCACCCTCAAACTGATAGAAAATCAGAACGGACTATTCAAACCTTAGAAGACTTGTTGAGATCATTCTCACTTGACTTTCAAGGTATGTGGGACCAATATTTACCTCTGGTATAATTTTCCTATAACAATAGCTTCCATTCAAGTATTCAGATGGCACCATATGAAGCATTATGTAGAAAGAGATGTCGCACACCAACCTGTTGGAATGGTGTTGGTGAAAGAAAACTCGTAGGCCCAGAACATGTGGAGGAAATGATGGAAAAGTTGAAGGTAATCCAAACCCACATCAAGGAATCTCAAATTAGGAAGAAGAGCTATGCTGACAACTGAAGGAAGGATTTGTAATTTCAGGTAGGAAATCATGTTTTCTTAAAGGTATCTCCATGGAAGGGTGTTATACGTTTCGGTAAGAAGGGAAAATTGAGTCCCAGGTACATAAGACCTTTCAAAATTCTAGAACTAATTGGGGTTGTAGCTTATTGGTTGGAAATGTCACCAAGTCTCTCCAAAGTCCACGATGTGTTCCACGTATCACTGTTGAGAAAATACATGCTTGACCCAATGCATGTACTCACCTATGAGGAATTAGAACTGGAATACAATCCGTCTTATTGAGAAGATCCTGTCAAGGTTCTTAATACAAGAGAACAAGTGATGAGAAACCGTACGACTCGTCTGGTAAAAGTTCTCTGGAGAAACCATAAGATGGAAGAGGTGACGTGGGAACCCGAGGAACTTATGATGAAGAACCACTCGAGTCTTTTTATGTAGTAATATTTTATAAATGTCAAGGATAAAATTATTTTAAGGAGGGGAGAATGTAACACTCCAATCTTCCATAGTATGCTTCTCTTTGAAAACTACAGTAGTGTGTGTTGTACGCAACTTCAAGTTCTAACACACCACAACCAATCAAACTAGTCCTTATGAACAGTAATACCCACATTTTAAAATTTTATAAATTTTATGTTTCAAAATGGACTTCATTTTTGGATTTGGAATATCGAAATTAGCTTAGGGTGAATTTTTGGTATTTTTCTGAAAACATTCAATTTTTGATGAATAGTGAAAAACACTGAGTTATAGTTTAAAAATGAATTTTTATTTAAATAATTATTTATTTTATTTAAATTTATTTTAGGTCAAAATATATACATAATACCTATATAAATTCAATGTAATTCATTGGAGTCGGTTTATAATAATTTTAAATATATAAAAAATTTATTGATCTTTTCATTGTCTTTTACCCACCTCCTAGGAGAATTTTCAAATTCACATAAAACTTAATTTTACCGCTTATGTGAGTAGAATTTCAAAAATCTGAGAGACATGGTTAATATCAAGGAGTAAAATGTGGTTCAATAAGATGAAAATATTTTTTTGGTGAATAGTAACTTTTTACTTTTATTTACCACGGTTAAAAGTAAATAAGGTAGTTAAGGGTAAAAATGATATTATTATTAGCCTAACACATTTTCTAATTCTATTTGATAAGTGTAATTTGACCAAAAACAACCTTATGAATAAAATATGAACCTCTTTGATCCACTTGGATTAGATTAGGACACTTATTATTATTTTATTTAAAGAAGAGTTAAAAGAGTTAAAATCAAAGTTTAATAACTAAAACATTTTTAATATAGAGCTAAAAATAAGATAAATTCGACTATATTTATTCATTATAATTCTAAAAATATTTCCTACATAATGGTATTTTATTTATATTTTTTGGACATTAAATAATTTAATTTATTTATGACATAATGATGATGTTGTAATTACCTAATTAATGAAATATTAAAATAATTGATATTATAAATATTCAAATAAATATAATTTGAGAATTTTTATGAATTAAACTAATTTTATAGGTTAATATGACATATTATGGATGGTTATATGAATTTTTTTTGAAGCAATAATGTTGTTATGAATTTAGCAAAAACAAAATACCAAATAGTGTCAAAATTGACATAAAATAGTTTTTAAAACAAAAATTATATTATTAATTGATATTCTATTCCTAAAAATATAAGGTTCGGTCAAAAGACTTATATAATGATAGGTGTATCATTAATGAACCATTTGGGGTTCTCTTGAAAGAATATAGTAAGTTTATTAACCATATAATATAAAAATACAAAGAGAAATGGTAAATGTCAAAATATTTAACTAAGAGTTAAATCTAAAAGATAAAGTTAATATAGTGACTCAAACCTGTGTAAAACCTACTGTTTGAGTGGTTTTAGACCCATCGTCACCTTATAATTTAAATAATCTATTTTGGTTCCATTAAAAACCGAAAAATGATTTTATTATAAAATAATATTTTTAGCTTTTCCTAAGGTGCCCCTCACCCCTTTCATAAAAGGGAACTCCCCCTTCTCTCTAATTCACACCTTCAAAGCCATTTGGATCAACCAACCTATTCCCAAATACCCTCTAAACTATCCTCTCTTCATCCTAGAGGTCTTTATTTTGTCATAAGTCCAACCTAAGAAGCCCTTTTGTTCAAATCAAAAGGAAGAACCCCAAGAAGAGGTAAATATCTCACCACCTCTTTCAAGTTCCTTTCTTTTTCCACTTCCTTTTTCTTTGTTGTTTCTATTATAAAATAATAAATCCAGTATCTTCTATATACTGTGATTTTATTATGAATATGGTAAAACCATATTCATTATTCTATCCATCCTTTGAATGACATGTCACCATACGTGCGTACGTACGGATTACTATCTTTGTGTCATGGTGTAATTGTTATTCAATACATTATTATTTGGATGGGTATAATAATGATATGTAATTAATGTAAATAATAAATATAACATGATAATGATTCTGTATATATTATATACCATTCAATTATATACTATTTTAATTTCAAAATAATGATATTGTCACTCGTGCGTATGTATGGATTATTATCTCCACGAACGTGATGAGATTCATTCCCATTGTATCCATTCAAGACTAATTTTCATTTGATGGTTAAAAATAATGTTTAAAGACTTGATATCATTCTGTATATGAATAATATACATCCCATCCATAACAAATATGACTCACATAATAAAGAATATAAAGAAAAACGGACCTGTTAACACCCGAAACGATGATAATACTAAGATATTATTAACAAAGCAGGGTTAAAAGATCATATATGATATCATAATAATTTATATGATTCTTGAATAATTTAATAACAATTATTTCACATAATAATGTATATGATTCTTGAATAATTTAATAACAATTATTTCACTATTATACAGGAGTTTAACCTACCCTTGACCAAGGAAAAGTACAAGGTAAGGTTTAATTCTACAATCTCTTCATTATCCGAGATTGTTTATACATAATTATCTACTGGGACCTCTTTATTATCCACATCCATGTTTCTTAAAAATTTATTCCAAAACATTTTTACCATTTACTAGACTATAGTTTAAAGTCATTTATACCCTTTTTTTATTTTTATAAAATGGTTTGAAAGGAATCTTTTTTCCGTTTTCCAAATAAGGTCTTTTTTAACCTTTTCAGAAAAATTAAGGTAAGAATGTTTTTTTTAACTTATACGATGGGTGTGGCTATTTTCTGCCATTATAAAATCATCAAAGCTTCTCTTACAAGCTTATAATAATATTTTCAAAATAAATTTTTTCTTAAATTATTTCAAAATAGAAAGAGATATTTCTCTAAAAAAGGTTTTGATTTCATCTGTGTCAACATCCTTTGATGGATTTTAAGCTTATTTGAAGTTGATTTATTATGATAAAAACCTTCCACACTGTATTGAAGGTTTTGTTATATATTTGACTATGGATTTGTTATTTTTACCCCATTCATGGTTTATGGATAATGTATTTACATTTTGTATGTTAGTTTTAATATGAATGTTTATCTTGTGTTTAAACCTTTTCATATGAGGAATGAATTGGACTTAGTAAGTGACGGGTGGAACCCGCTATAGCTCCTTGAGGCATCGGTAGGTCTCCTGAGATAAAATAGTGTCTTGTCACAGAGCCTTGAAAAAATCTTTTTTGTATTCTTGGAACAGGTCCTTAACTATGTGGTTATGATAGTTTGGCATTATGCATTCCATCATTATGAAAATGGCTATTGATATTGCATGTGATTATTGGACTAGTATAATATCCATGTGAGTAAGTAAATGGCATTATTTTGATTTATATTTTCCATATTATGATGAATTTTATGTTGAAAAGGCTTTTGTTTTAGTTTTATACATTTCCTTAAATGACTATGCTTATTTATGAAAACTTCATCTGTATTGTTATCCTTACTGAGCATCTGATCTCACCCCTTTCTATGTTTTATTTTTCCCAGGATGCGAAGAAGTATTTTATGACTGACCTGTAGGGATATTCTGAGAGGATATGAGTGTGGCCTATGGAAACAATGTTATTGTAGTTTTTCATTTTATGATGTAATGTAAACCTTATGAATGTATCTAGTACTTCCAAGGATACTAAACTAATCGGTTTTTCAAGACTTGATATTTTGTGATCATGCTAATTTTATGTAATAATGAACCGAATCTGGGTAACTGGGGTCAGGGCGTTACAGCTTATGGGAGTCAAGATAGATCCCAGGGTAGAGGGGTTGGTTAGCTGCATGTTATATAGACTAATCCAGCTAGTATGGATGTAGGACCATCTACTGTAAAAGGTATGATTCTTGTATCATTTATACTAGATTGATTTTTTTTTGATATAGGAGAATCGTATTCCTTTTTATCATCTCTTTCTCTAAGTAGTTTGATCTTGGATATATAAAACTTGGATGGAATTTTGAACATTGAAACACCATTGGGAGTGTGATCAAAGAATATCAAAAATTGCAAGGTGTGTTATCTAGATATTTGTGGTTACTATTTCTTTTGGGAACCATTCATGCTATAAATGAAAAGCTTCGATTGGATTCTTGTTGTGGATTTGTTAGTTCTATATTAGGAACATATCAATTGTTACTAGAGGATATTTTCCTTTATATCTTCATAAGGAGGTATCTATTCTCACCAAGATGAGTGGGATCTTCAGGCTAGTCATGAAGGACCAATTAAGATAATGTCAAATTATCTCATGGCTCAGACAACCAGTCTTGATCTAGATGGTGGTGGAATGAATCAGAATTATTTTCTTCCTATGGTATATTTTTTTTAGGACATCATTCCTGAAGAGTTATATGGCTTACCATCCGAGTGAGAGATCAAGTTTATAATTTAGTTTGTGCCAATAGTATAGCCTATTTCTATCCTACCTTATAGAATGGAACTATAAGATCTTGGGGATTTGAGATTTTAGGTGCAATATATATAATCTAAAGGTTTCATATGGCCTAGTACATATCCATGGGGTTATACAGTTCTCTTCACCAAGAAGGATTATGGGTTTTTGCACATATGTGTAGATTATTGGAGATTGAACCAGATGATGGTTAAGAACCATTATCCTCTTCCACCCATCAAAGATCTATTCAATTAGATGAAAGATGATAATATATTTTATAAGATCGATCTGAGGTCATGATACCATTAGTTAAGGGTGATACCATCAAACATTCCTTATAATTATTTTAGGAGCAAGTATCTATTGTATCAGTTTGTTTTGATACCATTTGGTTTAACCAATGAACTGGTGGTATTCATGGCCTTGATTAATAGGATATTTCATCCTTTTTGGATCTATTTGTGGTGGTTTTTGTCGAAGACATTTTTGTGTACTCCCAGTCAATAGAATATCTTCCCAAACATCTTAAAATCATTATGATTACATTTAGAGAACATTGGATTTATTCCAAGCTAACTAAATACCATTTCTATATTAATAAAGTTCACTTATTGGAACATGTCATCTTAGAGGAAGGAGTGTTATTGGATCTATAGATATTTTTAGTCTTGGTATCTTGGGATCATCCTAATAATTTCTTCAAGATTCAGATATTTCTGGGTTAAGTAGGTTATTACTGATCCTTTTTCTAGGATTTTTCTTGTTTGGAAGTAGTAATGTTAGGGATGACCAAAAAGGGAGTGAAGTTTTTTTTGTTCTGGTGCTTGTGAGAGATACTTTCATGAGCTAAAAGGAATGATTACCTCAAAACCTATCCTCTCTTTACCTATTTTAAGTAAAGTATAAACTATATACTATGACGCATCTGGAGTTAGACTTAGAGCAGTTTTGATGTAGGATGATCGAGTGGTTTTTTATGTCTCTAGAAAATTGAGGGCTCATGATAAGTATTATCCTAATCGCAACTTGGAGTTAGTAGTAGTTTTATATGCTCGGAGATTCTAGATGAATTATCTCATGGGTGGAAGGTTTTTGGTACACATGGACCACATGATCCTCGGGTACATTTTTTCTCATCAGGATATAAACCTTCGGCAGAGGATGTGGTTTGAGTATCTATAGAATTTTGACTTTCAGTTGGCTTATATAATAGGAAAGGTAAATGACTTTTCCAATTTATTGAGTTGTAAGATGTAGATAGTGGTTATGATGAGTGGTGGGTAATGGCCCTCTTTGTAGACATGCATCTAGATGTCTAGGAGTCTCAGGGATGAATATATATGACTTCAATATCTATTATACTCGTGCTTCTTGAATATATCATTATTTAGTAGTTATCTAATTTATATGTCCTGGTTATAAGAGACATCTTATATGGTGGGGAGACACCATCGATATGGTCTCTTGGTAGTGGAAATTATCTTTTTTCAATTGATGATTATGGGTTCCTACGGGCTTGTGCGAGGAGCTGATGAGAGATTTTCATGCTTCAAGATGGGTGGTATATCCTGGTTTGACAAATATATATCCTGATTTTCATATACAATACTACCGTTTAGTAATGAAGAATGAGGTATCAAGATTCATGGCTATATGTTTCACTTTTCATTTGGTGAAAGTCAAGAATCAGAGGCCAAATGGGCTTTTCTAGCCTTTTCCCATTCTTGAGTGGAAATGGGATGATGTCACTATGTATTTTATGATAGTATTACCGAATAAAATCCATAATAATGATGAGGTATGGGTGATTTTGGGTTGACTGGTGAAGGTATCCCACTTTTTTTCTATCATGGAAACCTTCACAATTGATGATCTAGGAAGTTTTTATATGAATGAGGTAGTTCATCTACACAGTGTTCTAAGGAGTAACATTTCTGATAGAGATCCTCGTTTTATATCACGTTTCTAGTAGGTTCTTCATAAGGCTTTGGGATCGTAGATCATTTTGAGTATATCTTATCATCCTCAGGCTGATGGGCAATCTGAGAGGACAATTTAGGTTCTATAGGATATATTGTGAGATTGTGTTCTAGATTTTGGTGGTTTGTGAAAGAAACATATGGAACTCATGGAGTTTGAATATAATAACATATTCAAGGAATAAATCTAAAATGGAACCTTTAAATTCTTTTTATAGAAGTCTATTTCATTCACCTCTTTTCTAGTTAGAGGTAGGTGAGTGAGTGCTTGTTGGTCTTAATCTCATACAGGAGACATCTGAGCAAGTTCATTTGATCAGACAGTGGTTGGTGACCATGTATTGTGGGTAGAAATCTTATAATAACCATCATAAATGACCTATAGAGTTCTATGTTTATCCTTGTGTTTTATTTTGGGTGTCTCCTAGGTTAGAACAACTTCATATAAAGAAATGGGGAAAGCTAATGCCTAGGTTTGTCAAGCCATTTGAGATAGTGGATAGGGTCGGTCCATTGGCGTACCATATACCCTTCCACAACGCTATAATTCCATGCATGATAGACATAACAGGCATCAAGCTATGTAGTGGATAGGTTATAATGTGTTCCATGTGTCACATCTTCAGAGATATTATCTAGACCCTTCTCACATGATAGACATAGCAGACATCAAGATTAGTGTTGATTTGTCCTTTGAGGAGCATCCGATATGGATTGTGGACCATAGTGAGAAGTATCTCTAGGGTAGGACTATACTATTGGTTCGGGTGCAGTGGTTCCATGTGCAAGTTTAGGAGGAGGCCATGGAGAGGGACTCTGATATGCAAACATAGTTTCCAGAATTGGTCACCAATACCCCACAATGATGCTTGGAGCATCTTGGGGATGAGTTATTATATAGTGGGGAGGTTTTAAGATCTCGTGTTTTTTTAGGTATGTCTCTCTCTAAGTTTATCATTAAATTTATATCAGTTGTTTTCTTCTCATTTATAAACCTTGTTGTTTATGTTTTATTCATGGTTAATGGTTTAATTGAATAAACATAATCCTAGGTTGTAATAAAACTTGAGATAACCTAATAGGATCTAAGTGTAGATCCTTTGTTGAGGAAAATGACTTAATGTCTAGAGATATATGCTTGTTAAAATTAAGGGAGTCGGGGTAAATGGGTCAAGTTCTACCATAATTTCTTAGTAAGTTGAAAACCTTTAAATGGGTTTCAGGTTGTTTTATAAGAAAAATGGTCTAAAACCATATTCATAACATTTACACATTGTGTAAATAGATTACATGTTGTGTAATATTTAGGTGAATTTAATATTCAACTAAGGCGATGGATTTTTCAGTGTATCCCATTAAAAATAATTACATGACATGTAATTATCTAACATACTATTTTAAGGTATGTTGTGTGGATTATTTTTCTTTCACCAACATTAAAATCTTATTATCTCGACCTAAGGAAACCATCCAAGATATTTTGGATTTCCAACATCCCTTCTGGATTTCTATCTTGTGTGATTAATCCCTGGTAAGTAGTTTTGATCCAATTTTCCCTTATATCCCTTATTTCTTCAAATGTTGTGGTGTAATCCTTGACTATGTCTATTGTTGGTTTTGATACATATCAATTTTAATCTAGGATCCTTCTTGTGATCAGTATCACCTTCTTAATCATGGGAATTTTTCATTGGAAGCATTTTTTGATTGGTAGTTAAATGTAGGGGATCTAAACCTTAACCCTCACATCTTATAATTGTCAAGTATGTGAAATATTTCAATTGCCCCAGCATATCATATGTTTAATAAATTGAAATAATGAATTTAAATGTTCTTGAGAGTCCCTTTAGATCCAATTGGTTACTGACCTAGCTTGTGGCTATCATTCGGGTGAGTGAACCCCTGAAGATAAATGAATTTTTTAATGGCTTAAAGTGTGTTTATCATGACATGGATTATGGGTGGTTTCTTAATATAGTTTCACCTTGGATTGGCTTATTTATTGAGATAACTGGAATGTTATTGTTTATCATGAATTGATATATTAAATGAGTAATTAAATTTAAATGGTAATTTTCATAATTAACCATTTTTCATATGATGTGACATTGTGATGTCTTTATTTCTATGACTTGTATTATGATTAAATGATGAAATTATTATATAGGGTGGTGGACCAGTAATACATGCTAAAATGATTATATAAAGGGATAGTCCCACTGACAGATACTAAAATTTTGATATAGAGGAATTCTCCCAATTGACATATTGAAATGATTATATAGAGGGCTAGGCCCATTGACACATGCTAAAATGTTGATATAACGGGCTTAGCCCAGATTAAATGCTGAAATGATTATATAGAAGGTTTGACCTAGATTTTATGTTATACCTTGGTAATAAGTTTATGGTTGGTATGGTTATAATACATTCTCATAGACATTTCAACACGGAACCAAGGTAAGTTATGTTAACATGGTTATATGGGTCTGGTTTTCATGGTTGTGAGACATTATCAAAGATATTTGGACAAGGCGTCGAAGTAGGTTGGTGTGGTATTAATTTAATTGCTTAATTAATTGATACACATGTTCATTGTATTATTTCATACACTTTTTATCATACTATTTATATTTATAAATGGTTGTGTTGACCTATAGAGTTATACTCACACCCTATTTGGGCCTCGGTATGGTACCGAATAAGATTATATGGATGAAAGTTTGGACAAGAGACAAGGACCTTGTTGTTAATTGTTTGTTTGTTGGATGGGCTGGAGTTTGGAGATGGGACCGACATGTGGTTTGGGACTGAGGACTATTGAGTATTTATTTGAGTCTGATAGTATTTTTCTTGTATTACATCTAGCATGACATATAGTAACATTCTAACATGCCATTATATTATTCTTTCTTTATTTATTAAATTATTCATTTGGATTTTATTGATCATTTTTTTTATTATATTATATTGTTTACATTATTATGCACTATGATTTAATGTTATTTGAATATTTTATGTTTTGTTTTTAACTATAAATCCAAGGTTATATTCTCCTCACTATAAACATCACACCCTCGCTACTAGTCAGCAGCCTCTGGCGTACAGGTAGGCATGCTTGAGGTCTCGTAACCAACCCTTTCTGGCCATGTGAGAGAGTGATGGATCGGGCGATGTTACAAGTTCAACTAATCAAAATGAGATTAGTTATAGCTTAGAGTAGAAAAATATTATATTAATAAAATACATTGGCCACATGAGTTTAATTTTGGGAATCATATTTTTCTTTATGTATTCCATTGGTTTGGAAATTAGTATTTGGGAGAGAATTGAAAATTGGATCCTCATTTTGTAGGACCATTTTAGATCAGGGAGCATATTGGGGTGGTTGTTATCATTTTTCTTTGCCTCTAAAATTCAATGGAATTTATGATGTATTTTATGTATCCCAACTGAGGGGGCATGAACCAAATATATCTCATGTAATTCAATTTTATAATTAGTAATTTTTGACAGGTTCTTCCTTTATCGAGAATCTAGTTTTCATTATTGATCAAAGAGAAAATATTCTTCCAAGAATGTTTGTGTAACACCCTGAACCAAACCACCATTTCTGATCTGTAATTCTGCATGGCCTTATATGCACCTCTCCATATGAAATAGGTTATCTACTAGAAGTGAGGGCCAAAGGGACATCTTGGGGAGACTATTCCCCCTGGTGCTAGGTAAACATTAGAGTAAAATAAATTAATTAATACAAATAAATCAAAAAAATAATAAATAAATAAATTACCATCAGAGTATCAATATAAACAAAATGTATCAACCCATGCAGTATCAGTATGGAATGTCAGGCACAAAAAACCAAAACAAGAAAAGGGATACCCATATGTGGTGGATCAATATAAAAAGTAAAGAATCTAAAAAAAATAAAAACAAACATGCACCCCAAGTTCCATCCTTAATGACACATCTGTATACTATCCTAATCAATCATCCATAACATATCATTTTCCTTCACTGAATCTACGGTCATGAAATCTACAAGCGCACTGAAATTTCCAAGTAGGGTGTGAGTACAAGACTTAGTAGGACACCACCAACATCCCTTAACATAAGTGCATAAGATATACTAGTGAATAACATGAAATTAAATAGAATAGATATAATAATCAAGGACATCATACAAACATAATATATATGTTGGGTCCTTAGAAACCAGCTCAACCTGCTTCCACTCCATGCTGGAAGAAACACCAACCAGTCACTTCACATATCCCCCAAGATATGATAGTTGAAAAACATATCCAACACATCCCCCTTGAATGGATATCCTAAATTCATGTTGACCAAGATTCAAAAACATCCCCCTTAGGGGATGGTGCATATGGATCAACCAGTATGATCAACTGTAAATATTTATGAACAACACAAATGATATAAGATATAAATGAAAAATAAAACATTACATCACATCAAGAAATAATCACAACTATCATAATATATATATATAATAAACAAAAATAATAGGTTTCATAGGGCTACACACACCTCTCATATGATAAATAATTAAACATAGGTCTCAAAAGGTTACACATGCATGCCAACAATCACGCTAAGAACCTGTATAAAACATGTGCTAAAGTCAAGGATTTCCTGCCTTATGATAAACAATGATCAAAGTGTAGGGTCACCATCTAACGCCAATCGCACCACTGAATCATATAAAAATTATTTAATTGACACAATTTAGAAAACTAGTATCAATTTCAAGGAGAAACCATGCCCTAGAGGTAGTTCAAGATCAAACATACATGAGAAGATCCACTACTAGCAATGATCTAGGTATGATTGATGCGCAAACACTAAATATATGAATTCATGTGCCGATTCTATCAATGATCATAAATTAATTTTTTATATCATGTAAAAAAACTCTATATTTGATAAATACATAAAGGATATAATTATTTTTGAACAAATATAAAGTAATAGGATTGTTTAAGAACAAGGAATAACTTATTGGATTGGAAGTGCAAGATCGAATCATTGTTTGGGAATAAAATAGAGGATATGTAAGGGAGGATAGGGATCCAAAATCACCATATGAGGGATACTAGGGTCTTGGGGGTCTATAATACTTGATAGAATAATAGAAATTGAGCATAGGATGGGTTATTAAAAAACACCTATAAACTTAGTGTGTCTACTAAGCTTTGAAGGACACCATCGGCCAGTTATTGGCCACCACAAGCTAGCCATAGATTTCTAAATAGATTTAATTCTTCCTAACAGTCCCATAATCTGGGGGTGGTCTTCACCAGTCATCCAGTGTCTTTTTGGGTAGAATTTCCTCTACCCAGGATCCCCATCTACCTAGCCTTTTATATATTCCAACCTCACAAATGCATCTAACCCATCTCAAAAAACATGAAAACATGCTAAAAAATCTACATAAAAGTTAAAAAATAGGCATACCCAAAAATAGAGGTGTCATAATTTTCCCTCGCTTATGACTTCCCATCCTTGAGAAGTATCCTCAAATTTTTTCTCAAAAAAATCAGGTCGTTGCACCTGAATGTTAGTCTCTCACTCTCATGTATCTTCTTGAATATGCTTGTGCTAACATTAAAACCAAACAAGAGGGATAGTTTTCCCTCATAGAATCTTATTTAATTGGTCCATTATCCAATAGGTCACTCCAAAAAGGATTTTTCTAGCATCATCTTAATATCCTTATAGTCAAGCACCTGGGCAGGATCAGGCTCACAGCTCCAAAGTAGAGATATGTGGAACACATTATTCATACCTTAATACCATAGAGAAACATATAACTAATAGAGCATTGTCCTGATGTGTTTAATGATATCAAACTTCCCAACATACCAGAGTTTCAACTTTCCTTGCCTCCTCAAATGTTTATGCCCTAACTAAGGGGATGTCCGTAAGAAAAACTTATCACCCACAGAAAACTTCAAGGGTCATCTCCTTCAGTTAGAATAATATCATTGCCTATTATAAGACATAACTAGTCAATTTTAGATAAAATTCACCATCTATGAGGTCTCATATACCATACTCAGCCCAAAAATTGAAGACTCACCTACCTCGTGTCAATACAGTGGTTAACGACATGGTCACCCATATAGATACTCAAACGGATCCATATGAAACAAGGATTGAAATATATTCTTATAATTTAACTCTACCAGATCCAAGTGATCATCCCAAGCTTCTTTGAAATCCAAAATACATTTTCAAATAATATCCTCTAGATTTTGGATCATTCTCTCTAACTACCCACCAGTCTGAGGACGTAAATTCATGCTCAGTTTCAACCAGGTCCCCATCACCTTCTATTGGCCCTAAAAAATGTGATGTAAACTATAATTCTCTATTAGATTCTATTCTTGAAGGAACTTTGTGAATCCACATGATCCCTTAAACATATATCTTTCCTAGCTCATCCACTGAGTTATTCTCTTGAATTGGTATGAAGTGAGATAGCTTTGTTAACTAATCCACTAAAATAAAAATAGGGTCTCAACCTATTAGGGTCCTAGGAAACCCCATCACAAAGTCTATGGTAACCTCATCCTACTTAAATACTATAACTATAAGTGTCTAGAGTAACCCTATAAGTATCTGATACTCGGTCATAATATTCTATAAAGTCAAACAACAAGAGAGAAATATTATAATGTCTCTCTTCATGTCGGGCCACCAGAACTACCATCTAAAATTGTGATACATATTGTTAAATATTGAGATCACTTCCTACTAAAAATCATGAGAGGGTTTCATAAGATCTTCCCAAATGAAAAAAGTAACCACCACTCTCCCATGAACCAGAATCACACCACATTCATCTAAGATCTAACCTAGAATAAAACCATTCATTTCCAACCTCACGCATCTTGACACACTCTGGATCAAGATCTTGACTAGACTTCACTCATTACACCATTAAGTACATGATCACTAAGGGTACACAAACCACATCCACTCTATCCTCAGTTACAACCACCTTCCAGTATACCAATAATGCCATGAGATTCCACCTAGCTTCTTACGTTCTCTCCCCAACCTCCTGCATATTCCTACTTAGTGCATCTGAAGCTACATTACCCTTCCTAGGTGTATACTCCATATCAAAGTTAAACATTTGTAGGTATTCTACCCAATCCCTCTAATGAAAGTTCAGGTCAAGCTAAGAGAAAATATACCACAGACTCTTGTGGTATGTATATATAAAAAATATGACACCTAAGACGCAGTTTCACCAATATTTAAATGCATGAACCATAACTTCCAAATGTAATTCATTGGTGGATTAGTTCTGATCATGGGGTCATAGCTAATGAGACCCGTAAGAAGTTTTCTTATCACCCTACTTCAGAATATCTCCCATGACAATGCCAGATGCATTGCAATACACTACATAACCAACTCCAAGATCAGGAATAATTAGTATTAGAGTTGATTTCAACCAATTTATCAACTCTAAGAAGACCTCTTCACACTATTCTATCCATTAAAACTTGAACCCTTTATTTTTCAATTTGATCATGGGTGTTGATAGGTGAGAAAAGTCCTAAATTAACCTCATATAGTACCTAGCCAACCTAGAAAACAAATTGAATCTAAAAAAAACCTTAGTCATGACTAAGATATAACAGCATATACCTTCTCTAGATCAAATGATATTACTTCTTGAGAAACCATATTCCCAATAAATCACACCTCCCTTATCCAAAAGTGGCACTTTGAATACTTGGTGTAAAGATGATGTGATTGAAGTATACTAAATACAATCTCTAAGTGTTTAGCATGTGATTATGATGTCCTAGAATATATCAAGATGTTGTTAATGGAAACAACAATTAAGGAGCATAAGTATGGGTAGAATACGTTATTTATGAGAGTCATAAACATTATCATTGCATTCGTCTATCCAAATGTCATAACATGATACTCATGCAAACTATATCTACTCTTAAACATTGTATTTGTTATGTCTTCCTATCTGACCCAAAGTTGATTCTATCTAGAATATATACCAATATTTGAAAACCTCTAGGATCCCATTAATTTATCAAAAAAAACTCATCAATTCTTTAAAATGGGTACATGTTCTTCACAATGATCTAATTTAACACCTAGTAGTCCACAAAAAGTCAAAGAATACTGACTACCATCTTAGAGAACAACACCGGAACACCCGAAGGGTAAGATCTTAGTCTGATGAAGTCTTTATCATCAAGATCACCCAGTTTAACCTTCAGATATTTCAAATTAGTCAATTCCATATGATATGGTGAAATCGATATAGGTTTTACATTGGGCATGAGCTTGATATCAGACTCAACTTCCTTGTGTGGAGGTAACACTGAGAAATGATTTGGAAATACATATTGGTATAGGTATACCACAGGAGGAAAATAGGATGGAGTCTCTATCTAATCCACTGAATGGATCATACTAGCCACTTATACTAAAAATAATTCTCTATGAAAAGGATTTGGTCCCACTTTTTCTACCTTTACCTCCCACTCTCTAGTCAACGCAAAATTTTACCATTTAGGAGATGAAAAAGTCACTCATCTCTAATAAAAATCAATGTGTTCATTGTAACTAGTCTACCAGACCATTCCAATGATTACATCGAAGCAAGACTTCTCCAGAATTGTGAAGCTCCACACATGCTCGAAGCTAGTAACCACCATCAGACATTTTGGATAGAAATGAATATGATATATTTTATTTCATAGGGTTGTATCAAGGTATAGAAACTCATAATAATATTTCATAGGTAAATACAACTCAGTAACCACTTGAGTTGATATGAACAAATGGGATGCACCAATATCAAACAAAGTAATGAATAGAGTAAATGAAATTAGGACCATACCTCGGACTATTGAGGGTCTATCTCCGCCATCATCCATAGCCTGATCAGCCATATAATAACTTCTAACAACCACTTCATATTTTCCATTGGATCATTATTCACCTAGTTCACCAAACCTTATAGGGTATGCACCTATTGATGATGTCCAACACCTACACCACAAATTTAATTTGTTGTGTGCATCTGTGAAGCCTTGGAACAAAATAGTTTAGATGACCAGTCTTACCAAACCAATGAAAATACTTGAGAGAATTATGGAATTCCTTGATAAAGTGTATCCTCATCCTATATTTATAAAACCTAAAAAAGTCACTACCCACTAAAGGAGTCGAGGAACCTATGTCTCCTTTGACTCTTGATTGTTTCCCTAGCGTCTATCCTCTATATTATTATCTGTTCTTCTAGAAGAATCAACAATAAGTGTTATGAAGAAATCACATGTTGATCCACTAATGTATAGAAGAATAACTAAAAATTATTCTTCCTATATACCATTCTCTATAGTCAGTTCCTTACTAAGCACTGAGACATAGGTTTTTAGGTCAAAGTTTCACACCCAACACTTCATCTCTAGATAAAAACTAGTTTCAAACTTTCTTACTTTTTGAGACCTGTTCCTAGAAAAAATATGAGAAAAAATAATCAAATTATTGAAGCATGTGGAATTAGAAGACACTATAATCGTCTATTGTTGGAGCTACAAGCACTCCTAACCACAGTCTAGCTTCAATGCACCTATAAAGAATCTATTGAAGAAGATATCCTTAAAGGTCTCCAATGTCATCCATTCAAATCTACTGGACTACAGCAAGACATCCCACCATCGTCCAACTTTACCTTGAAGCATGAAGGACCCAAGATTTATCTTCTAGTACTATGGGGTCTCCACCAAGTCAAAAATAATCTAGATGAACTGTATATAATACTACACATCCTGGGGGCCTCTGGTTCCCTAGAAGGATGGGGTGATAGATCTAGAATTCACCAATGTAATCAACCGTCATCGTTCTACCCCTATGGGCTCCTCTTATTTATAAAATAACTAATTAAAAGAGTTCTGTCTAGACCAATTCTATTTCTTGACCCACTGGAGAAATTGAGGGAACAAGCTCGATTGCAACCTCTAACACAATTGGTGATGCAACTGGATGAGTATGATGTATACAATGTGATATTTCCTAAAATTCTATATTAAACCTTATAGAAATACAATAGCTCAAATAGGAATATTTTTTATAGATTACAGTCTCACAAAAGGGTTCACAAGGAGGTTTAACCTAATAGGCTACTCACAAGAAAAGGCAAACCCCCTAAGCACTACCCACATCCCAATCCAATCCTCCAGTACCTACAAATTCATCACAAACACATATATATATATATACTCAATAATATATTACTCAAAATCAAATAAAATAATTAAAGATATAATATACCAAAATCCCATATCACAATTTCAATACGGATTTAATTATTTGGGCTCTATTTAATGAAAGAAACATATATCTGGAATATGATCCTATGTGTCTAAACATGATGCATGAATGCACATTAAATCCCAAAAATTAGTATACAAACATAATGTGCATCACCCAAGGTGAATTTAAATCAAAGGTAACATAGAACAACAACAGAATCAATTCCCACTTTATGGTAACTCAGAGATCCATTATACAGTGTCAGACAGGCACTAACATAGTTCCCATACCCAAGTCCCAACCATAATATCTCTTATCTACACTATCCCAAATCAAGTAAAAGATAATAAAAAATTTTAGTTAACTAGGTTCTCTGATTCCATTTTGTATCATGTTGACCTAAACCACTAGGTTTGATCCAGAATGTCACACGATCTCATGCGTGTTTCCTCATACACAAGATGTTTCTGACTAGCGATGAGGGTCAAAGGGGAACCATGGGGATACCATGCCCTAAGTACTGGGAAAACATTAGAGTACAAAAAATATATATATAAATAAATCAAAAAATAATGGATAAAGAAATATTCATCGAAGTAGCAGCATATACCAAGGGTTCCAACCCATGCGGTATCATTATAGAATGTTAGAAACATAAACAAAAAAATAATAAAAGGGATATCCACTAGTTTTGGATTATTATACGAAGTAAATAGGATAAAAACTATAGAAAACATATAGCCTGAGGTCCATCCTATAATTTCATATCCTTCTACTAACCTCCTCAACTATATACCATAAGGCCATTACCATTCACTAGATCCCTAGTCATGAAATCTACAAGAACATAATAATTTCTAAGTAGGATGTGAGTATAATAATTGGTAAGATAATACCAACAAACCTTAACATCAATGTATAATATATATTAGTGCATACCAAAGTAAATAGAATAGATAGTAGCAAGTATATCACACAATTATAATAAATATGTCGGGTCTTTAGAGACCGAATCTACTTGCTTTGAATCTTTGCTAGAAACATTTATGACCCATCCCCCTTGAAGGGATATCCCAAATACATGTCAACCAAGAGTCTAAAACATCCCAATTGGGGGAAAGTTCATATAGATCACCTTGTACACACAAATACAATAATAAAATAATAGTGTATATAATACAATATATAAATGAAAAATAAAATATCTCATCACATCAAAAAATAATCATAATTATCATATTTCACATGAAATAAACAACAAGAACAAGTTTCACAAGGATATATATGTAAACCTCGTGTTATTAAGCATCAAACATACATCTCATGGGGCTACACATGCATGCCAACAATCATACCAAGAACCCATATAAAACATGCCCTAATGTCTAAGGCTTCTTACCTTATGAACATTCCCATGATAAATCAGTATAATAATTAAGAGAGAGAGGGCGTAAATTAGTGATATTTTTTCTTTTTATTTTATTGTCTTAACAACCTTCGAATCCTATTACAGAGATACAACATTTCTAAAAAACAAACTTTCAATCACACCCACAGGAACACAAGTATTTATAAGGTTCATTACTCAATAAGAGTAGGTAGTCCTTCACTTGGTTTGAAAGTAATCAAATACCACACAATCCACTAGAAAACAATCTTTTTTATATGGTTATAAAAAATAGGAAATATCCTTGCAATTTTAAAGAACTATGATCAATACAATAGTGAATTCACTTCTTCTAGCACAAAAAATGTAAATAAGTTTTTGAAACAAGTTTATAAAAAATCACCAATGGGTTCATAACTTTATCGTTATGATTATTTTGATAATATTTAAAAATATTTCTTCACTTTAGTACCTAGTAGTAGTTAGGAAATTATTCTTTGGACTTTTTATGAAACTTAGTCTGATCACTCTATCTGATTTCTCTTTCTATTTCATCTATCCAAAAATGAGTCTATCTAGAAACAATTCAATATGGAAACCAATCTATTTGACTTTTGTATAGTAAACCAGAACCCTTCTATTTCCCTCTACTTTCTTCATTTAGAAATTTTCCTTATGATTATTTTATCTGATCCATTATATAAAATGAGTTCATCCAGAAAAACTTCTTTGTTCTCTAGAAACTTGTTCTTGTCCTCCACTAAGAGATTCCTTTGTAGGAAATGAATTGCTCAAAATTATATCCAAATATTCTATCTGATCTTCTTATATATAAAAAATATTCAAAGCTTCCACTTTTTTCATATGTGAATAGTACATTAAAACATTTTACTTCCACCCCTTTATATAGGTTTTCTCAAAATAGCAATGATGGTAACCCAAAATTATTTTCCTGACCAAAAAAAATTTCAATTCAAAACTCCTACTTGAAAAAAAAACTTCCATAAACTTCTTAAATTTTCTAGAATATTTTGAAAAAATTAATGAAACATTAACAAAACTTTATTCTTAAAATAATATTTTCATTAAAAATATTTTTCCAATAAAATATCATTAAGTAAACCTTCATAATATTTCTTTTCCTTGATTATCTATATTACCAACTGTTTCTGATCTTGTTACTTTGAAAAACAAATTTTTATAAAAAACTTGATCTCTTATGTCCTTCAACAACTTCTTAAACCACAAACCTTTTTGTTCACTACTTTAAATATATTTAATAAGACTCTATCTGAAAATATGAGTCCAAAACTTTGAATGTCTCAATTTTAATATTAAATCTATTCTCTAGTAGCATAACATAAAACCAGTACAATTTTCATTTAATCAAAAAACTAAAAAACTTTCATAAACATAAACTTTATTCAAAAGATTCATCTAAAGACTCTTTTTAAGAGAAAATTTATCAAAATTAATTCTTCATTAATTTCTAGGATTCAAATACTTTCTCAACTTTTGTAACTTCACAACTTCTTGATGTACCAAACATGTTAAACTCTATAAAAACATTCCTCTTCCAACAGAGTGTCAAATTTAGTGTTCAAAGACCTTTCACATGAATTCTCAAAGTGAAATTTGTTCACCCAAAAAAATTTCTCCTCTAATTAAAAAAACTCTTAGACTATAATTATTTTAGAATACTCATGATTTTGAGAACTTTAAAGTAGGAAATCATTATCATATTGTTAGATGAACTCAATATGAAACCCTGCATCAGGAATTATGTGTCCATAAATCTCTTGTATAAAAAATTGACTTTTTAAAAGAAAATATCATGAGTTTTTTCAAGATGTTAATAACATTGATATTAGAATAGCATCATTCTAGTTTGTTAGATGGTCTCAATCCAAAACCCTTTGTCTGAAATTCTATATCCAACATTTTGTGTATAGAACTATGTGTCTAGATATCTTATAACCAAATAGATTCAAATTATCATTAAAATAAAGTAGATTTCATGAGGTAATATATGATGTTTATAACATTAAGATCATCTTATCATTGTTTTATTTAATTATGAACATCTCTTTTGACATTCAGTTTCTCATACACCTCTCTAGTCTGTTGAGAAAGCTATATTATAGAAATTTAAGTCTGAAAGAAATAATACCTATATAACAGAATTTATAACCAAAAACTTCAACTGATGGACTTACAAAAGAAACTATTTTTTTTTTGTTATCACCATTCGATACTTCTTTATCCAATCATGAGAAATAAAAAAGTGAGTTTATTTATCATAAATACAATAAAAGACAAAAATTCTAACAAACTTATTTCAAAAAGCACCTCAAAAAATTTTAGTCCCAAAAATATCCCCCTTTGGATTTTCTTTTCAAACAAGATTCATAAATCCATGAAACTTTTTGAACTCAATATATGGATCACTTATCAACAATTCTAATCCTATGTGAGTGAAATTTTTGTAGGAAACAAGAATCGTTAAAAAATAATACCTTGTTATTCGTAAGTAGTGACTTAAGAAACACCATCTTGAACTTCAAACTTTTCACCTCTTAAAAACTTATTCCATTTTATCTCCAAAAATTCATCCATTTTCGTATAAATAAAAAAATTTACAATCACTTCAACAAACTATTAGAACAGTTCACACTTTCACATGTTGAACTCACATCTTACCCCTTTTAAGAACTCACCCAAAATACATTCTTTCCTTAAAATATTTAGCACTTTCCAATAGATAAATTTATGAAACATAATTTTTATCCCCTTTGAAAACACTATCCAAATACATAATGAGATAGGGGATAGAATCACATATCTCAACCTTGGAGAGAAAGAGGTCAAACACCCATGTTCAAGCATAATTTATAAAAATATTCCTTCGGTAATGGTTTTGTGAATATGTCAACAACTTGTTTCAATATAAGAACATATTCCAAATTGATTTCATTATTTTGAGAATTCTCTTTTCTGAATTGATATTTGATATCAATATTCTTTTAATGATAATATTTCACTAGATTTTTAGTGATATTTATAGACCTTTGATTATCACAAACCAATATAAGGGGTAGCTTTACTTAAACTAGAAAATCTTCCAACAGAGACTTTATCCACATAAGTTGTATTGAATCTTGAGTGGTAGAAATATATTCATATTCATTCATGATAAGAATTAAAGAATTTTGTTTTTTATTATTCCAAATCAAAAAAATTTCCCCCAGAAAGAAATCCCCACTAGATGTAAATCTTATTTTATTAACACTTCCTACCCAATCAGCATCTATATAACCAAATAAATCAATTTTTCTTGAGATGTCATATTTTATAATAAATTTTTTATGTCTTTGATATATCTAATAATTATTTTTTCTACCAATATATGAGATTATTTTGGATCACTTTGTAATCTTACACATAAAGTAACAACATATACAATATCTGGTCTTGAAATAGTCAGATATAATAAACTTCCAATCAACTTTCTAAATTATTTAGAATCCACTTCCTTTATTTATCTATCTTTAGACAACTTGGTTCGCACCAAAATTGGTGTGGAAATAATTTTTGAGTTTTCTATGACAAATTTCTTAAGAATTTATTTAGCATAATTTTCTTGAGATAGAGAAATATATTAATTCTTTTGTGAGATTTTTATGCCAATAAAATATTTCATTTCACTGAGCATGGACATTTCAAACAAATTCTCCATATCTTAAGAAAAATTTCCACAGGTTATTTAATCATTCCTAAAAAAGATAATATGATCAACATAAATAATTAAAATTATAGATATATCGTGATTTTATTTGATGTATAGATTAATGTCAGCTCTTCCTTTCTTAAAGTTAAAATTCTTTAAGAAGTCATCCAATTTGGAATACCAAGATCTCAGATATTATTTTATCCCATAAAAGGATTTCTTCAACTTTAATACATAGCTTTCATATTTTCCAATTACAAATCCATACATTTGTTCAATATAAACTTCTTTATCAAGATCACCATTGAGAAAATATGATTTCACATCCATATAAAAAAATTATAACCTCATTGTGTAGAAATATCAAGAAATGTTATAATTGTTTCTAACCTTGATACTAGAGAAAAAGTATCATAAAAATCAAAGACTTTAGTTTTTGAGTAACCTTTTCAAACTAATCATGATATTTTTATTATCACTTCACCATATTCATTTAACTTGTTTTGGAACACCCACTGCATACCAATAACATTTTTATTATTTTGTTTGGTTAAAATTTCCCAAGTATCATTATTCTCTATCTATTACAACTCTTCATCAATAGTATGAATCTACTCTTGATTCTAAAAGGCTTAATTAACATCTTTTAGATCAACTTTTTAATAAAAATAAGTATGTTCAACAAACTTTGATGTTCCTCTTGTTTGAACTTTTTGTTATTAATCACCAATGATGTTTTGTACTTCCACCTATTTCCTTATCCTAGGATAAGATGTATAAAGTTATTCCTAATCACCATAAATAGCTGAGTCTGAATCTTCCATTTTCATTGAATCATCATTATTGTACATTTTTTCATGTTTCTTAATAACATCTCTATCATATCCCCCATATTCATCATTTTCATGTATTTATTAAACTTTTTATTCATATTTTTCAAGAACTTATACATCAGTAGAATCAACTATATTCCTTGTTTCTTTGTTGAAACATCTATATCCTCTACCATTAGGATCATATATAAGAAAATTTCCACCAACACCTCTTTGATCAAATTTTACAAGATTTATAATTTTTATTTTTATGATGCAGGGCTTCCAAAAACTTTTAAGTGTTTCAAAATTGTAATTTCATTATAGAACAATTCATAAGGATTCATAATAGAACCTAGTATTTAGAAACATGGATTATAAATGTAAAAAAATTTACTCATAGTCTGCCTATAGAAATAATGAGAAATTATGTGTTTGATTAACATAGTACATCCCGTCTTCAAAAAGATTCTATTATTTATTTTAACAACATCATTTTGTTGTAGTGTGTAAGGTGAAGTAAACTCTTGAATAATTCCATGTTTTTTAAAGATAATTTCTGAATTATTCATTTTTATATTCACCACCATTATCAGTTTGAAACATCTTCAAATAATAACCACATTCCTTTTCTTCTCTTCTCCTAAAACTCTTAAACATTTTCAGAGCTTATGATTTATGTTTAAAATACTTAATACATGTAATGTGAGTAAAATATTCAATGAAATAAATGAGGTAACTATCTCTGAAAGTTTTTTGTTATCTCATTGGTCCATAAATATTAGAATGAAACATCTCTAGGGGATGAGTTAAATGAATTTAAACTTTCTTATGCATTGATTTTGTAATTTTCCCTTTCTGACATATGTAACAACACCAATCCCTTCTTCTTGTCATATTAGGAATATCACGGATCCTGTCTCGTTTTGTTAACTTGCTCATATTCCTATAACACATATGTCCCAACCTTTTATGTAATAATTTATTTTCTTCCATCATTCTTAGATAACACGAATTGTGTACATCACTAACTTGAAACAAGTTACCCTTTATAAGTTGGGATCTCATAAAAACATTTCCATCTTATACTCTTTTCATAACAAAAACATATTTTATGGAAAAAATTATTACCTTCATCACAAAGTTGTGAAAACACATAAAAAAATTTGTTTCATCCCATCAACGAACAAGGCCTTTTAGATTTTAGATTTTCTTACCCAATAATAGTATATCCAAAACCTTTTATTTTAAGCGATTCATCAATTACAAAAGTCACTATTCCTTCTTTAAAATCTTTCATGTTATTAAAAGTATTCAAATCTCCTTTCATATGTGAATAGAACCCATTAACCAAAATCATGGTTCATTCTCCTTTTGTAGCTTTCATAGTATTTTCTGAAAAATTTTATGTTTATTTACCTTTATCTTTCTTCACATCCAAATTTTTATGATTTTTATGAGTGTTTTTTTTCAGTAAAAAAATATTACATCCTTTTTCAAGATATACAAGTAGTTCAAATCTTTCACAAAATGTTTCAAAAGGTTAGAATCTATTTTAAACTTTCATAAAAACACTCTCAAGGTCCCTTAATTGAGAGGATTGACTCCCCATAAAACGTTTCTTCTAGTTACTCATGGGATTATTGTAGTATTTTTGGTTAAACTGACACATATTTATTTTATAGTCAAATCCATAACGATACCAACTGTATCCATAGAAAGAATATTTTCCTATCTAACTGAAGTTTTAAACTTGTATTACTATAACTTTCCTAATTTCCACCTTAAGAAATTTTTTGGACCTTGAAGTTATGATATATTTTAAAATATTCTTCTTTAAATTAGACTTCTTACCATATTCAATAGAATCACTAGTAGTAGCAACATTTGATTCAGACTTTGAAATTTTTGAAACTTCTGAATTTTCAAATTTGTTAGTTTTGGATATATACATGATTTTCTAATATTTCTTAATCTTAAAAGCATCTTCATTTTTATTTTCAACAATTGAAGATAATTTTTTTTATCTTTATTAGGTTCACACTTTTCATAACTTTCACCAATTTTGGAAATAGAGGTTTTGAAACTCTTAACTCCATGTACGGATTTAGATAGATTATATTAAACAAGTTATAACTATTCCTCCTTCACTTTTATATTTAATTTAATCTATTAATTCATATTATTTTCTTTTTCAATATATTTCATAAAATGATAAATCTCTTCCAACAATTGATATTTCTCTTCAAGAAAATATTATTGATTATTTTCTATATAAATTTCCTTTTTTAAATTCTTGATTTCTCTTTCAAGTATCACAATATTTCAAAGATGTTATTTCAAATATGTTTTTATATAATATTCTAAGTATATTCTTCATAATTGTTGCTTTTATAACCAACAAATTCTTCGTCATTTATTTTTTTAATAAATATGTTTTTTGTAGCAACTTTAGAGAATTTTTCAGTTTCAACTTTACTATCACCATATTCATCATCCATAGACAAAGATATTATCCTTTTAGATTTGGGGAAATTTTTATAATTTCCCTTAGAATAACATTTAGATTTTTCAACCTGTTTCTTAAAATTTATTCTTATATTTATTTCTTCTTCATTAATTTCTTCTTCATCCTTTCTTCAAGGAGAATTTGTATAAAAATTAGCAATTCTTCCACAACCAAAGAATTTTAGTGGTAGCCTCCCTTTTTAAATTATTATGCCTCTTTTAAAATTTTTATAAAACAAGGAAAATAATTCATAAAAATTGTTACTAACCTTGTTTACAGTGTTGAATTCACCAACTTCTTCATCTATAGGAATATTCTTAGATTTTTCTTACTTAAAGGCTTTGAAGAAGATTTATCTATAAAAATTTTATTTGATTTTCATAACTTTATATCTTCTCATTTAATATGTAATGATAGTGATTTATAATTCATTCAAAGATAGAGTTTTAGGATATCTATCTTCTAAAGATGAAACTTTGTTGTCAAACTTTTCATGATGGATTTGTTAGATATTTTCAACAATAGTTGAATATTATATATTCTCACTAAGACATCTTATGGTGATTAAAATATCATTCACCCTTGTAAAAAATTCACCAACATATTTATATTCACCCATTTTGATATCTTCATAATGTAACCTCTAGATTTTTAATTTTTTCTTCTTCACCTTCATATTACCTTCATAGATATTTATCAACTTTTCCCAAATACCATTGTCATTTCCAACTCATTTTACTCTAATAAATTCACTTTAATAGAGTTAATAAAGTAAAATATTTTTATCCCTTCCATCATTCTCCGAATTTTTCTCATCAACAACTATAAGAGAAAAATTCTCAGCAAGAGGCATAAATCAATTTATAAAGGCCTCAATAACTTCATAACTAAGGGTCATAAGATATGAAAATATTCTATCTTTCTAAATATGATAATTCTTTCCATCAAAAACTAAAACCCTGGTACTATTCACACAATTCAAATTATTTATAGAAACTTCTCTTCAAACTTTAGTAGTGATTCAATGAAGGTAATCCCCTCTAATACTAATTGAAAAGTTACATGCAGGATAAATGTAATAACTGAGAGGGGGAGGGGTGAATCAATGATATCTTTTTCTTTTTTTGTTAACTTTATTAACAAAATTCACCTCCTGTTAAAGAGATACAACTTTTTAGAAAAAAAATCAAGAACATCTATAGGAACACAAGTATTTATAAGGTTCACTACATAATAAGATTATCTAGTCCTTGTAATGGTTTGGAAATAATCCACTACCACGCAGTCCACTAGAAAATAATCCTTTTTATATGGTTTCAATAAGTAGGAAATATTATTGCACTTGTAAATCACTATGATCAATAAAATAGTTTTTGTTCTTTTTATATCACAAAATATGTAAATAAGATTTTGTAACAAGTTTAGAAACCTTCACTAATAGGTTCATAAATTTTTCACTATGTTGATTCAACAAACTTCTCTTTTGATAAGCTTAAAAAATAGTTCTTCAATTTATTACCTAGAAATAGGTAAGAAATTATTATCTGGACTTCATACAAAACTCGGTCTGATCACTCTGTTTGATTTATTTGTTTGTTTCATCTATCTAGAAATGAGTATTTCTGGAAACAATTTAGTTCGAAAACTAGTTTGTTTTATTTTTCTATAGAAAAATAGAACCCTACATTTACCCTCTACTTTCTTCATCCAAAAACTGTATTTTTGATTCTTCTGTCTAATCCAATCCATCTGATGAGTTAATATGTAAAAAATTGTTTGTTATATATAAAACTCTTCTTCCCCTAAGCCAAGATATTCCTTGGTTCTAAATGACCTACTCTATACTCTATCTAAATCTCATGTATGATGCCTCTATTTGATCTTCTTCTGTCTGAAAAATCTATAGATCATCCACTTTTTTCAAATATGAAAAATACTTCTGTATGTTTTAATTTCACCCTTTTATTTAGGTGCACTTAAAATAGCAAAGTCAGGAACCTGAAATTATTTTCCCAATCAACAAAATATATTCAATTTGAAACTACTGCTCTAAACAAAACTTCCGTTTATAAAATCTTCTAGACTCTTCTAAAACCTTTAATGAAACTTTAACAAAACTTTATTATTCAAGTAATATTTCATATGAAATATTTTTCTAATAAAATAAAATTTATTAAACCTTTATAAGATTTCTTTGTCCAGATTCTCTATCCTCTAAACTATATCTGAACTTACTAGTCTAGAAAATAGAGTCTGATAAAAAACATTATCTCTTCTATATTTCAATAAATTTTTAACCCATTCACCTTTTTTTCTAATACTTCAAATATCTTCAACAAGACTCTATTAGAAAATCTGAGTGCAGGACTTTGATTGTCTCACTTTTAAGATTAAATCTATCCTCTAGATTCTAGACTTAAATCTACTATAATTTCATTTAATAAACAAACCCAAAAACATTAATAAACACATAATTTATTCAAAAGCTTCATACAAAGACTTTATCTAAGATAAAATTTATCAATATTAATTATTCAATAACTTATAAGATTCAGAAACTTTCTAAACTTTTGCAACTTCACAACTTCTTGACTTCCCAAACTTGTTAAACTCTCTAAAAAACATTATTATTCCAATAATATGTCTGATTTACTATTCAGATACCTTTTACACAACTTCTTAGATAAAAAATTTTCACGACGTAACCTAATAGGGCTCGAGTCAAAACTACCCTAAGCTCGCCCCCATAGGCCAGGAGGTGGTGACAAGAACTAAAAGGAATAACTAATGTGGGGGTCCTTTTCCTAATGTACTTGTATACACACACCCGAACATCTCAATGTATAAGTGTAGAGGAATGATAATAAAAATATGTGACATCTATAGTAATAACCGAAAATGAAAAACCTCTAAGGTGTCAAGATTATGATAATGTAAACTGAAAAGTAAAGGGGAAAAATACATTCCCAATCAGAAAGATGTCCCAACCTAAAAAAACTAGAATAGTAAAATGCTGAGAAATCCCAGCTCTTGATCTCTAATCTCTGACCACCATACCCGGTCCAATGCACCAGGTATCCCTATACTCCTCTATAATCAACATCATCTTATTGTTTGTATAATACATGACATGTAGATATGAAGGCCTTGAAGGTGTGAGTATATACATACCCATTAAGAAACCCTCAAAGCTGAATGAGGAGTAATAAGAGACACGATAGGAATAGATAGATAGTAGATAGCTCAACCAAAAGTAAGAGAGTAGAAATAATCCAAAAACATGGATAAAAACATATATATTCTCAAACCAAAGAAACCCAAATGAGAGATAAGGGAATCCCTATCTCACAGCCCATCTAGAAAATAGTTCCATCAGTTCCAAGGGACCATTAATGATTCTCATCATCTCATGTATCTATTCGAAGAGACATACAAATAAAACCACACCTCTGCACTATGTTGCACAATAAAGGGGAATAAAATTTTAAGTAGGGGACCCATTCCATGGTATAATAGGGTTCCACTCAGTAGATAGCTAGAGGGCACATACTTTGTCCCAACAGGAGGGTACCACTCAAGTAAACAGTAGAGGAACCGTGCCCAACTCAGTTGGAGGGTTCCACTCTAGTAGTTGGTATAGGACCTATTCCAAACACAGCTAGAGGGTTTAACTCTAGTATTTGAGGACCCATTCCCTAATACAACAGGAGGGTTTCACTAAGATATTAGATAGAGGACCCATGCCCTACCCATTAGGAGAGTTCCATTATAGTATTCAAGGACCCGTGTCCTAACTCCACAAGAGGGGTCCACTCATAAAATAAATAGAGGACCCGTTCCCTATTATGTAGGATGGTGACACTCTATAAATAGATAGATCAATCATACCCTATCCCAGTAGGATGGTGCCACTCTAGTATCATTGGTGATCCCACCTGATCACTACCACCTTCAAGCATTGACTAAAGATGCATCACACTCATAAAATCTCATATTGTATCTCAAAATGCACTATGGAGGCCACCATCTCATTCTAAAAGGAAAAACACTCAGGATAGCCTACTCATGGGACAAAATCTGAGCCTAAATGAAGGATATACGAGAGGTATAATTCTCCTCAAAAGGAAAGAATGGTTACATTGTGTGTAAGGGGACCCACATAGTGTTTGGTCCCACTTCTCTACATTGTCATGTCTTTGAGGATACATGACTCACTACTCATGTAGCACTATGTTAGGAAAAAATCCCTCATGATGGTGATTTTGGGTTGATTTTGTTTTTTGACAAATTTTTAGGTTTTTTTTTTAAGGTTGGTTGTCAAAGAAGGTATGAAGAGTTTCCATAGATGTTTAATCTCACGATAAGTGAGAATGTATGATCTCGTGAAAAGGAAAACTATTTGATCTCATGGAGCATAAATTCTGATCTGAGATCACTGATCAATAATTCTAAACTAGGCTCACAGAGAAAGAATTTTGAACTAATCTTGTGAAAGTATGAATGCATGAACTTGTGAAAGCACAAATGCCTGATCTCGCACAATCATGAATTCATGGTCTCGTGAAAGTTTTAATGCCTGATATCATACAAGAATGAATGCATGATCTCATGAAATTTCATGAAGACAAGAAAAATATGTAAATGATGTAGGTACCTCACAATCGTTTGAGATATTGCGAAGGATATGATGATAAAGTATGATTTTCAAAGAATCTCATGATCAGATCTTGTGCAGCACTAATGATTTTCGTTAGATCTCATGATGAGATATCACACAACACTCATATTTGTCTTTAAAACTCACAATGGGTCACACAAAGCACTGGAAGAAAACATTACTAACCATCACAAGACTGGCTTTTGATCTCGTTATGGGGACTTGCACTGTGTGAGTGTTGTGGCGGTGGAATGAATGGTTGTCTGTGAATTATAGAGTTAAGGAGGTGGGCTTATGCCTATAAATACCCCTTAACCTATCCTTAAACATTGAATAAGTTTTTATTAAATGATTTATTTCAAGTATCATCCGAGAAGGAGGTTTTTAGAGACATCTCGTGAAGGATTATACGTGATTTACATCACTTAAGTATTATGCATGATCTGAACAAAGACTCGCGCAAAGTGTGAGAGCGGACTCACACCAGGGACTCATGAAAAGTGAGAAAGTGGTCTTGAACTAGGGACTCATGAAAATAATTAAATAATTATCACACCAAGGACTCATGTAAAGTGTAAAAGCGGTCTCATGCTAGGTACTCAAAAAAATCGTGAAAGTCGTCTCTTGCTAGGATCTCACACAGTGTGAATAGGGTATGCGCTAAGATCTCATGCAAGGGTGCACACTAGGTTCTCATGTAAGGAGTTATGCACCAGGGTATCATGTAGGGGTATCACACTAGAATATTTCACATGGATATACAAGCCTACATTTCCCTATGAGCAGTATCATTTGCATATATGAATTCTAAAGAATAATAAGATAGAGGATCTGCACCATTCAACAATTCTTAGAGAAGGAGTTTATTCACTGCTATATTCAAGGTAGTGAAAGGAAAACTTTTCACCTCTTGAATAACTTTACAAAGATGAGGTAATTATTGTTTCTATGGTAAGAATAAGTGTATTCCTATTTTCTGGAAAGTGGAAGTGTTGTATCTAGTTGTTTTCACTGAAGTAAAGGAGAAACCTGGAAAGAAATTCAACAAAGCATTGATATCATTTTGGTCGAATTATTAATTTCAACAATCCAAATTAAAATACCCAAATAAGTACATTTCAAGTAAGGGATCAATCCACAGGGAGAGGGAGTTATTGTGTTTTGTTTTTTTTTAGTTTGTGATTAATTTAGTGAAGTTTTATGAAATTTAGAGTCGATTTTTGTAATTTAATAACTGGGTGATTGAATTTAAATTACTTTATAAATTACTTTTGAAGATAAATAAAATCATATAAATTTTATTTTTTATGAGAAATGGCAAGAATGCGTCAGGGCTGTGGATTTTTAAGGTTGTTATTAAATCAATTTTCTTATTAGGTTATGTTTTTATAATAACTCAAATATCTAAGTTATGAATGTAACAGAACCCCCATGGTCTGGTGAGTTTTGTTTAAATAAATAGAAACCAATTCCTTGGTCTAGAATTTGACTTCTCTTAATTTTAATAATTGCAGCCCTTTTGAGATGATAGGTGCATCCAATGATCATGGATGTTCTTAATCATAATTCCTTAGGTGATACCTATAAATCCTATTCTTGGTTTGATATGATATTTCTAGCAATTTTTATAAAGGATTATTAAGTAATTATGATATAATAATGAATAATACGAGTATAATATAACAATTGACAAAAATACAACCCCTAATCATCCACATCCCCAACGCATAGGGAATTTAGCTACTCATGGAGTAGATAATAACTAAACTACTTATGATACCTTAATTAAACATTGAAAATCTTTGGAGTGAAGGTCATTGGAAAGGTATCACAGAAGCACCTTCTCTCCTCTTTTTTCCCTTGGGCGTCTCTTGAAATTTCCCCCTTGGACTGTCTTGGAATGAATCAGTCTCGAACTTGCAGGTTCGGCTCTCCTTTTATAGTTTTTAGGGATATATGGTGTGTACCGAAAATTACATGGAATTTACCCTAGTTAACATGCTTTGGCCTTCTTTTATCCTTTGGTGGGTAAGCTATTACGCTGCCCTTGACTTGGAATACGGTGTCGGCTGGTAGGTGGAAGCACACAATGTGTATTGCTGCCATACATGGTGTGTAATATCAGTCATCAGCCACCAACCACTTCTATAAGGGATAACATGGTGTGTGTAGAGGATGAACACGGCATGTTTACTTTTCTCAACAACATGGGCGTGTATCCAGTCTTCTTGATCCATGTTGTGGCAATAATACATGGCATGTGTAAGAAGTACACACCATGTATATTTGAATATTTGTTATGTCCTTTCCCAATTTGTGACTTTGGATATATAACACCTGAAAATCATCAAAATCACTAATATAAAGAATTTTATCCACAAAAAAATTGATATTTGGTGGAAAAAATTATGGTCTTTAATATATATGAAAAAGTGTACACAAATCGAGCCCATCAAACTCCCCCACACTTAGTCATTTGCTTACTCTCAATCAAAATCTCAAAATCGAATCAATAGAATCCACACTCTAAAAAGGGAAGCATTAAACAAATTATAATTGTAAATATTATCTCCATAGTAGAATATTTTAAAAGGAACAAAACATATTTCAATTACAAAGATATTCTAATTATGCCTCTTATATAATTTATTTAAAAAAATCATCCTTTTTCATTCACATTATTTAACTTTTCATAAATAAACATGCCACTTGATGATTTACCTCACCAAAAAGTACCATACTCATCACTCAAGATTATTTAGTTAGATTTATGCTCAATATTAAGGATATTCACTCTATATATAGGCTTTAAAGTGTTATCATTCTCCAATTCAAAAATCAAATCACAAAAATAATGAGGTCTTTCAATAAGTTTCAAATGTTTCTGAGGCTAAGGGTTGGTAGGTAATGATGAAAAATAATCTTAGAGACTTGAAAATAAGGTTTAATTATTAAAAAATAATACATGATATTGAAAATAAATATTAATGAAAATGTACCCCCAATCAAGATCTCTCAAAGGGTATCATCACCATGACATTCTCTTTCTGGTATGGGATCATAAACTATGAATGAATCTGGTCTCTCTTTTTCATTTTTTTAAGGGACCACTAAAAATACAATAATTAGTGGTTTTGGGAACTCTTCTTCCCAAATGAACAAGTGATGAACTCCCCCACACATAAATTCATGGTTGCTCCAAAATATACCAAGAATGAAAAAAAATACCTCTCTAAATCTCAAGTGAATAATAATGAAAAATTATAAAATAATTTGGGTAGGAAAGGAAAATAGGATTTTAATGTAGCTTCCTATCAAGGTAGTTCATGGTTTCTAAGGGTTTATGAAGATCAGATGTAGGGTAGGTCTCAAGGTTAAAGGGGCTGAAAAACAATCAAATGCCTCAATAATTTTAATGTGATCCAAAAATCATCATGTTTTGAAAAGAAAAACTAGAAAGTTTTGGTAGTTATGAATATCTCAAGAATCTCTCAAGAAAGAGTGTATAAGAAAGAATATGTCAAAAAGGATTAGAATACCTCTCAGGAATGAGATAAAAAAATAGGGTTCAATCAGGTCATGACATGAGTACAAATGATTAGTTCTAATAAATGTAAATGTCCAAGACTTTGAATCCAAAAATCAAACTATATCATAAATCATTTAAAAATACTTTCAAAATTTAAATAATCATGTATTTTTTTAAAATTACCTTTTATGTATTTATTATTTATATTTATTATTAATCAAAAAAATACACAGTTTAAAATATGTCAACTATTAATGGTTTCTTCTATATTAGTTCAAGGAAAATACTAGTGAAGTCAGAGACCCTCCCCCACACTTAATATACAGTGAATGGTCCCCTAAGTGCAATACCAAGGAAGAGGAGAGAATGTGGGGAAACAGTACGTGTAAGACAAGGGGAATCAAGGGAAGAAGTAAACCCAATGTAAAAAAGGAAAAAATAAATACTGAAAAATACTCCTTTCATGGTGAATCGACAAAATAGGGTAAGTAGTCAAAAGAGAGATTCCCAAGTCACTCTAGACTACATGTGAATGTCAAGGGAAAGGAAAAAAATCTGTAGATACATACATCATCATATCCCAAACATAGCACAAAAAAAGATATATATAAAGAAAATAAATGTGCCCAAAAACCAGTCACTGGGTCACCTTAGAGGAGGCATCATCTTCTATATAAGAATCCTGAAATGGAGAATCAACCACAATAGATACCATAAGCACGGGCTCGGCACTCTAAGTGGTAGGCACAGGAGGCATCGCAGGCTCAACAGTGGAGGTAGCAGCTAGGACATCCACTGTAGGAGGTGTTCTAGTGAAAGCTAGCCTGATAGGAGAGAAGAGAACAAAATCTATGGCCATAGCTAACAGTGGAGACTGTGTTGCGGGAGGTTGTGGAGAATATAGAGAAGCAGGTGTTGGGGGTGTCGTAATACCTAGATGCTAAAGAAGGAGGCCCAACATCTTCTCAATCCATGTCTGGGACTCGAATAAGGGTATGTTGATGACGCTCAAGAAAGGCCAGGCGGAGGCTGGTGGGGAGATCAGCTAAGGGTGGAGATGGAGGTGGGGAGGTGGAAGTTGCATAGGAAGAATGAATGGTGTAAGAATAAGGAAGTCCAAAAGAAGGGGTGGGGTGGTGGTGGAACATTTGCGGGTGGATGTGGTGGGTCCTGGATAGGAACACCAGCAGGAGGAGCGGGGTCATCCCTCACCCCTGTAGGAGAAGGGGTGTTCTACAAAAGCCTGTAGCCATCCCCCAGGTGCTCGACCATCCTTATACGAATAATCGTGAGAAATCCAAGATGCTGAGGAGAGCCCACGGGGTCGTGAGGGAGAGAGGGCTCAAAGACTTCCAAATGGTGTGCTAGGTAGTTGACATAGAAACTTCTGTTCAGGTTGCCTTGATGGTCATGAATCATAGAATGGAAGTAGGTGGCGGTAAGGTAGGGGAGGTCAGGGTACTTATTCTAGACAATGCAAGTAAGCAGATCTATGTCCCGGATGGACACGACACCCATATCCTCATGGCGAGTAAAAATAATAGCACTAAAGCAGCAATGGAGGAAATTAAGGGGAGGAGAAATGATGAGCATGATCTTCTGTAATGTGGGGGTGTACCCGTGGTTATTCCCAGCAAGTTCCTGCCACATGGAAATGAGGTTAGAGCACTCAGGGCAGGTAAGGATGGAAATAGGAGGTGGTAGAACGATGGGGGTAGAATCTGCACCCTCATCCAAATTCTTCCATGGTAAGGGAAAAAGGGTGTCCCCCAACAGAAAACAAATCAAGAAGGTTGTATCAGTGGGAGTCTGATGGTAGGCGGTATCATCTAACTTGAATATTTCTATGAACTCCAAAAATAAATTGCGGTAAGAAGGAGTGTTGACCTGAAAAGTGTCCAGATGATGAGTATGGCCGAGAAGCTCATCAAGCTCCTCCCAAATGCCCAGAAACTGGGGAACACTGACATCTAGATAGAGGCCACTCAACTGGATAGTGTGGTGGGATAATCGATGCAATCTCTTTATCAAAGGATGACCCTCAAAAAATATCAAGCATGGATGTGGTGAAGGGCGGGCAGCAGCCGGTGCAGGCAGTGGTGGAAATGCTGGTGCCAGAAAATATGGTCCTACCACAATGGTAGGAGGTAGATCAGTGGATACATGAGTTGGCTTAGAGGGCTGGTCAGTAGGTGGAGGTGCTGGCTCGGTCTGGTCCACTACTGGTGTGGAGGGTAGCTTAGAGGGGATGGATCTAGAATAGGTAGTGGTAGCACCGAAACTCTCATCCACCATAGAAGGTGCAGAAGTAGCGGGGGCAGGGAGGGGTGACACATAAGCGACTGGACCAACGGAGGTCACTAAGGGAGGCACCATCATAAGATGAGGCAGAGTGGCAAATGCTGGGGGCTGGAAAATAGGGAAATCCAAAGTCGGTCGCTCGAAATTTCAAAGATGAACCTGATGGTGAGGAGGCCACTCGCCCTCTGCAGCAGAAGCAGGTCGCTTTCTAGACATGGATTCTTCACTTTCCATAGATGAAAGGAAAGAAAATAAAACAAAATAAAATAATAAAAGGAAGAAAGAAAGAAAATGTGAGAAAATAGAAAATTTAGGAGAACATTGCGTGTAAATCTAGGGTACATAGTGTGTAGTAGGATCAATGTAAGAACTCATGTACTATAGATAGACATGATGTGAGGGCATGTGTCATGTAAAACCAATACACGGTGTGTAACAAAGTGTACACGTCGTGTAGTAAAAAATAGAGTGGTGACCATGTAAGGAGCTAGACACAGCTAAATGAGGGTAGGAAAAAAACCATAGACATGCCATGTGGAAAGGAGTACATGTTGTGTGTGATAACATGGGGTGTGAGGAGGGTACGTCTGTCCACATGGATTCCTCTGAAGGGCAGGCGGACATGGTGTTTCCCGAACAGACATGTCTCGTATGGTGATACAGGAAGGGGTTGTGTCCTGGAGGACAGGGTCTGGACTAGAAGGCCTGGGGAGGCACAGTACATGGCGTGTACTGAACGTACACGCCCTGTAGAATTCAAATGGATAAGGTGTGTCAGGTGTGACCATGTACAGATTGTACACGGTGTGTGTTCTTCAAGAATCCTATGTACTACGCGTGGAAGATGAAGTGGTGGCCGATCCAAAAATTGACCCAAACTCTATGTAAAATTCAAAAGAAAGAGTGTAGAAAGGTGTACCTGGTCGTAGGATCACAATGTAGAAGAGATCAGGCTGTAAAACACCTAAAATATGTGGATTGGTGGGAGGGGGAGGGGGACGGTGTTCAGGAGAAGGAAACGGGGAGGGGGGGTCATGTGACACAGCCTGAGGCTGGGTAAGTCCTCGGCCTTTATATCCGGATTACATAGCATTTCATTAAGCATACATGTTGTGTATTTTTTTTGAATAATAAATTATATAATATAATTATTATAGTAAAATATATAATAATTAATATTAATAATTAAAACTATATATATATATATATATTATTTACTAAAAATAAATATATACATGTAATGTATTGTGAAAATACACATCATGTGTTCTAAAATTGGAAAAAGATAACTACAACCTTTGGTCAGGTGCTTTGGGCGTTATTTGAACCGGTGATCGGCCATTCTGAACATAAGCCCTCAACAACTGAATAAAATGTTGTAGTGATGCCCATTTATAATTACTTTTAATATTTAAAGTAAAGTTACAATTCTACACAGGTTGAAGAAAATATATGGTGTGTGGTTTTAATTTGAATAAAAGGGATGAAGTAGGGAGATTAGCAGAGTTCGAACCTGGGTCTTTTGAATTTAGGCCCGAGACTCTGCCAATCTGCTAACTTCACCCTTAGGTATTTTCTTATTTTGAAAACTATTTAACTTATCATTGAAAACATGGCACATATGGTGTATATCAAAATTCCCGTTGTTTGGTTTTATTAATATGAAAAATGATGGAAATAGGATGGTTGTCATGATTCAAACCCAGGTCTTTTGAAACTGGTTTTTGACCCTGGCCGACTAGTCCATCCCCATCATGGGTTTTCTTTTATATATAAAAACTTATAATTTATTTCTAAAAGTACCACACATGCCATTTAATTAAAAACGGGTTTAAAAGTATGAACCTTGTGCCGAAGGTAGGTATGGCGGGATTCGAACCGGCGACAGCTCGAATATATTCTAGTGACCTTACCATCGACATCGGCATCATCCATGTTTATTAACTTATTTAATATATATTGTTATAATATTTGAATATAAACTAAAAATATAAGTACACATCATGTGTATAGGTGGTACATAATGTGTAACCTCTGGGTTGCCTCATAAGAAGAGCATTTGTTTTACACCGTTGGATCGACCTTACCTGATCATTTTGATACCTAAATTGTATGGTGGCTAGTGTTCCCACTATATCTTCCATTTGAAAATAGGGTTTCAAATGTTGCCCATTTACCTTGAATTATTCACCATCCACTATAGCCACGTCCACCACACCATGGGGGAAAACCATGATCACTTTTAAGGGTCCCGACCACTGGGACTTGATTTTACCTAGAAACAATCTCAAATAGGAGTTAAATAAAAGTACCTCATCACCAAGCTGAAATGATTTCCAAGATATCATGTGGTCGTGGACTGCCTTTTTCTTCTCCTTATATAGCATGGCATTCTCATTTTCCTCCCACTAAATTTCATCATGTTCCTTCAGTTGAAACTTGTGCTTTTCCTCTGAATCCTTGAGATTGTAGTTTAGGGCTTTCACATCCCAATAATATTTATGCTCAAGCTCCATAGGTAGATGAAACTACTTTTCATAGATCAATCGGAATGGATACATCCCTAGATGTATCTTGAAGGTGGTCCTGTATACCCACAAGGCATCATCAAGTTTCATGGACCAATACTTCCTTGAATCTCCCACATTCTTCTCCAGGATCTGCTTTAATTCACAATTTGATACCTCTACTTGGCCACTAGATTGGGGATGGTAAGGTGTCCCTTGGTTATATCTCATGCCATACTTCATAAGCACATTTCTCATTAACGCATTATCAAAATTCTTTCTTCTATCACTGATCAGCACCCGTGGAACACCAAACCTAATAAAAAATGTTCTTCTTCAAGAAGGCCACAATGACCTTTGCAGTGTTGTGTGTTGTGGCATCGACTTCCACCCATTTTAATATGTATTCCCCACAAACTAGTATGTAATAGTTTCCAAATGATGGAGGAAAAGGGCCCATGAAGTCAATACTTCATACGTCGAAGACCTCGACCTTAAGAATGGGGTGTTGAGGTATTTCAACTCGGTGCCCCAAGTTACCTGTCTACTATAATCAATCATAGTGTGTCACAAAATTTATATAATCCTTGTGCATGGTGGTCTAGAAAAAACCAGATTGGAGAATTTTTTCCATTGTTCTGGCTGTCCCATGATGTCCCCCAGTTGGGGAAGAATGAAATAATTCTAGAATTGCTTGAATTTCTTCTTCCAGGATGCAGTGTCAGATCACCCCATCACCTCTTGAGAAAAAGAGCATAGGGTCTTACCATAAATATCTTTTCACATAAGAAATAAATATTTTCTTTTGGTGGAATTTCAAATCAAGGTGAATGACTCTTGTGGCCAAGTAATTGTCTATGTTAGCATACCACAGACGAGGTAAATCTCCAATAGAGAAAAGATGCTCGTTTGGGAAGTCCTCCTTGATTTCTCTAACATCCTACCTTTTTATATGAGGAAACCCTAACTTAGAGAGATGATCAGCAATAATATATTCACTTCCCTTCTTATCATGGATCTCCAAGTCAAATTATTGGAGAAGAAGCACCCAACGGATGATTCATGGTTTTTCATACTTCTTGTTCAGCAGGTATTTAAGTGTTGTATGGTTAGTGTAGACAATTACTTTGGATAACTCTAAATAATAACAGAACCTATTGAATGAAAAAGCCACAGAGATCATCTCTTTCTCAGTAGTAGTGTAGTTGATTTTTGCTTCATTTAAGTCTATGTTGGATTAATATATCGGTCTAAAGATTCAATTGAGTCTCTGCCCAAGAACTTCTCCCACTACATAGTCACTTGCATTACACATAACCTCAAATTTCACCTCCTAATTTGGGGCAATCATGATAGGAGATTCTATTAATTTTTGCTTCAGTGGTTAGAAGGTTGTGGTTCATTGTTCTTAAAATTCAAAGATAGAATCCTTTTTAAGAATATTGGTTAATGGTTGAGCTATTTTTGAAAAATCATGAACAAATATCCTATAGAAACATGCATGCCTAAGAAAGATTCAGATTGTCCGAACAGATGTGGGAATAGGCAATTGTGAGATGATTTAAATCTTGGTTGGGTCAACTTCAATTCCCTTATTAGAAATTTTATGGCCTAAGATGATTCCATGTTGTACTATGAAGTGGAAATTCTCCCAGTTTAAAACCATATTGGTGTGCTCACACCATTTTAGAACTAATTATAGATTTCTTAAGCAAGTACTCAATAATTTCCCATAGATATTAAAATCATTCATGAAGACTTCCAAAAATATTTCAACTATATCATAAAAGATGGCTAACATGCAGTGATGAAAAGTGGATAGAGCATTACACATGCCAAAAGACATCCTATGATATAAAAAATTCCTATAGGGGAATGTGAGGGTGATTTTTTAGTCTTTAGGGTAAATTGAAATTTTTTTTATATCTCGAATAACCATCCAGAAAGCAATAGAATTCACGCCTTTCTAATCGCTCCAGCATTTGATCCATGAAAGGGAGTAGAAAGTGGTCTTTTCATGTGGAGTCATTTAGTTTTTGATAATCCACACATACTCACCATCCTATGACTGTTCTTGTTGGGATAAGTTCATTTTTATCATTAGTGATTACAGTTATACCCCCCTTCTTGGGTACCACTTGCATAGGACTTACCCATGGGCTGTTGAAGATCAGGTAGATGATCCCCACATCTAAGAGCTTGATTACCTCCTTCTTTAATACCTCCTTCATGGGAGGATTTAACCATCACTGTAGTTTTCAAGATGGCTTAGATACTTCTTCAAGTAACACCTTGTGGGTGCAAATTGTGGGGCTTATCCCTTTAAGATCAGCAATTGTCCACCCAATGGCTTGTTTTCTTCTCCGTGGAACTTATAGGAGTGACTCCTCTTGATCTATTGTGATTTAAGCATTGAGGATTATTGGAAGGGTTTTATCATCACCTAGGTACCCATATTTTAAGGATGATGGTAGAGATTTGAGTTCAAGTTTAGGGGCCTTCAGAACTGAGGGCACCATGGGTTCTACCTTGGCTAACTCTAGGATATATGGAATTATTGCACATTACCAATAATTACCTCCCTATCTAATGATGAATTTAAACTCTACTGGTTCAACTTCAAACTGGATTTCATTGATTAATGGTTCAGTAGTGATAGAAGAACATTCCATGTTATCTCCCATGTAACCCAAGGGATCATTCATCATCTTCAAAGAAAAACAATCATTATTCTCCATCAATGATACTTTTTTAACTGCTTTGAGAACCTTGTATGAGACTTTTTCATCTACCACTTGGAAAATCAACTCTCCTTGGTTCACATCGATCAACACCTTCCCAGTATCCAAGAAGGGTCTTCCCAGAATGAGAGGTGCCTCTTGATCTTCTTCTATGTTGAGTATGATGAAGTTAGTAGGAAGAATAAGACATCCCAATTTCACAAGAACATCCTCAAGTATCCCTTTAGGATATTTGATGGATTGATCCGCTAGTTGAATGGATACCTGAGTTGGTTGGAGATTATTTAGCCCCATATTTTTGAATACTCTATAGGTCATAAGGTGAACACTCACCCCCAATTCACAAAGGGCTTTCTCAAACTCACAAGATCTAATTGTGCAAGGGATTGTGAAACTACCTGGATCTTGGATTTTGGAAGGTAGAGAGTATTGTACCACTGCTGATCATTCTTTAGTGAGAGGAATAGTCCACAAATATTCTATGTTCCTTTTGTTTAGGTGTATATACTTCATGAAATTCATGTACATTGGCATTTGAGTTAATTCCTCAGTGAAAGGAATATTTATATGAATTTTTTGAAATACCTACATGAATTTTGTGAACTACTAGTCTATCTTCCTTTGATTTATTCATATAGGAAATGGTAAGGGTTTAAAAAGGTTTAAACACTTCTTTCCCCTTACCATGTATGATCTCTAGTAGTTCCTGATTCAAGGGAGACTCCTCGACTTTAACTTCTTTTTCAGAAGAGGATGTTAGTTGAGTTATACTTTCACCTTGATTTGTAGTTATATTCTGAGGTAGATCCTTCCCACTTCATAATATTACAACATTGGATTCCTCCCATGGTTTCTTATCGGTATTACCCGGTAGTGTACTAGGTTACCTTGAAGAGAGCTGATTGAAAATTTGCCCAATCTGATTCTCAAGGACTCGAACGGATGCCTCTTGATTTTGAAATATTGTTTCAGTAGTTGTTATGAATTTTTTCATCATCTCCTCTAGATTTTATAGGGGTTCCTATTGAGGTTTTTGTGCATCTGGTTGAGGTTGTGGTTGCCTCAGTTGTTGCACCGGGAAAGGGTTTTGATACCCTTATTGTTGGAAGGATCCATGCTCCTGATTTCTTAGATATGGATTCTAGTATTTCTGTTGACCATAACTAGTTGACCTTTGGGGGTAGGGTTGAGAATTTTGTTATTATTTCCCCCAGCTCGTATTTGAGTTCTCTTGTCATGCCAGGTTTTAGTACTAAGGGTATATATTTGGACCTCTGTTATGGGAAATGAAATTCACCTCACTTGTCAAGGCACTGACACTTGTCTCTAGGAATTCACCTATGATGTGATTATCACCACATGATGGTTGATTCATCATTTGAGTTTGAGATGAATTTTTTAGATTTAACACATCAATTTTCTTGGATACCACATCGAATTGAGTGGAAAGAATCATAGTGGAATCAATTTTTTGCATGCCACTATTCTGAGTTCCTCACTCTGAGTTCCATTGGAATCTATTTTCAAACATGTCTTTGAGCAATTCTAAGAGTTCCTCTGGTGATTTTCTCATTACTATTCCTCCAGCAGCAGCGTCCACCACAGATTTGGTGTTCATTGTGAGACCTCCATAGAATATTTGGACTTTCATCCATAATGGAAGGTCATGATGAGGGAACTTCCTTATAATTTATTTAAAACACTCCCAAGATTCATACAAGGATTCTGAATCATTTTGTTGGAAATTGTGAATTTCATTCTGTAGTGTCATCGTCTTAGAGGGTGGAAAATATTTTAATAGAAATGCCTAGGACAATGCCTCCCAGTTGAGGATGTATAGTTGAGGTAGTCCTTTGATCCAGTCCTTCACTTTATCTCTTATTGAAAATGGTAATAACCAAAGGTTAATGGAATCCTCGGACACCCCATGATAGCGGAAGGTGTCGCATATCTCCAGAAAATTAGAGAGATGAGAATTGGGGTCTTCACTAGTTAATCCTATAAATTGAACCATGTTTTTGATGAGTTAAATGATGGCTATATTGATCTCGAAATGTTGGGCCTGCACTGGTGGTATAACAATCCATGTATCTTCCCCTTGGATGGAAGGAAGAACTTACTCCATAAGGGTATGGGCATGGGGGAAATTTATCTCAAGGAGGTGGGGGAAAAAATTGTTTCTTAGGAGAAAAATAAGGCCCCTGACTTGAATGTAGGTATGAAAACCACTCTGATGTGAACTTATGGGGTTGTGGTGGTCTATACCCTAGAACAAATTGAGCTTGTTGTCGTTGTTGGTTCTGTGGGATAAACTCCATTCTATTAGCGGGTGGAAGTCAGATCTGTTCATTCTTCGCAGCTATTTGTTGGTTTTGGTTGTCATCCGGTCCAAACGGTTGTCCATATCCTTGAAAAGTAGTTGGATCTCACTCTTCTATGTTCACCATGGTAGTGTTCTGGTTGTACTCGTCCATAAGTGCATGTTGTCACCACAAGATTGTTCATTCGATATCTGGATCAATTGGAAGGATGTCTGATGATTCGGTGCTCTTGGAATGCATGATTTTTCCACTCATGAACTTTTGAATATGCACAACACTAACCAAAATACCAAGCATAAAATAGGAAAAATAAAATAATAAAAAACATAAATGATATTAAGAACAAAAAATTTTAGATTTTTTATTTTTTATTTTCACTTTAATTAATACAAAATGATTAATCAAAAACACTATTAACTTTTAATCTCTCCGAAAACGGTGCCAAAATTTGATTTCATTTCAGTCAAATTATTACTTTTAACAATCCAAATTAAAATACCCAAACAAGTATAGTGAAAGTAAGGGATCGATCCATAGGGAGAGGGAGTTATTGTGTTTTGTTTTTTTTTAGTTTGTGATTAATTTAGTAAAGTTTTCTAAAATTTAGAGTCGGTTTTTGTGTTTTAATAATAGGGTTATTGAATTTCAATTGCTTGATAAATTACTTTTGATGATGTAGAAAATCACAGAAATTTGATTTCTGATGAGAAATGGGAATAATTCATCGGGGCTATGGATTCTTAAGGTTGTTATTAAATCAATTTTCTTATTAGGTTGTTTTGTTCATAATAACTCAAATATCTAGGTTATGAATGTAACAGAGCCCCCTTGGTCCGGTGATTTTTGTTTAAATCAATAGAAAACAATTTCTTGGTATGGAATTTTATTTCTCCTAATTTTATTAATTACAGACCTTTTGAGATGATAAACACATCCAATGATCTTGGATGTTCTTAATTTTAATTACTTAGGTGATCCATATAAATACCTTTCTTGGTCTGATATGATATTTCTAGAAATGTTTATAAAGTATTATTAAGGAATTATGAGAGAAGAATTAATAATATGAGTACAATATAACAATTAAAAAAAATACAACCCATAATTGTCCACAGCCCCAGCACATAAGGAATTTATCTACTCATGGAGTAGATAATAACTAAACTACTTGTGATACCTAAATTAAACATTGAAAAGATTTGGATTGAAAGTCATCGGGGAGGTATCATGGAATCACCCTCTCTCCTATCTTCTCTCCTTTGGCGTCTTCGTAAATTTCCCCCTTGGTATATCTTGGAATGAATCAGTCTCTAACTTGGAGGGCCCTCCCTCCTTTCATAATTTTTATGGATACATGGCGTTTACCAGAAATAACACGGTGTGTACCCTATTTAACATGCTTTGGCCCACTTTTCTCCTTCGGTGGGTGAGCTATCGCGCCGCCCTTAACTTGGAACAAGGCACCGCCTGGTAGGTGGAAGTACATGGCGTGTATTTCTGCCATACATGGCATGTAATATCATTCATCGGCCACCAACTGCTTCTAGAAGGAACAATACAGCATGTGTAGGGGAAGAATATAGTTTGTATACTTTGGCAGGAAACAAGGGCGTGTATATAGTCTTCCCGATCTGTGTCATGGCAATAATACATATTGTTTGTAAGAAATACACACCGTGTATATTTGAATTTTTTTTCTTTACTTTCCCAATTTGTTAATTTGGATGGAAAACACCTTAAAATCATCATAATCACCAATATAAAGAATTTTATCCACAAGATAATTGATATTTGGTGAAAAAGAAATTTTTATGCTCATTAATATATATGAAAAAGTATACACAAATCGGTCACATAAAGCATCTATATACAGTTGAGGATGCATTAATTATTGATAATGAAGGGACCTACATGTCTATAAACTGTGTGTGGATCCTTTCTAAAGCAATGAGCAAAGGAAGAGGGAGAAATTGATCCTTTCTAATAAAAGTTATCTGTCAAAAGAGAGTTAGGGAGTGACCCTTGAGAAATCAGTTATCTGAAACTAAACATTGTATAAAGGCAGTGAGCCTAGGCATATAATTTATTTATCTCAAACCTTATTTTGGCAGTGAGCCATAGTGGGTTTGGTACATCATCACATTTTTTTGTATACTCCTTGGACATATCCCAGTTAGGGTGAACCAAGTAAAATTGTTGTGTCTCCTTCATGCTTTCATTTATATTAATACATTGTTAAGGGAAAGGGAGAGAAGTGTGTTTTATTTAATGACAAAACAAGATAAATTTGGTGGTTCTCTTTCAGTAAAAGAAATGGAGTTTTCCAATCATAAAGGGATTTTGACCTTTGATGGAAAAAAATTTCAATTATGGAAGAATTATATGCAACACTACTTCTAATATTTAGGAATACATGTCTTTACGGTAGCAATTTATGAAATTTCATCTATTATAGATAGTGGTTCTTTATCAGAAGATGTCTTAAGGGAGTTGGATATTGATTCAAAAGCAATCAATGCTTTAGGGGGAGCCATGTCTAATGCTATCTATATAAAGATGATGTTATGTAAGTCATCGCATGCTATGTGGGAAAAGGTGATAAATATTTATTAGGGTGTCTCAAAATTCAGAAAATCAAAGATAAAGGTTCTGTGGAATAAGTATGAGGATCTAATAATGCACCTTAATGAGTTTTTTAATGTGCTATTTTATCAGGTGAATGTTATTGTGGAAGACATGTGTGGTCTTAGGGAAATTATTGAATATGTAAAGATTTTCAAGTGAATCTTGATAATACTTCCACCTCGGTTCGATATAAAAGTTTATGTATTGAAAGATAAAGATCCAAAGGATCTGGAATCGGATAGAATTCATAATACTCTTGTTACATATGAGATGAGAAATGATGATACTGAGTCTGTGGAAAAGGGTAAGTCTAAAGAAGTGGAATTCAATGTCATTAGGAATCTCACTATTGAATATGTTAAGGAAGAAGAAGATATAGATGAAGTTACATCATTCCTTTCATTAAATTTATGAAGTGGAAAAAAATTCAAAGGTAAACTCCCACTTTCATTATTTCGATGTGTAAAGGTAGGAAATATTGTAGTGAGGTTCCCTAAGAATTTTCAAGGTGATTATGAGGATGAAGTTTAAATTCCTAGGAAGAATTATTCAACCTATGTGAAAGGTAAGAAAATTTTCTTTAAAAAAAGGAATATTTTTTCAAAAGAAGATGATAGTTCAGAAGAATCTGAGGAAGAGGATTTAGAGGACTATAAGGATCATGAAGTAGGAGCTATGGTGGCTGCTTTTAGAAATTACCAAACAAGGAAGAAAGTAAAAATGATGAAGGAGAAGTCTAAGGAAGAGTTGACCTTTAGGTAGAATTAGAATATTCACTTTATGAGATAGATGTTTGGATATCCAAAACAAATAAATCTAACAGGGTGGTTCGTGATGCCAAAATCTTTATGGAGGAGCAGGAAGAAGAGAAGTCTAAGATGATAGATGAAATTGAAAATATTAAGTCTTCAAGTCCAGAGAACTTAGATATGATTAGTGAGTACAAGCTCAAAGTTGAATAAAAAAAGGTGATTGATGGTTTGAATAATACATCAAAAGATCAATACAAAATCATCAAGAATCTTGAGTAGGAGGTTGTCAACCTGTGATAGAAAGTGAAATATTAGGAGAAATTGTTGACTCCAGTAAGGCAAGTTGCAAAGGCAGTATAAAATGGAAAATTATAGTTCAAAGCACCAGTGAAATAGACAAAATAATGTCAGAAGAATAAAATAATAGATCTAAACATTACATCTATAATAGTACTTGATCGAAAATATAAATCATTAATGGTTGAAGTCAGACTGTAGGAACCTTCTTTGATATTAAATATTTATTTGGGTATTAATTAGAACCATAAGATTCAAAGAACCCATGGGAAAACTAGTAGTGAAGTAGTGACACACAGGAATGAACCCCGCATTAGATGTTATTGTTTTGGAAAGATGAGACATTCAAAAAATGTATATTCTATTGCCTAGAGGTATCTAAGGGAATTATACCATCAGAGTAATACATATAGAGATCAATATTCTCAGATATCGTTTGATGGTCACTGTTTTGTGTGTGTAGGATTAAAATACATGGAAAGATATTGCTCATCAATAATGTAAAGGAATGTGCTGAAGCAGACTGAATGTGATCATAAGATGCAGCTAAATGTATCATCAAATGATCTCGAAATGAAAAATTGATTTTAAAATATATAAGATGAATATGGTCTATCATACTCCAAGGAAGATCAAGATTATCAATCTATACCAGATATGAAGTCAAAACCATGGATCAAAAAGAAGAGAGATGAACATGCATTGGTTATAGAAATTGTTTTCAAAGCATTAGATCACACTAGAATATGTATCATTAATAGTGGATGAACCTCCCATATTCTAGGAAATAAATAACTAGGGATAGGAATCAGATATGATAAGGAAGATGTTATGAGATTTGGTTATGATAAAGGCCTGAAAATTATTATATCAGGAAAAGAAAAGTTTGGGGAAAAAGACATGAGGTTATTGAAGGTCTCAGTCACAACTTATTAAGTGTTAGTAAATTATTTTATTTAGGACATGCCATAAGCTTTTCCAATAAATTATTTGTCATCAATGAAAAATATGGTGTAGTTATTTTATGGGGAAATCATATGAAAGGGAATATCTACCTTATGAGTGGAGAATAAGATATGTGCTTTCTATCTAAGGAAGAAGAAAAAACGTTATCGCATAAATGTCTTTTTCACTTGAGTCAAACATCCCTAGAATATCTGGTGAAATTTGATGTTTCTTGTGACATCCATAGGTTATCATGTGATTGTACTCATATATGCAATGCTTTTCAATAATAGAATATCATTTGAAATACATATAAGGTAAAAGATAAAACGTTAAAAAAGTGCTTGAGTTGGTGTATATTGATGTGTGTGGACCTATTTCACTAATATATATTGATGGGAGAAGATATTATGTTCTCTTAATTGATGATTTTATTAGAATTAAATGGGTTTCAGTCATCACTGATAAGTATGAGGTGTTCAATTACATAACTACTTATCAAAGGGAAGTTGAAAATATGATGGGTCAAAAAATACAAAATATCTGAATAGATAATGGAATAGAGTTCAAAAATATACAAGTGGAGGATTTTATTGAGAAACATGGTATAAGAAACCAAGTTTCAGTAGTAAGAACTCCATAGAATAATGGAGTAGTTGATAGAAGAAATCGAATTATCAACAACATGGATAGAATAATTCTCATTTAGAAATATATTCTAGAGAAATTTTGGAAATAAGAAGTGATGAAATTAGTCTACACATAAAATAGAGAATTATTATGTCCAAAATAAGAGAATAATCCATATGATCTATGGTATGGAAAGAAGCGAATGTTGAAGTACTTTTGAGTATTTGTAAGTAAGTGTTTCATTATCAATAAGGAGAAACACAGTAAATTTAAATCCTATGGAGATGAAGATATTTTTATTAGATGCTAAAATAAAATAAAATAATATAAATAATCTAATAAGTGGTTGAGAATTATAGTAAAAAAATGATGTAACTATTGTAGAGAATGAGCAAAATCTTCAGTAAATATATTATCAGTCTCGAGAGAATAGTGATGAAGAGAGGAGAAGATTCGGGGAGGTTCTAGTTCCAGATTATAATTCAAAAGAAGATTCAAATAATGAAAATTAAGATTATAAAATAGAATCTACATAAAAATAAAATAGAATAGATGAAATTGATAGACATGACATAATTAGTGATCAGACAATGCCAGTGCAGACAAGGAGGATGAAGACTCTATAGCAAGAATAGTTCTTATCATAGGTAGAGCATAAATTTTTTATGGAAGTAGCTAGAGATGACAGCTAGGTTCAGGATATGAATGAATATCTTGACCAAATTGAGATTAATCGGACATGGGAGATTGTTTCAAGACAAACAGATAATAATGTCATCGAGACTAAATGGGACTTTCACAATAAGATACATGAAGATGGTGTAGTGATTTGAAACAAATCACAAATAGTGTGAAAAGGGTACTCTCAGATAGAGGGTATCAATATTGATGAAACGTTTTCATGTGTTTTGAGTCTAGAGACAATCATATTATTCTTGGTCATAGTTGTGCAAATAAGGTTCAAAGTTTTCTTCATGGATGTTAAGCCAGCATTTTTTAATGGGGTTCTTGAAGAAAAAGTTTATATTGAATATCCAGATTTTTTTCTCATTCATGAATATGATAATAGAGTTTTTTGGATGAAGAAGGTGCTATATGGGTTGAATAAATCACCAAGAGCATGGTATTCAAGACTAGATCAGTTTTTAAAGAATCTTAGTTTTCAGGATGGTGGAGTTGATTACAATCTATATGTCAACAATGATATTAATCAAAGGATGATGGTGTTTTTATATATCAATCACATATTATTTGGTGGATCAGATGGAGAATAGTGCAATCAGTTCATTTAATTCATGAAAAGTGAGTTTGAAATGTCAATGATTGGTGAACTGACATTTTTCCTTGGTTTACAGGTGGCACAAGAAAAGAATGGAATATTAATTTCTTAATATAAATATCCCAAGGAGGTTTTAATAAGATTTGGAATGGATAATTCCAAGTAGATGATGACTCTGGTGGCTACCTGGATGAAATTATCATAGGATGAAGGAAATATAGTTAATGTCATGAAATATAGGAAAATCATTGGCATCCTATTGTAATTGACAATGACAGGACCTAATATTATTTTTTCCACGTACCAAGTAGCAAAGTATCAAATAAATCTCAAGGAAACCCACTTGATTTCAGTGAAAATAATACTTTTTTATATCAAGGGAATGGTAGATTTCATGTTTTTGTGCAATGAAAAATCTCAGTAAGAGTTATTGGGCTATACAGATGCATATTGGGCCAGATAAGCATATGATAGAAAATCAACGTCAAGTGGTGCATTATATCTTGGAAGATTATATATTTATTTTATAATCAAGAAAAAATATTGAATTTCATATAGAACTATAGAATCTAAGTATATTTCTTCTACTCAAGTGTGGATGCAGTTGTTATGGATGAAGCAATAGCTTAATGATATAGGAGTTGAAGTGAAGTCTTTGATCAGAATCCATTGCAATAATTCAAGTGTTATAAATATTAGTAAAAATATAGTCCATAACTCAAGGAAAAAGCACATTGAAATCAAGTATCATTTTATCAAGGAGAATGTGAAGCAAGGTCTTTTGAAGTTGGACTATGTTGCTGCAGAACTATAGGTTGCAGACATTCTAACAAAGGTCTTACCCAAAGAATCATTTGAATATCATCGACTAGCTCTTGAGGTTCAGTAAACTCCCTACAATTGAAAGAGTGTGTATGTGGTACCCCCTATCCTCAAGGTATGATATGTTTTCATAGATATGTCGATGTGTGTTCTTTTCCCTATTTAAGACCACAATAAAGTGACCTTTAGGTTTATTGACAAAGGGGGAAAAATTTTAGATATAAAAGGGGATAAAATGTCTTAATAAATACAAGGGGAGAAGATTATAGGAGGAGTAGTGAATTAGGGTGAGTTTTAAATCTAAAAATGCTAAATATGATCGATCAAAGTTTATATATTATGATATATGAGGTTTGTGATGAAATCAGTTGAGTGGTTTTAGAATGAAGTGTTTCACTGATGCAATTTGCATGCTACTCTTGTTTCTCATGCCAAGCATGGATCATCTGGGCTTAGAGTGTGTGTTGAGTAAATCTATGATCATTATCAGAATTGTAAGAATTGATTTTTTAGTAGAATATAGAAGAATATTTAATGTGGTGTCAAAATGTAAAGAGTTATTAACAAACCCAAAGAGGGGATTGTTTGACAAAAATCCATCATGATGGTTATTTTGGGTTGATTGTGTTTTTTGATAAGGTTTGAGGTTGTTTATGAAGGATGGTTGTCAAAGAAGGCATGAAGAGTTATCATAGATGTTTTATCTCATGAAAAGTGTGAATATATGATCTCACACAAAGGAAAATTATTTGATCTCATGGAGTATGAATGTTGAACAGAGCTCATGGATCCTGAATGATAAAATGAGCTCATAAAGCATGAATGCTGAACTGATCTCACGAAAGCGTGAATTCCTGATCTTATAAAAGGGTGAATGCTTGATCTCACATAAGTGCAAATTCCTGATCTTTCAAAAGCATGAATTTCAAATCTCATGCAAGTGTGGATGCATGATCTCATGAAAGTTCATGAATACAAGGAAAATTTGGAAATGACATAGGTATCGTATGGTCATTCAAAATCTTGTGAAGTAAATGATGAAAAAGTATGATTGTTAAAGGATATCACAATGGGATATCATGAAACACTCATGATTATCTTTGGATCTTATGGTGAGATCTCACACAGCACTCATAGTTGTCTTTGGAACTCGTGATGGGTCATGTAAAGCACTAGAAGACAATATCACTAACCATCTCAAGACTAAATTTTGATCTCATGATGGGGACTCACAAAGTGAGAGTACTATGGATGTAGAATAGATGGTTTTTTATGAATTGTGGAGTTAATGTGGTAGGCTTATGCACATAAATACCCCCTAAATCATCCTTCAACATTAACAAAGTTTTTCTTAAATGATTTATCTAAAGAATCATCTGAGAAGGAGGTTCACATAGAGATATTGTGAAGGATTTTACATGATTTACATCACATAAGTGTTGTTCATGATCTGAAAAATGACTCATGAAAAGTTCAGGAGTGGACTCACACTAGGGACTCGTGCAAAGGGATAAAGAGGTCTTGCATTAGGGACTCGTACAAAGTGTGAAAGCAGTCTTGCACTAGGGAATCACACAGAGAAAAAAAGTGGTCTCACACTAGGTACTCATGAAAATCATGAAAGTGGTATCAATCTAGGATCTCGCACAAATCACAAACAGGGTATGCACCAGGATCTTTCCCAAGGGTATGCACCAAGATATAGTCCAAGGAGTTATGCACTAGGGTCTCATGTAGGGGTATCACACTAGAATATTTTTCATGGAGATATAAATCTTCATTTCTATTTGAGTAGTATCATTTTCATATCTGAATTATAAAGAAGAATAATAAGAAGATGAATATAGATGATCTGCACCATCCGACAATACTTGCAGAAGGATTTTATTTAGTACCACATTAAAGGTAGTGAATGGAAGACTTGGAATATCTTTAAGAACTTTCCAAAGAATAATTAATTGTTTTTTATATAGTAAGGAGAATTTTGTTATAGTTTTATAGAAAGTTGAAGTGTTTCATATAGGTTTTTTCATAGAAGTGAAGGAGAAACCCATAAGGAACTTCAATAGAGCATCTACATACAGTTGAGGGTTCATTCATTATTGATAATTAAGGTAACTATATATCCATAAATTGTGTGTGGATCATTTCTAGATCAATGATCAAAGGAAGAGGAAGAAGGTAATATTTTCTACCGGCAGTGATCCATCTAAATAGAGTTAGGGAGTGACCCTTGGGAAAGCAGTGATATGACCCTAAAAATTGTAAAGGTGGTGATCCTGGGCATAGAATTGATCTATCCCAAACCTTATTTTAAAATTGGGCCTTAGTGGATTCAGTACATCATCACATTTTCATTATATGCTCCTTGGATGTAGCCCTATGAAGGTGAACCAAGTAAAATTGATGTGTCTCGCACATACTTTCATTTTTGTTCATACATTACTATGGTAAGGTGAGAGAAGAGTGTTTTATTTAAAAAAAAGAAATATGATCTGAAAGGGAAGTTGTTTTAATCTATCATACCTTGATTCACCCCCCCCCCCCCCAGGGTATTTAACCTAGTTGGGATAACACACAAAATGGAATTTAGGTGGACTACATAGTGTTCCTTAGCCACCCAGGGTCCTGCCCGTGCTTCCAAGATGTGTTCATGTAAGTATACTTGTGTTTGTGTACTCCCATACACGGCGTGTGGCTAGACATTCCTGTGTCTGTATACTCCTGGAGTACACACCGAGTCACCAGTACTGGGTCACATGACATGTGGGGTCCCATATAGTGTGTGATACTTATAATTCCATGGAAACCTTAACATTGTGGATTCTCGTGGAACGTACTGTGTGTTATTTTAAACTACATGATGTGTAGTCATGTTTTTCACAAAAACATAGATCAGATCTACTCACTCCAAATATGGATGCTTCACCTTTGAATCTGTCATTTTACCACCCAAAAATGGTGGAATCATCCTTCGACCATCATTTTCGGCCATCTGGTGGTCGAAAATCAGATCTCAGTGGTTCGTCCAATTCCTAAACTCCCACGCACATATTTAATTCACCCTCCTTAGTTGATTTGGATCCCAAATCAAAAAATTTATCACATACAACCTACAAATCATCCCAAATCTGTCTTTGATCTATGATATGTTCATCATATGTGAAACCTTCACAAATCTGGGGGTCTGATCGGGCTCCGTCCAACTCGACAATGTAAAATCACAACCTCATGATCCAATGATGACTAACATGAAGAATTATTGGGATAAATGAATAAAAATAAAGTTTTATCAAATGTTTTCCAAGCGTTCTTGTCTAAAAAATACAAATAAGGATGTCTAGGGTAAGAAAATCTGAATAAAAAATTAAATGTCTATACACAGGCACGTGCAATGGTTCAATTCGAATACAAATCAAAGAAGCAATATGATCCTACTCAATAATTTAATCAATAGGGGTAAATTCCAAAAATTTAAAAGTACTACCTATTTTTGGATCTTTCTTCGATGAAGAACATACTCAACAATGTAGAAGAGGATTATTTGTGTTCTTTTTGCATTGATCTTCCTGGATCCAGAGGTTTTTCATCATCTGAATTCGATTTTCCAATGCAGGGTAGAATAATTTTCCTCCCAAAAATCTCAGGGTTATGTAGATAACCCTATAAAATATTAAAATTTTCATATTTAAAGTGAAATGGAATTAGGTTAATTAAATTAAATAAATAAATTTAATTATTTATTTAACTAAATGCATATTCCCACATCCACTTTTATCTGAATGCCCCATGCCAACCTATTTTAGGTCTCACCTAGGAAAAACCTTGCATTCCAAATACAACCTTGCTCTCGGATTTTTGATCTGAGATTCTATTTAATATTTTTCCCATTTTTTTAATAAATCATGTGCATGTAATATAAAATATTTTTAATATTTTTATAAAATTGATTTTGGGTACACGGGCCTCAGAATCACATTTCATCTTTATTCCTAGCTTAGAATATATATATATATTATAAAGTCTTAAAAGGAAAAAATAGGGTCCCTACATCATTCCCTCCTTCAAGCTTTTCATCCCTAAAAAGTAAAACTAAATAAAAAGCTTGATATATTGAGCTTACATCTGACTCTCCCTCTCTTAGGATCTCTCTAGCACATTCTCCTGTTGCCACAACATATAAACCAAGGAGATAGTCTATCCATGTAGGGTCCTCTTCTATCAATCCTCAATCTCCATTGGTTGCTCTGAAAAAATTGCTCCATCCACAATGTCCATCTTACCCCAGTCAATAACATGTGATGGGTCATGCTTGTATCTCCTCATCTACAACACCTGGAACACATCGTACACTCACTCCAATAGAGGGGATAAGTCGAGGTGGTAAGAAACCTAACCACCTCTAAGAAAAATCTCAAACATCCCAATGAACCTTGGGGATAGCTTACCTCCCTGGAAGAATCTCTAAAATCCTAGTCATGGGGAGACTCTCAGGAAAAAATAGCCTCCATTATCAAACTCTAATGGCCTATGATGTCGATCTGCGTAGGATTTATGCCTGCTCTGGGTTGTCCTCATCCACTCACGGATGACCAAGACCTTCTTTTTTGTCACCTGTACCATTTCTGGACCCACAAGATATGTCTCTATGATATCTATCCAGCATAAGGGTGACCTGCAGGATCTCCCATATAGAGCCTCAAAAGGTGCCATGTTGATAGTAGAGTGGTATCTATTATTGTACATCAACTCTAACAATGGAAATTAATCCTCCTAGTTCTGGCCAAAGTCTAACACGCAAGACCTTAACATATCATCCAACACCTAGATAATGTGTTCGGTTTTCCCATTTGTTTCGGGGTGAAAGTTTGTACTCATTCTCATCTAGGTTCTAAATGTCTCTTATATTCCTCTCTATAACCATGATGTGAACCACACATCACAATAGAAGACAATTTTTGAGGTCACCCCATGAATTCGAACAATCTCCCATATGTACAACTTCCCAAAATTCTCCACTGAACTCTACTCCCTAATAAAAATGAAGTGTGTCGAATTCATGATTCGATCAACTATCACCTAGATGGCATCGTGGCCCTTTGATTTTTATGGAATCCCTATCACAAAGTCCTTAGATGTGCCATCTCATTTCCACTCCAGGATCCCAAGGGGATGAAATAACCCTACCAGAATATAGTGCTCAACCTTCACCTGCTGACAAGTGACGCACCATGAAACGAACTCAGCCACACTTTGTCTCATGTTGTCCCATCAAAACTATTGTTAAAGGTCATTGTACATCTTCCCCACACATGGATGTATAGCTAAAGGATAAGTGTGAAAATCCCTCATCACCTCCTCCTGCATCATGACTAGGACCACCATCCATCCCTAGAGAAGAATTATGTGATTCTATCCTTTATAAAATCCATTGGGTGAATCTCCTGGGGATATATGGTCTCACAAGGCCTCGCAATCAATGTCTCCAAATTAGGACTCTCTCACATGCTAAAGGAGGGGAGTATTCAACACCATTTACTGAAGAAAAGATTCACCCTCCTGCTCAACTAGGGTCAGCTATAGGGAAGCCAACTACTCAGAAACATCCTATATAAAATGAGATTGGTAATTCCTTATAAGGAAATATTCCACCATGTTGCCCTTCCCTAGAGTATATACTATCTTAAAGTCATAGTCATGTTGAATCTCCAACCATCACCTCTATCTCGGTTCTAATTCAATCTACACGAATACATACCTGAGACTATGATGGTTTGAGTAAACAACAAAGAGCTCTCCCAAAAGATAGTCCCTTAACATCCTTAGAGAAAAGACTACCACTGCCATCTATAATTCGTGCATTGTATAGTTTTTCTCATGGGGTATCAACTGCCTCAACCCATATGTGATAAAATCTTACCTCTGATTTAATTCACAATTGATCCTAGATCCTGAGGCATCCCAATACACTATATACTCCACACCCTCCTTCGGTGGTCTTAAAATAGGAGCACTTGTCTTACCAAGCCACAAATCCTTGAAGGATCTCTAGTACTACTTAGTCAAGGTAAATAAATTTCTTTTCTACATCCAGGTGGTCGAAGGGGTTTCAATCCTAGAGAAGTATTTTGAAAACCTCTTGTAGTACCCAAACAAGCTAAGGAAACTCTTCACCTCTAACACACTATTAGTTGGATCCCAAGAAATCACTGTATCGATCTCTGTTGGGTCCATGACCAAACCATGCTTAAAAATGACATTCCCCATAAAGTGAACCTTGTGAATCTAAAACTATCACTTTGAGATATTTCCATAATAGTGTTCCCAAATTAAATCTGGGACCATCCTTATGTGATCTGTATGCTCCTCCTCTGACACATAGTATATGAGTATGTCGTCATTGAAGACAACAATAAAATGGTCCAAGTACGGCTGGAAAATCTGGTTCATTAAATCCATAAACTTAGTGGGGGAATTCATCACACAAAATGGCATCATCATAAAATCATAGTGTTTGTAGCGACATCGGAATTCCAGCTTCAAAATATCATCCTCGTGAACTCTCAACTGGTGGTATACACACATAATATCGGTCTTGGAGAACCAACTCGCACCTCAAAATTGATCAAAGAGATCATCAATCCTCAGAAAAGGGTACTTGTTCTTTATTTTTTCCTAGTTCAGGTGATGATAATCCATGCAAATCCATAAGATATTATCTTCCTTTTTCATAAACAACATTGGAGCTGCCCAAGGGGATATACTGGGTAAGATAAATCTACTCTCATGAAGGTCATACAACTTCAACCATAGCTCTTGGAGCTCTGTAAGGTCCATCCAATATTCTGAATAAGATATCAGAGTAGTCTCAGGATGCAAGTCGATACAAAACTCCATCTCCCGCCATGGAGATAGTCCCAGAACATCCCCAGGGAAGACGTCTATAAAATCTCCATGACTAAAGGAATATAGATGCTTGAAGAGCCTACTTAACCAAGGGATACACTTTCCAACTTATGGGTAATGAGATACATCCTCCTTCTCCCAAAACCTTCTTTCCCCACTATGAGATTTATCTCATCCATAAATGAGAATCTCATCCCATCAGTGAAAAGGAAACTGACTCATATGCGGTGACAGTCAATCTAGGCTTGGATTTTGGATAACCAATCTATTCCTAAGATGATATCATAGGTTTATATCATGAAAACCAAAGAATATCATGTGAACCTATCCCCACCAATAGATATCTCACACTGACTATAGATAAAAGATATAGAATAAGTGTTCCCTATAGGAACCTCAAGATGAAGCTGTTTGGAAAGCGCCTCGACTATGAGATCCAAATCGCATGCCAGGAGTAAGGAGATGAAGGAATAAATCTCACATGTGTCTACTAATACTGATACAAGAGTATAATAAAAACATATCATATCTCTATTCATCTCGTGCACTGCTGGTTCATAATCCTCCATAGCTTGTAGTTGTCTGTGGCCCCGACTTCCAACTCCCTGAGCCTGACATGGGCCTCCTGGTTATGGTTATAGAAGGATATCATAGAATTGTAAACCACTTATAGATCCTCATCATGGAGCTCTACCTTATCCTTTTCTAACTCTATTTTCCTAGGATCCACTCTGCCTTCACCAGGGAGATTCTAGATCACGGCACTACTGTAGTTGTAGCGGTCTATCCGTTATCTGATTGTGCTCCTCAGCATATCTGGTTGGGTAGTCTGATAGAGAAAATATTTTCAATTATTTTTATTTTTATCTTTATCTTTTTAATCCCATCAAAGTTTTATTTTATGGTTATTTTTCACATTTTATGGCTTTAGTGGTATTTTGAGCTTAATTGCTAAAATGACTTATTTTGGATTTCAACTACTTTATCTTTATTCGGTATTTCGACCATAAATTTTTCTACACTGATCAAAATTTAAAAAATATTATTTTTTAGGTTTCAATATTAATTAGGCTTCTTTTCATTCTTCTGGACCCAAAGTTTAATCCACCATTTGAAGGCCCAAAATTAACTCACAATACTGGCCTTGAAAAAAATGCATATATATGGATATTTTTTATGTTAGGCCCATATATCATAAATTGAAGATCCAAATGAGATAAAATTCAACATGGAGAAATAATATATCTTGAGTAAAATCTTTTATTAATATTTAAACATGTTATTCCTTCATTTTCAAGGTTATAATGGCATGGTAACTAGGTGAATTGGAATTCAAATAGTCATCCTATGCAGAATAAATATCCATAGTAAATTAGACATAAATCTCTCCAAATTTGTCCAATGAAGCTAAAATTTTGTGGGTCAACATAGGATAGATATGTGAACATATTTCAATAAGAAAATTTTTTCCAATTAACCAATTAATTTGGATACCACATGGAAACTTTTGGAAGATCTTTTTGGAGATAACTTTTCACCCTCTCTCCCTATAAAAGAGTGTCCCTTATTCTTTTCAAAGTGTTGGCACTCTAGGTGGATATTTTATATAGTTTTTTAGTTTCATTAATGTTGTAATATTATTATGAATTTTTATTATATTTTATTATTTATCTTCCTATCATTCTCATATTTTTATATTTTGTGTTTTACACTTCATTCTTTTCTCTACTATGATCTCTAATACTCATGATCATGAGTAGCTAACCCAAGGAAGTTCTTGGGGGAGTGATCCAGTATTGAACCCAAGTCACTGCACATTAATTTTTAAATTTTATTATTTTATTATATTTATTATTAGGGGGATATTAGTGGGAAATTCACCTTTGTGTCTCTACTTGCCACCTGAGGCTTAGCTTTTTATTATGTAATACTCTCCCTCGATTGAGTAGGTGGATGTGTGGTCTCTCGGTAATCATTGAGAAGATCATATATTCACAACCATAGGCATAAGGTTATTCTCATTAATATGATGTATCATGTTAATTAATTAAATTTAAAACTAATTAAGAGATGATGAAGTTTTATTTTGGGTGTTCTTATAGGAGGATCTCCTTTCTGCCTAACATAAATCATTCGGTCTGCATTCTGCATTGCATGTTTAATTTTCTTTATCTTGAATTGATAATTTTTAATTCTCAAATTTATTTTAGCTTTATTTCATAAATAAAAAAATATATAAAATGTTAATTAGAATTAGTGAGTGATTGCAACAACTCATTAAGAGAACGACCTAGGTCATCTCCTAAGTTACACTTAGTTATAGATATTTTTGAGAGTGCATACAACAATGCTTCATCAAATTGGAACTGATTACAGAGATACAAGTGGTATTCACTCACTATTTTTATTAAAAAAATTAAATAATTTCCTTTTTTCTTAAAAACACAAAAAAATCATAAATTTAAAAAAAATAAAGAATATATATATTTGTTCAGGATGTATTTCAATTCAAAATATTCTACATGGACTAATGAATCTCAGGTGCAAAATAAGTTCAAAAGGATCTTGAAACTTGGTTACAAAGGATTATTGATTCAATGCACAACTTGGAAATCCAAATAAAATAGATTGATGGATATTTAAATGAATCTCAGGAGAAATCTAAACCTAAACCAAAACCTGAACCAGAATGAGTGGTGGAAGAGAATTCACCAATCATTTTTTATGTTAAATAACCTGAGGTGGGTGATAATGAGATACTAAAGGAATTAATTACATCATACCACACTCAAACACTGCATGAGGAGTTCCCTAAAGTATGCAATCAATATGATGCACTTATAGGATATCAAAATTTTTTGGAAGAATCTTGGAATCAATTTATTGAAGATAACTTGAAATGTGATCTTCTCATCTTTGATAATGAAAAATAAACACCTATCCACCTCTCTCTTTCTTTGTAATATGATAATGAAGATACACCTGATGATATTGGGTTACCAATGGTCCTTTCAGAATAGATCAATTTCCATGATGACTTACTTTAAAGGGGGTATTTCATTATTTATTAATCATGTTTTAATCTTATTCAAGGTGAATTGTTTTCTGACTTCCCTTTTTCTAAAATTTCTGAAACAGCATAAATGGAGAAATCCATGGATGTTAAGGAAGAAACCACCCAATTGGTGGTTTATGAAGATGAATATTTGGGAAATAATTTGTTGTGACTACCTCCTCTACATCAAATTTTATACCATATAGAGGAGGACACCACAAAAGTCAATAGGGAGTAACCCTATTTTCTTTTCCCTTCCACTATGGACCGAAAATTCTCTCTTTATTATTTCCTAGGGGTTAGGAATTTTCTTATCTTATTTGGGTTTCTCCAATATTGATGTTTAATCCTAGAAACTGGGATAATTCATGTGTGGTGTCTTGTCTCAAACAAACCACATCCACATTCTGATTGGGGATAATCCATAATAATTGCCTGAGTAGGGGAAGTAAAAACCTATCACCAGTTTGGGGGTCTAAACCAAGAATTATCCCTTTTTTCTTTATTTTTCTGTTTATTATTTTTTCTTTTAATTTATTTATTGTGTTTTTAAAGTGTTATCATTTAGGAGCTTAACTCTAGACAGTGACTAAAAAATAAATCAGGTAGTATCTTTCCTTTTCTTTATTTTATTTCTTTCCCAATTTAAATTATGCATGTTAAACTTTATTGACCTTATTTGATATAAAAAGAGGTTAGTAAATGGAATAAATTTTGGGAGGAATGTAAACCTATTTTTATAAATTTTTTATGCTTCTATTTTATTTTTCTTCTCTTTTTTTTAAATTATTCATGTTTTCCTTTTTAATTTTTGGTGAGTTTTTAGGAATATTTAGCTAAATTGAATACTTTGAAAAATTAAAACCATCATGGTGTTTTTAGAACACTTCTTGATTTAAATATTTTAAGAATTAAATTATTTCTAAATGGTTTTTTATTGATTTCTGATCTTTTCAATTAATGAAGTTTGATTAATTGTGAAAATTATGTGCACTAGTTCTGTTAAAAATAAAAATATTCCCCAACCTAAGAGGTTTTTAAACCTTTTTAAAATATTATTTACATTTATATTTTTCTTTAAAGTCTTGAGACATGTTTTGTGATCCATAAATTTCTATTTTTCTCTTTTTCAAAGTTGTTAGAGTTCATGGAATGTGTCAATTATGATTGAGGCACCACTTTGAAATCCATTTTTACATTGAACTCAAATTTTGGCCTAATTTTTCATATGACCTTTATTAATCCCCAAGTAGACATCAAATACCTTGGTAGGAAGCCATGTAACAATACATTTATACCTTTAAAACCTTCTCTAAAAGTTAAATGAATGATTATTATTGAACTCAAGTGTGGGGAGGGAGAAGATAAGCTGTATTTTTCTTTCATGAAGAATCTATTTGAACTAAATTTTAAAAAAAGTGTTTCCATATTTATTACTACTTTAGTGTAATAAATTTCATGATTTAAATATGGATTGGAGACCCAAATATCATTACAAATATGGGATAGGTGTTCATCAATATTTAAATATCAAAAGATGCATCTCTTTTCCTCAAAATTATGATTCTGAAGATAAATCCATATCTAAATTCAAGCTGAAACAATGGTGAAAATTGGGAAAAGAGGGAAGAAATTTTTCATTGATGCTGAAAATTACAAGTGTGAACTTCCCAAAGAAAGTTTTTTTTTTAGGTGATTTCTTTTTTAGCTAATTTAAGAGCACACTACTCTTGAGAAAAACTATTTTCATGCATTTATTTTCACTTTAGATATTAACCCTCCTCATTATGAATCATATTTTTTTATATTTAAAACATTCCAAACCTCATTCTTAGAACAATCAAACAAAAAAACCACATGATTAAAACATTTTTAACTCTGTGAACTGGTGATCCTAGGTAGATGGAAATTATATGGAGATCACACATGTTCTTGAGAATGAATAAAACTCTACAAAAACAATCCTTGAGTGAAGACATAAATATTTTTTCAGGGAGGTAAGTACAACAAGCATGTGATAATTAACATGATATTGAATAGAGTTTTATGATTTTTTAGAATTTAGGGAATTTTGATCCATATAGGATTAATGGTATTTTATTTGATATGATAATTGGGTTATGTTGTCAGTTATACTTTGGGAAATTTTTTTTGACCAATGTATTATATGATTACCCATGAGTTCAATGTTTAAGGGTGGATTAATTTATAGAGAAAATATTTTAAATTATTTTACTTTTATTTTTTAATTTTTTTTAATCCCACCAAAGTGTTATTTTATGGGAAGTTGTCACATTTTATGGTTTTGGTGGTATTTTGAGCTTATTTTCTAAAATAGCATATTTTGGATTTTAACTTTTTTATTTTTATTCAATATTTTATCCATAACTTTTTATAAACTATTCCAAATTGAAAATTTATTCATTTTTAGGTTTCCATATTCATTTTGATTCATTTAATTATTCTGGATGTAAAGCTCAATCCACCTTTTGAAGGACCAAAATCATCTCACAATATAGGCCTCAAAAATTTTGAACAAATCTAGATATTTTTTATGTTTGTCCCATATATAATAAATATAAGATTCATATGATATGAAATGCAACATGAATAAAAATTAAATTTATGGGGAACATCTTTTATTACTATATACGCATGTTATTCCTTCATTTTAAAGGTCATAATGGCATGGTAACTCAGTGTATTAAAATATGAATATTCATCTTGGGCATAATAAATATTCAGATTAAATCGACCATAAATCTCTTCCAATGAAGCTCAAATTTTATAGGTTAAAATAGGAGAGATAATCAAACAACTTTCAAGAAGATCACTTTTCCTAATTTGATCTTTTATTTGGGATACCATGTGGAAATTTTCAGAGGATTTTTTTGGAGAAATTTTTTTACCCCCTCTCCCTATAAAAGAGGGTCCCTTCTTCTTTTCAAATTGTTGGCACTCTAGGTGGCCATTTTCTGTAGTTTTTTAGTTTTTTTATGTTGTAATATTATTATGCATTATTAATCCAGTGTTTAACCCAATTCATTACACATTAATTTTTAATGTTTCTTATTTTCATAGAGTTAGTGTGAGGGATATATTAGTGGGAAAGTTTCCTTTGTGTCTCCACTTTCCATTTAAGGATTATCTTTCTCTTCTTCAATATTCTCCCTCAATAAAGGAGGTGGATGTGTGGTCTTTCGGTGATCGTTGAGAGAATGGTATATTCACAACAATAAGAAGAAGGTGAAATTCATGAATATGATGGATCATGTTCATTAAGTAAATTTTAAACTAATTAAGAGATGATGAAGGTTTACTCTAGGGGTTCTCCTAGGAGGATATCCTTTCTATCTAACATCAATAATTTTGTCTACATTCTACATTGCATGTTTAATTTTCATTATCTTGAATTGATAATTTTTTATTCACCTATTTATTTTAGTTTTATTTCATAAATAAAAAAATAAAAATAAAAATTAATTAGAAGTAGTGATTTATTGACCGCAATAGCTCCTCAAAAGAATGACATAGGTCAGCTCCTATGTCGTACTTAGTTATAAATATTTTTTAGAGCACATACGATAATTTTTCATCAAATCAGCACTAATTTCAGGGATCCAAGTGGTCTTCACTCACTATTTTCATTCACATTTTTGTAAATAATTTCCTTTTTTCATAAAAAACACAAAAAAATCATAAATTTCAAAAAAATTAAAAATATATATATATTTGTTCATGATGTATTTTAATTCAAATTATTCTAAATGGACTAACGAATCTTTGGTGCAAAAAGAAGTTCAAAAGGATCTTGAAGCTTGGTTGAAAAGGATTAGTGAGTCAATGAACAACTTAGAAATCCAAATAGAATGGATTGATGAATATTTACATGCATCCTAGAAGCAATCCAAACCTGAATTGAAACCTGAACCAGAAAGGGTGGTGTAAGATATTTCACCAATAATTTTTTATGTTAAATAACCTGATACGGGTGAGAAGGAGACACTAAAGGAATTAATTACATCATCCTACACTCAAACATTACTTGAGGAGTTCCCTAAAGTACACATGCAAGCTAATACACTTATGTGAGATCAACATTTTTTGGGATAATCTTGGAATCACTTTATTAAAAATAACATGAAACATTATCTTCCCATCCTTGGTAATAAAAAAATCAGCACCTCTCTACCTCTCTCTTTCTTTGGAAGATGATATTGAAGATGAACCTCATAAGATTTATTTTATAATGGTGCTACTTGAAGATATAAATTTCCAAGATGAATTGCTTGAAAGAGAAGATTTATTTATTTATTCATCATGTTTTAATCTTATTCAATCTGAATTGTTTTATGACATCCCTTTTTTTGAAATTTTTAAAACAGAACAAAATTAGAAGGCCTTGGATGTTAAGGAAGATACAACCCAATTGGTGGTGAATGAAGATGAATATTTGGACAATAATCTAGTTTGACTGTCTCCTTTACATCAAATTGTATACTGTATGGATAAGGACACCACGAAAGTCAGCACCCCTATTTTCTTTTCCCTTCCACTATGGACCTAAAAATATATCTTTATTATTTCTTGGGGGTTTTTAATTTTATTATATTATATGGGGTTCTTCGATATTGGTGTTTACTCATTTACACTAGGAAAATCCACATGTGGTGGTTCGTCTCAAATAAATAACATCCAACTTCTGATTGGGAATATTCTACTACAACTGCCAGATTGGGGAAAATAAAAAACTAGCACCCTCTTAGAGGTATAAACTAAGAATTATCTCTTTTATTTCCTCTTTATTTTTATTTTTATTTAATTTTCTTACGTATTTTTATTTATTTATTTTCATTTTAAAGTATTATCAGCTAGAATATTAACTCAAGGTTGCCACTAAAAAATAAATCAGATTGTATCTTTCCTTTTCTTTATTTTATTTCCTTCCCAATTTAAATTATGCATCTTAAAATTTCTTAATCTGTTTTAAGCAAAAAATAGTTTAGTGAATGAAATAAGTTTGGGGAGGGATTTTAACCTGATTCTAGGAATTTTTTGTGTGCTTATATTTTATTTTTAATTTATTTTTCTGAATTTTTCATGTTTTCCTTTTTAATTATTAGTGTGTTTTTAAGAATCTTGAGCTAAATTTAATAATTTAGAAAATTCAAACCATCATGATGTTTTCAGAACATTTTTTGATTTTAATACTTTAGGATTTAAATGATTTTTTAATGTATTTTTTTTTCTTGATTCCTAATATTTCATTTAATGAAGTTTGATTGATTGTGAAACTCATGTGCACTAGTGTTGTCCAAATTAAAGATCATGCCCAATCTGTGAGGTTTCTAAACATTTTTGACATCTTCTTTACATTTCTCTTTTTCCTGAGAGCCTTGATACATGTTTTGTGATCCAAAACTTTCTATTTTTCTCTTTTTTAAATCTATTGAGTTTATGGAATGTGTCAAGTATGATTGAGGCATCACTTTGAAATCCATTTTTTACATTGAACTCTAATTTTGGACTACCTTTTCATCTAACCTTTATTAAGCCCCTAGTATTTAAGAAATAACTTGTTATTAAGCCACGTTACAAGAAATTTATCCCTTTACAACCTTCTCTATAAGTTAAATGCATGATTATTATTGAACTCAAGTGTGGGGGACGGAGAAGATAAGTTGTATTTTTCTTTCATGAAGAATCTATTTGAACTGAATTGAAAAAAAAATCCATATTTATTACTACTTTAGTGGAATAAATTTCATGATGGAAAGATAGATGGGTATCCCAAATATCATTAAAAATATTATCTGGGTGTTCACCAATATTTGAAGATCAAAATATGCCTCTCTTTTCCTTAAAAATATGATTTTGAAGAGAAATCCATATCTGAATTCAAGCTGAAACAATGCTATAAATTGGGAAAAATAAGGAAGAAATTTATCATTGATGCTGAAAATTACAATTGAAAAATTCCCAAAGAAATATGTGCTTATAGTTTATTCATTTGTTATCTGATTGAGGAGCACACCATTCTTGAGCAACACTATTTTCATACATTTACTTCACTTTAGAGCTTAACCCTCCTCATTCTATCTCGGATGTTTTTAAATTTAAAACTTGCCAAGCTTCAGCCTTATAAAAACCCACGCAAAAGAATTCATTATTAAAAATTTTATAACTCTATTAATTAAATATCCTAGGAGTATTTCAAGCCTATGGATATCACACATGTTCTTGAGAATGAGAAAAACTCCTAAAAACAATCCTTTAGTGAAGAGAGAAATATCTTTCTAGGGAGGTAGGTATGACATTCACGTGAGAATTAACATGAGATTGAATGAATTTTTATGATTTTTTAGAATTAATGGAATTTTTATCCATGTATAAGGCATGATATTTTCTTTTATATGATAATTGAGATGCGTTGTCATTTATGCTTTGATAAGTTTGTTTTGACCAATGTATTTGATGGTTTCCCATGAGTGCAATGTTTAAGTGTGGGTGAATTGATAGATAAAATATTTTAAATTATTTTAATTTTAATTTTAATGTTTTTAATCCCACCAAAGTGTTATTTTATTGGTAGTTTTCACATTTTATGGTTTTAGTGGTATTTTGAGCTTAATTACTGAAATGGACTATTTTGGATTTTAACTGTTTTATTTTTATTCAGTATTTTGGAAATAACTTTTTATAAAATAATCCAAATTAGAAAATTATTTTTTTAGGTTTCCTTATTCATTGGGATTAATTTAATTCTTTTGGATTCAAAGCTTAATCCACTATTTTAATTCCCAAAATCATCTCACAATATAGGCACAAAAAACTATGTGCAAATCTGGATATTTTTTATGTTTGATCCATATCTCATAAATGGAAGATCCAGATGATGTGAAATTCAACATGGATAAATAATAAATCCTAAGGAACATATTTTATTACTATTTAAAACCTTTATTATTTCATTTTCATGTTCATAATGGCATGGTAACTCATTGAATTGGAATACGAATAGTCATCTTGGGAAGAATAAATACTCAGAGTAAATTAGCCATTAATATCTTCCCAAATGTCCAATGAAGCTAAAATTTTGTAGGTATACATAGGAGATCTATAAAAAACTTTAAATAATAAAAAACATTCCAATTATATAATTTAATTTGGCTACCATGCAGAAACTTTTGAAGGATATTTTTAGAGCCAATTTTTCACCCCCTCTCCCTATAAAAGAGCATCCCTTATTTTCAAAGTGTTGGACCTCTAGGTGGCCATTTTCTATAGTTTTTTAGTTTAATTTATATTGTAATATTATTATGAATTTTTATTATATGTTGTTCTTATTCTTTTTCTCATTCTCATATTTTTATCTTTTATGATTTTCACTTGGTTCTTTTCCCCACTATAATCTTTAATACTCGTGATCATGAGTAGCTAACCTGAGGGAGTAATCCAGGGTTGAAACCAATTAATTAAAAATTCATTATTAATGTTTTTTATTTTATTATAGTTAGGATAAGGGTGATCTTAGTGTTATAGGCGTCTTTTTGTCTCCACTTACTTGGATGTCTGGATCCTCCCTGATAAGTTCTTCAAGGTGAGTAACCATTCTATCCATTATCTGAATGAATTCCTCTAAGGTGATTTCTATTTGATTAAAGCCCTAGGAGATGATTTGGTCTTGCTTTTCTATCCAAGCTTCTTTCTCTTTATATACCTCTACTTGCAACCTTCTTTCATAGATTCTTAAAATCTCTTCATTTGAGGCATTGGGCAGAAGTAATTCCGCTATCATTTATTCCTTGGAGTGGAATATGAGCCTTAGAAACTCCTCTAACTCTTCTTCCATCACTCTTGGTTCTCTTGTTGGATCACCCCTTTCCTCGACTTGTAGGACTTTTATTTGCTTTCAGCCACCTTTCTTGGCCAACCTGGTTTCTATAAGTTTAGGCAAGTAAGAATAGTCTTTGTGCCCCTTGGATTTTTTTCTCTGGGCCACAATGCATTTCCCTGAGTCACACTTTCCTTTTTTCCCCTTCTTCCTTCTTGGGTTGTGGGGGCCTTTTCCTTGGAAATGGTCCAAACTGTCCACTAAGAGTTGAATGCAACTATCATCACCTAAATCATCTTCCTCATGTGTCAATGTTTAGTATTGGACCGCCAGACTGTTAAAACGATTTTTCAACTCAAACCTCGGGGATTATTTGAGAGGCCTCAACCTGCACAGAAGATCCACCTTGCCTATTTTAGCCTCTATTCCATTCTTATTTCCCTCTCTTTCAGACTTCTGAAAGGAATAGAACTGGGGAATGGGAATGTTTGGGACCAAGGGACTCAAGACACTAACCCCATCCTACCTTACTTATCCATAAGACCTTATATCAGCAAGCAAGAAGGAATTCCCTTACAGTGTAAATACATATAGCTCGGCCTCCTTTCTATATTCACTCACCTGGACAGCACTACACAGCATGTCTGAAACTGTGGGTAGCTCATTTTCTCAACCCATGAATTGCAGTTGTGTGTAGGAGTCCTCCCAACCCCGACCTTGAGGGCCCCCAGGGCTTTGGACATCACTGGTAGATAAATTATCCACTCCATCATCAATAGTGCTGGCTAAGGATGGGTGTTTTACCTGATCCACATTCAAGGATACCTCCTTATCTATTCCATCCACTAGCCTTGCCTCCACTCTACCCACCTATAAGGTGTTGATCCCCAGATCGTTTCGTAAGTGTCCTAGTACATCCACGACCCACGGATCAGGCGCCTTTTCCTTAACATCCTTCACTGCAGCTGGTGGCATCGAAGAAGGGTACTACATAAGCTTACCCTCCTGAGAACTGCCTTTTGGAACAGACCTTAACACCTTGCCTATGTAGCTTTGCAACCTGCCTAGTACCCCTTCCTCTGAGACTAGCCCACAAGTCTCCCCTGACCCATCCAAACCATCCTAAGTTTTCTAGACCACATCGGGGATGACCTACACCTCTGACCCTTTTGGGTGAATAAACAAAATTTTCCGAGCTCTTATCCCATGACGGATTCCAAGGACCAGATGTCCTAACCGTTGACAGCCTGAGTATTATGCTGGCCAATATTTGAAAACAACCTATTGTTTCCATTTGAATTTTTCTCCAACTAAAATCCAAATCCAATCTGTAGGAGACTTTGAAACATCATCCTCAACATAGACGTGGGGAGAGATGGGGTGACATATCACTGAAGTCTTACTATTAGAGCACGAATATCTACCAACCAAGTTCCCCAACATGCTTAAAATCAAGGGGTTCTGAAAGGGAAGCAGAAATTTTGGGAAGCTTACCCATACCGTTGTCTTCAGCTCGTCTCAGTTCATGTTGAACTCGAAGGACCAGTGAAAGAGGTAGAAACTGCAACTCTGGAGAGATCGAGGAGCGTTGGACCAAGCCTCAACAATATCAGTCTATGAGGAGAAGCGTATCATCAAATGGCATCAGTCAAGTAGACCCACCACCACATGATCATGAAGCCCCCAAGAATCAAACACGAATCTGTCAAAGGAATCAATCGAAGGAAGACAGCCCCTGAAACGCACCACCAGCATCCTCCTATAGAGATCCAAAGCTATGTTGAATTAATTCGTGGAAATCGCAAGTTGTGGAAAACCCTTGTTGAGTTTGGTAACCTTAGGGTACAGGGGAATCATTGGGAAGGGGGAAGAAAGTCGGGATTGGTGAAAGGTAGGAAGCTCCAAAAGTTTCCCCCTCCCTCTACCTGGTAGGGAGGGGCCAGCGCATCGGGCATTACCGCTAGGGATTTTCCATCATCGTCACTCTGATGATGCTTGGTTCCCTATCACTTATTAGGCTTGGGATATCCCTAAATTCATATTTTTCAATCTAGAAATATATCCTACACCAAGATCCTGTCAACTGGCGTCTTCTAGCTGTTGTAGATGCCTCAACCCTAAGATTACCACTACTAGATCCATCCACCTGACGTCCCTATGATAAGAATCTCTCTATAACTATCTCTCACTATAAAACCCCATCATATGTGGGAATGCACAAGGTCACTACACTAACACGAATTTCCTTGTGGATTCCCTTCTCAAACTTTCATGCTCAGAAGTAGTCATCCTGGATCATATTAAGGGAGTACCATGTATTGAATATAAACCTCACTATATAATCATCCACTATTATCCATCCCTACTCCATATCTATAACATCTTGAATCTAAACCAATTAAAAATAGGAGAGGTGGTATTCCTTACAAAATAGTTACAAGAAGTCAGGCCACAAGAGTGTCAACTCATCGTGCATCTGTGTAACAAGACTACACTAGTGCCAAACCGCTCCATGGAAAAGGCTAGCATCTAGTGAAAACAATTAATCTATAGATGTCTGGATAATTTTAAAGACATGGATTACTGAGTCTATCCACTCTTACACTACCTGTGGATTTGGATCACCATGGAACCTTAGCAGCCTCTGGCACTAGAACTCGCAAAGCATGCTAAGCCTAAACGCATACTCAACTTATCTTACTAGTATGATCTTATACTCAAAAGGTGTGGGTTCTATTAAATATCTATATAGAGGAAGAATATCATGGGATGGACCATGAACTAAGGCCTCTTCACTCATCATATCTTCATCATGGTCTGGAACTGGTAACCTGGTTGGCTATCATCACAAAGGCATCCTGAAAATTTAATCAAGACGTACCTTGATCATATGAGCATATATATATATATATAATAGGGATATGAATTAAGAATGACTTTCAAAGAATAAATCCTATATTATGCATGTACTATTGATTCATGCAACCAATATCTTGGTATGCCGAGTCGAAAAAAAGGTAGTCAAGGTCTTATTAAATGGATACGTCGGCCACCACACCAACACTAGATTCTCTAGCCAGAAAGACGCACTTGAAACACTTTGAAATTGAATCACTAAATCCCAACTAAATACTCATAAGGGGACTAATCTAAAAACCATTCCAAGGGATGAACTACTGTGATACCAATCTTTCATGACTCGGGCCCATGGGGCTCGAGCTGCAACTACCCAATCCCACCTCCATAGGCTAGGGGGTGGCGATAAGCGCCGAAAGGAATAACTAACATGGGAGGTATTTTCCTAATGTACCTATATACATACACCCGACCATATCAATGCATAAGTTTAGAGGAATAATAATAAAATGATGCAACATCTATATTAATAACCACACATGAAAAACCTCTAGGGTGTACAAGAGTACGATAGTGTAAAATGAAAAGTAAAAGGAAAAAATACATGCCCAACCAGAAATATGTACCAACATGACAAAAATTGGAATAGTAATATACTGAGAGAGACCATATCCTAATCTCCAATATCTAGCCATCATATGTGGTCCAATGCACCAGGTATCTCTATGATCCTCTGTAATCATTGTCGAACTATCCATAATCTACGTAAGATATGATACATATGGGAAAATATCATGCAAGGTTGAGTATATATATACCTAGTAGGATTCCCTGAAATTTAAAGGGGGTTAGTAAGAGACATTATAGAAATAAATAGATAGGAGACAACTCAACACAAAGCAAGAGAGTAAACAGAATACAACAACATGGATATATATATATATATATATGCTCAAACCAAAGAAATCCAAATTAGAGAGAAGGGGATCTCCATATTACAGCCCATCTAGAAAAGAGTTTCATCAGTTCCAAGGGTCTATTAATGATTCTCAGCATCTTATACATCTGTCCAAAGAGATACACAATCCAAGACACACCTCAATACTATTCCATATAGTCAAGGGGAACAATATCTAAAAAGAGGACTCATTACCTAATACAACAGGAGGGTGATACTTAGTAGATAGCTAGAGTACCCATGCCATGTCTCAGCGGGAGGGTTCCACTCAAGTAAACAGTATAGGACCCATGCCCAGCCTAGATGAAGGGTTCCACTATAGTATTTGGTAGAGGACCCATGCCCAGCCTAGTTGGAGGGTTCCACTCTAGTAATTGAGGAATCATGCCCTAATTCAATGGGAGGGTGCCACTCAAATAGAAGATAGAGGATCCATGCCCTTCCCAACAGGTGGGTTCCACTCTAGTAGTCGAGGACCCATTCCCTCACTCTAGAGGAGGGTGACACTTGAAGAATCAATAGAATACCCATGAAATTTCTTATAGAAAGGTGACACTCTATAAATAGGTAGAATACCCATCCACTATCCCAATAGGAGGGTGCCACTCTAGTATAACTGGTGATTTTGTTTGATCACTATCATCATCAAGCATCGCCTAAAGAGGCATCACACCCAGAAAATTTTTCATTGTATCTCCAAATCCACTACAGAGGCCACCAACGCATTCTACATAGAAAAACACTCAGGATAGGCTACTTGTATGCCAAAATCTGTGTCCAAACAAAGTAGATACAAGAGGTAGAAGTCTCCTAAAAAGGAAAGAACGAGTACATGGATTGTAAGGGGACCCACACAGTGTGTGGTCACACTTCTCTATCTGGTTATGCCCATGTCAGTATATTAATCACTACTCGTGTATCACTACATGGTGTGTGGGTGGACTACACAGTGTGCCTTAGCCACCCAGGGTCCTGTCCATGCTCCCTCGCGTTGTCCCTGTAAGTCTTCCCATGTCCATGTACTTCTGCACACAATGTGTGTCACGCCGTGAAGGTGTTTGTGTACTCCTAGAGTACACTCTGAGTATCCAGCACCAGGTCAGACGGTGTGTGGGGGTCCCACACGGTGTTTGATACTTATAATTCTGCAGAAATCCTGGCATCATGGATTCTCGTGGAACGCGTCAAGTGTTCTTCCTAACTACATGGTGTGCAGTCAAGTTTTTCATAGAAACTTAGATATGATCTTCATTCTCTAGATCCGGACACTCCATTTCGAATATATCGTTTAACCACCTGAAAATAGTGGAATCTTCCTCCGGCCATCTGGTGACCAGAAATCGTATCCCGATGATTCGTCCAATGCTCGAATGCCCTCACACTCACTGGCACAGCCCGCCTTCATTGATTTGGATCTTGAATCAACAAATTGATCACCTAAAACTGACAAATAATCCCAAATATTTCCTTGATCTTCGATCTATTTAGTACACATGAAACCATCACGAATACTAGGGTTCGATCGAGCTCGGTCTCGCCCGATAATGTTGAATCGTGACCCTATGGTCCAATGATTACTAATGTAAATAATTACTGGGATAAAGTCATCAAAAAATGGTTTAAAAATAATTTTCCGAGTTTTTTTTGCCAATGAATAAAAATTGAGATGTTCGGGGTGAGAAAAAATGAATAAACAATTGAATGTCAGTACACGGGAAAATGTAATAGCTCAATTCGAATGCAGATCAAAGAAGAAATATGATTAGGATCAATAATTTAATAAGTAGGGGAGGAATACATGAATTGATGATTCTTACCTATTTTTTTATCATTCTTTAGTGAATAACATGCTCACTAATGAAGAAGTGGAGTTGTTGCGTTCGCTATGCATTGGTCTTCCTAGATCCAGAGGTTCATCGTCATCTGAATTCGATTTTCAAACGGAGGGTGGAATAACGCTCCTCCCAATAATCCCAAGGTTATGCAGCTAACTCTGTAAAACTTCCATAATGGAATATTTAAAGGGAAATGTAATTAGGTTAATTAAATTAAATATATAAATTTAGTTATTTATTTAACTAAACACACCCTCCCACAGTCTCTTTTACCCGAATTCCCCACGTCAACTTATTTTATGATAATCTTAGGGTAAACCTCATGTTCCAAATCCAAGTGAGGTATTGAATTTTTTATATGAGATTATATTTAATATTTATCCCATTTTCTTTAAGAAATCATCCCCACATAATATAAAATATATTTGATATTTTTATAAAATTAATTCTGAACACATCATGCCTTGGAATCACATGTTGTCTCAGTTCTTGAATCCAAAAATATATATAGAAATATCCAAAGGTCTTACAAGTCAAAAATAGGGTCTCTATGAAATTTTTTCACTAGAATAGGTTTATTCTCTTATTACAAAAATTCTTGGATCATGAGTTTTTTAGAAGACTCATGATGTTAAGCATCGTCATACTATTTGATAAACTCAATCTGAAACCCTATGTCAGGAATTCTATGTCCAGATTTATGTGTCCAAAAATATCATGTCTGGACTACTTAAAATTTCCTAAATAAAATATCATGAGGTTTTTCATGATATTATAAAAATTGAGATCAACATGGAATTATCTGATTTTGTTATATTGTCTCAATCTAAAACCATGTTTCTGGAATTCCATGTCTAAAATTCTGTGATCGGAACTCTATGTCTGGAGATCTTGTGTCCGAACAACTTCAACTTATCATTAACACAAAGAAGTTATCATAAGGTTTTCCATGATTTTTAGAACCTTGATATCAGTATAGAATCATATAATTTAATGTTGAACATCTATTTCGACATTATGTGTCCAATACACCTCCCTGGCCCGTTGGAAGAGTTCAATTCCAAAATTTTATGTCTGAAATCTAGAATACCTAGATAATAACATTTAAAACTGAATGCTTCGATTGATGGAATTTAAAAATAAAGCTATGTATGATCATCAAAATTTGATTATCCTTTTTCTGATCACCATAAATAACAAAGTGAGATGATTTTTTATAAAGACATCAAAAGACAAAACTTTCAACAAACTTATTTCAAACAACACCTCCAACCAACTTGGTCCTAACACATTAGGAGCAATAATGGTCAAAGTCTAGGGTCATCATCTGATTCCAACTACACCACCAAATCCTAGAATAATTCCATATTCAACACGATTTAGAAAACTATGATCCAGGTTAAGGAGAAAACATACCCTAGAGGTAGGTCAAGTTCAAACATACCTATGAATATCCATTACCGACAATGATCTAGGAACAATTGGTGTGAAAATTCAAAATCCCTAAATCTTAGTGATGATTCTATCAAATATAAACAATTCCCTTATTAGACCATGTAAAAAACCTTTAGATCCAATCAATACAGAAAGGATCTAATTTATTTTGAATAAGGATAAAGTAATAGGATTTTTTTGGAATAAGGAAAAACTCTATGGATTGGAATAATGGTATAAAATCGCTATTCAAGTGTCAAATAGTGGATATAGAAGGGGGATAGGGCTCCAAAATAACTGGATAGGGGACCCTAGGGTCTTGGGATCGAGATGGAATAATAAAATGAGAGAAAATAAATATACAAATGGGTTTTTAAAAAAACCTATAAACTCGGTGTGTCCGCTAGGTTCCAAAGGACTTTGATGGCCTCCATCTGCTGGTCGATGGACACTGGGAAGATTTGATTCTGTCCAAGAGTCCCACCGCAAGCCGGTGGATTCTAAGAAGAATTGGCTCTACCCAAGAACCTCACTAGCTAGCCAGTGGGACTGTTGTAGCTTGAAAAGCTACAGAAAGTCCACCGGCCTAGCCTCTGCTCAGTTCCAGACTCCCTAATGCCTACCTCAAAACACTTAAAAACATACTCAAAAAGCTATGAAATAGTTGAAAAAAGGCATACCCAAAAATAGAGGTGTCACGATTTGTGACACTTTTGTATATATTATGGATTCATGGTCATGTGTAAGAGTATACTTAGGAGATGGTAGTGGATATGAGGCCTCAAAGGCCTATGTTGTTTGATAAATACACTCAATAATGCTTCTTGGGAATGAGAAGCCCTGTAGTGGGGAGTTTGTAATGGCTATGAGTATCTAGGTATGATTTAAAATTGAATTTTTGATTTAAATTTATGTATGAAATTTTATTATTGAACTATTGGTGATATGTAAAAGATATTTTGGAGATAATTTTATCTTTAGAGTATTTAAATTTTCTTCTAAATTTTTAATGACCCAAACCCAAACAGCCACCCGAACAGTGCTAAACGGGGCGGGTGTTACTACCTTAGGTGCACCTCCTCGAATGCCAAAGGTTGACAACTAGCAGTGAGGGTCTGATAGGTATAGTGGGGAGGCTATACCCTCTCGGAGGAGGAAAAATAATGGTACTGGTCCGAGTAATAATATATAACATGCAACAAAAATCAACGACTCAGCAGACTCGAACCAGACCCGTATAGCTGAAGCACGATCAATATAATTAAACAATGGAAGTAGTACATAAGCAAGTGTAGCAGAAAGCAAACACAACATCATGTCGACCACTTATAACAACTACTAGAACAGACAAGTCATGCATCCATAGAAAGTAAATATATAAAAATGGGTGCCAATAGCTAACCAATAATAGCTACAATAACAGGTAAGAATGCTGATACAGAATAGAAACTAAACGAAGTAAACTTCATCTAGGCTTGACTTCAAGGTCCATACCATCTCCATACAACAGCTAATACAGTCCATCTCCTAAAGATGACCTCTTTCTTGTACGTAAATTAATAAAGTCTACACGCATCCCGAAGGCCCCGTGTAGGGTGTGAGACAAATCTCAATAGGATACCACCCAACGGTGCATACCTGATATAAGTGTTTAAGCGGGCATGCATTTATAAGGAAGGCAATAAACAGTACGATTACAAAATAAACATAAACTCCACTGGTTCTCAGCAGCCACCCTAGAGTGTCACCTGCTTTGTCCAACACCAGAATCTCAGTCAAGTAACCTGGCACCATGTGTCTCCTAACACTATGTGTCTCAAGTACCAACATCCCAAAGGCACGCCCAAGAAGTAGTAACTCAGAGGAACAGAGATTCCTATCCTCAAATAAGTAACTAGAGGGACAGTGATGTATTCACTCAATAAAGTAACTAGATGGACTATGATGTCTTCCCTCAAATCAATATCCAGAGGGACAGCGATGTCTCCTCTCAAACCATTCCGAGCCTCTGCCCCCAACCCGATAGCCTCAACACTATCCCATGAAGGCTCCTCACCTTCCACGTGTCTTCCTACAGCAAGAACCTCCAAACCAATAGTACATAAACCATAACTAACGGGGGCCTCTACCCACACGAGTGGTCAAAAACACCTCATCACAGAGTCTCTTTGTGTGCACACTACTCAAAGTTCTCGGGTGAGTGGAAATCACCAAAATAGTACCCAAGCCACAATGTCTCTGACACCTCATATCCCTACGACCATGTCGCTCAAGTCTGATGGTCTCACCATCCAAGTAACCTGAGCCATACCCAACCAGACAGTCATGCTTCCTCAAGCCAACGTCCATGATGCTCAATCCCATGGTCAAAACCACCCAATGTAACTTGGGCCAAACCCAACCTATAATCAGCATCAATCAATAGTACCCAGGTCATGCCCAGCACAACCCAAAGGTTCCAACATATACAATATCATACATCATATATATAATCAAAATAAATACTTTAAATAGGAAAAACAAACCTAACAGTTGAATTGTACTAACTATGTGTTGTCTCATACCAACACCAAGGTCTTGGAAGCCTCTAACAATTCATATCATGACTTAACCAATTAAACTTAGCAGTTTAATCAAATAAAATCATCTTATACCATTTTGGAACCCCCAACCAAAATTCCACAAATGATAAACGACCCCTCGCCCGGCCCTGCTCAAGAAAAACAGGTAAAGGGCTTACCCAAAGGCATCCCACAGGTCTCATAATCAATTTAACATATTAAAGTATGTATAAAAAGGTATTTCTAAAAATAACCAAATACATGTCAATGGCCGAACCACCAAAAAATATACAAAAACATGAAAGAAGGTATGCACCACCTACCTCTTACTAGTATGATGATACTCCTCCGATAACAGCCTCCAAGTAGGTATAAAATGTGGTAGATCTACAAAAGAATCAAAATATCTCAAACCCCTATAACTCATCTTAGAACAAGAATTAAGAATAACGGCTCAAGAGGAATCAAGGTCTTACTGAGGGGGTTCTAACACATCCTACGGGGATCGAAACAGAGTTCGAATGGATGATCGGGAGAAAAAACGAGCTCTAGCCTGCTCTCCTCGCTCAAACCCATCGAGGGTTTGGGTTTCTACCTCAAAATGAGGCTACTGCCTATTTTAGTGAGAAAAAAATACACAGCATGTACTTAGAACTACATACTGTGTGTATCATTTTACTATTCATATGATGGCTGATATTTCACCAAGGACTTTCCAACTAACTACACAGCATGTACCTATGGTACATGGCGTGTACCTCTCTACCTGGCCGACATCCCCAACACGCAATGTATATCCCCATACATAGCCCCTCTACACAGCATGTACAAATAGTACACAGAATATACTTGCTAAAATCCTTCTACCCGAACAATAGGCCTGCACGCTATATATGGCCTTCACACACGTTCATGAGTACATGGAGTGTACTAAAGGTACACAGCATGTAATCTGAAATTTTTCAAAAACTATCCACTTTCTCCAGTTTTCTCAGAAACCAGTCAAAAAATTCAAACAGGGTCGGTATTTTGATCTGTTCTAAAAACCCGGGTTCTTAAAATCTCCCCACCTTAACATAGCTTATCCCTGAGCTATCAAACGAAACCCAGATATGGCACCAAACATACCACCACGATCAAAGTAACACAGACTACCCCGGTCTTAAAGTTTCTGGATAAATTCCCCAAGGGGCTCCCCACCTTAGGATTTTCCTAACTCAGTCTCAGCCTGACAAAACTCAAATCAAGAAATGGTTCACTAACTTGTTTCCAAACCCATAGTTCTATCGTGATGCATCGTCACCCCTATGCCTCATTGGTGATCCCGTGTCTTTTATGAAACCCAAATGTATCCCACACTACATCGGTGTCTGACTCCACGAGAACCTGCATTCCATGAATGCTCAGAACAAACCTGGTTCCTAGCACCTCAAGTAACCAACATCCTTGATTCCCTAATACCCACGACACCTCAAGTAACCCACATCCTCAATGATCATGATGCTACGCATCTCATAAATAAATAAATATATATATATATATCATGCACCTGATATGGCGCCAATCCCACTGTCCAACATCTAGTTAGTCCACATAAATCATGTGCACCTCGTGCACTCAAAGCAGACATTCCCCAATAGGCCATGCCAAAATAAAAACCAAAAAGTCACAGCCACACTCGTGGTGTAACTCTAATTATCGTTACCTCTCCAGCCTACTCAGCCACTGGCATCTCCACAGCATGCACCTAGCCTGAAGTACGACTACCTGATGCCTGGATTCTCTTCAGCGCTGCTCCAGTCACCAACCACTGACCCCTCAACTAGGTGCCACTATCTCTATTGTGTCCTCCACGTGCAGCTGAAACTCATCCACCCTCTCCTGGTACTGAACTTGAACCAACTCCAGATTCCACTATTTGTCTTGGTCCCTATCTGTCAGCTGTCTGAGAAGGCTTTCTGTAGAACCTCTCAAGATGCCTGACCTTTCCACATGTCCATAACTCCTTTGGAGGTTTATCACACTAAGTCTAAACACTCCCTAGTTGTCCAAACTTAAAGAAAACCACCAAAGAACTACTACGTGGTGGTCTAGCTGAGTCCTTGTCCTGACTGCCCTGGTGGAACTCATCATTTCCTCACTTCCTGTTATCTAAACCATCACCTGAAGCTATCACCTAGCTAACCTGGGACCTATCCATCTAGTTACACATTGCTATAAGCACCTGATTCACCGCCTCTGAGAATGAACCAAACCTAAAGATATTCACCTGGATTGAAATAGTGTGTTGTAAGCCATCTTCAAAGTGCCCCACCCTTTTTGAGTCATCATTTACCATACCAGGTGCAAAGTGAGAAAGCTCAGTGAAAGTGGTTGTGTAGTTCATGATGGACATGTCTCCCTACTAAAGGCTCAAGAACTCCCGATCTCTCTCTGCCCTCAGTGTCTCTAGAAAAAAAGTGCTCGAAGAATATATCCTCAAAGTCCTTCCATGCCATTCCTTTGTGTCTAAGAGCTTGAACCTGTACATCCCACCAATGCTTTTTCGGTCCTCGCAGTATGTCGCCAGCTTGACCCTCCACCCTAGAGGTGTCTAGAGCTACTCGGAGATCATTTGTATGATCTCTATCCAGTTCCCAACCGCCTATGGACCACCCTCACCTTGAAAAAGTGGTGGTTGATGCAATTGTAACTCCTGCATTAGATATTCCATAGACGGATCTGTACCCAGCACGCCTTTGTCGATCCCCTACAAGACACATACCAGACTAGATTGGAGTTGCTCATCGAGCCACGGTCCGAACACTGCCAAACCTGGATATTGTCCTACCTACACTGGATCCTGAACCTGATCATGTCCCTGAGCCTATACCTGCAGCTCATGCTCTACCTATCCCTCAGGATTTTGAACCTGATCATGCTCATGCGGCACCGTACCATCACATGCCTGATGTTCCATCTGAATCACCTAGGAGGAACCCATTGAATACCATAAATGGTCAGACAGCCCACATATATAACAATATATATATATAACATAGATAAGGAAAGCAGTAAAAGGTAGTTCATAACTACTACCCTTACTCTCCCCCACCGCAACCCATGTCCACAACATCCCGACCTCATGGCCTCCTTACCCACCCTCAACAGAGCCTAGTATCAAAAGTACCTCGTGTCATACCCATCCTGACAACCAACATTGCCTCAAACTAATGACCGATTCACCCAATCCTAATGATCAAAATCACCTCAACCATAGTACTTGCCTGCTCATACAAGAGTCGGGCCCAAATCTCCTACCACATGCAATTCACAATATATAAATCATGTTATAGTACATTGCATTAAACTAGAAATTCTATCAGGAATTTCATCTACCACATTTCAAAAGCATCCTATAGTATGGAAATTGATATTATTCACATGGTATTATCACTTCACAAAGCATATGTACAGTTATGAAATTGAAATACCCTAAAAAATGTGTCTATCAAAATCCAAACAATCATGCCTTACCATACCGAGTCAAGTTCCAATTCTCCCTTACCACATCGAGTCAAGGGTCACATATCACAATCAATAACAACACACACCAAGTGAGCCACCAAGGTGGAAATCATAAAAATTATAACCTGAGAAAAAGTTGTAGGTTCCGAGAACAACGGAAGTGTGGTTGGGTCGACACCCAACTTTAATTTTTACCATGATCAATGATTATTTTGGGATCAATATGATGATGAACACCAGTCTCCACAGAATAGAATCAAAGATTTAGATAAATAAGTAAGAGGCCTGAAACCTTTAGAGAGGATCTTTCACATCATGTTTATAATTAATTTAATTAATTTAATAAAGAAAATAATACCTGGATATTTGGTATTTTCTTCATTGATGATGTTGATCATTCGGAATGACCCTTATGGATTATCTCATTGCGCTTACGAGGATCCAAACTAGAATCTCTCTAGTGGTGATCCACACATTCTCCAATGGCCTCTAATCAACACCACTCGTTCTCCGGGTGCTAGTACGGTGAAGCGAGTGTCTTGTACAAGTCGTTCTTGATTACCTGTTCTTCGGCCTTGAAGAATATATCTTATTCTTGAGAGGGTCAGGAAGAGGATTCAAGAGAGAAATTGTTTAGCTCAACAATTATCAATTCACCAAGCATGCGGTGTATTTGCAATGGCACAATAGACGTACTTGTTTATTTATATGCATGGAAATTTAGTTAAAATATTTAATTTCATAACAGCAATTAAATACATCCATGAACTTATAGAAAACCCATGCTCATAAAAATAATAGCACGTCATTATTTATGGTGATCCAAATTGTGCAAAACAAAATTATGAATAAAATTCCACGTCACAAAATAATAGTAGCATCATTATTATTTTAACTTGTGCCAACTAATAATTATTTACCATCTTGAAAATAATTATTTTACTTCCAAACCGGCCTTAGTCCACTCAAAATCCACTTCCATTTATTGAACACCTGAATAAATAAATAAATAAATTAGTCTCTTAAATAAATATTTTATTTAAAAACTAGTAAATAAATATTTATTAAATGTCCAATAAAATAAATAAATATATTTTATTTAATTTATGTGATCATTTTAACTTGAATAAAATTATTTCACAGTCTTGAGAATAATATTTATTTCATTAATTAAATTCAAATATAATTTAACTGAGACCACCAAAAACATATAGTGTGTGACCCTCTAAGATTCTTTCTCGTTGGCATTAGGAGGGCTTGCCTAAAATCCAAGAGTATTTTCTAGAAATGGGTCAAGGAACCCAAGAGAAAGAACGTAAAGTCGAAACAACGACATCCACATATGAACGCTCACTATGTAATATAATCCCTTTGTCTCAATATCTCATCAAGCAGGTTTCATGATAGTGTCATCAACCTTTATACTTGATACGTCGTTCTTTGACTACCTGAAATAAATTTGTCGTTACACCATGGCCATGGAATTTCGTGTGACGGTTCTATTTAAATCAAAGGGATGAGATATAAACTTCCATAAATGGAAGGGACAAATCCTTACTCGACTTATCCATTAATATCATGTCACTTGTGATGCACCCAACGTACCCTACTTCCTGCCAACTGTCTGCGTGATGATTTTCATCAGTAAATCAAAGTGCGGAGTCATGACACGTATTAATGATAATATTAAAGTATAAGGATCATTACACATGATCGCAGATAGAAATATTTGATGACACTAAAACATGAGGAATTCCTATTGACAGGTATGTTCTCATAATCTCCTATCTTGGAGATTACCATGTGAGAACTTCATGAGAGGAAGTCTCATCTACTTACGATTACTCGCACCTAACAGTCTTCATGCTATGTGTCCCTTCATAGTATTTCATTCAACCGTCGAACTATATTTAAGAATATTGTTATATCATTTCAAGGTTCTCATCATAGCAGGGAACTACCATAACCTTATCAATGCAACAAATACTCTAGAACATTATTACATCATAGTCATGCTGAACAATGAAAAATATGTAATAAGATGTTTAATATTTAAATACATTAAATATCCATGTAATCAAAGTACAACTAGTTGGTTCTAGGACACCAACTCTAATAAAATCCCACTTGGACTAGAGCCAACTGCCTACGAATTTCAGTCCACTAGACCTCACATGGTGATCATGTTTCTGTTGGGTTAAGGCTTTAGTCAAGAGGTCTTCCATGTTGTCTTCTGTGGAAATAATGATCACTACAACTTCACCACTCTGAGAAAAATCCCTCAAGAGATGATACTCTTGAAGTATGTGCTTTGTCCGCTGATGTGACCTTGGCTCTTTTGCGAGAGCCACCGTTGTAGTATTATCACAGTACAGTGTGATGGGATATTTACTGTTAGGTATCACATTTAGCTCTTGGATGAAGCTTCGCATCCAAATTACTTATTTAGTTGCCTTAGAAGATGCGATATACTCAGACTCTACGGTATAATCTATGACCACACTCTGCTTTGAGCTCTTCTAGCCCATTGCACCTCCATTCAAAGTGAAGATGTATCCTGTTTGAAACTTCATGTCATCTTGATCAGTCTAGAAACTATCATCTTTATATCATCTAATAACTAGTTCCTCATATCCTCCATAAACCAGGAATATATCCTTAGTACGCCTCAGATACTTTAGGATAGTCTTGACTGTCATCCAATGGAGATCACCTGGGTCAGCTTGATATTTTCCTACCACACTTATTTCATAGGAAACATCCATCCTAGTACATAGCATGGCATACATGATTGACCCAATCTCAGATATGTATGGAGTCCTTTGCATTATCATTATTTCCTCATCTGTATGAGGACATGTTTTCTTGGAAAGATGAATGTCATGTGATGCTGGCAACAATCCCCTCTTGGATTTTTCCACACTGAATCTCTTTAGTATCTTATCAATGTATGTACTTTCACTTAGTCCCAAAAATATTTTGGATCTATCATGATGAATCTTGATCCCATGAATATATGTCACCTTTCCCAAGTCCTTTATGGATAAGCATTGATTCAACCATTCCTTAACTGACTGTAAGACTAGTATTTAGTTTCCAATAAATAATATGTCATCAACATATACTATTAGAAAAAATGATTTCACTCCCACTAAACCTTTTATAGACACAAGGATCACATTCATTCTTGATAAAACCAAATTCTGTTATGGATTCATCAAAATGAATGTTCCATGACCTGGATACTTTCTTTAATCCATAAATGGATTTCTGCAACTTGTATACCTTATTGGAATCCTTTGGAGTCACAAACCCTTCAGGTTGGGTCATGTAGACAACTTCCCAAAGGTTCCCCTTAAGTAAGTCTATTTTGACATCCATTTTACAAATCTCATAGTCATGGTAATCCATAATGGAAATTAGAATTATGATGGATTTTAGTATTGCAACTGGTGAAAAGGTTTCATCGTAGTCAATTCTTTTACGTTGTTTAAACCCTTTTGTAACCAGTCATGCCTTATAGGTACTAACTTGTCCTTCCATGTACAGTTTCTTCTTGAATACCCATTTTTAACCAACAATATTTACATCAACTGGAGGACCTACCAAAATCTAGACTTAGTTTTGATACATTGAATCCATTTCACAATTCAGGGATTATTTCTACTTGGCAACGTCTGTGCCACTTAATACTTCCTTGTAGGTTATAGGATCATTATTATCAACTAATAATGAGTCACCATCCTCGGTACCTAAAAAACCATATCATTCTGGTTCTCTAACCTCTCTTGTACTCCTACGTAGTACTTGTGTCTCTGGAATAGATTCTTCTTCCACAGGGCTTTATGGAATCTGTTTTTGTACCAACTCTTGTAGACCTTGAGCCTCGACTTTATCAAAGTATATCTCTCTCCCACTATCTCTTTTGGAGATGTTCTCCCTCTCAGGAAATATGGAATGTCTTGCCACTATAACCTTTTTGTCTGAGGGGTTTTATAGGTAATACCCCCTTGTTTCCTTAGGGTATCCTATAAAGGTACACTTTGTGCCTCGGGGTGCGAGTTTGTTATCTAAAGAGGCCTTAAAAAATTCTTTGCTACCCCACACATGTAAATTTGATAACATGAATTTTCTTCCACTCCAGAACTCGTATGGAATACCATTTATCAATTTAGTTGGTACTTGGTTTAGTATGTGTTTCTATGTTTTTAACTCATATCCCCAAAAGGATATTGGAATACTCGCATGACTCATCATTGATCTCACCATGTCCAACAAGGTGAGGTTCCTCCTTTTTCTCACACCATTCCACTAGGGCGTGTATGGAGGAGTGAGTTGGCATAGGATCAAAAACTTCCGTAAGTAATCGATGAATTATTGATTAAGATATTCTCCACCTCGGTCTGAGTAGAGTTTCTTAATCTTCTTACCAATATGGTTCTCAACTTCATTCTTGTATTCTTTGAACTTATCAAAAGAATCTGACTTATACCTCATTAAATAGATATATCCATATCTACTAAAATCATCAATAAAAGTTATGAAGTATGAGTACCCTTCCCTTTCTTAAACTGGAAATGGTCCACACACATCAGTATAAACTAATTCAAGAAGTTCTTTATCCCTTTCACCTTTCTCGCTAAATGGAGGTTTGGTCATTTTTCCTTGTAAACATGCATTACATACACCAAGTGGTTTTAGTTCAAAATAATCAAAATATTCATATTGATGTAACTTTTTCAAGCATTTCTCATTTACATGACCTAGCTAGTGATGCCAAAGTTGGGTGTGGTATGAGTCATGTGAAGTGTCTTTGTTATTGATTGCCATTACTTGGTTTGTGTAATCCAATACGTAAATACCATTGTATAAATGTGCCCTACCAAAACAAATTCTATCTTTGTAAAAGAAGCAACATTCATTTCCAAACTTTAAAACAAATCCATATTTATCTAATCTGGATATAGAAATAATGTTTTTATTAACATAAGGAACATAATAACAACCCTTTAACACCATGATCATCCCAATTGGCAACGTGAGGTGGTAGTCCCTGATAGCTACAGCAGCAAGTCTGGATCTGTTGGCTGCTCGTAGATCTACCTCCCCTCGGTCAATCTTCCTGAATCTACTTGGTTATTGTATTTGGATACATATGTGAGCACCACAAGCTGTATCTAATACCCAATTTTTAAAAACAATTAGATTGGATTCGATAAAAAATGCACATGAAGCTTCCCCTTGTTTCTTAGGCTAACTGTAGTTCTTCTTTCAGTGGCCCTTCTTGCCACATGCAAAACAAACAACCTCATGTTCCTTTGCCTCCCCTTTGATCTTACTTTTCTTGAAAGGATGTGAAGAATCTTTGGGATTAAATCCCTTCACCTTCCCTTTCCTCTTATTCACCATAAGGACGGAAGGATTTTCATGCTTCATATCTTTTTCCACTTGGAGAATGAGGATAAGAATATCAAATAGAGACTTCTCAATGTTGTTTATATTGAAATTGACAATAAAGTTAGATAAGATCTGAGGGAGTGATGTAAGAATGAGATTGGTTCCCAGTTATTTGGGGATTTTAAACCCTAGAACCTCCAGGCACTCAATGTATCCAATGAGCTTCACTATATGAGGCTCAGCTGGTGCACCTTCTCCAAGCTTACTTTGAAATAGTTCCTTAGAGATATCAAAAATTTCTTGTCTTTATCTCTCCTAGTAAAGACCGCGGAGGTTTTAAATCATGCTATAAGCATCCATGTTTTCATGAGACTTTATGATCTCACTAGAGATTGATGATAGAATCAAACATTGAACATCGACCGTGTCGTTCATATGTTTCTCATAGACCAAGAAATCCTCATCACTCGCCTCTTTGGCAGGCAAATTAGGTAATGCTGAATCCAGTACATAAGACTTCCGTTCATGGAATAGGATAACCCTAAGGCGTCTAAACCATTCCTGGAAGTTACTACTGGTGAGGATGTTGTCTTTATCCAGAATCGGAAGTAGGGATAGTGTGGTTGATGAGATTTTCATTTTAATTATACAATTAAAAGAGCATATCATTAGTACTTTCTTGATTACATTTTATGATAAATAATAAATTTTTATTAAGTCTCTCACTATTTTATCAAGTCCCAATGGCCATCACCATTGAACTTAGAATGTCCAGTTTCTAAGACATTCTAGTGGAAAGGATTCATATTCCCCTTCACAAAACCCCAAAAAGGGTTGGTCAAGCTATTAGAAGGTATTTAGGTAGGTAGGTCTTTGCTAACTACAGGCTTGAAGCTCCTTGATCTGTTGAGTGGACTCCCCAATCCTGAAATCATGACTTTTGGATTTACTCAACTCTTGCCTCCAATATTACACCAAGTATAGCAAGGGCTACTCCTCTTGATGTAATATGGTTAAGTCAACCTAAAACCTTTCATAAGGGTTTCCTGTATAAAAGTAAGTGTCCCAACAAGGGTTGTTCAAACACATAGTTTTATTGAGTTTTTCCCTTAATCAAGTAATGAAAGGCTTGGTCTGAATTAATATTTTATTTGAGGGATTTTTATCTCTTATGAGTGAATTTCTTATTATCACATGCTTGTTAATATTAAGTGGAACTTTCTTAATTGATTAACCATGTCTTGATAATATTTACGCATAAGTCTGGTTTATTTTAGTTCCATCTTGCATGCTTGTTTAATTCATTAATTATGTGATCGTGACAACACATCCATAATTATAAACCATACAACTGACAGAAATAAAATAAAGGGAATGATCATGAGATTTTCTAATGGTTAGTTTATCTATCAGTTGATAAACTAACCCTGACCTAGGGGAGAAACATCTTGAACCTTTTGGGTTCATTTTTAAAGCTTTCCACCTGTCCACCTTTGTATCTCCTGGGATTGGTTTCATCTTGGCTCCAGCTTGAACCACCTCCACTAGCTTGGGAGTTCCATCCATTACATATTCCTTTATTTTAAACTCGCATGCAAGTGAGGGGTAAAAAGGGGTTTTACATAAAAGAAACCTTAGGCATGCAGGCCCTACATATTAATGAGGATAAGGCTCGCAGGCCAACAAATTTAATTTAAATAAATTAATTAAAAGAAACCATCCACATACAAAGGTCTTGGTATAGCTCATGATCATCCATACATGCAATGATATTTACACATAAATAGAACTAGCATTCAATTATTTAATCATTATTATTTAAGATAAATCACGCTCAAATCAATTAATTATCATCTTTAATTAATAAATCATTTTATCTTAAACCCTTTTTTTAATTTCCTTGAGATTCTCATCCATCATAATTTTAAAAAACTAAATTCATTTAAAATTATTTTTTTACTTAACTTGTACCTTGGAGGAAACCCAGTGAATTTTCGTTCATAACTACCCAATGAGTAGAAATTAACATTACACAGATGTTAAATTAAACACATATATATATATAACACCTATCACATGTTGTGCCTTAGATTTACGCTTGCACTATGGTATATGTCTCAAGGGTTTGTATAATATAATAATAAATTTTAATAAATCTGCGTAATTTGTATGAGTACACGGCGTGTAGTTCTGACTACACGGCATGTACTATCATTCATCGTCCATCCGAAGTACACACCCAGGGACATGGCATGTAGATGTACTTTGGAAATCTTCAGAGTACACGGCATGTTTAGTGGGCCGCACACTGTTTAGTATCTGCATTACATGGTTTCCAGTCGGGCAAGCCGTGTATGGGGTATATGGTCCAACCCTAACCCGAAGGGACTATACGCCATGTTCAGTGGACTACACATTGTGTAATCTAGAAACTGTGTTCCACCTATTCCTGGTCAACACACAGAGTCATTTAGGACTTATAAAGACTCCAACAAATGGCTTGGTTTGGAAAATTGGTCTGATGCATTGAATCTTGAATACATGACATGTACTACCAAATACAATATGTGTGTTCTGGTGTTGTACGACTAGGAAGCTTTGGTACCTCTGGATGAGATCCTCTATTTTATTTTAATCAAAATTAAAATAAAATATCATTTATGTAAGGTGAACGAGAAACAAAAGAGGAGGAACAGATTTCAAGATTCAGATTTTCATAACGATTAACTTGAATTAAAAAAAATAAATTATTAAATGTGTAAATCATCAAAAAAATATTTAAATAATTATAAACTATGATGTAACCACTCTGATACCACTTGTAGGTTCTGGTTGCAGCAAAAGCGCAGTTAGGTCGGCACCCAACTTTAATTTTTACCACAATCAATGATTATTTTGGGATCAATATGACGATGAACTCCAATCTCCACGAAATAGAATCAAATATTTAGATAAAGAAGGAAGAGGCCCAAAACCTTTAGAGATGATCTTTCACATCATGTTTATAATTAATTTAATTAATTTTATAAAGAAAATAATACCTGGATTATTCTTATTTTCTTTTTTGATGATGTTGATCATTCAGAATGACCCTTTCGAATTATCTCATTGTGCTTGCGAGAACCAAACTAGAATCCCTCTAGAGGTTATCCACACGTGCTCTGATGGCCTCCGATCGACACCACTCATTCTTCAGGTGATAGCATAGTGAAGGGAGTGTCTTGTGTCATTCATTCTTAATCACTTGTTCTTTGGCCTTGAAAAACGTATCTCATTCTTGAGAGGGGCAGGAAGAGGATTTGAGAGAGAAATTGTTTAGCTCAACAATTCTCAATTCACCAAGTGTGCGGTGTATTCGCAATGGCACAATAGATGTACTTGTATATTTATATGCATGGAACTCCAGTTACAATATTTAATTTCATAAAAGCAATTAAATACATTCATGAACTTAGAGAAATATCATGATCATAATAATAATACTGCTTCATTATTTATGGTGCGCCAACTTGCGCAAAATGGAATTATGAATAAAATTTCACGTCATAAAATAATAGCAGCATCATTATTATTTTAACTTGTTCCAACTAATAATTATTTATCATCTTGCAAATAATTATTTTACTATCGGACCGGACTTGGTCCGCTCAAACTCCACTTCCATTTATTGAACACCTGAATAAAGAAATAAATAATTTATTCTCTTAAATAAATATTTTATTTACAAACTAGTAAATAAATATTTATTAAATTTTCAATAAAATAAATATATATATTTTATTTAATTTATGTGGTCATTTTAACTTGAATAAAATTATTCCATGGTATTGAGAATAATATTTATTTCATTAATTAAATTAAAATAGAATTTAACTGAGACCACCAAAAACACTTATTGTGTGACCCTCTAGGATTATTTATCATTGGAATTAGGCGGGCTTGCCTAAAGTCCAAGAGTATTGTCTCGCAACGGGTCAAGGCACCCAAGAGAAAGAACGTAAAGTCGCAACAATGACATCCACATATGAATGCTCACTATGTTATATAATCTCTTTGTCTCAATATCTCATCAAGAAGGTTTCATGATAGTGTCATCAACCTTTATACTTGATACGTCATTCTTTAACTACCTAAAATAAACCCATTGTTACACCATGACCATGGAATTTTGCGTGATGGTTCTATTTCAATCAAAGGGAAAAGATATAAATTTCCATAAATGGAAGGGACAAATCCTTACTCGACTTATCCATTAATATCATGTCACTCGTGACGCACCCAACGTACCCTACTTCCCGTTAACTGTCTGTGTGATTGTTTTCGTCAATAAAATAAAGTATGCGAGTCGTGACACGTATTAATGATAATCTTAATGTCTAAGGATCATTACACATGCTCGTAGATAGAAATATCTGATGACACCAAAACATGTGGAATTCCTACTGGCGGATCTATTCTCATAATCTTCTATCTTGGAGATTACCAAGTGAGAACTTCATGAGAGGAAGTCTCATCTGCTTACGAGTGTTCACACCTGACGGTTTTCATGCTATGTGTCCCTTCATAGTATGTCATCCAACTATATAACTATATTTAAGAATATTGTTATATAATTTCAAGGTTCTCATCATAGCGGGGAACTGCCATGACCTTATCAATGCAACAAATACTGTAGGACATTATTACATCATAGTCATGCATAATAATGAATAATATGTAATAATATTTCTAATATTTAAATACATTAAATATCCATGTAATCAAAGTACAACCAGTTGGTTCTAGGACACCAACTCTTACAAAAACAAAACAGCAATTCCCACCTATGGAAACTTGGTCCATCCCTCGTACCTAGGGCTGTAGACACCCAAGCACAAGTTCGAAATCCAATTCCAGTAACAACCTATCTCTAGTCTACCATATCCTAAATAATAAAACCAATAGAAATAAAAATAGAAGTCTCAATATCATTAGTATCCAGTAAAACACTAATACTAAATCCCTATCAAGAACTCCTCTTATACCACTTTGTAATAACCCAAACCCAAACAGCCACCCAAACAGTGCTAAATGGGTCAGGTGTTACTACCTTAGGTGCACCTCCCTGAATGCCAAAGGCTGCCAACTAGCAGCGAGTGTCTGATAGGTATAGTGGAGAGGCTATACCCTCTCGGAAGAGGAAAAATAATGGTACTAGTCTGAGTAATAATATATAACATGCAGAAAAAATCAACGACACAGTAGACTCGAACCAGACCGGCATAACAGAAGTATGATCAATAGCAATAAATAGCAGAAGCAATACATAAGCAAGTGCAGCGGAAAGCAAACACAACAGCATGCTGACCACTTGTAACAACTACTAGAATAGACAAGTCATGCATCTGTATAAATTAAATATAAAAAGGGGTGCCAATGGTTAACCAATAATAGCTACAATAATAAGTAATAATGATGATACAAAATGAAAACCAAACAAAGTAAACTCCATCCAGGCATGACCTCAAGGTCCATACCATCTCCATGAAACAGTTAATACAGTCTATCTCCTGAATTTGACCTCTTTCCTACACGAAAATCCATAAAGTCTACACGCATCTTGAAGGGCCTGTGCAGGGTGTGATATGAATATTAATAAAATACCACCCAACGGTGCATACCTAATATAAGTGTTTAAGTATGCATGCATTTATAAGGAAGTTAGTAAACAGTACGATGCACAAATAAACATAAACTCTACTGGTGCTCAGTAGCCACCCTGGAGTGTCACCTGCTTAGACCAATGCTGGAATCTCAGTCAAGTAACCTGGAACCATGAGCCTCTTGACACTACGTGTCTCAAGTACCAACGTCCCGAAGGCATGCCCAAGAGGTATTAACTTGGAGGAACATTGATTTATGTCCTCAAATAAGTAACCAAAGGGATAGCGATGTCTACTCTCAATACAGTAACCAGAGGGACAGCGATGTCTTCCCTCAAATTAGTAACGGGAGGGACAGTGATGTCTACCTTCAAACCATGGCGAGCCTCTACCCCCAACCTGATATCCTTAATTTTATCCCCTGAAGGCTCCTCACCTTCCACGTGGCTTCCCATGGCAAGCACCCCCAAACCAATAGTACCTAAACCACAACTAACGGGGGCCTCTGCCCACACGAGTGGTCAAAACCATCTCATCATGGAGTCTCTCTGTGTGCACACTACTCAAAGTTCCCGAGTGAGCAGTAATCACCAAAATAATACCCAAACCACAATGTCTCTAACACCTCATGTCCCTACGACCATGTTGCTCAAGTCTGATGGCCTCTCCATCCAAGTAACTCAGGTCATGCCCAACCTGACAGTCATGTTGCCTCAAGCTGACGTCTATAACACCCAATCACGTGGTCAAAACCACCCAATGTAACCCAGGTCAAACCCAACCTATGATCAGCATCACTCAACAATACTCAGTCTATGCCTAGCACAACCCGAAGGTTCCAACATATGCAATATCACACATCACATATATATAATCAAAATAAATACTTTAAACAGGAAAAACAAACCTAACAGTTGAATTACACTAACTATGTGTTGTCCCATACCAGTATCAAGGTCTTAGAAGCCTCTAAAAAATCATATCATGACTTAACCAATTAAACTCAGCAGTTTAATCAAATAAAATCAACTTAAACCATTTTTTCACCCTCGGCCAAAATTTCCCAAATGAGCAACGACCCCTCACCCGACCACGCTCAAGAAAAATAGGTAAATGTCTTACCCAAAGGCATTAACTACTGGAAATACATTATATACCAAAAGTTTGAAACTATTGGTATAGGTAGCAGAACCGTTGGTATAATATATACCAACGATTTGGAAAATCGTTGTCTAGTAAGCTGTTGCAAAAGGCCTATACCAACGGTTTTCCTATAACCGTTGGTATATGGCTCTGTGACCTTCAATATGCCAACGGTTTTATAGAAACTGTTGGTATACATATATACCAACAATTTATTAACCGTTGGTATAAATAGATTATATGTAGTTAACCAATGGTTTGAAACTGTTGGTATATAGTATTACCAACAGTTCCTTCAAACCGTTGGTAAAAATATTCTGAAAATGCAGTATACCGACAGTTTTGAACCATTGGTATAGTGTATTAACAAAAATTTATTCAAACCATTGGTAAAACTATTCTCTAAAAACACTTTACCAATGGTTTAAAACCGTTGGTATAGCGTTTTTCTAGAAAATAGCACAACAGCCCATTTCCTCCACTGCATACACCTGCAAACACAGGTTTTCACTTCATACACCTACAAACCCAGCTGCAAACAACACTTAAAATAGAACACTTTTCACTTAAAATAGAACAAAAAAACACAACACCTAAAAATAGAACAATTTTCACTTAAAATAGAACAAAAAAAACACCTGAAATATCGCATAAAAACAGTAGACTCTTCCAACCATGACATGTACTACGACATAGTTTTCCCCATTTCAATCTTCACATGACAAACACTCTTCCAACTAACCCATTTCAATTTCTTTGGTGGAGATATCTCATAATGGTGAGAGGATAATCACATTTCTGAGATCCCATAATAGTCAGAGTTACATACACCATTAACAGAATTAACACATAATTCATAAGGTAATTATAGCAAGTATACACATACAACAAGTATACACATATGTCATTAACATAGAATTCATAAGTTAATTAAATAGATAAATAATTAAATTCAGAATTCAGGGGTTGAGGGGTTGTTCAGGGGTTTGGGGTAGTTGTCCAAGGGGGGTAAGGGTGTCCAGATGGATGGGGGTGTTTGAGGGGATGGGGGTGTCCCGGGGTGGGGGTGGAGGTGGGGGGCTGTCCAGGATGGTGGGGGGCTGTCCATGGGGGTGTCCATGGGGTGGGGGCTGTCAAGGGTGGTGGGGGTTATGTACATGGGGGTGTTCGGGGGGTGGGGTGGTGTCCAGGGGGGCTGTTCATGGGGGTGTCCAGGGGGTGGGGGCCTATCAAGGGTGGGGGGGCTGTCCATGGGGGGTGTCCGGGGGTGGGGTGGTGTCCGAGGGGGCTGTCCATGGGGGTGTCCAGGGATGGGGTGGTGTCCAGGGGGTTTGGGGGGCTTTCCAGGGGGTGGGGTGGTGTCCAGGGGGGTGGGGGCGGTCCAGGGGGTAGGGGATGTCCAAGGGGGGTGGGGTGGTTTCCATGGGGGTGGGGTCTGTCCAGGGGGTGGGGGCTGTCTAGGGGGTGGAGGGGCGGTCCACGGGGGTGGCAGGGCTGTCCAGGGGGTTGGGGTGTCCAGGGGGTGGGTGGGGCTGTCCACGGGGGTGGGGGCTATCCAGGGGAGTAGGGGTGTCCACGGGGTGGGCGGGGCTGTCCAAGGGGTACGGGGTGTCCAGAAGGGTGGGTGGGATATCCACAGGGGGTAGGGGTGTCTGAGGGGTGGGAGGGCTATCCACGGGGGTGGGGGCTATCCATGGGGGGAGGGTTTGTCCATAGGGGTGGGGGGGCTGTCCACGGGGGTGACAGGGCTGTCCAGGGGGTACAGGGTGTCTGAGGGGGTGGGCGGGCTTTCCATGGGGGTGGGGGTTTCCATGGGAGTGTCCAGGGGGTGGGGGTGTCTAGGGGGTGGGGTGGTGTCCGGGGGAGGTGTCTAGGGGGTGGGGTGGTGTCCAGGGGGTTGGGGGGCTTTTCGGGGGGTGGGGTTGTCCATGGGGTGGGGGGTGTCCAGGGGGGTGGGGGTGTCTATGGGGGTGGGTTGGTTGTCCACGGGGGTGGTTGGGCTATCTAGGGGGGTAGGGGGTGTTTGGGTGGGCGGGCTGTCCAAGGGAGTGAAGAATTTTTTTTGAGAGTTATCAAAAGTGAAAATTAAAAAAATAAGAGTAACATGTTTTGAATAAATTGGTGAAAGGTTCTTAAAATGTTGCACAAACATGTATAACACCATTTTTCTATAATAATCACATGCATAGTTGTATTTATCATAGAGATACATAACTGTAAGTGTATATCAAACTTGCTTTTTATCCACACTAAAGGATTTTTTTCTTTTGGATTGTGTGGTATTGGATTATTTCCAAACCATAACATGGATGTAACTATTCTTGTTGAGTAGTGAACCATTTAAATAATTTAGTTCATGTGGAAGTGTGATTTTTTTTTGTTTTTAGAAAATTGATAATTCTTTAACATGAGGCAAAGATTGTTTCAATAGAAAGGATAATTAAAATAAAAACATATCATTGATTTTTCCCCTCCCCCTCTTAGTGTGTAAGATCCTGACCTTATCATGGGTTGTACAGGGGGTTGGGTGGATGTCCACAAGGGTGGGCGGGCTATCCAGAGGGGGTAGGGGGGTGTCTAAGGGGGTGGGTGGGCTATCCACGGGGGTGGTCGGGCTATCCAGGGGGTAGGGGTGTCCAAGGGGGTGGGAGGGCTATCCACGGGGGTGGGTGGGGCTGTCCAGGGGGTACGGGGTGTCTAAGGGGTGGGGTGGGGGTTGTCCATAGGGGGAGGGTGTTTAGGGGGGTGGGCAGGCTGTCCATGGGGGTGGTCGGGCTATCCAGGGGGGTAGGGGTGTCCAGGGGGGTGGGAGGGATGTCCACAGGGGTAGGCGGGGCTGTCCAGGGGGTACGGGGTGTCCAAGGGTGGGGGGATGTCCATAGGGGGGGTTTTCCAAGGGGTGGGCGGGCTGTCTACGAGGGTGGCGAGGCTGTCCAGGGGGTACGGGGTGTCCAGGGGGTGGGAGGTTGTCTAGGGGAGGGGTGAATTAGTCACATAAAATCATCAAGTCAAGTTTTATTATTTATAGATAAGAAAATAAAGATAATGTGACCTACCTAATCACACATATATTCAGGCACAACAAATCAATAAACATCAAAGGTCGGTAATATCAATCAAAAATGTAACAGATCAATCTATCCCTCATCACCATCACTATCATCACCATCATCATCACCTCATCCTCATCCTCATCATCGTCCCCATCATCATCCCCACCCTCCTCCTCGCCCTCGCACTCAACCTCAGCCTCCTCATCACCCTCCTCCACCGCCTCATCCTCCTCCTCGCCCTCCTCCTCCGCCTCAGCCTCCTCCTCGCCCCTCCTCCTCCTCCGCCTCAGCCTCCTCCTCTCCATCATCTCGACCACCACTAGAACTGCCACCTGGTGCACCATATATAGAATTCATAGATGACATATATTCATCACAAGCATTCTTGACCTCTGGTGGAAGTGTTGGACGTAAAACTTCCATCAGTTTTATAAATGTAGTGTTTTCCCTAGCAGACTATTATGTCGTCTCTGTGGCCCTTTTTTCATCCTCTTCTACTTATGCCTTAACCTGCTACAACTTGGTGGCACTACAACCCGTACCTGAGGAGGTCCAATACCTTGTCGGAACTATACTCTTCCTAGGTCAGCAGCGTACTCTACCATGGTACTCATCTCCCAACACCTGATGTAAGTAATCGTTTAGCCCAAAATTGTCAGGTTACTGGGCATCAAGGGCCTCCAAAGCATCCTATTACAAATATAAATAGATTATTAAGTTACAAAATAGATATTAAAATTTTAAATCTACAAGTAAAACTTACAATCTACTGCTGAGTCGGTTCATTAACCTGCACTTCCATCTTTCTTCTTTCTACTTGAGCAAAATAGTTTTGCTCGAGGCACACATCCTTCTATATTCAATTTATACCTCTACAATGAAATTGAATATAGGAAACCATAATTAAAAATAGGATACCAAAAAAACATTAATTTCATAACTAAAATTATATAACAACTTTAGCAATCAAATAAATTATAGAGGAAGCAATAGAAAGTGCAATTCGTAAAGAAAGATTATAAATTGTTATACATGCTGCCTCTCATGATCTAGCATCGTAGTACGTCCCAATGTGTGGACATATTTCTTAGCATAAATGTTTTTTCTTATTTCTTCCAGATGAATCCTAAATAAAATTCAATAATTAGTATTAACAAAAAACATGAAAATTTTCATTTAAATACCTCTAATTTTATTAATACCATAAATTGTCTAGTTTTCCAATAAGTAATCATCTGTCGATACTGTTCTAACAGACAATCATCCACGACAGGGACCGCCTCTAAATCTGTGCCCACTCTTGCATGATATCCAATGTACAACTCATGCTTATAAGCTCTCCAAATCTTGCCTAAATCCTTTAGATGTGCTGGTCGTGCACCCTCACCATAGGAGAAATTAAACCGAAGCTGAAACCAAATATTAATTCATATATATACAAAAAATTAATATATTGCATTAAATACAACAGATTTTTTTACCAATATCTTTTCTCAGGATTTATCCTTAACTTCATTTGGCAGTTGTCTCCATGAGAGCGGACTAACAGGAATGATGTCGGAGTATTGGCAAGAGTCGCCAAAAAACTCTGACATTGTTTCCCTGATTATTCAATCATTTGACTATATTCATTGTACTCCACCATCAACTACATGCGGCGGTTCCACACCGCACACATGTGTGTACGCCCCTTCCCCTGCCTCCTATCATTAGATTTATCTATTATGAAGAAAAAAAAATATAAATTATCAATACATGTTATAATGAAAATAAATAATGGTGTAAAAATTTGTTAGGGTTGTACAAGTATACATGTGGTAGTCTGATCAATGGGCACCTTTGGATCCGTAGAAACTGAAGGAACACCCTGTATCGACGGAGTGAGTCCCAATGTATGCTCCGCAGGGACAAACTCTAGAGAATCAGGAGTCGAAGAAGATGGAATATAAAAGCCTGGAGAGAAGGAAGAATAAGTAAAATAATATGACAAGGATGGCTAGCCGAATGCTGGATGGGTAGTGGGAATCATCATCAGATATGGTGCAGACGGGTGAGGAGGTTCAGATATAAACGGTGGTGAAAAAATAGGAGGCCTAAATATCCCATGTGTCCCTAACGACACACCGGGATCAGCATGTGGGATGGATGGTATGTCAGTTGGAGGGCAGGGTCTAATTGGGTACGCCGACCAGAACATCCAACTCTCGTACCACTGCCCCTCGTACGAACACCCTAAGTACTGAGACCACTACTAGGCTGCTCATCAAATAATTGTTTCCTAATAGATGGATCCTACAAAAAAATTTAAAAAATAATAATCCACATGAAATTATATATTATTTAAATATATATATTTGAAATAAAATACTCATTGCAGGAACTAGTGTTGGAATGCCCAGCTCAATCATGCGACGATTGTTGTTCGTAATCTATTTTTGCCGCCTCTCTTCAATTGGTTTCATTTTCTGTATTTGAAAACCAATATGGAATTAAATAGAAAAGGATAACTAATGTGTAACCCAAAAAACAAAATAATGATAGGGAATAGGGGGATTCATGGATTATTTAACTAACCATTGTTTTAGGTGATCTTAAACAAATATATAATGAAGTCAATAAATTTTACAAGATGTAATAAAGAAATTTAATTTTTAGTAGGATGGTTATTTACTAAGTGTCATCAACTTATTAAATATAGGTCTTAGAGTCATACAAATTTTATACAAATCACAGTTGAAGCATTGAAATGTTCACCAAGTTAGAAATGTTGGTTTCGTAGGTTTGAATACAGTTCAATTCCAAATTAGAAAATGCAATAAAAATAAAATTGCAACCAATAAACATTGAAAATTCACATAACGGTCAAGTCATATACAACATATTTGTAATCAATATTAAGTAAATTTTAATAGTACCAACCTTAACTGCCCAAGTTGAGGTAAACCAAAAGAAATTGAGAACATGAATGGATGATTTTATATATTTCCACCACAACTTCAGGTTCATAGTCAAATCTGAAAATTGAGATATTGGAGTCATCAAAAGTAATAAATGGATCGTTTCCAATGTCAATAGGGATGGTGTCAATTCCATAATCACCATCATCAAAAATATGTCTTGGAATTACTTCAATAATGACACCAAATTCAGGTCGAAGATGGTCTTTGACATAAAAAATTTGTTTCGCCATTGATGCCAATACATATGGTTCATCAGTAGAAAGAGTACGAGTCATATCAATTACTTGAAATCCAAAATCATCAATAAAATTTCCCTACATCTTTATTGAATCAAACCACTTACATTTTATCAGTGTGACTCATCCATGAGAATAATAATCCAATATTATTATTTTTTTTAATGACTTTGTAATAACCTACATTTTCAAATTGCGGTCTACTATCTGATGCACCATCATAACAGTCTATTGTGGCATTAATCATAACACCATCATATTGTGTTCTCATGTTCTTTGCTTGTTCAGTGATAATAAATCGATACCCATTGATAAGAATTGATTTACAATCACATACCATGGTATTAGGACCAAAAGTCAAAGCTCTTATTTCCTCAGAGACAGAGTCAGCAAGAAAACTCAATACCTGAAATATAAATCAATATTAAACTTAATTAATTACTTTTTTAATTATTTTAAATAGTAATATTATTACCTTCAATTTTAACCAAGTAGAAAACTCTTTTCTATGCAAAGTCTCCCTCCTCTCAAAGATAAATAATGATGTTTTCTATTTATCATCACTTTATATTCCATGTAGATAAAAATAGGAATAGTTTAACAGATATATATAGATTATATATAAGATATAAATATACAATTTACTTATAAGATGTAGTCATCAAACAAGTCACAGTTGAACAAAACTATGTGATGTGTCATCTCCCGCTCTTCAAGGCTTAATGTCGTCAATGTATATGATCCAAGAATTCCTATTGTTTGAGGAAGTGATGGAAAACTGGGTTCAATTTTCTCATACTATTCTTCTTCATTTCTCATTAGTCTGTTATTTCTTGTAGTAATATCATACAAATACATAGAGCATAAATCCATACATTCTTGAGCCAAGTAATCGTTCACGATAGAACCTTCGGGATGATTCCTATTACGAACATAAGACTTTAATGTGTACATATTTATTTCAGTTGGATACATCCAAAGAAAAGAAATAGGTGCTCCAAGAAGTATTTCAGTTGGAATATGGACAGTCAGAAGCAGCATGCATATGAAAAATGGAGGAAATATTTTCTCTAAGTCACAAAAAATTAATGGGGCATCTGCCAAAAATTTTTACAAAAAAGACTTGGATAACTTCTTAGCACAAAGATCTCTAAAAAATGGCACAACCAAATAATAGCCACCCTTATATTATTGGAAAAAAGATGACGAATTGCTATTGGAATCAACTCATGCAGAAGGATGTGATAATCATGAGTCTTCAAAGATTTTAGCTTCAACTCTCTTCTGTTGACCCATTTGGATATGCTGCTTGAATAGCCATCAGGAACTTTAATAGTCTCTAGTACTTCCAGAAATTGGTTTTTTCTGTAGGTTTCATCACATAAGAATCACATGAAAGTTTCTATTTATTTTCACTGATATGCACAGGATGAAATTCCGGTATGATGCCCCAATCCACCAAGTCACGCCGAGACCATAAATCATCTTTTTTATTTCCCTTAACATTTAGAAGAATCAAAAGCAAAATTTCACATGTATTTTTTTCAATGTGCATTACATATAAGCAATGACATAACAAATTGGTTGAAAAATAAGGCAAATCAAAGAAGATACTTCTCTTCTTCCAATTGTAACAGGTTTCAGTGGAAACAGTCTTTCTCTTTCAAAATTTCATTTGACCCTTCCCATATGAAAAACTGAAATATTTCAATTCATTAAGCACATCAGTTCAAGACATATGTTAAGGTGGATCATCAGTCTCCATGGTATTGTCAAATCTTAGACGATTATTTCTATATGGATGGTCCATTGGAAAGAATTGTCGATGTCCCATAAAACTGAAACTACAATGATGTTTTAGTCTTCTAGATCATGTATTCTTCATACAAATAAGACATGATAGTTTTCCCTTCATGATCCATCTAGACATCATTGCATAAGCAGGTAAATCATTGATCATCCACATAAGCACGACACGCATATGAAATATGTCTTTTGAACATGCATCATATGTGCGCACACCCACATCCCAAAAAAGTTTCAACTCTTTTATTAAAGGTTTCATGTATACGTTTATATCATTTTCGGTATCAGAAGGGCCAGATATGAGTATAATCATGAAAGTGAAAGGTTTTTTCATACACAACCATGGGGGAAGATTATAAATGTGTATAAAAATTGGCCATTTGTTGTGAAACATAAGCATATGCCCAAATGGATTAAAACCGTCACATGAAAGACCCAACCTCACATTACGCACGTCAGCTGCAAAATCAGGATATCAAGCATCAAATCTCTACCATGAAAATCCATCTTCAGGCTGAACCAAATCATCATTAGTCTTCTTTCTCTCAGTATCATTCCATCACATTTTTATTGATATTTCATCAGACATAAAAAGATTATGGAGTTTGGGGATCAATGGAAAGTGACACATTACTTTCTTTGGCACATGGGATGGTGTTCCATCATCTTTTGGATTCCAGTGGGATGTGCCACATTTTATACAATCATTCCATTCAGCATTTTCCTCCCAGAATAAACTGCAATCTTTTAGGAAAGCATGAATTTTGTTTCTTGAAAATCCAAGTTCCTCAACTAACTTCCATTCCATATAGTGGTTTGATGAAATACCTGCATCATCTGGAAGTAAGTCCTTCAAGAAGGTAAGAATGTAATTGATGGCAGTATTAGAAATCTCATACATATTTTTCCCATGAAAAAATCAGATTAAAAAAACTATCTTTTTCATTTTATTGCAATGTCGATATACTGGAGTCATGGAAGCATCATTTAATTTTTTCACCCTGAAAACATCATCATTTTCATTAGACACATCATGTGTTATCATATCAAAATATTCTTGGGTTGGAATCCTTTCTTTTTCATGATGATGAATAAACAGAAACCGGTCATATAATAAATTCTACAATCTAGTCCTCTCATTTGAATCATCATCAATTTGAGATTTCATTTTCTCTCCATTGTGATACCACATAGAGTAGTTTGCTTGAAAACCATATTTGGTTATGTGGTAGCTGACGTCTTCATAGCTCAACCAAGGTCTTCCAACACACTTGTAACAGGGGCAGTGTATGTGACCAATATCTGAAGCATTGTGAAATTCAAAATCTAAAAATCTCTCCAAATTGATTTAAAAATCACTTGAGATCCGATCGGTTTTATACATCCAACTTGTATCCATTCTGTAAAAAAATTGTTATAAGTCATTTTGTCAAAATAAATTCAAAAATATTGAAGTTTCATTGAAAATATATTTAAGTAAACTAGAATTGTTCACTTTATATGAAACCATAATTTACACACTACTCTATATGAGAATTATAATATAAAAGACAACAAAATACTATATTTATAAAAAAAATATCTCTGAAGAACTATACATGAGTGTACAAGATCATGTACACTTGTGGAGGAGAATTATTCAGGAGTTGACTAAATTTTAGATCAAATAAATTTTATATTTTAGAAGACAATTTGAGTAATCTCATACATTGCCCAAGGGAGAGGGGGTGTCCAGGGGGGTTCGGGGTGTCCAGGGGGTGGCGGGGCTGTCCAGGGGGTTGGAGGTGTCCAGGGGGTGGGGGCTGTCTAGGGGAGTCGGGGTGTCCAGGTGGGTGGGCTGTCCACGGGGGTGGTCGGCTGTCCACGGGGGTGGTCGGGTTGTCCAGGGGGGTAGGGGGTGTCCAAGGGTGGGCGAGCTATCCAGGGGGTGAGCGGGGTGTCCAGGGGATGGTTGGGGCTGTCCAGGGGGGTACAGAGTGTCCAAGGGTGGACGGGCTATCCATGGGGGTGGCGGGGCCATCTAGGGGGGTATGGGGTGTCCAGGGGGTGGGCGGGCTATCCAAGGGGGTGGGAGGGCTATCTACGGAGGGTGGTCAGGCTGTCCACGGGGGTGGCAGGGCTGTCCAGTGGGGTAGGGGGTTTCAGGGGGAGTGGGGGAGCTTTCCAGGGGGTGGGGGCGTCCGGGGTGGTGGACGGGTGTCTAGGGGGGGTGGGCGGGTTATCCACGGGGGTGGGGGCTGTTCAGGGGGTACGGGATGTCCAGGGGTGGGAGGGTTGTCCATGGAGGTGGCAGGGCTGTCCAGGGGGGTAAGGGTGTCCAGGGGGTGGGGGGATTTCTAGGGGGTGGGGGTTGTCTAGGGGGTACGAGGTGTCCAGTGGGTGGGTGGGTTGTCCAGGGGTGGTGGGGGTAGCGGTGTTGTCCAGGGGTGTGGGAGGGTTGTCCACGGGGGTGGTCGGGATGTCCATGGGGGTGGTGGGGCTGTCCAGTGGGGTTGGGGTGTCGAGGGGGTGAGGGTGTCTGGGGGGGTGGGGGTGTCTGGGGGGTGGTGGGCAGGTGTCCGGGGGGGTGGATGGGCTGTCCACGAGGGTGGGGGGCTATCCAGGGGGTACGGGCTGTCCAGGGGGGTCAGTGGGCTGTCCATGGGGGTGGTGGGGCTGTCCAGGGGGGTAGGGGGTGTTCAGGGGGATGGGGGGCTTTCCAGGGGTGGGGGTGTCTAGGGGTATGAGGTGTCCATGGGGTGGGAAGGCTGTCCAGGGGAGTGGTGGGGGGTGGCGGGGTTGTCCAAGGGGGTACGGGGTATCCAGGGGGGTGGGTGGGCTGTCCACAGGGGGTGGTCGGGCTGTCCATGGGGGTGGAGGGGCTCTCTAGTGGGGTCGGGGGTGTCAAGGGGGGTGGGGGTCCGGGGGATGGGGGTGTCTGGGGGTGTTGGGTGGGTGTCCAGGGGGCGGGCTGTCCAAGGGGGTGGGGGCTGTCCAGGGGGTACGGACTGTCCAGGTGGGCGGGCGGGCTATCCACGGGGGTGGCGGGGCAGTCCAGGGGGGTTGGGGGTGTCCAGGGGGTGGGGGGGGCTTTCTAGGGGTGGGGGTTGTCCAGGGGGTACGAGGTGTCCAGGGGGTGGGCGGGCTGTCAAGGGGGGTGGGGGGGTGGCGGGGCTATCCAGGGGGGTACAGGGTGTCCAGGGGGTGGGCAGGCTGTCCACAGGGGGTGGTCGAGCTATCCACAGGGGTGGCGGGGCTGTTCAGTGGGGTCAGGGGTGTCTAGGGGGTGGGGGGGCTTTCTAGGGGGTGGGGTGTCCGGGGGGATGGGGGTGTCTGGGGGGTGGTGGGAGGGTTTCCGAGGGGTGGGTGGGCTGTCCACGGGGGTGGGGGCTGTCCATGGGGGGAGGGGTGTCCAGGGGTGGGCGGGGCTGTCCAGGGGGGTACGGGGTTGGTGGGCGGGCTGCCCACAGGGGTGTCGCAGCTGTCCAGGGGGGTACAAGGTGTCAAGGGGGTGGGCGGGCTATCCATGGGGGTGGCGGGGCTATCCAGGGGGTACGGGGTGTCCAGGGGGTGGGCGGGTTGTCCACGGGGGTGGCGGGGCTATCCAGGGGGGTCGAGGGTCTAGGGGATGGGGGGTTCTTTTTAGGGGTGGGGGCTGTCCAGGGGGTACAAGGTGTCCAGGGGGTGGGTGGGCTATCCAGGGGGTGGTGGGGTTGTCCAAGGAGGTATGGGGTGGGTGGGCGGGTTGTCCATGGGGGTGGCAGGGCTATCCAGGGTGGTACAGGGTGTCCAAGGGGTGGACGGGCTATCTACA